>BSBK01013525.1:0-640000 GCA_027943335.1 Chamaecyparis obtusa | reverse complement strand
CTCCAAAACATCACATGCCAACAATCTCTCCCTTTGGCATTGATGGCAACACTTAGAAAAATGACTAAGTGTCACAATACAACTTCCTTTTTCTTTTTGTCTTTTCTATTTATTTTTGTTTCTTTTCTACATCTTTTCTTTCTTTATTACTCCTTCATATTTCTTTTTCTTCCTCATTTTTCCTTTCTCTTCCTCTCCCTTTGACATCAATAGAAAAGGTACTATCAAAATTGAAAACTTAAGCACAAATGGTTTAGTTCTTACTCACCAGATTTAAGACATCTTGGAAAGAGCTTTCCAAGGTCTTAACTTCTTCAATCCATGAATTTATCAACAGTTCACTGACATGGATTAATCCATTCAGTGCATATGACGTTAGCTCTGCTACCAATACATGCTCTACGTGCATAGTCAGGATTTCAGTACTTACCTCATATCCCATATGATAGCACCACTTGGTTCTAGGTTCAATTTCCTCAAGACAGACACAATCAATTTCAACCATGAAATAGATAGTGTCCTCATATTTTTCCACTAAATTCTTTGGAATTATGTACCTTTTTTTCATCTGCCTCTACAATATCTTGATCATGCCAAACAACTCTCCATCTACCCAGTCCTTCTTCTGCCTTCTATAATATTATGAAATTTGAAGTCTAGTGGGTTCATTGTCTCTCCATGCTCTAGGATGCATGTCAGGAAAGTTATGAATGATATGAATGTACATGTGAATTAGCAATGAACCAAACCTAAATGTCTTAGATTTATCCTTCTTTATAGCTTTCACATTCTCAATAAACTGTTGTGCTAGAATTTCGCAAAGATTATACTTCTTGTTCTCTTTTACCATTTTGTATGCCATCATGATGACTCCAGCAGATACATAATTAGGTCTGCTATTGTTAAACAACTTGTAGCCTAGCAACATTATTTCCAATCTAACATCTTGAAAATAAATATCATTTACTGTCATAGCCCTTTTATCCCACTTAGAGTGTGTTAGGGTTTCTACCAGTTTATTTAGGTTCTTTTCTTCTAAAGGTAGGGCTCCTTCATTGTTAGGGCCTGTGATATCATGAATCAACTGTACACATATCTTAATAGGTTGTTCACCTATCCACAAAAATTGGTTATGAACTCTGCTAAGAATGATCTTAAACCATTCAACTTTCATGAATTTTGTGAGTCAAGTTAACTTAAGGATTGATTGATACTTTAGGTGCTTTAATTATTCTACCATAGATCCATTAGCTTCAATCATACTATTCAATTCACTAAAGATGTTAACCTCCCCACTAATCTCATACTTGCAATGTATGTATGCCCTAATATCTTCTACCTGCAACACACCTACGGGGGTTTGTGAAAAAATTGCTTCCGGATCATCCTCACAGGATTTGAATGGATGCCTTTTGAATTTATACCTAGGTCTTTCAACAACATCATAAATTATTGGTGCATCCATGACTTCATTAAGATATTAGGTCTAAATACCTTGAACATGCTTAAATTTGATGCTTTGCTTCACGCGATCACACAATCACACTTCCAGATGATTGATAACCTTCTTAACTCTGTTCTCCTTAAGCACTGATCAACAAATGGTGTATATTTGAGGTCTTTTTAGGTCCTTTTATCCATCGCACATTGAGTATGTGTATTAAAAATAGGTAGCTCAACTTTGTATGTCATCCAATCGATAAAACTCGTGAACATAGAAGACGAATCTCCAAGTGTTGCGCTCTCAACTATAGACTCCACAACATCTGTACACATCATTCCTAAGCTCTCATGAGCTTACTCCACATATATAGGGGCTGGATAATTTTTGTTCACTGTATCCAATGCTCCCCATAAGGCCATGTGGCCTTCTAGGTCGATACCTCAAAAATAACTCATCATGCGAAGACACAACATCATCTAATGTCTCTCCCTGGACCAGTGCTTTGTTAAAAATTTTACTTTCCATATCTCATCATCCTCTTTGCTCTCTAATTTCTTAAAATGATTCCCAAATTCATCCATGTACTCATTAAGACTTTTACCACTGTCACCAACATTTTTCGTTATAACCACAGGAGGTGGTTCTCTTGGTTCACTAGATTTTCTTGGTCCTCTTTTGTTGTCTTCTCCATTATATCTACAAAAATTCACAATCTAACCTAGATTGTTACAATTTTAACATGTAGGTGGTCTCCTTCTATCTTGATTAGTCTTTAATTTACAATACCTTATTATATGCCCAAAGTTATTATATTTTTGACATGTGATTTTAGCTATTGTTTCTTCCTTGATATAGTCTTGCTTATACCTGGACTGATCAAGTTTTCTACAATTTGCTTTCTTGTGTCCATATTCATAGCAATTAAAATAGTAACTAATAAAGGGCTTAGAGTTACCTTTACTTCTGTAATCTCTTTTCATGTGTCCATCTTTGTTGCATCCGAAACATCTACCTCTGAAGGGTCTGAACTATTCTCTAGGTTCTTCATTAGTAGGTCTCTCTTCAGGAATAGGTCTTTCCTCATTCTTGGCTTTATTTGTTTCTTCCTAGGTTTTTGAACTTTCACCTTCATTGAATCCAACTCCAATCATATCTCCTTTAGGATTTTGTCTTGCTCTTTGTTCATCAATCTTGTAACTACTCGTGCAACTTCTCAATGTGTAATTTGGCTTGAGAGAGTTCACCTTTAATGATCTGATTATATTTTTCCAATTCTTGATATTTACCTTTGCATTGGTCAAGTTTAGTCTTTATTTCACTTATCTGCTTGTTAGACTTTTTTAGTGACTCTTCAACTTTGTTTCTTTCATCCTTTTGATGCTAAACTTCTCTAATCATCAAAAGGTTGATTTTTTCTTTTCCTTGCTCCAACTTCTTTACTTTGTCTGATGTGTCACTTTATGAACCTTCTTTTATCTTCTTCATAAGGTCTTGTCTCTGTCTCTTTACAATCTCAAGCTATTCTTTTAGATTCCTCGTGAAACCTTTTGCTCTTCTTAATTTAAATTTTAGTTCACCATTCTCAGCTTTCATCTTATCCAGATCTTCAAGTGCAGCCTCAAAGTTCTCTTGCAAGAATCCTAAATCCATTCTGATCTCACTTAAGCTAGTAGGCTTTCTCTCCAAGGACCAATAGCTCTAATACCAATTGTTAGGATTAGGTAATACTGAGAGGGGGGGGTGATTCAGTATTACAAAACTTTGATCTTCTCAACTTTAAACAATTATAAACAATCCAAAGTAATGTAGAAATGAAAAGAACATATAAGCATAACACATTACTCATTACACCATGATTTATTCTTGAGGAAACCCTGGCCAAAGGGAAAACCCCGATGGGGATGGTACCCACAAATATGCACTAAAATATAATATCCCTGTCAGGAGATCTAGCCTTGTTAGGAGCTAATTGTTACATAGTACATTTCCTTCTTAGAGGAATACAAAACCTTGTTAGGGGTATACCAAACACCTGGTTAAAGGTGGTGAGCACACTTCTCTTACAATTAACACTTGTCTCAAAAGAGTTCATAAAAGAGGATCAATACAAGCACTTATCTTGCTTAGATAGTTCCAGTTATAGCTTGACCTCTTACTGATCTCACATATGATCTTTGCTCTTACATTTGAAAACTTACTCCATCGTCATAATCATAACCATACTTTTCTTTCACAAAAGCAATCTATACTTATACAAAATCAGCCTTCAAGTCGACTTCACAAATACCATACAAAACATATCAATAACTTGTGCAAATGATAAATATGCAGTTGACAATATTATATTACCAAAGAGTCAACAACATACTTTATTCACTTGTCTTAGCACATTACCATATCCACTATGCTCCCCTTAATCTTTGCAACTGTTCATATACCCTTTTACATTGTTTTACTATCTTTGCATACCTTCCGAACACTATATCTCACAGACCTGGTAACCAAAACTTATGCGCTTTTAACTAAAGCATGTATACATCCCAAAACACCTCTAGTTAACTTTGCAAGCTATAATACCTTATATATCTTCATTGCTGATCAAAATTGTGGTACTGTACCCTATTATCCTGATTCTGGACTTAGTCATTTTCATGACTGTGACTCCAATGGAAATCTCCACAACATGTGATCACTCCAACATAAGTGTTGCCATAAATGACAACCTTAAAATGATTCCTAGTGCCCCAAAACATCACATGCCAACATCTTCATGTTCTCTAACTTTTCTATCCAACTTTGCTACTTGGTTGTTTGGTGTATTTGTATCCTTCATATAATGCTTCCATTTTTTCTAGATCTCATGTGTTGAATCAAGCTCCTTAACCTTTTTAAACTACCTCTGAAAGTGCACTGATTAATGCTTCTCTTGCGACCATATTTCAAGTGAACTCCTTTTTTTCAGTGTTAGTACTTGATTCCATCTCATCCCCTGTCTTAATGTCAGTATGGTTCTTTTTAATCATCCAATATTCAATTCCTAAATAGATCAAATGAATCTGCATCTTGTTCTTCCAGTTGTCAAAATTTTCACCATCAAACTCTGGATTGTCCTTCCTATAACTTGCCATTTTGGATCTCCTCAAATGGTTAAGATTTCTCCAAGAGGACCAAAATCTCTGATACCAATTGTTAGGAATAACAATCTACACAACACAACTGAGGGGGGGTGGTGAATCAATTGTGTGTAATTATAATAAACTTTAAACTTTTCTATCTGATTACCAATTAAACATAGAACAATACTAATCAAGATGAACATTGCAAATGCCAATACCATAACACAATTTTTTTTCTTGAGGAAAACCTTGTTAAGGGAAAAACCCTAGTGGGGATAATACCCACTAGATCATGCACTAGTATATAAATGTCACTTTAAGGAGTTGATTACAAAGCATCTAGAACATCTATCCTTGTTAAAAGACAAGTCCCTGTTAAAGGACAAAATCCCTAGTAAAAGGTCCTTCAACCCTGTTGGGAGTTGGTAAGAACAAAAGGCACACTTCTTGAGCGCACAACTCCAAAGTGAAGGTTAAACCCACCTTCAAGACATGTTAGCCTAATATAGAATTAATAATTTGATGTCTAATGAACTAACTAAATGAAAACCTACTTGCCTTTATGATTCCATTGAAGTACACAAGGAGTGACCATATATTCCACTCATACATGTTCTACTCTGCTCTGATAACCAGCAACAAATTCTCTTCCACAATGTCTAAGACACTACACTATTCCTCACATTACATTTCCTCTCTTTATACAAGTTACAAATAATTAATTAGGTTGACCTGTTAGAGCTTCCCCAATGTACATACAATTACATTTACCAATTCTATGATACTCACAGTATATAATACAAGTATACATCAATTGGAAACATTAAAATATGTGCCAAAATCTATAATTAATTCTCATCAATTCTTACACACCCTACACAATTCAGGTAGTTCCAAAATGAAATAATGTGAATTCCACAAACTACCTCTGACAATGACATGAGACAATTGATCCATAAATTACACAAAGTATTCCATTATGATTCCTATTGAATGCCTTAATCTTTCATACCATAATTCCACCTCATGACCAACTTGTACTCAAAATACAACAACTAGCTTTGGCATAATCCATGTCTCTGTCCTGCAACATGTCTTCACCAAAACAAATGTAACTCTCTCAAATCACAACATGATGCCATGTGACCTTAGACATAAGGTCCACATATACTAAGCACAAAAAATTTGTGCCCGCATACACTGATATTTCGTACACCTCTGTCCAAATTCTTGAGAAACAATCTGTCTAATACAACCAATAAAGAACTGAAACATATGAATATAATACTGAAACATATGTTGACATCAATGACAAAACATCAATGTTAACAACCAATAATCCCCTTAATAGAAATAATTCCAACCAATAGCTAATAGGTTCAAACCTAGTTAAGAGAAGAAGGAAGAGAGAAAGAGGTACTTGAAAAGAATATTTGGGATAAAACATGGGAATTGGATATAATAGATAAAAAAATTGTCTCTATGAATTACAAGACAAAGTAGCTTAATTCCAAAGGGAGTGGAAGGTGGAGTTGGAGGTGGGGAGGTGGAGGTGGAGGTGGAGGTCGGGGTGGGGGTGTGTAGGTGGGAGTGGAGTGGAGTGGAGTGGAGGTGGAGGTGGAGTGGGATTGGGAGTGGAGTGGGAGGTGGGAGTGGGCATGGGGGTGGAGGTGGAGGTGAGAGTGGGTGTGGACATGGGTGTGGAGGTGGAGTGGAGGTGGACTGTGGGCGTGGAGGTGGAGTGGACGAGGAGGTTGAGGTGGATCAGGTGGGAGTGGAGTGGAGTGGAGGTGGAGGTGGAGGTTGGAGGTGGGAGTGGAGATGGAGGTGGGAGTGGAGTGGAGTTGGAGGTGGAGGTGGAGTGGAGTTGAGTGAAGGTGGAGGTGGAGGGGTGGAGGTGGAAGGGGAGAAGGGATTGGGAGTGGGAATGGGAGGTGGGAGGTCGAGGTGGAGGTGGAGTGGGAGTGGGAGTGGAGGTGGAGGTGGAGGTGGAGTGGGAGTGGAGGTGGGAGTGGGAGTGGGAGATGGAGGTTGAGGTGGGAGTGGGAGGTGGAGGTGGGAGTGGGAGTGGGAGTGGAGGTGGAGGTGGGAGTGGAGGTGGAGGTGGAGGTGGAGGTGGGAGTGGGAGTGAGGGTGAGGGTGGAGGTGGAGGTGAAGTGAAGTGGAGTGGAGGTGGGCATGGGAGTGGGAGTGGGAGGTGGAGTTGGAGTCAGAGTGGGAGGAAAAGGTGGAGGTGGAGGTGGAGGTGCAGGTGGAGTGGGAGTCAGAGTCAAAGTTAGAGTGTGAGGCGAAGGTGGAGGTGGGAGTGGGAGGTTGATGTAGAGGTGGAGTGGGTGTGGACATTAGAGGTGGAGATGTGAGTGAGAGTGGGAGTGGAGGTGGAGGTGGAGGTGAAGGGGAGAGGTGAGTGGTAGAGTGGGGGTGGGGGTTGAGTGGGAGGTGGAGGTGGAGGTGGAGGTGGAGTGGGAGTGGAGGTGGAGGTGGAGGTAGAGGTATAAGTATAAGTAGAGGCAGAGGTAGAGTGGGAGTGAGTGTGAGAGTGGGAGTGGGAGTGGGAGTGGGAGGTGGAGTCGGAGTGGGAGGTGAAGCTGGAGGTGGGAGTGGAGGTGGAAGTGGAGGTGTAGAGGTGGAAGGGGAGAAGCGAGTGGGAGTGGGAGGTGGAGGTGGAGGTGGGAGTAGGAGGTGGAGGTGGAGGTGGAGGTGGAGTGGGAGGCAAAGGTGGAGGTGGGAGGTGGAGTGGGAGTGGGAGTGGAGGTGGAGGCAGAGGTGGAGGGGAGGGGGAGCGGGATAGTGTGAGTGGAAGTGGAAGTGGAGGTGTGGAGGTGGAAGGGGAGAAGGGGGTAGGAGTGGGAGGTGGGAGTAGGAGGTGGAGGTGGAGTGGGAGTCAGAGTGGGATGCAAAGGTGGAGGTGGAGTGGGTGTGGGTATTAGAGGTGGAGGTGGGAGTGGGAGTGGAGGTGGAGGTGGAGGTGGAGGTGGAGGTGGAGGCAAAAGGGAGGGGGGAGTGGGAGTGGGAGGTGGAGTCGTGAGAGGGAGGGAGTGAGGGAGAGATTATGGAGGGAAGATGGGAGAGTATAAGAGGGAGTGAGTGAGAGAAAATAACAAGGTGGGGAAGGGGAGACTATGAGAGGGAGTGAGTGAGTGAAAGAGGGAGGGAGAGGATGAAAGGTGAATGCAGTGGTAGAGTATAGGAGAGAGAGAGATAGAGAGAGAGAGAGAGAGAGGTGAACGAGAGAGAACAACAAGGTGGGGAAAGGGAGTGGGAGAGTGAGATGGAGTGAATGCATGAGGGAGAGAGGGAGAGTGTGGGAGGGAGTGAGCGAGCATTGGAGGGAGGGAGAGGATGAAAGGTGAAGGAGGTGGGGAGAGTATAGGTGAGAGGGAGGGAAGGGGAGAGTAGGATAGAGGGAGAGTGAAAGTGAAAGATGGAGTAAGAGAGGGAGGAAGAGGATAAAAGGTGAAGGAGGTAGGGAAAGAGAGGTGTGAGAGTGAGTGAGGAAGTGAGGGAGGGGGAGGGGAGGTGGTATAGAGCATGAGGGAGGGAGAGGGGGAGAGTGTGAAGGGAAGAGGGGGATAGTGCAAGAGGGAGTGCATGAGAAAGGGAGAGATATTGATAGGGTGGGCATAGTAGGGAGACAGGGGGAGGGAGGGAGAGGGAGTGCAATAGGGAGGGATCAAAAGAGGGATAGGGGGAGATCATGGGAGGGGGGTGAAGGAGTGAGGTTGGAAGAGAAATGGAGAGAGGGAGGGGGGGAGTGGGAAAGTAGGGAGGTAGGGAGGGTGAGAGGGAGTGGGAGGGAGAGGGTTATATACTATGGGTTGGTAATTTTTTTTTGGTAGTTTTGTTAGATTTAGTGTTGGGGGGCCTCACTAAGTTTTGCTGTTTGTGGTAGATGTTTCCTCTTGTTGTCTTGTGTTTTTTAAGGAATATAGGCCCTTTCCCTACTTATCTATTAAAAAATATTATAAATTAGGAAGATCTTCATGGGTGTCAAAAAAGCTTATGTGATATGTTATAAGAGTCTAAATTAAATAATATTCTCAAGATTATGGTGCAGGTTGTATGAAATAAATATTTTTGTACCTAGAGTCTTACAGTGATCTTAAAGGAAATATGAAACTAGATTAAGAAATTTGTGGTGTTGATATCATTGCCTTTGAATAAAATAGATTTGTGAATGACCATACAAGTGAAGATTATCTTATGGCTGTAAAAAGAAATTTTGTGGATGACTACGATAATCTAGGGCTGAAATTGTGTGTTTAATATATATATATATATATATATATATATATATATATATATATATATATATATATATATATATATATATATATATATATATATATATATATATATATATATATATATATATATATATATATCTGTGTGTGTGTGTGTGTGTGTATTATTTCAATAATTTGTCTTGAAATCCATGTAGGAGTTGATATAATCACTTAAACTCAAAAAAATTATCCTTTTAGGTCATATTCAAATATAATTTCTTCTACTTTTCTAATTGGTGGGTCATGTTTTCCTAGCATTTTAGAGATTTTTTATTTAATTTTTTTTTAAAACAATATTGGGCATATCATGTTAAACTACAACTGATTAACTACTTGGAGAATAGAATGGAGAAAGTGATGATGATCACCGAGCTACTAAAGTATATGTAAGATATTAGTTCAGTTATTATATTATTATTGATGCCAATTAGTTTTGACTGTACTTATCATGATAGTTACAAATATTTGAAGAAGGTAATAATGGTGAAGGAATGAGATATTAACATGAAGATGAGATGTATGAGCAAGATATGGATATTGTATTCATTGGGTAACTTATTGATGAGTCTATGACATTTGATGGTGATTTGATTGTATTACATGATTCAATAAAAGATTGAAGATCAAGAGTGTACAAGTTTATGTGGTTGGTAAATGAAGAATTTAGTATACACCGAGTTGACATATTGTACACCGAGCAAGTGTAGTGTATACCGAGTATAGTATTAACAGAGAAGGAAGTTGTCGACACATCACAGTATTGACCGAGAAGGAGAAATATGGAGAAACATATGATTACTGACTTAAGATGATGAGCTAGATGAATTGGGAGGATTCCGAGGATAAAGATGAAGTTTTTTATGAAGATCTATCATTGACAAAATTCAAGGAAGATTAGATGATGAAGAGTGAAAATGTGTTATGACACAAGTTCTGAGGAAGGTTGAAGTGGAAAAATCAACAGTGAAGATTAAGTGGTAAAATATATGGTTGAGAAGAAAATGGTTTATCATGTCTATATAAGGAGATAAGAGATTCAAAGTATGTATGTGTGTGAGGAGAAGATTGTGTACATGTGTAGCTGGTCAAATAGGTTGAAGTGAGAATCAAGCAATTCTACAGACTACACTAGGCGTCAAAAGAAAGGAGATAACCAAACATAATAGAGTTGAAGGATGAAAAAAAATGAAATGATTATATTGGCCAAATGTATATTGATCTTAGCATAGATTTGAATATCTACAAAGAAATTTGTATGTGAATCAGATCATTTACTATTGCATTCTAACCATTGTTACAGACAAATCTCTAAACCAAGTGGGACTTAATAGTCTTTATTATTTCATTATGTCATTCAATGAGTGTTGATTTTTTTCTTGTTGACCCAAGTGAATGTATGGTCGTGGAGAACTATTAGTGATAAAGCCTCTAACAAGGTCACACCGTACAGTGTATTTTGTAACCTTTACTAGGGTTGGATCTTAACCAAGCTCACTTTAGAAGAGTGAAATTATTCTGGGTGCCGGTCCCAGGTGGTTTTTCCCCTAACAAGGTTTCCACATTAAAAATCAAAGTGTCAAATGTGTATGTGTGTGATGATTTTTTATTTTACTTTACACATTATATTTACTAGTTTGATCGGTATATACTAGATATTTTACTAACACCCGGTTAATGAACAAAAGAGGAACATACAATTTTTACCGAGCTATTTATGTTTAATGTTGAATTAGTTTTATACATCTGAGAGTATTTGGGGACTATAGGATAATTGGACTTAATTGATTCACCCCCTTTCTCAGTTATATAACAATTGGTATCAGAGCTAGAGTACTTAACGAAAAAGTTTTCAAGGACTTGAGTTAAATATCACAAGATGTATACAAGAGAGGTATCAAAGCTGAACAAAGATAATTTCTCAACATGGAAAAGATAGATGAGGCTATATCTATCAGGCATTGGAGATTCTACAATATATTATTTCTAAAATGAGTTTGTAACTCCTATTGGTCCTTTGACTGTCAACCAGATGAAAGAGAGACAATAACAAAATGCAATGATGATTGAGATTGCTTCTTCCCTATCAGATGTTGAATTTGAAGACATCAAAACCTATACAACTGCAAAATAGATGTGGGACAAGCTAACACTAGTTCATAGAGGAGATGTGAATGTGCTTAGGGAAAAGGTAGAAAGCTTAAGAGGAAAGTTTGATGATATGAAAATGAAAGAAGGTGAAAAAATTACTTAGTACAACAACTGAGTCAAAGTAGTGAATGTTATTCGAGGAGCAAGTGGAATCATTAAAGAAAACACTGTGGTAATTAAAATTCTAAGAACACTATTTCCTACCTATTGCAGTGTTACACATTTGTTTTGAAACATAGGAGTAGAAATTCTAACAGGGTTGCAGATGCTCTTAGTGCTTTTTGTTGAATCTGTCAATAATAGAATTCCAAAAGCTTTCAGGAGGTTTAGTGCATAAAGGTAATCCCAAGTAAGAGGAAGGGAGGCTTCCAATATTGCACCCTAAAATTTTGGAGATCTTTCTTTGTCTCTTAATAGGGGTATAGATAAAGAAAATGGAACTTTTAGACTATTTGATGAGTTGGCTAGAGCATCAGTATAAGTAGTGAGGTCTTTCTTCAAATTTCTATCTTCTTTGATGGTAGCCTCCCTCCTTATGAGAGTATCATCAATAAATTTATCATGGGAGCAGGAAGATTTGGTAGAAGGTTGGAGACCAAAAATACAACCATCTCCCACTAATTTATTAATATACATTCCTAAACATTGCACAAGGATAGAAAACAAGATAGGAGATATAGGATCACCTTGTCTGAGGCCTCTGGAGGGCCTAAAAAATTTGGAAGAACCTCCATTGACAATGACATAAGAAGAGACAGTAGTAACCAATTGAACAATGAGTTTCATGACCCCATTATCGAAACCAAATGAAAGGAGAACTTTCTATAAAACTGCCAGTCAACCCTGTCATATGCTGTGGACAAATCTAACTTCATCATGAATTCTGATTTTTTAGCTGCTTCCAAAGAATGGATATTTTCATGGGCGACAATAATGGAATCCAAGATCTATTTTCTAGGGACAAAGCCATTCTGCTAGGGAGAAATATTCGAGGGAAGAATAGAAAGTAATCTAGAAGTTGGGACTTTAGATATAATCTTGCACATGGAATTACAAAGACTAATAGGTCTAAAGGCATCAACCATATTGGCTCTAGGATTTTTGGGGATTAAAATGAAAAAAGTAACATTGAGTTCCCTGAGGAGAATTTTAGTTCCTAAAAACTCTTTAACCGCTACCTACACATCTTTGCCCAAAATTTCCCAGAACTACTGGAAGAAGAACATGGGAAACCCATCAAGGCCAGGAGATTTATCCCCTTCAAAAGAAAAACAACACTCTTAATCTCCTTATCCCAAGGAATCGCTTGAAAAAATTTGCTAGTTCTAGTGTCAACCAGCTGAGGGATAGTAGAGAGAATTTCTTCCTGATCAAACAGGGCCAAATTGTCATCTTTGTTTAGGAGAGAGGAGAAGTAGCAGAGCTTCTCTTTTCTGATATCTTCCTCTTTCTTGATAGTGTTACCATTAGTTAACAAGATAAAAATCCTATTGATCGCTTTATGCTTCATAGCAATCATAGGAAAGAATCTAGTATTTTTGTCCCCTTCTTTGAGCCACAGAGCTCTAGATCTTTGTCTCTGGAAGGATCCCTCCTTAGAAATAATGTTATGAAAATCAGCCAACATAGAGCTGTCTATTTTTTTAAGTTCCTCAAAGAGACCTTCATTCTGAGTTTTCTCTTGAATTTCCTTTATTTTAGTCTGCATTCTACCTTTAGAGAGGAAAATGTCCCCAAACACCTCGTAGTTCCATATTTTGATTTTCCTTTTAATAGTATTCAATTTTTTAGTGGTTCTGTACATGGCCCCTCCATCCAGAAAATATAGTTCCACCAGTTTCTATCCTATCTTTCAAATTTGGGTGGATCATCCACATATTTTCAAACCAAAAAGGAATTTTCATTTTCCCAGAAATCAGATTAGCATTTAAAGAAATTGGAAAATGGTCAGAACCAATTCTCCATAAAGAAGACAAGGAACAAGAGTTCATGGATATCCAATCATGAGCCATTGGACCACGTATAGGCAATTCCTTCCAACTCTACATCCAAAAAAGCTTCATCATTGATATAGTCCATCAGGTCTATTTTGTTATCCATATGGGAGGGGATACCACCCCTTTTCTCATCATCTTTAAGGGGGGTATTGAAATCTCCCATAACCATTCATCTTTCTTCTTGGAAATTCTTTCGGATCTCTTTCAAACTTCATCAAAGTTTCAATCTTTTCCATTTTGGGTGTTGGGAGCATAAATATTCATCAAGTTCCAAGTAAAATTATCTTTTATATGGTTTATTTTGACCAATATGATATTATTATCACTCATCAAAAAAGAGCAATTAATGGTTTGTTTATTCCAGAAAATGACCACACCACCCGAGGCACCATTAAAAGCACCTCCTATACTACCTCCATTCTTAAAAGGATGAATTTTTTCCACTTTTTCTCTAAGAATTTTTGTTCCTTGGATAAGTAAAATGTCTGGCTTGCTCTCTTTTACCAAATTTCTCAATATATCTTGTTTATGAGGATTGTTCAGTCCTCTAATGTGCCAAGAAATAATCTTTATTTATAAGTTTGGAGAGCATATCTCAAGGATGGTAAGTTGTTGACCATCTGCTATATTCTGTTTAGCTTCTTTCTCACGAGTATTTTTGAAATATTTTCTTCCTCTCCTTTTAGTTTTAGGTGTTCCCACATCTTCCTTTTGTTTCCTTCTTGTCTAAACCCTGCCTTAGGGATAGCTAAAGGTTCACCTGGGAATGTGAATTTTCTTCTTTGAAACAAAGAAAATAAGGGCTTAGGTTTGTTTTCATTCTGATTGTTGAAAGGGTTGTTGTTGTTGTTGTTGTTGTTGTTGTTTTTGAAAGGAGCCTTTGTCGTTTGATTGACATTATGTGTTTGATTGGACCTACTCAATAAGTTAAAATGGGTAGCCTTTAAGGTGTGTGCTTCTACAACCCCATCGTTCACAAGGTTCTTGTTTGTGTTCTTCAACCATAACCTTGGTTTATCATAATTATTGTTGGATCCTTTGTTATTATTATAATTATTTAAGTTATTGTTATTGTTGGTGTAACCTTTGTTTTCCTTAAATAGTTTAATCTCTCCTCTTTTTACCAACACTTCTTCAATTTTTATCTTGTTTTCAATGATCTTTTCAAATGTGGGGGGACATTGAAGTTGGAGTCTATAGTTAATTTTCATGTTTAGGTTGTTCATGAAAATGTCCATCTTTTCCTTTTCAGGTATACTTCGAGGGCATCGTGCAAAAATTGTTCTCCATCTATGGAGAAAACCTAGAAAAGGCTCACCATCTCTATGTTTTGTGTCGCATAAGTTAAGCATGGTGATTTCATGCTCTATGTTATAAGAAGTGAGTCACGAATTTGGAGGCTAGTTCTTCAAACATTTTGATTCCTTGTGGTAACTAATTGGAAAACCACTCCATGGCTTGGCCTCCTAGGACTCTTGGAAATAGCCTCATTAAATAAGTGGTATTGTACATGAATTATATACTCAAAGCAAAAAATTACCTTAGGTGGTCTTGTAGGTCTAATTTACCCATATATTTGTCATATCTAGGGAAGACCATGCTGGGTGGGAAAGGTACCATAACAAAACTTTGATCAAATAGAAATGGGAATAAAGCCTCAATGGAAAAGTGTTTTGGTTCAGCTGCTTTCTTCATGGTGTCGATTTATGCTTGAAACATTTTAGGGATTCCCACCACCGGTATATCAATGTTTTGTGCAATCCCAAAGGACTACTCGAGGAAGTTTGATACTTGATATCCTTTTGTCACTCACCCCATTAAGGATGAATGCATTTTATTTTAAATAGTGGGTTGTATTATTTGGCAAAGACAATTCTATCCCACATTGGGCTGTCCCTCTCATCGGTCTTGTTAAGGAAAATTCTTGGGAGGCGAGTCAACTAAAGTTCTAGCATGTTCATTTGAAAGCAAATAAGTGAAGTGAAAAGATAGGTTTAGGAGTTTGATTCACTAAAAGGTGAAGATAATATCCCTACTATTCTTCACTCCCAAGCACAATTAACAATGTTCAATTTACCAAGCCTTCTAATCTAATGAGAATCGAACTTATTTCTACTCTCCTCCACAAACAATAGGCTTTAATTTTAGTGTGTGTTTATTCCTTAGCCTTTATTTTAATCAAGAAATTTGGTAGGTTTGGCATTTTGATTCACTTGGAAAGTGAAGAGCATAGGCCTACTTCCAAATTTCCAAAACAATAATAGGCTTGTAATTACTAGATTCAAAGTGAAAATGCCACAATTTAAGAAAAAATTCACAAATGGATGAAGGCTTACCTTATTTCAAAGCTTGCAAAGGCTAGCAACATTTTTTATTAAGTTTTTCATCAATTCACTCACCTAGTGGCAATTGTTCCAGCTCCTTTGCCTCCCCTTTGAAATTGTTAGTCCAACACAACCAAAAAAAGTGAAGAAAATCAAGCAAAATTGAACTTTAAGCCTCTTTTTAAAAAAATTTTAACAAAAAAAATGATCAAGGCATGAAAATACAATTTAAGGATACAAATTTTGATTTGTAAGATTCAATTATTTGTAAATATTATTCCTAATCCTTACCTTCCTGCTTGGAATCCTCCAAAAAATTATTTATGTGGGCTATGTTCTCTTTGTTGATCATTTTCGCAATTGCCTTGTCTTCATTGTTATTTTTGCATCTCACATTTTTTTACTTTTTTATGTCCTGCCATTAGAATAACACAGAGAAAACATTTTTGACTCTCAGATTTATCAAATTTGAAAAAAGTCAAAAGTGCAGTGGAAATGATTAAATGTTCTATTTAAAGCCTTAAATGCACAACAAGAAAAATTGAATGCACTAAAATAGAAATTAAATGCGCTGCTTTAACAATCAAATGCACATAAAGAAAATATGAAACATGCTGCAGGAAGTTGTAAATGCACTCTAGAGTCAGGGCAAATGCGCTGAAAGAATGTAAGACAAAAGACATAAAGTATTAAATGTGTTGTTTCACTGTGCAAATGCGCAAGGCTTTGCCTTTGGATGTGTTGTTTAAGACTTCAAATGCGCTGATAAAATGCTCAGATGCGCTTCAGGAATGCTCAAATGCATAACTTCACGTGTAAAACAAAGATGTTAAGTAGAAAATCCTAAATTTAAGGCAAATTTTTTTAAATTTAGACAAATGAGGCCTAATGCCCCACGGTGGGCACCATTTTGTGTACTAATAAAGTACCTTCATAGGGTTAGATTGACAATTTAAATGAACAAAATAAACTAAATTACCACAATTATTGAGCTATTTAATGCAAATAAAGCCAATAAGCACTTCATGGCTCTCTATTTAGATATTCTAATGATAAGTTCTCAGCAAGCCTCCATTAGTGACAACTCTAAAATGAGAAAATGATAAAAGATTTAACAAATTAAGCCTATTTCAATGAAACTATGCTCAAATTATCTTTCTAGCTTAAAATCTCAAGAGGTTTGATGCAAGTTTCCGATGTGTGGATCCTTTTCTCCTGATTTTACTCTTTCTTTTATATATTTTTGCAAGCATAGGGGGCGGAGTTGAGTTAATCATGGTTGAGTTTGAGTTAAGTCCATGGTTTCAACTTTAGGGATAACTTTGCACATTGATTCAAAGAGGGGAATTTGTAGACACCTAAAAATGGTCAAGCTAATCCAAGTGAGAAATCAAACTAAAATAAAAAATTAATTAATTTAATCTAAGCCAAAAGAGGATGAATTAAATCAAATTAATTATTTAATTATGCAATTAATCTAATTAATTGTATAGTTGAATTAAATCAAATCCAACCCATTCAAGGGGTACACATGGCTAAAGAAATTAAATAAATCAATCAATTAACTGGACTAAAATTTCTAACCTACGACATGGTCAGGAATTACATCAACCAATGGGAATTGAGAATTGAGCTCACATGGATCAAAGCCAAATTGAATCTCAATGATTCACTTGGAGAATGCATCTTGACCACTCATTTTATCTCATTGTCCTGAGATTTGAGGACAAAATATTTAAATTGTCTCAACATTTGTAACCATGAACTTAACCCAAGCTTGATCATGATTAAACTTATTCCACCCTTTAATCTTGGAGAATTCTATGAATAGAAGACAAAAATTAGGAGAAAAGGATCCCATGATCATTTTAGAATTATATCTTTATCATAGTCAATTTGATTTAAACGCATAATTTTAGCATAATTGATAAAGATAGGCATATATTTCATCTTTTACCATAAATTCTCATTTTAGAGTTATCTCTAATGGAAGCTTGCTGAGAGCCTTTCATTAGCATCTTTAATTAGAGAGCCATATGATGCTTATTATCATTATTTTCATTCAATAGCTTCTAAATTGTTGTATTTTTTATCATTGAATTGATATATTGATGAACAAATCCTATGAAGGTATTTCTTATACACAAATATTTTTCTTTAAGATAGAGGGTTTCATCCATACCTTTCTCAATGACTAGGGAATTCACTTCTTTTAGCTTGTCTTCCAAAGTAAGTTTGTTTGTGAATATGTTTCTAAATCTTTCAGAGTTCCATTCTAATAGCTTCTTTTTAATTAATTTTAATTTATTCTCTACTATGGACATCTTAGAACTTGATACATCAGTTTCATTTCGACATTGCTCTATTTGTTTTAGAATATTTTCATCCTTCAGCCACATCTTCTCAAATTTGAAAGGGCAGTTTCTCGGTCCCGAATCTGCAGAAATCCTTAGTTGGACAGGATAATGATCAGATCCAGAAATTGACATTATTTCTTCTTCTAAGGAGTGATCAAAATCCACAAGACTCCCGTGAAGGAAGAATCTATCTAACTTTTCCACTTTATTGTTGAAACCTTTCCTTCTTTTATTCTAGGTGAAAGAGTTGTCCTTAGTATGGATTTCTTGAAGGTAGTTTCTATTTCTCCAATCATTGAATTCTAATGTTGCTAGAGGGAGTTTATTACTGCCCCCTCTTTTATCTGAGGCCTTAATAATGACATTGAAATCCCCTCCTATGATGCTCACCAAGTTTGGGTAATCAGTTAGAAAGGTTTCAATTTCATGCCATACTAGTTTTTTTATCTTTGTTTTGGATGGGCCCATATACATTTATTAAGTTGAAGCATAAGTTATTTATGATATTCTTCACGTGTCTACACATCCAGTATTAGCTTTTCTCTAAACTTTTGAATATAATTTTTCCAGAGTCCCATATAATGGCTAAGCCTCCTGAGGCTCTTTGGGCTAGAGAGGCTTCCATTTCTCTGAACCCAAGTTTCTTTTTAAAAGTTGACATTTCTTCTTTGTCCAATTTGGTTTCTTGAATTATAATTAGATCTAATTTAGTGTTGTTAAAAAAGTATTTTATAATCCTCTTCTTGTTAGGGGTATTCATGCCCCTAACATTCCAAGTTAGGATATGCATAGCTCCTTGGGAAGGTACTTCCCCTTCCCTGCATTTAAGAGACATGTAATCTTGGCTTGACCTGATGCCTCCCTGACCTTTTCCCTTAATTTAACATTTGACTTTCTTCCCCTTTTTTTAATTTTCTTTGCACAATCTCGGGAGTCCCTTCTTTCCTTCGCGAAAGAGATTCCAAACGTTTTAGGATTTCGTTCCTCTATTTTGTCTAAACTTACCATCATTTCAATTATTTCTTCGTTCTCCTCATACCGTTCTAGTTCCCTAATTCCCTCAACGAGGAGTTTCCTTTGTAAGTTGAATTCCTCCTTGTTACACACCTCATCTAAAAATTGGTCCAATAATTCATCCACTAGAGACTCTCCCAAAAAAATTGTGATAATTAAATTACTTCTTTCTCAACTTGATTTTTATTTCTTGTCTTGTTTCCACATCCTCCTTCTGCTTTTCATTAGAACAATTCTCAATTACCCTTAGCTTTGAGAATATAACTTTGGTTGGTGAACTTCTCTTTGGGGTGTCTGATTCTCTTTGTGATTTAAATTTATTCTTATAGAAACCCACCTCCGCTATAATATAATTCACCCATAATCTCATCATGCTATTGCTTGTAGCCCCTCTTGGATGGGAAACCAATTCCCTGATTGGAGAAAGGGAATTTGACTTCAGATATTGAAGATTATGTTCTTAGTTTTCTTGGGAAACTAGGTTTAGAGGATTCTTCTGGGAGGTTTTCCTAGTTGAAATATTTATTGGGGATGATGATACCGCCTGATTGTCCATATCCCTAAGATCTCCTACTCTACTATCCATGTTTTCTCTACTTTGTCTTGTTTCACTTTTGAAGCCACCTCCATCCTTGTAAGTATAATTGTTGTGTCTTCCTCAGACTTGTTCCTTTGAATTCATCTCATATTTCCTCTGTAGTTACTACCCCCTTGAAAACTACCTCCACCACAATCTCACCTTCTTCGATTTCCATATCTTGGGGTACTTTGGTATCTCTCAAGGATTGGGTGATTTTCAGTTGGTTCCTTGGGTTTTTGTTTCTTTCCTGAATTAGCTTATCATCATACTGGTCATCCTTAATTCAGATTTGATAAATTTGGGATAGATCGTATAGACATCATCCTGACTTCAAATAAATATTGGTTTGAGAGCCTTAATGTTAATATCCATGTTAACTATTATTGTGTTGTTCGATTGTGAGAAGCCGGGTTCTAACATTCCAACATATTGGCCTATGTGGTTCCCTACCGCCTTAAAAATATTCAAGTTAATTAATTCCTTTGGAATATTTGGAAGACAAATTGCGCTATCAATTTTCAAATTCCTTAAATTGGTAGAGTTAAATTTAGGTTGCCACTCTAGGAAAAATAAAATTACATCCTTTGTAACTAGGGTTTCCTCCATTTAGAAATTTGTTTCTAATTTCCATTGACTTACATTTTAGAAAGATAAAACCATTTGAGAGAATTGATATGCTTACCCGCTCTTCCTATTTTGATTTGAGCCATTCAACAATTTCTATAATGGGGGTGCCAATCCCGTTCCATCTTGCAAAAACACCAAATTTCTTGCATAGGTCTGCTACCTTTTCTATAGGACACGATTTCATCTAAATATCATTGAATCTGATGGCAGTAATCCATCCTCGAGCCATGTCTTGGTTTTGCTTACTGAAAGGGGCTCTTGAATATCTCTAGTATCTTGCATTTCCAGCACATTGAACAAGTTCTGAGTTCTGAGTCTAAAAATATGAGACTTCCTAGGTTGGGCATTCATGAGATGATGATTCCTCCTATTTACCCTAATCCATCCATTAGGGTTTTCCTTGTTTGTGCCTGAGTCTTGAAGTCAATGAATTTGACCATCAGTTTTTTTGGCATATTTGGTTCGCGCAAAGAAAGCGAATTGTTCATTGATTTTGTCTAGTGTAAAAAAAGTCTCTATGCAGTCAATATTCCTTTGTTGCTTGGATAAGTGCTGAATTGTTTTGCCAAGGTAGAATTTTGGAAAAGAGGCCACCATGTATTTGTCTCCTATTTTTTGATCCCTTGGTAGGTGAGGGTCTTCATTTACTTTGTCTATTGTAGATCTCAAAGAATAGAGCTTTTGGGTGCCTTGATCCATAAGCAACTTTATTGGAGGATTTTACTACATATGAATGATGGTATTTTATCATATTGTAGATGTAGAGAAGATAAATTTGCCGTATTATATCATTTGCAATGCATTAAATTTTTTTTTAATTATTTATTAATTTTTAGATTTAAAATTAAAAAATAAAAGTAAAAAAATATTATGTCTTTATTTCAACTTAACCTCTTATGGCTCATTCGAAGTTGTTCGAGTTCTTGTTAGATGATCACTCCTTGACAACCCCTCTATCATTTCAAGACAAACAAACACATCAAATTATACTTTTAAAAATATATCGGTTTGAAGCACTAAAAGATAACAGTTAACCAACAGATCTGAACATGGGCACTAAAAAAAAACATCTGCTTTCCCTGAATTCACATCGGTAATCCTTCAACGGCACTCAAACTACAGCCATGGGATGAGATCAAATCGACGACTTATAGCAATTTACCGTTAGAAAAAAGCACAATTTCTCTTCTATATATGAGCATAATTTCCCTCTTCTGATTTCAAATTTTTTGTTTTGTTTGTTTTTGATTTCTTGTTTATGGCGATTAGTAAAGGTATGATCTCTGGATTGGATTTCTTCTGGTTTAATCTTTGAATATTAGGGTTCATTTGTGGGTTCTTTTATTGCTTGGTTTTGGGTCTTCTTGGTGGTTTGAAAAATGGTATTTAGTGGTGTGTAATAATTGTGGGGGAGCGTAGATGGTTTGAAAATGGTATTTAATTGAGTATAATAATTACGGGGAAGAGTAGATGGTTGGTTAAGTGTAGAGATTAATAGTTTACAGGCGGCTGGTTAGGAAATTTGCTAGGATTGTGGATTGTAGATTTAGGAGGTTTTGGAAAGATTTATGGGGGTTTTTAGTTTCATCTCAATAATATAAGGTATCTTTGCTGCCTATTTATAGTTTTTAGCAGTCTTTGATTTTGATTTGTTCACTGAAAAAGCCTTAGGTTACATGAAGGCAATCTTTATTATCTTTGTGATAACATTTTATTATTGAATTTTATGTTTGTGTTCTTTATGATTATTTTCTAAGACTTTACATTGGTACATTTGATTTTACTATTTTTTACCAAATAAACCTCAAGACCATCAATTATGCTTTCATTTATGAATAAACCACCTCATTTCACTATAACAAATATATCAATCATCAAAGGAATCTATAATGTTAATTTTAAAATGCTTTCGTAGAATTACAGTCAGTCACATTTGAAATATCACTTTGTATCACTCTGACCCATGCAGTATGATGTACACCATCGATCATCTAGGTCAAGAATAAATTTATGTCATTCAAATATACAAGTGTCAAATCCATGCAGACACCAATGCCATATGAAACAGGGAAAAAATGGGAATAGTGCCTTTGGCATGCTATAAGAGGCTGACACTCATGGGTTTTGCATTAAATCTTTTCCTTTGAGCAATACCTGTAAACAAATTAGAGTTCTTGTATAGAATGAGGAACATTTTAGAGGCATGCAAATTTAGCATGGGATAAATTTAGTTGTGGACACACAGGCCCAAAACTACTAGATGATTTTAGCATTCTCCCTAGTAATGTCTTGCGGGTCTCTGTCTAGCTCTTAGATTACTTGGGAGAGATTAGTGGAAAATAATTGACTGTAATAATTATAACTTGTGTGACTCAACTAAAGCTAAATAGCCATCACATGTCAGACATGCGTGCATGCCTATTATCTCAGCTCGACAGTTTTGTCTGTCTTTGATAAACATGTTAGTTTAAATATTTTGCCAAATATTAAGAACATGTCATTGAGAATCATCATTCAAAGCATAAGTAATTTTGAGTTGTAGTTTAACATTAGGCATTTAGGTTTTCATTATTTTTATGATGTCAACAACATTAATAAAATAACAAATCAGAGTTCTTAGCTTGGTCATACTTTTTATATTCATGTGCAAAGTTAGTTTGTACTTAGATAATTCGTTCACTCATACTTTGCCTTCCTTGGATATATTTTACTGTGAAGATTTAAATTTTTTTTTCTTAAATTTAATTTCACATGTTTCTTTCTTGCATTTTTCTTGAAGTTGTGTCAACCATACAGATTGTTGCAAAAAATCTCAAAAGATTAGACGATAATGTGCATATAATTATTTAAAATGTGTTAAAGATGTTCCAGTCTAGCAGATACTAAATGTTTTTTGTGAATATCTCAGATTTTCTTTTATTATACTTTTTATATTACTTATGATTGAAATTGGTTTTGTGATTGCATGATTTGTGTTCTTCATATCCATAATTAGAAAATTGCATGATTTGCGTCTTTCATACTGATATCCATATGCATAATTTGTGTCCTTTGTTTTCATATCCATTTACTTGAGCTCAATTTATTCTAGTGCATCTTTGCAATAAGTCTAGTTTATGTGCATTTACTCTATTATGTTCACGATCACATTGTGCATATATCATTTTGGGTTCTATCAATTTACTTTATAATGTTCTTATTCACTCATGTATCTTAAAATGATAATTTAGACCTTACTGCAAGAGTCCTTCGTTCATTGGTCCATTTTGATTTTATTGCCTTATATCACATAATTTGATATACTTTTATAGTTGTTCTACTACATAGGTCACATATAGGAGTAATGAAAGGCACCCAGATTCATCTCTTTAGAAAAACATAAATAAACTTCTTTTATTTTGTACGAGAAATGAGAACATTTTGCTACCACTTTCAGTTTCTTTTAAAATGACTTCCTAATCTTCCAAATCTTTCAATTGAACCTGACTTAAAAGTTGAATTATTCTATACCTCGTTTAAACCCCTATGCAAAAATCTAGAAAAGAGAAGTCCAGATCCCGCTTTCGCCTTTGGATAATGACCACTACCCTTTTTCCTAAAATGGCCATCTGGCCTTCCTCCACTTCAGAAATGAGATGCCTATCTATTCTTTTCTATAGCCCATCTGATGTCTCTTTAGATGTCCTTTTCTTGTTTTATCTTACCAGAATATTGTGGCTCCTCAAATTCCTCCTTGTAAAGGCCCACCTGCAATAGCCCATCCTTCCTCTGAAGATCCTTCTGAAGTAAAATCTATAGTTGATAAGTGACAATTGGATAATTCCAAAGGTGACTAGTCAGAGGTTTTCTCAGTTGATTTTCCTGAGGTTGTGTATGTTTCAGTCTCTAGAGTATATTTCTTCTTATTTGATTCCATTGCTATTCGATAACTTTTGAGAGGGATTACTTGGTAGCTTCTGTAAATTTTTACTGCCTGTTTCATAGATACTAGAAGATTTTTCTGCTCCTTTGTTGGCATTGAGCTGGCACGGTCATTGCTTCCAAAATTGAAAAACTTCAGAGTGTACGAAGTCTCTTAGAAGCAGGTTCTGCATTCTCTTCTGTTAAGTTTTTTACTTCAATTCTGTACTTCTTACAAGTTGGTGAGATCTCTGTGAATCTAATTTATTTGAGGGGTCAATGTTGTTTGTTTTGTGATCTTCTGTTGACATTCACATTGTTGTTTTTTAAGAAAAAATTCCAAAGACATTTTGGGCATAATTTTTTTGTTAGTCTCGTTGGCACCAATTTTTTCCTGCATGTCTTTTGCTGGTCCTGTTGACTACTATTTTCAGTTTACCAGCATTGATGGTGGTTTTTATCAATAGTTCAATCTGAATATTGATATAGTTATTGTTGTTATGCTACTATCCTAAATTTAAATATTTATTGTTGTTGTAATAACAATTATGATATACTGATATTTAAAAATTCCAGAGACATTTTAGGCATTATTCATTTATATATCTTAAAATGATTATTTTAACCTTACTGCAAGAGTCCTTGTCCATTTGGTGTATTCTGATTTATTTTGTTTTATTATTCATTCATATATCTTGAAATAATTATTTTAACCTTATTGCAAGAGTGTTATGCCAAATAATTTGATATACTTATGTACATTCTGATTTTATTGTGTGATGCCAAATAATTTGATTTACTTTTATAGTTCATTTGGAATCTATAGAAGCATCTCAAGACTATGAATTGTGCTTTCATTTTTGAATAAGCCACTTATCAATCATTAAGGGAAGCTATAATGTTTAATTTTTGTTGATCTGGGTGCCACCACTTTTTCTATGTCTTTTGCTATTTCCAATTTACCAACAAAATTGGACTTTGACATTTTGGTCATTACTCTTAATTTGGAGTCCTCCATTTAGGTGTGTAAGTTTGGTCACTTTTCTCAACATGGTTAGAATGTGTGTTGACTAATATTTTTGTAACTTTTTTTTCTTTCTTTCTTTTCTTGTATGTATGCTAAATGCCATTTTACTCAAGTTTTAGCTTCCTTATGTGTACGTGTGTTTATAAGAACTTTGAGACAAAAATAAAATTTGTCTACAAATATTTCAACTGTCATTTTTTGTGAGTGCCTACAAAAAAAAATAAATATATATTACCATATCCGAATGTAGCTATATCTTAACACTCCCTCTTAGCAAGAGAGGATCTAACTAGGTGTCATCACAATCCCCGACTTATTCAAAATTGGATTTTAGTGATAACTAAAACATAACTTCATATCAAGATATCTGACATAGCCCGTGACATTAATATAATATACTCATCTTGATAGAAGAGTTATCGCAATCCCTGACCAATTTAGAACTAGATTTAGCGATAACAATCAAGATATCTGGCACATTCTGGGACAGCAACTTAATGTAGTCTAATCTTGATTCACATGTTATAATCCTTGACCAATTTGGAACTAGATTTAACAACTCTGAAAATTCAGTGTCAGGGCTAGTGACTACAATACATAGTCATACATGACACTAGGTTAAGCTATTATCTAAGTTGTCACCTAGCAATAGTAACCCAACACATATAAAAGATCATCATCTTTCATAATATAACACAAAATGAATGGGCCCATAAGGTCATGCATATGAAATCCACCTTGACTCTTCTCAGAGGGTGGATCCACCATGTCTCATCCCAAAGAGTGGAAACCAAGACTTCCACCTTAGACTTGCCTATCAAAGACAAGAATCATTTAAGATAGTAAATGATGGATCACTGAAGCTGAAACCTTCTTTTCAGCGAAGGCTTTACTCCTCAACATATGAAAGTTATCTGAAAGTACACAATATTCTTTCTAGCAAGGGGTTTGGTAAGAATATCAACCGTTTGTTCTCCATTGAATTGCATTTGTTTGCACTGTCTCATAGTCTTGGTGAATTCTGAGCTTACAAAGTATACACCATCTTGACATACTACACTCCCTCTGAATTTGTATGACCAAGATCCTGGGGTGCCAACTTAATTTGATCTTCTAGCTTCTCCCTCTGACATAAAGGCACACCCTATTTATATACTCAACTCAGTGTCACTGCAGGATGTCACTTCATACTTCCTTCCTGAGAGAACCAATATGAATAATCTGAATAGTCATAAGGTTACATTAGCTAGCATAAGATGCATTTTGATATTTTCTAAGGCCATAACATTAACACTCCCTCTTGGACTTGAAGGAAGATAATAAAGACCTCTAGTATGATGTTTATCTCATGAGTTGTAGTCTCATGATGTATGTGGTGCCTTAATCATCAATTCTATCCACATGCATCTCATCAACGATGCTATCCACGAGTTCCCACTACTATAATCTCATAATTGTTTTACCTTCAATAGTGAATTCCCTCTCAATTAATATGATTAATTTTGTCAAAATTTGACTGAATCATCCGTTTCCTTACAAGCTAAATTTTGCCAACTTCTTGACCTTTCTGAAGATGTTAGACTCCCTATGAATCTAGATTTCATATGCTTTCATCTTGAAAGTATGTCAGAGATAGATTACGAATGGTTCATAAAGCTAAACTATCCTAAGCATAAAAATGATAGAAGAAAACCAAATTTATTATTTAATGAATTACAAACTGCAAATTCATATGGATTAATAAAACATGAGATACTTATCTTTTCAAATATTTTCATGTATTTCCTTTCGTAATCTGAGCCCATTATTATGATACTCGTACCCATTGTCCTTCTTCATAACATATCAGTTTCATTCTGATCCTTATGTTAATTTTCTTCTTTACTAATCACATCTCATTATGTTAACCACCGATTAGATGTTGACTTCATACATTATCGGTATCCAATTATATTAATCATTGGTTACTATCCCACTTGTACTATCCCCTTTTTCGATTAACTTAGCTAGTTGGGACAATTACCTTAACTTATCCTTCTCACTTCATCTAATGATGCTATGTGCATGATATAAATGTGGTGTGTGTAACCAATTTATAATGCTTTCAACAATGTTTTTCTATGCCAATTCAAATATGCAAATTTGTTGGTTGGTAATAGATATGTTATCAATCTAATATTCAATTACTACAACTGTGGCTTTATTTGGTGATAACAATTAATGAATGACAAGTATTTAGGCTACTAAACATAGACTTGTATATGTTTGGAAATAAGGTGATAATCATTTTTAAAGGGGTTTCCCCACTTTGAGGAATCCAAGGAAACTTTTTATATTTTAAAAGTTTGTTCCACAATTCTTTCATGAATGATTTTAGCTTGATCTGTCAGTTTTTTTTAATTCTGATCATATTTGAGATAGAAAGTTATCTTGTAGAACCCAGTGTTTCCTTGTGTTTGTGTGTGGTTGTATGCGCCTAACTCTCCATAATGTAGGACAATTTTTTATTATGATATCAACTTGCTATTCATTGTTATACATCACCAAACTCATGGATGCCGCACAATTTTCCTTTATCCTTTCCAAATCCAATTGCACAGATACATTGCTTGGAATACAAATAAGCAATTACAAGACTTCCCTCAAGTAGAGCACAAAATCAATTATTCTGGCCAATCACTTCCAAGCTCTACTTCAATCAATATTTTTACATTACTTAAATTTAACTAGAAACATTGTTCACTCACCAAATCTTTTCGATCATCTTGTAACCAAACAATTTGATATGGATGCAACATCTTCTTTCTAACTACAACTTTCTTTCCATTTATTATGATACAAGATTGTATGTATTTCCACCATCAATAATGACATTGCCTACCTTACCCTCACAGTTGTATCTTGTCTAAAATAAAATTTTTCTTTGAACTGATTCTTGTCTTGCATTCATCAAAACTCTTCCTACAACAAGTGTTTCTTCTTTTTCTACATCTTTTGATGGTGATGACTTAGTGTCTTCCTCAATCACATTTAGAACTCTTTCTTTTCCTTCATTTTTTTTCTCTATTTTTCCATGTTCTAGACAGTCATAACCTTTGTGTCCATCTCCACATTCAAAACAATTGATCTTGTAATTTCCTCTTCCAAAACCTCTACCTAATCTTCCTTTGCCTCTTTAACTTTGATCTCTAGGACCATGTGAATCCTCACGTCTCTAATTTTTCTTCTACCTTGGTCTTCATTTTTCTAGTTTGAATCCTCATCCCAATCTTCATATAATCTCCCATCTTTCATTTCATCTTGTCACCTTCTTCTTTTCTTGCTATTAAATTTCATGTTCAATTTATCTCCAGTCTTCAAGGAAAATGAAATATTCTAACTACAAATTTATTGATATTTTTTTCCATTTATTTAAATGATTGCAATCTTTTATTTTTTGAACATAACCACGAAAAGAAAATGATTCTAAGTATTGATTTCACAATGAAAATGCAAAAATATAGAGAAGAATTATATCCAAGTACTTTGATGGAAAATTTGACCTTTATTGAAGTTAATAATATGCAAAAGAGTTTACCAGCTAATGGTTATAGGTTTAAAAATTTTCAGATAAATTTACGAGTAGCTTTTTGATGTGTTGCGACCCAACATCAAGTTGGATAGTGAATACTCATGCGTTCCTTGTTCTGATTTTAGTTTTTTTGTTTTGCTTGTTTTTCATTTCTTGTTTATGGCATGGCCACGCCTCCTTGGTTTTTTCTCTTGTTTGAATTTTTTCCCCCTGTGTTTTCATTGTAGTTTGTTTATTTATTTTTTGGTTTGTGGATGGTGATTTGAGGAGGGCAACGATTTATGATGGTGATTAGTAAAGGTATGATCTCTGCATTGGATTTCTTCTATTTTAATCTTTGAATATTAGGGTTCTTTTGTGGGTTGTTTCATTGTCTGATTTTGGGGTCTTCTTGGTGGTTTGAGAAATGGTATTTAATGTGGATTATGGATTTAGTAGGTTTTGGAAAGATTTATGGGGTTTTTGAGTTTCATCTCAATAATATAAGGTATCTTTGTAGCCTATTTATAGTTTTTAATAGTCTTTGATTTTGAGTTGTTCACTGAAAAGGCACTGGGTTACATGAAGGCAGTCTTTATTATCTTTGTGATAACATTATTTTATCAATTATGCTTTCATTTCTGAATAAACCACCTCATTTCACCATAACAAATATATCAATCATCAAAGGAATCTACAATATTTATTTTGGAATGCTTTCCTAGAATTACAGTCAGACACATTTGAAATATAACCCTGATCTACACCATTGAAATTTATGTCATTCAAATACATTTGAAATATTACCTTGATCTACACCATCAAAATTTATGTCATTCAAATGCTATATAGAAATATGAATATACAAGTGTCAAAGCCATGCAGACACCAATGCCACATGAAACAAGGAAAAAATGTGAAAAGTGCCTTTGGCATGCTAAGAGGTTGACAGTCATGAATCTTTTCCTTTGAGCAATACCTGTAAATAAATTACATTTCTTGTAATGTCTTTCGGGTCTCTATCTAGCTCTTAGATTACTTGGGATAGATTAGTGGAAAATAATTGATTGTAATAATTATAATTTGCATGCATGCCTATTATCTCAGCTCAACAGTTTTGTCTGTTGATCTGATAAACGTGTTGGTTTAAATATTTTGCCAAATATTAAGAATATGTAGTCATTGAGAATCATCATTCAAATCATAGTAATTTTGAGTTGTAGTTTAACATTAGGCATTTAGGTTTCATAATTTCTATGATATCAACACCATTAATAAAATAACAAATCAGAGTTCTTAGCGTGGTCATACTTTTATATTCATGAGCAAAGTTAGTTTGTACTTAGATAATTTGTTTTCTCATGCTTTGCCTTACATGTCTTGCTTGGATATATTTAACTGTGAAGTTAATGTAGATTTAAAAAAATTTTCCTTAAATTTAATTTCACATATTTCTTTCTTAGATTTTTCTTGAAGTTGTGTCAACCACATAGATTTTTGCAAAAAATCTCAAAAGATTAGATAACAATGAGCATATAATTATTTAAAATGTGTTAAAGATGTTTCAGTCTAGCAGATACTAAATGCTTTTTTAAATATCTCAGATTTTGTTCCATACATTTGCTTTAACTTTTTATATCGCTTATGATTGAAATTGATTTTGTGATTGCATGATTTGTGTTCTTCATATTCATAACTAGAAAATTGCATAATTTGTGTCTTTCATATTGATATCTATATGCATTATTTGTCCTTTATATCCATATCCATTTACTTGAGCTCAATTTATTTTAGTGCATCTTTGCAATAAGTCTGGTTTATGAGCATTTACTCTATTATGTTCATGATTACAATGTGCATATATCATTTTGGGTTACATGTTAGTTTACTTTTTAATGTTCTTATTCATTCATGTATCATGAAATGATAATTTAGACCTTACTACAAGAGTCCTTTGTTCATTGGTGTGTTTTGATTTTATTGTGTTATACCAAATAATTTGATATACTTTTATAGTTCATATTCAGACCTACAAAATTACTCTTCAATGGTATAGTGTGTTCCAATTAGATGAAACAATTGTTATACTACATAGGTCGCATGCAAGAGTAATGAAAGGTACCTGATTCATCTCATTATAAAAACATAAATAGACTTCTTTTATTATATTACCATAACTAGAAAGTAAAACAGAGCGGTGAGTATTAGTAATGAAGACTTCTATCTTTGTATCAAGTTCATCTCTTTGTCTAAAACCCCTAAAAGTTTCCTCCCACTTATTTACTTTTTGTACGAGAAATGAGAATATTACTACCACTTTCTTTTTAAGGACTTCCTAATCTTCCAAATCTTTCAGTTGAACCTGATTTAAAAGTTGAATTATTCGATACCTTGTTTAAACCCCAATGCAAAAATCTAGAAAAGAGAAGTCCAGATCCCTCTTTTGCCTTTGGACTTCTCTTTTCCCTTTACCCTTTGGACTTTGTTTAATCAAAATAATCAAGGATCATTATTACCCTTTTTCTCGGAATGGCCCATTTGATGTCTATTTGTTCTTTTCTATAACCCATTTGATGTCTCTTTAGATGTCATTTTCTTGTTTTATCTTACCAGAATATTGTAGCTCCTCAAATTCCTCTCATAAAGGCCAACCTGTAATAGCCCATCCTTCCTTTGAAGATCCTTTTGAAGTAAAATCTACAGTTGATAAGTGACGATTGGATAATTCCAAAGGTTTTCTCAGTTGATTTCTCATTTCCTTCAGCTAAAGGTCACTCTAGTTTGTGCTGATTTTCCCGAGGTTGTGTCTATTTCAGTCTCTAGAGTATATTTCCTCTTATTTGATTCTATTGAGCTATTCAATAACTTCTGAGAGGGATTACTGGGTAGGTTCTAGAATTTTTACTGTTGTTTCATAGATACTAGTAGATTTTTCTGTTTCATATTATTGTTGTTAACATTAATAGGTATAAAACTTATATCATTTAGTTATGAATCTAGATTCATAATAGGTATTGATGTTATACCACTATTATGTTTCCATAGAAAATTTTATTACTGTTATACTGCTATCATTTATTACTGTTATTCATCATTTACAGGCTGAATGGTTTGGAAATTCACCCAGTGATGGGTTTTATGAGTTTCATTTAAATAGTATAAGATATTTTTGACGCCTATTTATAGTTTTTAGAAGTTCAAAAATCTGAGCAGCCGACAAGCCCTATAAAACACCAAATAAATATACATATATTAACAAAATATATTTTGAAACATACATATTATTATATTTTAAGGAATATTTTAAAAGAAATACCCCAGGTGTCAAAGATACACATGTACATGTACGTGTACGTCTACTCAAATGAACACTCTATGGAGTGCTTGTATCACCTACTGCACCCTAGAATGAATATTATCCATGTATCAATTTAAATTATTCTCTAAATAAAAAATTATTTACTTTTATAAGATTTAGGTGATTAATTAATAACATGTCAAAACACAAATAAACAAACTTGTCTCTTCTCTCTAGAAAATACCATTGTCATCAAGTCGTCTGTGAGGGTTGCATCCTCAACAGTGAATGCATGGCATCTACCCCCACAATGTGTACATGAATGAGACGTCGAACCATCCTCATTCGCATCAGTATCTACCCTAACACATATACCCTCACAATCACTAGTAGAATTTGGCAAATAAATGACTATGACTAAAACTTTTAGTCACATGACTAAAACTGATCAAATTCTACTAATTATTTGCAATTCACAAGTATAATTGACTAAATAAATGAATAATTTGGTCATCGGGTAAACTCACAAGGTTAAACAACTAAAAATGACTAAATAAATGAATAAACAATTAGTCAGTAATAATTAGTCACCCAAATAAAAATGACTAAATAATTAGTCATCCAAACAAAAATGATTAAATGAATGATTATTATTCCTTTATAATAACATTTGATAATATCATAGACTTATATACTTCGAAGTTCCATTTCACCAGTAATGCTTGTTCATTAATAGGCTTATTGCATGAGCAATCCATCTACACTGGTCTCATGCTAGAAATATGGCTTTCGGGTGATTTTAAAATTGATCGATAAACAATATTTAGAGATAGAATCACAAGGAATAGTTACCATCAAACAAATATTTACTCATGGGTTATTATTTTGAAGTAGTTATTTATAGAAGCAATTAGATTCAATTTACAATATGGATTGTAGAAATGTAATGACCCAGTCTACTGAAAGTGAAGCTTTTTCCCTTAAAGAAAAATAAGATTTTTCCCTAAAAATGAAGATTGATTCACTTCTATCTTTGCTTGTTGATATACTCGACCATCTTAATAATGTGAAATAAAAAAAAATGATAGCCTTTGGTATGAGAATTGTAAAAATAGAATTATATTATAATCTATGAACATAAATAAGATAAACAACTTGTATATCAAACAATGAAATTTAAACACACATTATTTATTATTTTAAGAACTCAAAATTCTAAATAATAAATAATATAATCTTACTACTAATTCTATATCCTATATCCCTAAAACCCTAATATTCCTTTTAATAATAAGTAATATAATTTTAACTCTAATTTTCCCTAGCATCATATATCTTCCTTTTACACTGAGAAATAGTTTTCTCAATAATATCCCTCATTGCAAATGACTTTCCTCAATAATATGGAAAGAAGATTCAATGAAGTATATTAGTGTGCACAAAGAGCAAAGTGGATCCATGTGACTTTTGACTGTACAAAGAAATGAGAAGCAAAAGCTTACCATGTTGATCTTCGTGCAAAGAAATTATGTACCAAATCACCACTTTCCTCCTACTTAGCTTCATCAATGAAAGTGAACAAATCCTCAAAATGTTACTCTAGATCTATATCCACAATGATATCAAATTTCCACAATCCATTGTAATTATGTATGCGTTTCTGGATTTGATTGTGTGTAGTTTTTAGATCAACGTTTCAGATCACACTTCGTGATCCATCATTAGGAAACAAAGAGGGCAAGAATTGTAAGAAAAGTCAAGCACTGAAGAAAATGAAGCCTATTGTTGTTAGATTTTAGGGAATACAAACAATTTTAAAACAAGGTCGACATTCTACAGTCTAAAGTGTAGAAATCATCAGAACATTCTACTCATTTAATACAAGAGTAACACATGAAAGAATCTAAGATCGCCAATTTTTACAACAATTGGTCTTATTATTTTAGGTTGCAGTGTCCTCTTTTATTTTGTGTTTGTATTTATGTTTCTATTCATTTGTTTATATGTTCTTGTGTAAAATAGAACACACACACGTGAATGTTTGAATATATCACAAAATATACATATATACACTAATGTAAACAACCAAACCAAAACATAAAAGAAAATGAAAATGATTTGAAAATTAAGACTATTATATACAATAGTTGTTATAGATAACTTTGAGCACAACACATCCTAAACAGTACATAGGATTTTGATGATCTTTTTTTTGTTGTCTGATCCGTATGCAATTTTACTATGTATATCTATTATTCTGACTTTTGGGTAGTAGCATCACACACTGCAAGATTTTTTATGCACAAAAGGGTAAATAAGTGGTTATTTCAAAGTGTTGTTTGAAACCTAGTAATTAGAGGCACCACAATAACCATGCGCTAAAACCACCTCAAAATAATGACCTGGTAGTGTGAAATATGAGTAACAATCAAGGTCCACAACTCTTCCAATTGAAGTTTCATAAATCCAATTAATACAATACGTGTGAACGACTATTGATACATGTAAAGTTTATTAATAGAATTTTAGTTATCATTTTTTGATTTATTTAATTTAACACTAATAATTTGGAAGCTGGATGAACAAAAAATTAGTACTTAAACATGGGCCATAACACTCGGCAACATCACTACCATCTCTATCTAATCCTTTCTCCTCTCTCTTTATCTTTCCCTTTTCTTTTCTATATATCGCTCTCCTCCATATCCATCTCCATCTTTATCTCTTTCTTCCTCCATGTTGCTATATCCTTACCTCTATCTATTATCTAATTCTATTTTTTAAATATATTATTCGCATCAACAAATATAATAAAATATCTATCTTTAATTATTTTCTAGATAATTTTTATTTTATATTTTTCAATCAATTGCAATATTTTTAATTTATTCTCAAAATATTAATTTACATTAAAAATTACTCTCTAATCAAATCATAATGTAAATGATAATATAGAAAAATAAAGAGAATACAAATCACATGGGATCCCTCTTATACTATAGTAAAACACAATATATGTAATTTTATAGTGTAATATATATAAAAATATAATATATGATAGACTATTATATAAAGGATTATTTTAAGATTGTTGAGTTTATGGTCACTGAAAATGTAATAGCACTACCGTGAAAGTATGTGTTTTTCAAATGCATCGATCTCTTGAATATATACAAGGTAAAGACAAGAAGAGACATGTCCCTTCATGGGACATGTCTATTCATTAATCTAATTTAATTAATTTAACTATATAATCATTATAAGAATAAATAAAAGATTAACTTCATATATATATGTATATTAATATAAATAATATCATCTATTATATATATATATATATATATATATATATATATATATATATATATATATATATATATATATATATATATATAGTCAATTCTTATAATAATTATATAATCAATTTTATTTATCTAACCGATGCTACATACATCAACAAAGATGAAATTATAATTTTGTCTTAAATATTTAATTATTATTTAAACTATAATAAAAAAAATGAAAACCATTATTATTGTCTACTTAAATTAAAACTTAACACTAGTGCATTTTTCATTTAGGTGGTAATTAGAGGTAGAGGTAGAGGAAGGCAGGAGAAATTTTTTTAGAGAAAATAGAGATTTTAGAACAAAATTTCATAGAGTGCACTGAAATCCTTGATTTGGGGCTATCCCATTAGGTTCTGCACATCACAAGAAACCCCATTTACTAGCAGTGACTTCCATCGACATAATCTGCAAAGGGGATTTGATAAGTTTTTCCTCCTTGAATTTCTACAAAGAGAGTTCTTGGAAGGTGGTGAGTATATACCTATAGGCACCCCATTTCTCCTAATTCGGTGAACCAAATAAATTTTTTAGTGTAATAGAGGTAAAATGGACAGTTGCAAGTACTACTTCTATGTTGTGTGCATTCTTGAGTGGGCCAAGGTCGAGACTCACTGCTCCACCTGCAAACAATGCTTTACCATAATTTCCAGACCTTGTGGATTTCGAGGCAGAGGTAGGACTCTCAATCTTCCCTTGCACAACCAGGTACCCTTTTCCTATAATGCTTCCTCCAATTTTTCCTCAAACATGTCCTATTTTTTGGTTATCTATAGTTTGTTACCTTCTCTGATTCTATTTCCTACTATTTCTTACTTTTTAATCTATATCTATAGATTAGCCCTAAATCTGAAGGCATGCATAATAAATCAATGAAACCCTTCCACAAACTACAACAAAAAATCAGCATAAGAAAAAAATAGTATCAAATACCAATGACCATAATATAAAATCATTTACAGAATTTTGGAGATAACTCCATCTTTAACTACACAAATTTCATACAAATCTTGAATCACAAGACAACTGAGCTGAGAAGCAGAAACACCAAAATCTGAATCATCCCTTCTTCTTTAAGTATCTAGAGTCTACGTGTTTCATCTTTACTGGGCTAGTATTCCATCTATCAAGTAATTTGTAGAGTAGTTTGAGAAAGGCTATAAACAAGATTTAAGTTTGATTTCTCCTATTATTTTCATTTTTGTCAATGAAAACAATACTTAAAATAAATAAGGAGTTTGGAAAATCACAAACACGGAGAAAGAAAATGAGCATTTTCTAGTTGTGCTACTGTTACAATTGGTGGAGAGTGATTTAGAACATCTAAAAACTTCCTTTAATCACTTGGGATCCTATTGATCCAATCATCTTTCCATCATGTAAACAACTTTTTGAGGCATTTTAATCCACATCTTCATCAATACAAACAATTTCAGTATGGAGCCTTGATAGGTTTCTCAATCCTCCTTAACACCTTCAAAAAAATTCACAATCATAAGCACTATCAATTCATCAATCTTCTTCCATCAGCAAGAAAGTTCAATCCCACATGTTACTAGGCCATTAAATTAGTCATCAAAAGCTTTACACTTGGTTCCATTACCCCATACATCACTACAAAGAATTCAACATAAACATCACCATTACATTGTTCCTCCACATGGGATCTTTGATAAAATGCAGCCAATTCAAATAAAAGCTAAGTACCAAAAATATAAGAAATGGAACCACAACTGCACCAAGTGCAAGTTTCAGAGGAATACACTGCAAAATTATTAGGATTGGATACAACCACAAATCAAATTATTAGAAACGCAAGCAAAGCCTCTTGTAGTCAAAGAAGTTGGCGAGTGACTAAAGCTTTGAAAATAACAGCAATTCTGAATCAACTTCAAGCTTTAGCATAAATTAGGTGGGAGGGACTAAATCATTAGAAATGCCAATAACCTTCTTTGAATTCTGATTAAATAGAATAATTAACAACTTTTTGCCCCCATTAATTGAAAAGATAATGATAAATGTACTCACACACCAGACAAATAAGAAAGTGCATAATTGGGAGGGGATCCAATGATAAGTCACTAGACAAGTCACACTTAGCATCCTGTAGGAAACCTGGCCCACATGGAGCAGGTAGCATTAGATGTTTTCTGGGATACTTTTTTAGTTTTTTGTATATATAATTTCACACTCTCTCTCAACATGAGAAGCACTACCAATAACAACACAAAATTGAGAGAAATTGTGAAAGACTTTAAGCTTGCTTGTTCTTCGGGATTTACAATGCTAGCTAATGAAGGGGATACACATGTGATCGCTGGTACAATTACTAAAGAATCCTTTCAAGATTGGCTCCTTGATTATATTATCAATAGTGAGAACTCATTAGTCTCTCCTTTAGAGTAACTATATGGTCCCATATTTATCTAAAAAGCAATTTGAATAGCAAATAATTGCACTATTTGTAGCTTAGAGAGTTTCTTTCGGTGAAAAACATCACAATCAACATAAAATTCTCAAGATGAGATTATATCACTTTAGCTTGAGAACTTAAAAAAATGATCATTCTTAGAGGTTTTTAATTTCTACTCATATTTTTATGGTGTGCAATGTGCAAAGTTATAATGCACCTCTGACCATCTATTTAATGATATAGCCTACTCCATCATATTATTTTCACTGAATTAAAATTCTATCTTCCCTAATTTTCCTGATTGTGCATTCTATTTGCTCAGTTTTCACCTGTCAGGGATTGTTCTCCCTGCAAAGAATGCATTGCTCAACTCTGTATTATGAAATCAGTGAATAGTCATCACCACAAAATAGATTGCAGCTTTCAATATCTTTGATTTATTTCCACCCAGTTTCTTTCATGTTGTGCTGAATTGACAGCGTTGCAAAAACATAAACATGATCACCAAGAACCAAACAGTCCACATCTTGTGCCACTTATTTTGTCACACCCTAGACTCAATTAGCTAGTAGGAAAGCAAGAGAAAGATTCCAAAGCCCTCCTTTAAATCCCATTGTTATTCAGACAGATGGGGAGAGACAAATGGTGCTCATGCTCTAAAGTACTACAATTTTATTATATGTGCTCAAAAGCAACTGGTATCCACCAAAAACATGGTTCCTCCTCTGCTATAAGTTGACTCACTGGTTTATCTAGCCATAAAAAGGAAGACCATCTACCAAGGAGACATGCATGAGGAAGACATATGAAAAGATCCTCCTCTCTGCCAAGTTGTAGCTTACTTGGAAAAGGCAACTAGAGGACATGGTATAGTTTGGCATGGTGGGATTTTTATGACTGTGATCCAACTCATGGAGAAGACATGGCAGGACCTATGGAAGGCATACTATTATATCGTACATGTTCATTTCTGGAAGATGGGGATAGATTAATGGTGCTCAGAAGTTTTAAAATACTAAAATTTCCTTATATGTGCTCAGATGCAAATGGCATTCACCATAGTCGTGATTCCTCCTCTACTATTAGTCCACCCACCAACTTATCTAGCCACAAAAGAGAAGAGCATCTTCTAAGGATACATGAATGGGGAAGACATAAAAAAAATCTCCTCCTCTTTGCTAAGTTGTAGCATACTTGGAGGGGGCAACTAGGAAAGACAGTACAGGTTGGGCTGGTGGTATTTTATGACGGAGTTCCAGCTCAGATGTTCTAAAATACTAAAAAAAAATTATATCATTTACATGACTAATTAGTATCAAAATCCTAATCAGTTTTACAAACTTTGAGATGAGTGGAATTGCATTAAGGGGACTTTAGAAGACTGTTGAGGGTGAGATTAATGAGTAGAGAATGGATACATTGGTATTCTCCAAAGTATATTCAAGGCTTAATTTTGTATGCAAACTTATCTCACAACCAATGGTAGAGGTAATAAGATAAATTTAATTTTGAAGGTATTTTTAGGTTTGTGGCAATAGAAAGTTCATGAAATTGATAGTGCCCATTTTTCTACTATAATAACACTCAATCTCACTCTTACCTAACATTATCTTTCCCATCTTTTCCTTTGAGCATAATGCAAGTTCAAGATCTTGTTCCTTAAGTTTCTTAGGAATGTCGTGAAGTTTTTAGAGCAACATTCCCTTGAACTGGAATTAACATCTTCTGAGAGGGTTAGTAGTTGGTATTTGGCTATTCATGTCTAGTATTACTATATAATGCAGTCACGAGTCCACTGGACGCAGTAAAGGGTTGCAGATCTGAGCAGCTCCAAATAATTTGAATTTGCAATAGTGACAAATAAAGGAAGTAAGACATCAACTATTATTTGATTATTTTTATTTCCAACAGAATTGACCTTGTATAAGTTTGCAATTTTAATGTACTTTGCTAAACTAATATATTACCAAATTTGATTTCCCAGGCATGTCACCTGACAGAACAACCGTTCATCATGTTCAAAGGAAAATTTTGAGGGTTTTTTGGTGGTTTCTACATTGACATTTTTTTGGCAACATTCTGATCATATTTGTCGTGCTTGCATCTATACCCGCATTCATGCATCAAACCCTCACTTTTTTTTTTGCAGGGACTACCATTTTCAAAACGCTCCTACATTTTTTACTACTTTTCAAATGTGTGACTTTTTTGTGTCACAAAATTTTCAAGGATTTTCTTCTTCTTTTTTGTTTTGGTCCTTCCAATAAATTCAATTACTTGTGTCTAGCTTCCTATGGACTCCACACACTCAGCAGACCTATGCCAACACAAAACATAACCAACAGACATGCAAGAACCTATATCAGTAAAAAAAGTCAGGATAACAAAAATATGAGCCAACCAATATTTTTGGAGTGTAGGATTGCACAAGACCTAAATGATCCTGCATCACAATATCCCATCTCAATGCAATCATTTTCATCAACCAATATAGAATTAATTGTATTTTTTATATATTTGGGGGCATTTTTATTTACTGCGGTGTGGATTTTTTTAAGTTTTTACTGATATAAGTCTTAAGAGTTTCCTTTGAGTAGGACAACCTATAGATGTTGAATAGTAATTGTCATTTACAAAATAGATTTTGGTGATTGATGGATCAAAGTAAAGTTTTGAGTTTGTTGCACACATAGAAGCATCTGATGAAATTTTGAATTCAGTGCACACATAGAAGCATCTAGAATCATAAATAACATAGAAAAGTTTTAGTTAGTTCCAACTTCCATCCACTTGCTTGGTGATTCTCTGATTGCTTGTAGAATGCCTTGCTTGCCACTTGCATGCATTTGACATGTTGGACCATTTGACATAGCTAGAAAAAGGTGTCTATTTTTAAGTTTATCTTCTTCCAAGCATGAATCAGATCCTGCATGACTGCTCCAAGTTTACATGGCAACATGAGACAGCCAAGTGAATGTGGTTTACACCATGTAGTTCCATATAAATTCACACCCGTGTCAAAAAAGAATGAGTTTGATTCAGCCTTGTTTTCCTATTTGGTGACACTGTATCAACCTTCGGCCTTCACTTCACCATATTTATTAAGTCCCCAACCTTAAACAGTAAACTAAAAACCAAAACACTCAATGCACATGTCACAAACACAAACACTAATGCAACTCCTTTTGGGTGACGTAGGTTTGCTTGACCGCTAGGATGCTTTTACATGAAATATGCTTAAGGAAAAGCTACTTGCAGCTTCATTAGAGAGCCAAAGCAATTGAGGAGCTCCTTTCCAATGAAAAAGTCATACTTTTCTGAAGCAATTTAGCAAAATGTCTAGCAAAGAAACTACAAGAGACAAATGATCAATCAGGTTCAATGCCAACAAGAAGCATTTTAACTCAGCAAGGAGTGCCCTCTATATTCTCATAAACTTACACCTCTTGGGATTTTCACTTCATGGAATTGCATATGCCAACCACAAGATGATGTGTAAGGACAAAATCAACCTTGAACATTCCTAGATTCCTGGACTGTTTGATATAAGTTTTTTAATCAATTGATATGTAGCCGAAGATGGTTATCTAGAATTCCTAATTTTCATTTGATATTGTTCAGTTTAAGACTCTTTTTCTACCTTTATGGCATTCATCCTAATGAAGTCCATTTTTTTTTTCACAACATTTTTGGTAGTGCGTAAAGTCTTTAATATCAAAACATTGTTGCTTTTAATGAAAAATAAAATATGCACTCCTAACTTTTACTGTTCTTTGAATCACAAAGAATAACTGCGGATGATTAGCCTTGTAAGTTTTGTTTCTTAGCCACATGCTAGCTAAGAATTCCCCAGCCTGACTCCTCTTTGTCTTTGACAATTGGCAGTTGTCAATAATTGACATTGTGAATTATAAATAATTTTACAGGGAGCAATCCATTACCCATGGACATGGGTTTTTCCATGGTTATATCTTACGTTAGTTGATACATTAGATAAATATTGGTTAGCAAAAATTTTAGAGAACCTGTACGAATTGCTATGAATGCCTTCTCATATTTCATATGTATGGTAAGTTAGTTACACAAAATTTAGTCTTTTCGTTGTTTTTGATACATGTATTGCATTTCTTATCCCAAAGAGAGTGTTTTGATAGAGATATTTGTGGTTCACACTCACACTAAAGAATGGAAAAATACAGAAGATAATTTTTTGTACAATTATCTTTTTAAACGGCTTTTGAGGAATCCTATATCTTAAAGAGAATCTCGGGCTATGCATAGAGAAGTCTATCTTTGTGTTGGATATTTGGGGATAAAATTTTCAAATGCATTTTATTTATTTCAAGAAAAATTGACATGTCATGCATTCCATGCGGGACTTATTTCAATATTTGGTTGCAGTACCGCATGCCAGAAGCGTATGATGAAGAAGGCAAGTTCAAGAAGGAGAAAATATTTGTTGTAGCTATCCAGCGATAGAGGTTATCCTTTACTTTGAAAAGTGCTACTATATGGATGTGAAACTTATTGTTTTGGTGTAGTCACATCTAAAATTAATAGTCATCATTAATGTGTAGAAACATGGATAGTTTCTTATACCAGCTTCCTGCTGTGTATGTTTGATAATCTTTATCTAGCAATCTCCTAAACTACATTTGAATTCTTATATAACATAGGTCATTATAAGTGCAATGTAAACTCTCTTTTAAACTAGTTGTTTTAGGAAATGGAAGTGGAAAAGTTGGAGAGTCAACATTTATACAAAAATGGATATCTACTGGGAATCTCATCATCAACGGGGAGAGCAAGTACCAAGTTGATCTCAAGTGGGACTCCAACTTCAGAACTCCTAGTAGAGCCTTCCTCATTAGGAATTTACATCACCACGAATTTTTTCTGAATTATTTGACAGCTAAATTTTCTGAACAGGGCAATGTTCATTTCGCCTACAACTCTTGGATTTAACCCTTTTCTATAAATAAGACAAATAAGATATTCTTCTGAAGTAAGGTACACCAAAAACATTTAAGTTTAAATTCAGTTTTCAAAATGGTAATATTGGTAAACATTTAGAGAGAAAGACCATTTCTGATGTTCGTTGTTGACGAACACAAAGTAAAAGGGTCCATTATCTTCTTTTTTATTAATTGTCTTCTTAAGCCTTAACTTGTATTACATTTTCACATCTTTGAATGCATTTCTTGCTTTTTCCATGCTCCTTTAGAATACACAATAGATTTCCTTGCTCATTGCTATTGCTATCATGTAGAGGATTGAAGCTAGAGTTTCCATAGCCATTAAATTTTGTCTTTCATGACATGCTGAGAGATGAGTTACTTAATAACTAGACTTATAGGGTTTAGGGAAGATAACATTTTTTGGAGCCAACATTCAATTAGGTAAATCCTATCAAGTAGGTATAGGTGAGCTGTTGAGGCTTTACAATTTACCAGTGGGGATGATCAGTCCTAAAATTTGGTCCAATCCATTAGGACTGTAGCTTGTACCATGTGGGAATTACATGTTGGATATATGTTGAATCCAATTTTTGGGCTTTACTGGATTTAGATTATGATATTGCTATTAGGATTCGATTATGTAGTTTGAAGTCAAACTCAGTAGCTCATGTTCATGAGTAGTGTTTCACAAGAACCTATATCTCATGAGAAGGAATGGTACACTTAGCACTCAATGCACCTAGGTGATGCTAATAGAGGTGAAACATTGGTACAACCAAAATAGTAATACAAATCTTCCAATTAGAAAAAAATGGTTTACTACACAAGCAACCTACCAGTACATGTGAAATATTATATTAGATTATAATTTTATTGAATTAACAAGCCGCTATTAGAACATGGATAGCTAGTTAATTAAAAAATACAGTCATATAATAATCTCAGTGATTTGAAATCTAAGTTCTTAATTATATTATCCATTGCAATAAAATCCCAATAAAATAATTCATTGAATCACATGCTTCAGATGGGATGGACTAGTTAACGCCTCCCTGGTATGGTGTGACTAATCACCATAAATTGGAATATACTTTGTGTATATGCCCCATGTCAAATTGAGTTTTGCCTCGTTAATTCCAATAGCATAAGCCATGACAAATTAGGCCACCACAGGTCCCACATTCGAATCTCTACCTCTTGCTTTGTTTACCAATTCCAAAATGCCTTTTGCCTTCACAATAATATATAGGCACCCAAAGCACACCAGATACATATCATTTGAGCTCTTGATAGCTTATTATTCAAGAGTTTTATGCATCTGTGTAAGGTCTTATCTTCTCTTCATCCACTATTGTGTGTATTGTAAGATGAACTAGACTAGTAGAGATGGTGTTAATTCTATTTTCTCTTCATTCTCTCTTTTGTATGTTGTAAGGTGAACTAGATTGCAAGGGGTGGTGTTCAAATTTGAAGTATATGTAGGTATGTATATTAAATCTATGTTGTAAGAATGGACTCCACATTTATAATGAATCACTGTGACTACTTCTTCAGAGTGTTATTAGAGTTCTTACATATAAAACTACAGTTTTATGGGCTTTTCTCTAGTTGAAAGTACTTATTTTGTGAATGAGTGAATTGAAATATTCCTCCACCATCACTTGCATCAATGTATCATCGGACCAAGCTTCTATCTTAAAAGACTATCATGGGTTGTGCACCCATTTAGATATGTATATCTTTAGATTTATAAATTTTTCTATTTATAGTTGATAATAATAGCTTTATCCGCTTCTACGCTTTAGGATTTATGTTAAGATTTACTGGTCAATTTATTTATATTTTGTTCATTCAATTTTCAATAATTTGGGAGAGGATTAGCCTTTACATGTCGCAAAACCAAATTGAGTATTTAATAACAGTCTAGGAAGATTGTCCATATTTTACTTTTATAATCTATAAAATGAGGGTAAAAGGGTCCCTAGCTTGTAGAAAAGGACCAGAATATTTTAGAAGATAAAAAGGAATCCATATATAATTTTCTCTTCTTTTTTCAATAGGAATTCTTTGACCCACTTTTTTGTCTGAGAAAGGGACAAAAAATAATTTCACCATGAGGGGAAAACCACATTATATCTGGTCAACAGCAAGTCAAATTGTGATAGTTCTATCAAGATTCAATTGTGTAGATTTTGAGTCGAACTCATTGGCCCATGTTTCATGAATAGTAGTTCACAAGAATCTATCTCTCGGCAGAATGAATGGAACACTTAGCACTCGTTGAATTCTAGGTGATGCTCACTAAGATGAAGCACTAGGATTTTTTGGGAGGTCACCCATCCCAGTATTAGTATGATAAGATGCATATTTGCATAAGCAATTAGCACCCAGGGAATCATACAAAACTCATCTACTCAGTTTTTCCTTTCCATTCAATCCTAGAAGTTCTCTTTGTTGCATATCAAATCATTAATGCCATCCCCAGTATGCTAGTAACACCACCATAGGAGCCTGACATAATAGTACATTTGACCATCCTCATGGCAGCCAGGAACATCTGTGGTGTCTCTTGATTGTCCCAAGGATGATTAGACATTACTATGTCTGTCTTTGATTTTTTCAATTCAAAAGAAAACCTCTAAATTTTAAAAAATAAATAAAACATTTTTAAATCAACAACGTTAAAGCATAAATGCTAAAGGAAAAAAAATGACATGATTACATATTTGATAATAATAAAATAACTATACACAAAAGTTGAACTATATAGAGCAGACAAAAAAGAGCTTTATTAAAGGTTATTTATCTTGATGATCATGTGGTGAATTACACATTAGAGATCAAAACTACCTGATGAGAGGCTCAAATTATGTTGTCAATGGACTATCTTCCCATAGTCCAAAAGTGTGCAGTAAACTAGTTGAAAAGACAATCAAAAAAATTCAACTAAACACTCATATTTTTTATAAACTAATTCTATAGATTAGTAAACAAAAGTCAGAATCGATGCTAACTTCTTTCACCCAATGATAACCATTCACAATTCCAAATGTCTTCAGTATGCTACTCTATTGTGCATAAGCATTTTTATTCCTTTTTGTGAATATGGCCCAAAATATTAATAGTTGCCATTTGCCAACAACCAAGAAGACTTTCATGCTTCTAAAAGATGCTTGTAATTTTTGAAAGTATATTTCATCTATTTTGAAGCACTTATAAGAAACATTTGGAGAAGAAATAAATTTTTTCATTTTCTTCTGTTTAGGTAGCACAACTTCTGGAGACCATAAGTCATCACTGGCTATTATGACCCATTCCAGAAATGGCGCAAAGTGCTCTACAATGCCTAGTTTAAGTAATCTCTAGTCAATCAAAGTTTTGACCTCTTTTGGAGCCTCTAAAGCCTTCAAAACTGAGTTCAAAATTTTTGTACCCTACTACCAATACCAGAAATTTACAATATCTTCAAAACTAGAATTGATCTTGCAATGAAACTTTACTGGTAGGCTGATATGACCAAATTAAACCTTCTTGGAAGAAAATAGAGCATTTTGAGCTAAAAAAAAACTTATTAAAAATAGTAAAATTTCAAAAATAGTAGCTTTGCACAGGATCGCCCTTATTAAAAAGAAATTAGAAATATATTTGGGTGATGCAAGATTTCCCTTACACCCAGAATGCTCTACAGATCGTCCTTTCCCTTTGACCAGATATTCTTCATATGTCATGTTCCTTGTGCTTCTACTAATAAGACTATCTAATATATCCTCAATCTCCATGGTAGATAAAGTAGTTTCTGGAATACTCCATTGTGCTTCCGTGACCCCATCTTCAACACCCCCTTCATGATACTCTGTCAGATCTGAAATGTTAAATACTAATGAAATATTCAATTTAGTAGGCAACTTTACTTCATAGGAATTTTTTGAATCGTACTTCTTCAATATCTTACATGACCCAAACTTCTTCATTTTCAACTTGTTATATGTACCTATTGAAAATCTCTCCTTCCATAAATGAACCATGACTTCGTCCCCAACCTGAAATTCTTTATGCGTCCATTTCTCATCTGCCTTAGCCTTATACTACGTATTCATCTTGTTAATGTACTTCCTCACCTCCTCATGGATTTTCTTCAAATGCTCTGCAAAATCCTCAACTTTAGCACTACTTATCTCTCCTTTGTCTATCTTCCTCAACTCAGAAGCATTTCTAAGACTACTTCCATATGCAATCTGGAATGGTGATTTACCAGTGCTCCCATTGACAGAATTATTGTATGCAAATTATGCTTGTGGTAAAATCAAATCCCATCCCGTTGGCTTATCTCCAACCAAACATCTCAGCAGATTCCCCAAACTCCTATTCACCACCTTTGTCTGTCCATCTATCTGTGGATGATGTGATGAGCTGAATTTCAAATCTATCTTTAACTTCTTCCGCAATGTGCACCAAAAATATCCAAAAAACTTAGCGTCTCGATTTGAAACTATGGTCTTTGGTAGACCATGTAGTTGCACTACTTTGAAAAATAATTCCGTCACATGAACAACATCATTAGTCTTCTTGGAGGGAATGAAATGTGTCATCTTTGAAAACCTGTCAACCACCACAAAATTGAATCATGCCCCCACCGAGTCCTTGGTAAACCAAAAACAAAGTCCATACTAATATCCTCCCATGGCTTCTCTGGTATAGGTAATGGTTGATACAATCTTGTATTCTTCTTTACTCCTTTTTTCATTTGACATACTTTACAACTCTATACAAACTTCTTGACATCTTGCTATGACTATGGCCAATAATAATTCTCACTAACAAGAGAAATGGTTTTATCTCAACCAAAATGTCTAGCCAGTCCTCCTCTATGCTTCTCCTTAATGAGATTCTCCCTCATATAAATTTGAGGAATGCACAACTGACTCCCTCTAAATAGCTTACCATCTTGGATGATGAAATCTAACCACTTCGTTGTGTGTAGAGTAACAGGTTCTGTACAATCTTTGCAAGCCTCACCAAAATCAAGATCCTTTAGATACTGTAGACACCTAAAAATCCTTTAGAAAATAAAGTATTTTTATTTTCTGAAAAATTCCTGATGACATCATCATTTATTAATTAATTAATTATTTAATTAATTAATTTATTTTTATGTCATTAAATCCCTTTTTCTTAATTAAAAATATTTAATTAAGAAATCCCTCCCAAAAATGTTTAAATCTTATTTAAACATTAATCCCTTATTTATTAATTATTTTAATTAATAAATTGGCCAAAAATCCCCCAAAAAAATAATTAATTTATTTTTTGACCAAAACTTGGCCAATTTTCTTAAGACCACTAACCTCTTCCAAAATCTTCTAATCCCTTCTTAATTTCGATTAAAAGGCTAATCCCATCTTTTCTAACCCTAATCTCAACTCAAAATATTTAATTAAGATTAAATATTTAATTTTCATATTTATTGAAAATATTTCAATAAATTTTCCCAAACTTAAGCTTTTGGAATGAATAAACTTTTATTCCATAAAACCTAGGAGAATTCTAGACTCTTCTAGAAACTTCTCAACCCAACCTCTTCACCCATCCTAATCCTAAAATCCCCTAATCCTAATCCTAATCCCCTTTCTAATCTTGTCACATTCCATTAGCAAAAGGTTTACCAAAACTTATGCTAACCTCCTCTTAGTCATCCTCCTTAGTCAACAAAGATGGCCACCTCTTGGCCACCTCTTGCAAATGCATTTAAGGATGCATTTAAGCCTTCCTTATCTTTCTTACATGCATTCATTATGCATTTAAGACCTTCTTATCCCTTCCTTGCCACCTCTTGGCCTTGGGCACATTTACCAAATTGTGCACATGCCCTCAAACTTTCAACTCAATCCTCCCTTGACACTTGTCAGGACACTTGTCCTTGACTCAACCCTAACCTTAGCCCTAACTCTGACTCATCCTTTTTAACCAAGCCCTTCCCTTTTCCTATAAATACCCTCACTTCCTAAGGCAAATCATCTTTCAACTCTCAAACTCAATAGCAAAGTTATAATGCCATTTTCATTCTAGCATAAGCATAAACTCATCATTTTAGATCATTTTCAAGCTTAAATCACATTTAAATTAGCTTAATTGGATTAACATAGATTCATTTCTTGTTTAATCAATCTTAGTTCATCTTTTAGCTTTGCATATTTGTGTGTTCTTGAGGCCTTTGAGGCAAAATAGGTTCCTCATACCTATTTTGTGTCATTTTGGGTCTTCTTGATCCTCAAATCATCCTATTTGCATGCTCCAAGTGCTTGAGTTTGCACACCCACATCCATTTATATCCAAGCATATCAAACGGTGCATGGGCGCATCCGTTTTAGGCTTAAACTGAGGTGGCTTTGATTTTAGTTTGTTTACCATTAAATTTGATTTGATAATATGCTATGACGTTTGTTTGTCTTTGGTCTTCAAAACAGGTTTAGGTGCACGCTCAAATCTTAGTCTACATTCTGGCACGCTCAGTGGGACCCACTTCACAGGTTCTTTGCAAACATTCTGATGAGTTTTAGACCATTTTCAGATTTTTTAAAGCTTATAGGTGGACGTAGCACTTAGATCCATTCTTCTTCTTCTTGTCTATATTCTTCTTCCTCTTCTTGTCTATATTCTTCTTCTATTCCGTCTCTTTTCTTCTTCTTCTTCTAGCAAGGAGGTCATGGCCATTTTTTTTCAAAAATAATAATAAAATCCATAAGGAAGCAAAATCATACACACCTTATTTTAGTGCTTAAAATGAACCCCCAAATCATTCTTGAATGCATTAAGGACTAAAATTTGCAAAATTTGTTCTAACAAACAAAACAAAAAAATTAATCAAGGCATTTGCATCCTTGCAACATCAAGGATTTTTAACAATGCATTCATGCAAAGTAGGAATGATCATATCTTTTTGGGCATAAAAAGAACATCAAATCTGCATTCAAACGAGTCAAAATAAAATCTTGAATGAAGCTAAAAGGAAGAACTTAGGTCCTAAAGCGTCATTTTCCATTTGAAAAGCAAACACAATCTTGAATGCCTTAAAGATCAAAACAAAGCTTTTTTTAAAAAAAGTTCTTAATCAACACGCACACTCAATCTTGAATGCCCAAGTCAAAAAACTTGCAAACGCTCGATTTACTTTTTGGAGAAAGGAACAAATCAAAATCTAATCACGAGTGTCTTCATTTCAAAGTTCAAACATCACTTAATCAAATTTGGGAAAATGAACAAAATCTGCTTGATGTGCATGTAGGAGTTTTTCAATTCTTGCATAATCCTTGTTAGAGTAAGCAACGTGGAACATTTGAACTTGGACAAGTTCACTTGTTCTACTTTTAGCGAGGCCTGTCCAAGGAGAAGCGCTTCCTCCTCGGAGAACGACCTCAAACCGGTATCCCCTCCGGCCGGTATACAAATAAGTGAAGTCCAAAAGAATCACTTATATCTCCTAATCGCCGGGCGTTCGTGCCAAACACGTGTCTGGGGATGGTAAACATTCCTCTCCCCCAGCATTATTGGCAAGGCTCTTAAGTGAGTCACGGATGATCAGAAAAATCGGGTATGGAGACACCACGAAACTATTAAAAACCTGATAAAATAGAGGCTACCCTATCTACATCCGAAAGTATCAAAATCCTTGTGCAAGGACCGATTCCAAGGGGTTTACCGGGTCGCCTCAAGATTACTCACCATTTGTATTCCCTTCTGGGAGATACCAAACTGTGGGCAAGCGATTTTGATACTCACCTTCCTTAGGTAGATCTGTTTGAAGTGCTTGATAGTCAAAGACTCCGTGAAAACACTTGTTGAAACATACACTTTCAAAGCTTTGTCAGAATCAGTTGTCTTTGTTTGTATCCCGCAGGGTTGCTTTGTCCCTTGCAGAGATTGCTTTGACTTTAACTTTTTCCATTGGAAACCTTTGCCTCAAAATCAGAAGCTTCTTTTCCAAAGTGATGCCCAGCAAGAGCAAACATCCTAAAGCGAAGTTGCCCAAATCCCAAGCCTATCAAGAGCGAAAAGTTGCCAAGAAGAACACCAAGACCTATCAATCCATTATCCAAGCAACCCAAGCAGAGGAAAAATCCCAAGCCAGACTTGAGAACATTGCCCATAACGCCCGCATCAAACAGTTCACCTTCCGTTTCCGAGTTAACCATCACTTTGTCAACCTTGAGCCAGAAGATTAGCCAAATCCTTGTTCATGTCTTGTTCCATCTTCAGATCTTGAAATCTTGTCTCAAACAGCCTTGCATCTTAGTTTCATTCTAGCTTTCATCTTTGCATCATTAATCAAAACCTTAGTTGCATTTGCATTCATCCTCCTACCAGCATTTTAGAATCAGTCCTTGTCATTTGCACTTGCATCATCCTTCTAGAGCATTGTCCCTTCACCCTTCAAAACCTTTTCCACCAGCATTCCCCCCATCAGCTTTCCATATCTTTCCAGCAGATTCATCATCTTTTGTTCCAAATCTAGAGATCCACCAACACTTAGTGTTCTACCTTTTGAGTTGTTCCTATCTTATATCCAAGATCAGAGACCATCATCCTCTTTTTTGACACAACGTGTTGTCATAAAGAAATCAAACCTTGTCCTTGCATAGCCATCATCTTGAGCAAGAGATTGGAGTGCATTGATAAGAAACTTGTTGACCGAAGATCATCAGTCTATCTTAGGTTGACCCCATCATATCTCTGATCCTCCATTTGGGAAAAATAGCAGCTCATTTGTTGACCGCTCAGTAATCTTTCACCAGCTTTCCACCAGCAACCTATCTTTCCTCCACCGTCTTGATCCATATCCGTTCCATCTAGCTTCCATCATCGCCATCTTGATCCCTATCTTTGCATTTGCATCTTAGAAGTCATCATCTTTAGAAGTTCATCAACTTTGCATCCATCAACATCTTTTAGCCAAACATCTTGCATACATTTAGCACTTGCATCTCCATGCCTGTTGAGACCAGATCTCGAAAAAGAAGAAGCATGAATCCTTATCCACCAACAACCTCATCCGATCCCAAACTTTTCACCAACGCCATGATGACCTACAATCCCCACATCCAAGCCAGTAACCCATGTGAAGATCCAAACATCCCTTCATCCCCCTTGGCAAACCAAGCATTTGTAAATCCTCCAGAAAGCCCACCAGCGACCAATGCCCTTGTACCGCAACATCAGCAAAGCACATTTGCCCACTATCTGCCAGAAAGTACCTCCATCCCACCATCTCTCTATCCACGCATCCCCATCAAAACTATCCAAGTTCCAGCACAAGCGTATTCTTCGTTTGTCCAATCATTTCCCGATCCTATCATGCAAACACCCCAAGAGCTTTCCACCATTCCCCTTTTCTTGCAAGGAAGCCTCACCAGTCCCACAACACAAGCTGCAGCGCCATCCGCTCCATCTCCTACCCCTTTTGCTTCATCATCTGCTATGGCTGCCCAAGCCCAAATCCAAACCCAAAGTCAGCTTCCACCTCTCACACAAGCTTTTACACCGCCGCCATCCGCAAGTCAAGCAACGCCTTTCACCATCAAAGGAGCACCGTCACCCTTCACCCCCTAAGCACCCGTACCCTCTTCTTTGGGGTTAGCGCAATCGCTTCCCATTCCAACCTCATCTTTCTCTTGGGTGTTTCCTTCATTTTCCTCCTCACAAGCATCCGCTCAACCACAACCTCAACAAGCTCCTTTCTCTCAAACATCATTCGTGTCCCAAGCTCCTGTTGCTCCTACCATTCCATCATCCGCTGCAGTGCACCCTAACACAAGCTCTCAGTGGGGCCTTACACAAGAAGAAATGAAGGCATGGGGGATCCCATCTCAATCCCCTACATCTATGGTTGCAAGTCAACAAACCGCCTTCACCCAAGCAGCACAGCAGCAACTACCCCAACCACCGCCGGCTTCAAGCTATTCGTCCCAAATCCCAAATACCTTCCAGCAAGTTCCACCACCTCAACAGCCAACTTTCCCCAGCTATCTTACTCCATCACCCTTTGCTTCTAGCTTCCCCACATCTGTTCCACCTCTAAGTAACGCAGGCATGCACCCAGCTTATATCAGCCAAACCCAAAGCCAACCTCAGCAACTACCACCATCATACCCGCAAGCAGCATCATTCCAACAGCCTCCCCCACAGCAACCACATGTCCCCTTTCAGCAAACAACCATCATTCCTCAACAACAGCAAGTCCCTTGCTATCAGCCTCAGCAACAAAACCCTATCATCCCCCAGCAACAACAAGTTCCCACCCATCAGTTACAACAGTAAGTTCCAAATGTCCAATATCAGCAAGCAGTCCCACAACAACCGCCAGTTCAACAACAGCAAGCAGCCCAACAACATCAAGTGGTTCCATATCATTTACCACAATATCCCCCTATGCCACACCAGCAATATCCCCAGCAACCATTGCCCCAAAATCAGTTCCAACCCATTTATCCACAGCAAGCGCCATATCCAGTTCCACAACTTCCATCACAAGCAGAAGTCCCAGTTCCCTCGCCACTCAATGCTGAGTGGAAAGCAATGAAAAATGCTCTAAAAGAGCTACAAAGTGGAACAGAGAATAAAACATACAAGTTCGAAGAGGTGTGCTCATATCCCTTCGATCGGTCCATAGCAACTATCCCTTTCCCCAAGCATTTCGAGATGCCCAAGTTCGACAAGTATCGGGGGAAAGGAGATCCAGTAAATCATATCAAAGAGTTCTACATGGCATGCCAAGAAGTGGCTTACAGTGATAACTATCTCCTGCGCCTGTTTCCCAAGAGCTTGGGAGGAACTGCTGTTGAGTGGTTTTACAAAATACCACATGGGACAATAAAAACCTTTGCTGAACTCTCTGAGAAGTTCATCACACACTATGCCCATAATGTGGAGAATGAGTTGTCCTTGCTAGACCTATGCAACTCAAAGCAAAAAGATGGAGAAAGCCTTGCAGAATACTTGCAAAGATGGCAGAATCTTACAACCAGGTTATCATATCAGCCACCAGAGAAGCATCTAACAAAGATCTTCATTGATAACCTACATCCAAAGCTATCCCATCACATGCGAATAAACTGTCTCCAGACATACCAAGACATCAAGAGCAAAGGCATAGGCATCGAGAAAGCTCTCCTAGACGAAGGCACTATTCGTCACTTCAAGGATGATTCCAAGAACAAACCCAACAATGATAAATCCCGTTACTGGAATCGTAACAAGAATGTTGTTACAGATGGAGCCACTGACACTAAGAATGTATAATTCATTGTGGCTAGTCCTACACCAGCTCAAACATACCAACCGCCACAAGCTCCCATCTATCAGCAACCACCAGCTCCCGCATATCAAGCACCTATTTATCAGCAGCCTCCTCAAGCTCATCAGCCACCTGTGCAACAGTATCAGCAGCAATACCAACAGCAACAGCCAGCACGTCAAGGCAATCCTGTTAACACAGTTAATGTTGCCCCAAGGCAGAACAAGCCCAACAATCAGAACAATCCAAAGAGGACTTTCACACCTTTGGGTGAGCCTCTGGATCAGATCTTTTATCGGCTAGCCAAAGCAAATATGATCACATATCCGCCCATCCCACAGAAGGATGACAACGCACCAAAGTCTGATTGGTATAAAGAAAATGAATACTGTGATTACCATCGTGTGAAGGGGCACACAACATTGAAGTGCATGCGGCTTAAGAACTACATCCAGGATCTCATTGATCGCAAGGAGATCCAGGTCGATGCACCAGCTCAAACTTCACCCAACGCCAGTTTGCAAATATATCAAAATGTGTTCCCTCAACACGATGCCGGGAAGAATCAAGCCAGTGCCAATCAGCCCCAAAATCATGGCAAAGGCAAGCAAGAAGATCACACAGCGGCCTACATCAACTATGACAAGTATGTCGGATGCATAACTCAATTTGAGCCCATCCAAGATGAGCCCACCATCAATACCATCCACGTCAGAGGGCCGGATCGACAATGTGCTGCAACTACCCGCAGTGGTAGGATAACTGTTGCCGCTGCTCCTCTGAGATCAGCTGTTCCTCCAAGGCCAACGTCTACTGCATCCACAGCACAGTCTAACACCAGGCCAGCATCAAATGCACGCGCAACACAGCATAATGCACCAAGTGCACAATACAATATCATAGAGCATCTTGGGAACATGCCAGCCCAAATATCTATCTTGGATTTGCTCCGCACATCACCCATCCATCAGGAGATCCTGGACAAAGCTCTAAAAGAAGGCCATGTCCCCACGGACATTAACACAACTCAGTTTGAAACTCTTGTGGGACACCTATCAGCAGCATGTGCCTTATCCTTCAAAGAATCTGATATACCAAATGTCACTCCTGACCATACTCTCCCTCTCTGCATTGCCGTCATGGTCAGAGACTTTGCCATCAAATGGGTTTTAATAGATAATGGCTCAGCCCTCAACTTGTGCACATTAAAATTCATCAAGAAGATCGGGTTCACGGAGGCCGACATACAACATGAGATGATCACCATCAAAGCATATGATAACTTGGAGCGTACCTCTGAAGGTACTATCACCTTGCCTATCCAGCTAGGCCCATCAACGCAAGATACTATCTGCCACGTTGTTGATCTCGACCTACCATTTAATATTCTTCTCGGCCGCCCATGGATCCATTCCATTAGGGCTGTACCATCTACTTACCATCAGTGCATCAAGTTTCCACATCAAGGCACTGAGGTTACCATCCACGCTGATCCTAACCCCTTCGCATACTGCCGTGCGATGGAAGCATCTTTCCCTCATTCTACTCATTGTCCTGGAACCGATATTGGTACTTCTATTGCTAGTTCATCCTGATCCCATCGCGATCCAGAGACCATCCTCTCTTCCACCTTATCATCCGTCAAGATCAACAACCAGGGTTGTGGCGAATATAGCCTCAATGATGCATTTGCTGTAGGGGCTCTTCCACGTGATCCACATACTCAAGGACGCCCAAGTTGTCAAAACAAGCCTGTTGAGGAACATTATAAGCTCAAGCAAATCGGAAACATGACTTTTGAGTCTCATGGTACCATCAACAGCAAAGAGATAGATCCAGATATTAACAAATGGTTATACAAAGATCCCCCATCACGTGACACACAACTTCTTGAGTACTTCAAAGAGAAATATCCAATCCCCTACAAGAATGTCACAGAACAATATAACTATCAAGGTGGTGGTCTAGGACCACAAGAGGACGAAAATTTGTTTCCTATCATACCATCCCAGAATCCAGAACAGTAAGGACTTGGCTTTAATACCCCTCGCCTGCTTGAACAAGAGCCCAATACCACAACTGCGGGCACTAACATGACCAACGTGAACTTTTCGAATAGCCAGGATGACCTTGTGAAAATCGAAGACATCCCCGAAGAGAAAGACATCCGATCCTACGACGATATCTTTGCTGACGACACCCTCCTGGGGACTTCTGTTCTCCAACAACTCTCCATTAACCTCGTAGATCTTCCCCTCACAAACCCCGACCTCATAGATTGGGACCAACCAAGCATCACACACATCGATGAGTTCCAAAGCGCACAAGCACTCCTAGAATTCATGGGGGCATCAGATCCAGCAAGCAAACAGGATCCAACATCAACCTCTGTCTATCAACTTCACCCAGAAGGATATTTTGGGGAAGAGGCAAGCTTTAGTCACAAAAATGAAATAGCAAAAGAACATCATGAGTCTTTATGTGAAAACCCCCTTGGGGCACATTCTGATTCCAAAATAGTAAAAATAAAGGGCGTATCTTCTAGTGAAAACCTGGCAATTCAGGCGCTAGAAGATGAAGCCTTGCCTCTTCCCCCTATCCAAGATTATAGACCAGAGCAGTCGCCGATCATCATAGAGGAAACCAAGCCAATCAACTTGGGAACAGAAGAATGTCCAAGGATCACCTACATTGCAGTCAACCTAACAGAAGGAGAAGAAATGGCTCTCAGTGCCTTGCTCAAGGAATCCATCATCAACTTTGCATGGTCATACGCCCACATGCCTGGGCTTGATCCAAACCTTGTTGTTCATCATCTATCAGTAGATCCAAACATCAAGCCAGTGAAGCAGAAGCTAAGGAAAATGCATCCAAAGGTAGCATTGCTCATCAAAGCAGATCTTGAGAAGCTCCTCCAAGCTAAGATCATCAGAGCAATAGATTATTCAGAGTGGATCTCTAACATGGTGCCAGTCACAAAGCCTTCTGGCGACATCAGAATCTGTACTGATTTTAGGGACTTGAACAAGGCATGCCCTAAGGATGACTTCCCATTGCCAAACATAGACATGCTTGTAGACCTCACAGCGGGTCATGAGATGTTATCATTAATGGATGGCTTTTCAGGCTACAACCAAATTCATATAGCGGAAGCAGATCAACATAAAACAGCATTCACAACCCCATGGGGTACCTTTTGCTACAACATGATGCCATTTGGGCTAAAGAATGCAGGAGCAACATATCAGCGAGCAATGACAGCCATTTTCCATGACATGATCCACAAGATCCTTGAGGACTATGTGGACGATATCCTTGCAAAATCCAAAACAAGAGACGAGCACCTCAACATCCTAGAGCGTGTATTTGATCGTCTGAATCATTATGGCTTAAAGCTTAATCCTAAGAAATGTGTCTTTGGTGTTACATCTGGCAAGCTTCTAGGTTTCATCGTCTCTAGACGAGGCATAGAGATCGATCCTAAAAAGGTAAAAGCAATAACGGAGATGCCTCCACCAAGAAATCTCAAACAGCTCAGAAGCCTACAGGGCAAGCTTCAATCAGTTCGGTGATTCATCTCTCAACTAGCAAACAAGTGCCAACCCTTCTCACATCTCTTATGCAAAGACACCAACTTCAAGTGGGATCCCATATGTCAAAGAAGCTTTGATAAGCTCAAAGAGTATCTAGCTAACGCTCCGATCCTTGTACCACCAGTTCCAGGATGCCCACTCATCCTTTACATCTCAACAACAGCTACAGCACTAGGGGCACTCCTAGCACAGCATGATGATGAAAACAGAGAACGAGCTGTCTACTACATCAGTCGCACTCTTGTGGGCTATGAGCTTAACTATTCACCCATGGAGAAAGCATGCCTAGCAGTGGTCTTTGCCACACAAAAACTTAGACATTACATGCTTAGCCACACAATCAAGCTCATATCAAAGGTGGACCCTCTTAAGTATCTGTTATCAAGGACAACCCTCATAGGCCGTATGGCAAAATGGGTCATGTTACTCAGCGAATTTGACATTCAGTATGTAGATCGCAAAGCAATCAAAGGGCAAGTCATTGCCGATCAACTAGCAGAAGCACCACTGGTGGATGCCTATCCACTAATCATGGAATTCCCCGATGAACATCTGTGCATGATTGAAGAGCAGCCCATGTGGAAACTATACTTTGATGGTTCCAACACATCCCATAGCTCTAGGGCAGGAATCCTATTCGTCACACCTCAAGGTGACTATATTCCAAAATCATTCAAGTTGGGATTCCCCTGTACCAACAACATTGCAGAATATGAGGCACTCATCTTAGGTCTCAAAACAGCTATCCAATGGAACATCACAGAACTACAAGTCTTTGGAGATTCACAGCTCATTATCAAGCAAGTCCTTGATGAGTATCAGACAAAGGATGACAAATTGCTACCCTACAAGCAACTGGTGGATAAACTGAAAGAGCATTTCCTACATCTACAATTCAATCAGATCCCAAGGCTTCAAAACAAAGCAGCAGATGCAATGGCAACCATCGGATCCTTATTGGAAATCCCACGTGACGCAACACTATGAATTTCTAGTCGAGCAGCTACACTTGCCAGCTTATGAGAACACCGATGCAAACATGGTGTGTGTCTTGGTTGGTCCCCAATCCCCATGGTACCACGACATCCATGCATATCTAAAAAATGGTATCATATCTCCCCATCTCACCAATAACCAACGCCAAAACCTTATTCATAGAGCTTCCCGCCACACTCTTGTAGCCAACACCCTATATCGTCGCGGGTATCACAATGTCCTATCTAGATGTTTAGATTCAAACGAGGCCATCCTGGCCTTACAAGAAGTTCACGCTGGAATTTGCGGTGCCCACACGAGTGGCATGGTTCTAGCAAAGCAGCTGCTTAGAGTTGGATATTATTGGCCAACAATGGAACATGATGCGTGTGAATTTGTCAAGAAATGTCTCCCATGTCAACAGCATGCCAATTTGATACATGCACCAGCACAGGATCTACAGCCTATTGCACCACCATGGCCTTTTTCATGTTGGGGCCTCGACCTCGTTGGCTTGATCACCCCCCTCTCTTCGGATGGACACAAGTATATCATAACAGCCACAGAGTACTTTACCAAATGGGTTGAAGCGATTCCGCTCACCCTTACTACTGGCATCCAAATATCCAAGTTCATCCTCTATCATATCATTTGCCGCTTCGGCATACCATCTACCATTTTCACAGACCATGGCACACCTTTTGAAAACCAGCATGTGGATGATCTGTGTGCCAGGCTCCACATCCATCACCGTTTCTCTAGTCCATATTTCCCTCAAGGAAACGGCCAAGCTAAGGCAACCAACAAAACTATCTTGAAAATCCTCAAGAAGGTTGTCAATGATTCTGGTCGTGACTGGCACCTCCAAATAAATCCTACCCTTTGGGCCTACCGCACTTCTTATCGCACTCCCACAGGCACCACCCCATACTCTCTTGTATATGGTGCTGAAGCCGTTCTACCGATTGAGGTTGAGCTCCCATCCTTGCGCGTCTCCATGAAGAACTATACAACTGATGAAGACTATCGTGTGGCCCGGCTCACACAGCTAGATCTGCTAGATGAAAAGAGACAGCAAGCTTACGATCACCTGGTGGCATACCAAAATCGACTCAAAAGGAGTTATAACAAAAAGGTCCATCCTAGACAATTCCAGGTCGGTGACATGGTCCTTAAAGAAAATCAGAAGGTCCTAGCAAATAGAGAAAAAAAAGGCAAGTTTGAGCCTACTTGGTTGGGCCCCTATGTTGTCACCGCATCCTTCGGCTTGGGAGCCTATCAGCTATCAACACCAGAAGGTGAGCCCTTGAATGATCCTATCAACATCATCCATCTGAAGAGGTTCTATGCCTGAACCTGATCCTGCATATATCAGAAAATCCAAAAACATTCAAAAAAGCAAAAAAAGCAAAAAAAAAGTAAAAAAGCAAAAAAGAAAAGAGAAAGAGAAAATAATCGTCCAAACGGTGAAAACTTGGCAATTCAAGCACCTTGGACAAGTATGTTGGTGAAAATCTGGTAAACAGGTGCCAACATAGTAAACTGGGCTATTTATCTATTCAGTTGTCCTTTCAGCTACCGTCCTCTTCCTCCATCCATAACAGATCTCCCAGCAGTTCCATCTCCCCTATCCTCCAAGCATTCGGCTTCCATCTTCCTCCAACCCATCTGCAATCCATATCCTATTCCAAAGCTTTGTACCATATCTTGTACCATATCCCTTTCCCTTTCCTGTACAGCGCTTTCCTCCCTGTATTTATCCTTCTTGTCTCCGTCCTAGTGAGAGTCCCGCCGAGTGTGATCTTCCTATCCCCAATCCTGAGCTTCTGTACATATCCCTTGTGCATATCATTCCTCCTTGTTGTACATAACCTTTGTCCGTCCTGCAACAGCATTTGATCAAATATCTTGTCCCATCCCCAGCCTCAGAAAATTTGTAGTCCCACTCAGGCCTTGTGCTTCAGCAACATCAATTGATGACTTATCCTTGCTCATCCTGATTATTCCTTGAACTTCAGCTTTTTGCCAGCGAACAACTACACTTATTCTCTCACCAACCCATGGGTCCTTGAGGATATATCGTTCCTCCTGTCTGACCTAATCTTCCATCCTGGTCCTTGAGGATATATCGTTCCTCCTGCACGACCAATCTTCCCACCATCAATCAAACCTAATCTCTCTCCTTGGCAAAGGATGTCTTTTTGGAGTTATCATTTTGATCTTGGATTTTTTGTCCTTTGGGTCTTGTTAATCTTTTTGGCTTCTCTTTATCCCACCAGGGTCACCACGATTCTTTATATCACGGTGTGCTGCGTGTGCGGATAATCTGGGGCAAGGTCTTTTGATCTTTCGCTTCTGCCTGTGAGTCAATTGTGTGTTTGTGGTTCCTTCAGCATCGGATCCGCCATGTCGCCTCTGCGCTTCATGTGTGATGTTGGGGCAACCCTGTGTGTTTGTTTAGCGTCAGTCCTCGTCAGTCCTCTGTGACGTTGTTGACAGGCCTCGTGATCCCAGTATCTTTGGCAGGTCTCTAACATAGCTATATTAAATCTAGGTTGTGCACTCCCGTTTGCACTTGGAGCTATCTAGTCCCTTGCATTTATCATATAGATTAATCTTGCATCTTTACATATAGCTGCATCTTGCATCTTGCATTTCCATCTCATCTTGCATTCACCCATCTTTGCTCTTGGAAGCTTGGTAATTTATCTCCCCTGCTTCCTCAGTCGTTCCTTCTCTGTTTCCTTTCGAGAAAATTCCACAATGTTTACTCCTTGCGTTATTTTCTCGAGGGGGCACAATCCCTTATTCCTCTAAATTCTAGCCTGGGGCATCTTATTTTCTTGTCTTTGAAGCCATGCCACTTGCGGCATCGCATCAAAGAGGGGCAAAATGTAGACACCTAAAAATCCTTTAGAAAATAAAGTATTTTTATTTTCTGAAAAATCTCTGATGACATCATCATTTATTAATTAATTAATTATTTAATTAATTAATTTATTTTTATGTCATTAAATCTTTTTTTCTTAATTAAAAATATTTAATTAAGAAATCCCTCCCAAAAATGTTTAAATCTTATTTAAACATTAATCCCCTATTTATTAATTATTTTAATTAATAAATTGACCAAAAATCCCCCAAAAAAATAATTAATTTATTTTTTGACCAAAACTTGGCCAATTTTCTTAAGACCACTAACCTCTTCCAAAATCTTCTAATCCCTTCTTAATTTCGATTAAAAGGCTAATCCCATCTTTTCTAACCCTAATCTCAACTCAAAATATTTAATTAAGATTAAATATTTAATTTTCATATTTATTGAAAATATTTCAATAAATTTTCCCAAACTTAAGCTTTTGGAATGAATAAACTTTTATTCCATAAAACCTAAGAGAATTCTAGACTCTTCTAGAAACTTCTCAACCCAACCTCTTCACCCATCCTAATCCTAAAATCCCCTTTCTAATCTTGTCACATTCCATTAGCAAAAGGTTTACCAAAACTTATGCTAACCTCCTCTTAGTCATCCTCCTTAGTCAACAAAGATGGCCACCTCTTGCAAATGTATTTAAGGATGCATTTAAGCCTTCCTTATTTTTCTTACATGCATTCATTATGCATTTAAGACCTTCTTATCCCTTCCTTGCCACCTCTTGGCCTTGGGCACATTTACCAAATTGTGCACATGCCCTCAAACTTTCAACTCAATCCTCCCTTGACACTTGTCAGGACACTTGTCCTTGACTCAACCCTAACCTTAGCCCTAACTCTGACTCATCCTTTTTAACCAAGCCCTTCCCTTTTCCTATAAATACCCTCACTTCCTAAGGCAAATCATCTTTCAACTCTCAAACTCAATAGCAAAGTTATAATGCCATTTTAATTCTAGCATAAGCATAAACTCATCATTTTAGATCATTTTCAAGCTTAAATCACATTTAAATTAGCTTAATTGGATTAACATAGATTCATTTCTTGTTTAATCAATCTTAGTTCATCTTTTAGCTTTGCATATTTGTGTGTTCTTGAGGCCTTTGAGGCAAAATAGGTTCCTCATACCTATTTTGTGTCATTTTGGGTCTTCTTGATCCTCAAATCATCCTATTTGCATGCTCCAAGTGCTTGAGTTTGCACACCCACATCCATTTATATCCAAGCATATCAAACGGTGCATGGGCGCATCCGTTTTAGGCTTAAACTAAGGTGGCTTTGATTTTAGTTTGTTTACCATTAAATTTGATTTGATAATATGCTATGACGTTTGTTTGTCTTTGGCCTTCAAAACAGGTTTAGGTGCACGCTCAAATCCTAGTCTACAGATACCTACTCTTGAGTTCTTTGACCCAACCACCTCAATCTGCATCTCTGTCAACAAAAGTTGTCTTCCACTAAGAGCATCTGCAACCTTGTTAGACTTTCCACTCCTATGTTTCAAAACAAATGTGTAACTCTGCAATAGGCAGAAAATAGTGTTCTTAAAATTTTACTTACCACAGTATCTTCTTCAATGATTCCACCTGCTCCTCGAATAACATTCACTACTTCTTTGACTCGGTTGTTGTACTGAGTAAATTTTTCACCTTCTTTCATTTTCATATCATCAAACTTTTCTCTTAAGCTTTATGCCTTTTCCCTAAGCACATTCACATCTCCTCCATGAACTAGTATTACCTTGTCCTACATCTATTTTGCAATTGTACAGGTTTTGATGTCTTCAAATTCAACATCTGATAGGGAAGAAGCAATCTCAATCGTCATTCCATTATGTTCTTGTCTCTCTTTCACTTGGTTGACAGTCAAAGGACCAATAGGAGTTATAAACTCATTTTCCAAATAGTATATTGTAGAATCTCCAATGCCTGATATAGATATAGCCTCATCCTGCTTTGCCATGTTGAAAAATTATCTTTGTTCAACTTCGGTACCTCTCTTTTATACATCTTATGATCTTTAACTCAAGTCCTTGAAAACTTTTCCTTGAAGTACTCCAGCTTTGATACCAATTGTTATATAACTGAGAGGGGGTGAATCAGTTAAGTCTAGTTATCCAACAGTCCCAAATACTCTCAGATGTATAAAACCAATTCAACAATTAAACATAAACAGCTCGGTAAAAATTGTATGTTCCTCTTTTGTTCATTAACTGTCTGTCAGTAAAATATGTAGTATATACTAATCAAACTAGTAAATATAATGTGTAAAGTAAAATGAAAAATCATCACACACATACATATTTGACACTTTGATTTCTAACATGGAAACCCTATTAGGGGAAAAACCACATGGGATCGATACCCGAAATAATTTCACTCTTGTAAAGTGAGCTTGGTTAAGAGCCAACCCTAGTAAAGGTTACAAAACACACTATAAGGTGTGACCTTGTTAGAGGCTTTATCACTAACAATTCTTCGTGACCATACATTCACTTGGGTCAACAAGAAAAAAATCAACATTCATTAAATGTCATAATGAAATAATAAAGACTGTTAAGTCTCACTCGGTTAAGAAATTTGTCTGTAGCAATGGTTAGAATGCAATAGTAAATGATCCAATCCACATACAAATTTCTTTGTAGATATTCAGATCTATGCTAAGATCAATATACCTCTCGCCAATATAATCACTTCATTTTTTTTCCATCCTTCAACTCTATTATGTTTGGTTATCTCCTTTCTTTTGACGCTCGGTGTAGTCTACAAAATTGCTTGGTTCTCACTTCAACCTATTTGACCAGCTACGCATGTACACAATCTTCTCCTCGCACACATACATATTTTGAATCTTGTCTCCTTATATAGACATGATAAACTATTTTCTTCCCAACCATAGATTTTGCCACTTAATCTTCACTGTTGATTTTGCCGCTTCAACGTTCCTCGGAACTTGTGTCAACACATTTTCACTTTTCATCATCCGATCTTCCTTGAATTTTTTCATTCGTAATCTTCATAACAAATTTCATCTTTATCCTCAAAATCCTCCCAACTCATCTAGCTCATCATCTTAAGTCGACAATCATACGTTTCTCCTTATTTCCCCTTCTCAGTCAATACCATGATGTGTCAGCGAATTCCTTCTCGATTAATATTGTACTCGGTATACACTACACTTGCTTGGTGTACATTATGTCAACTCGGTGTATATTGAATTCTTCATTTACCGACCACATAATCTTGTACATTCTTGATCTTCAATCTTTTATTGAATCATGTAATACAATCAAATCACTATCATAATGTCATAGACTCATCAATAAGTTACCCAATGGATACTATATCCATATCTTGCTCATACATCTCATCTTCATGTTCATATATCATTCCTTCACCATTATTACCTTCTTCAAATATTTGCAACTATCATGATAAGTATAGTCAAAACTAATTGGCATCAATGATAATATAATAACTAAACTAATTTCTTACATATACTTTAGTAGCTTGGTGATCATCATCACTTTCTTCATTCTATTCTCCAAGTAGTTAATCAGTTGTAGTTTAACATGATATGCCCAATATTTTTTTTTAATTTATAAATAAAAAATCTCTAAAATGTTAGGAAAACATGACCCACCAATTAGAAAAGTAGAAGAAATTATATTTGAATATGTTGAAAGGATATTTTTTTTGAATTTAAGTGATTATCTCAACTCCTACATGGATTTCAAGACAAATCATTGAAATACTACACACACAAATTAAACACACAATTTCAGTCCTAGATTATCCTAGTCATCCACAAAATTTCTTTTTACAACCATAAGATAATCTTCACTTGTATGGTCATTCACAAATCTATTTTATTCAAAGGCAATGATATCAACACCAAAAATTTCTTGATCTAGTTTCATATTTACTTTAAGATCACTCTAAGACTCTAGGTACAAAAATATTTATTTCATACAACTTGCACCATAATCTTGAAAATGTTGTTTAATTTAGACTCTTATAACATATCACATAAGCTTCTTTGACAGCCATGAAGATCTTCCTAATTTATAAAAAAATTTATTAAATAAGTAAGGAAAGGGCCTATATCCCTTTAAAAAACACAAGACAACAAGATGAAACATCTACCACAAACAACAGAACTTAGTGAGGCCTCCCAACACTAAAACTAAGAAAACCACCAAAAAAGAATTACCAACCCATAATATATAACCCTCTCCCTCCCTACTTTCCCACTCCCCCTCTCCCTCTCCCTCTCCCCTACTATCTCTCCCCTTCCCTCCCTCTCACCTATACTCTCCCCACCTCCTTCACCTTTCATCCTCTCCCTCCTACACTCTCCCTCTCTCCCTCACGCACTCACTCCCTCTCACACTCTCCCCCTCCCTCTCCCCACCTTGTTGCTCTCTCTCTCTCTCTCTCTCTCAATCACTCCCTCTCCCCCTCTCCCTATGGCCCCCTTCACTCACTCCCTCTCACAGTCTCCCCTTCCCCACCTTATTGTTTTCTCTCCCATCTTCTCTCCATATGCTCTCCCTCGCTCCCTCCCTCTCGCACTCTACCCCCTCCACCTCCCCCTCTCCCCTCCACTCTCTTCCTCTCCCTCTCTCAAACCCCTACCACGTCCCACTCCCACTCTCACTCCCACCTCTGCCTCCAATGCCCATGCACACTCCACCTCCACTCCATTCGCACTCCATCTCCACCTCCACTCCCACTTCCACTTCCACTCCCACCTCCACCCCCACCTCCACTCCACTCCCAATCCACCACCTCCACCCCCAACCCCACCCCTACCCTCACCCCCACCCCCATCTTTACCTCCATCTCCACCTCCAACTCAACCTTCACCTCCACCTCCCACCTCCCACTCCACCTCCTATTCCCATTCCCACCTCCACCTCTACCACCACCAGCTCCTCCTCCTCCACCTCCACCTGCACTCCCACTCACTTGTCCCCTACCTCCACCTCCAACCTTCACCTCCCACTCCGACCTCCACCTCCACCTCCACCTCCACTTCCCACTCCCACCTTCACCTCAACCTCTAATGCCCACACCCACTCCCACCTCTGACTTTGCCTCCCACTCCGACTCCCACCACACCTCCACCTCCCACTCCCACCTCCACTACTCTCCACTCCCACTCTACCTCTACCTCCCCCTGCACCTGCACCTCCCACCTCCTACTCCCACTCCCACCTCCACTTTCACCTCCCACTCCCACCTTCACCTCAACCTCTAATGCCCACACCCACTCCCACCTCCACCTTTGCCTCCCACTCCGACTCTCATTGCACCTCCACCTCCCACTCCCACTCCCTTCTTCCCTTCCACCTCCACACCTCCACTCCCACCTCTAATGTCCACTCCACCTCCACCTTCGCCTCCCACTCTGACTCCACCTCCCACACTCATGCCCACTCCCACTCCCACTCCACCTCCCACTCCTACTCCCCTTCGACCTCCACCTCCACTCTACCGCTCCCCCCTCCCCTTCTCCTTCACCTCCACCTCCACTCCCACTCTCACTTTCATCTCCACCTCTAATGCCCACTCCACCTCCACCTCCACCTCCCAACTACACCTTCACCTCCCACTCCACCTCCACCTCCCACTCCCATGCCCACCTCCACTCCACTCCACTCCCACTCTACCTCCACCTCCACTCCACTCCCACTCCAGCTCCACCTCCACCTCCACCTTCGTATCCCACTTTGATTGTGACTCCACCTCCCACACCCACTCCAACACCCACCTCCTCCCCTCTCCACTCTCACTCCCACTCCCACCTCCTCCACCTCCACCTCCACCTCCGCCTCCACTCCCACCTCCCACTCACACTCCACCTCCACCTCCACACCCCCAGCCGCACCTCCACCTTCCACTTCCACTTCCGCTTCCACCTCCACCTCCACCTCCACGCATATGATGCATATGAATTTTGATGCAACCTTCAAACAAAGTCCATTCAACTCAATAACATATATGCCATTAAAACATTCATACAAATCCAAAAAATTAAATTACAACATTTATATACAATCATATAAAAGATATATTTAGAATTGTTTAATTAACAATAATTAACCTACTTTAATTTATTTTCATATTTGATTTGTACACTGTTTAATTAAATTGAAAAACTAAAAAATAACATTAAAAAAAGAACAAGAGACCTCTTGAAGGATGTTCATGGCCATCCTTAAGAGTTTGTGGAGAGGTATTTCTACCCCTCCAAAAAAGTAATATATATTTTTTTATTAATTATAGTTGTTAAGTGACATGTTTACAAAAAATTTAGGTATTCATTAGTACAATAACTCTATTTAGAAGTAATATGGACATCTTTTAAATGATAGCACTCCTTGGCTTTTTGTTTTATATTGTTTCTTCTAATCCAAATGAACCCTGCACATTTCACATTTCACTCCAAACATTAATAAACCTTTAACATCAAAATCATCATGACATATATAATGAATATATTTTTTATCTAAGAAAATCATTATTATTTACAATTATCATACAAAATATTTTGTTTTGTTACAAAACAAAATCTTTAATTAAAATATGATTCCAAATGTCAACATTTTCTATTACATAGAAACAATATATTTTCAATGAATTCACTGCATATAATTCCCATTTTTACCTTTTCTACTAATTATCTATTCTAACCATTCAATGCATTGAAAATCAGTATGTAACAAAATAATCAAATGGTACAGTCCCTAACATCAATAATGAAACCACACATCAATGACATTTTTTCAAAATTTAAAAATCTCATTAGACTGGTTAGATTGCACCCTTAGGATCCCAAAATTAGGTATTAGCCTCTCCTTTTCAGTTTGTAAACAATAGTTCATAATAGAGGATACTGCAGGAATAAGACCCAAATCGTTGCAGGTGTTGATGTTACTCAAAGTTCCATAAGTTTCCCAGCTCCAGTCTCCAAAAAAGTGCATTATTTTAAGCATCATCTTCCATGGAACCCTTAAGGAGACACCCTTTGGAAATGATTAGAGACCAGAGACCTCACTGAACGCTGATATGCAGTCAAAACTGAGCTTTTCCAACTGAAATGCATTAATACTGTTGGACAGTTATTTCAGAGTGGGATGGTAGGCAACACTTTATGGGGCACTTTTGCAGAAATAAGTTTACTCTGTGAGACCTAATCCATGAAATTAATGAAGCTTCTAAAATAGAAAATGATTCTGGAGCATAATGATTCTCACCTAAAGGTCAGTCATTGTTTATGCAACATATTTCCTTTAAGAATATGCAACATATTTCCTTTAAGAATCAACATATCTTATTTTTTTGATTCATATATATATCCACATACATCTGCACTACATTTCTTTGTCTAATACATACACTACAAAATGGTTTACCAAATATGTCTCTACCCCCTTGGTCACTGCATTCAAACTTCCAGGTCAAAAATGACTTCAGCCATATGTACTTTTCAGATCTTTTATGTAGGTTTATTCTGTGGGACCTAATCCATGAAATTAATGAAGCTAATACATTACCTAAGTGCTGGAATCACAAGAACCTAAGGCTAAGACATCTCCTAGTAGCACATATTACTTTGTAGAAATATACCTATATAATCAAAAACTTTGTAGGTTTTATTAATGTTTCAAAGATTACTAGGCTGATGACTTGCAGGAACAGAGCATATTAATGTTTCAAAGATGAGAGCTTTTCACCCCTGGAGGCAATCGAATATCCACTCTGCCCAGATTGCAAATCTGCCTAACATTTTTCTTAGCCGCCAATTCAAGAGGTTGCCCAGCACTGGTGTCAACAATGTCGATGACTTGCAGGAACAGAGCATAAAATCTAATTGTCTTGTCAAATTCTCGTTAAAGACAAGTCAATATAAAATCTGCACGGTGTCAACAATGCCGATGACTACCAGGAACAGAGCATATTATGAAAATTGTTAACAGGGACTGAAAATCATTTGCAGGAAAGACTAACAACCTTTGTACAAATCCATTAATACGACAAAAACACTCTCCAACCCAATCATTTCTAATTTCACAATCTTCTAATTACCTAGTGATTTATGATGGGCCTTGATGCAATAACATTATCATCACTTTCTTTACAGACAAAAGATCCAAACAAAACAAAAGATCCAAAACGAAGAAAAATATTAAAGCAAGGCCAAATCTCGTTTCTACAGATTTTGGTCATCATTGTGATCGTTGAATTTTACTTTCCTGCCAATGTGCTCCAGGCCATGATGTTCCTTCCAATGCTCATATTGGAGATTCGAATATAGTGAGAGTTACAAGGACGAGTTGACAGCTCTTTACAAATTCAAACTCTGTTATCTACAATACAAGCCTTGAACTCAAATTGTAAAATAAAAATACTATTAGTATTTGTATAATTTTTCATTCTATTCCTAAATTCTACTATCTTTTCTAATTTGAGGCAAGCAAGACTTAAAATTGTAAAAGGCTTGGTATAAGTTCAGGAAAATTAAACTCTGTATGTCGAATAACTTGAAGCACAAATTTTTTCAACATAAAATGTGTTTGTTAACCAAGCCAAATGCTTATTGCCACAAACAAGTGATTTCTTTGGGTTTCCTTTAGTTATGTCTGGGATGGGCTACCGTGTTTTTTTATACACTGTACTATGGTGCTTGAATGAAGGCAGTTTTGAGCAGAAAAGGTCAGTCATTGTTTATGCAACATATTTCCTTTCAAAATCAACATATCTTATTTTTTTGATTCATATACATATACACATACATCTGCACTACATTTCTTTGTCTAATACATACACTACAAAATGGTTTACCACCCAGATAATTTGACAAACATATGTCTCTACCCCTTGGTCACTGCATTCAAACTTCTAGGTCAAAAATGACTTCAGCCATAAGCAGTTTTCAGATCTTTTATTGAAAAATGCACGCAATCAAGTATTGACCGGTATTTTGACTACTGATCGTTTCTTGAAACACCCTCATCAAATTTGAAGAGATGCTGAAAAAATTGGCTGCTGAATACCAAAACTGAGAAATACCAACATATGAAGCAGAACATCAACATTAAACTCACTGCTAAAGTCAAGGAAAATAAAGGAAGAAGTGCTACAAAGCAAAAACCCAAAATTACAAACCTCCTCAATGTAAAATGCCCATTAGTGAGAGACGATGCCAGCCTAACTACCAGGCTGGGACATAACACATATCCTACTATAATAGGGGGCAAAAGAAAGTTAAGTGCCATGTTGAAAAAGCTATCTTTGTCAACTATATTTTTACAGTAAAGAGCCGCCTGAAACCATCTCCAGAGCATGACCACCCATCCTAGTAGAATAAAAATACAATGAAGATAAAATATCAAATTAGCTCCTCCATTATTGTGATGAAGAAGAGATGAAGGATATCCCACTTTAATAGCCATGATTGCAACACAAACTGTGACAATCATTCCACTACCTGGACTCAACAGTGAATTCAAACCAAATTTTTTTGAAGAGATGCTGAACAAATTGGCTGCTGAATACCAAAACCAAGAAATACCAACATATGAAGCAGAACAACAACATTAAACTCACTGCTAAAGTCAAGGCAAATAAAGGAAGAAGTGCTACAAAGCAAAAACCTGAAATTAGAAACCTCCTCAATGTAAAAAGCCCATTAGTGAGAGAGGATGCCAACCTAACTACCAGAAAGGGACATAACACGTATCCTACTATAACAGGGGGCAAAATAAAGTTCCAACATAAACCAATCTAGTTCCAACACCATAGGCCTAAGATGAAAGAGAAAAACCAATGTGGTTGTTTTCCAAGTTCCTTTTCAAGAAATTGATGTCATTAATAACATTTTCCTGATAGCCAAGGTGACTTGTATGGTCTGGTGCTGTGATATAACCCAACATTTGTGTGCTCATAGGTTTGACAACAGAAATAACTGATTTTAATACAACCCATGCAATTTCTATAATAGTAAAAGGTATGGATCCATACTTCAAATCCTGGAATTTTGCTTGCTTTAGTAACTTCCAGACTATCCAAGCAACCCATCCGGCAAGAGATATGCTCAGCAAACAAGGCAAAAATATTTTAACCCAAATGTTCACTTTTTGTTTGGCCCAATTACATCTCCAACATGTACTCATCCATTGAGCTCTTGTCATTGCTTTCTCAATTTCTTTGCTGATTGTGATTCCCAGACCTGCCCAAGCTTCATTTTGATCTCTATAGTGCCATCAGCCATGCATTGTATTGAATTGTTAAAATTCGGGGGACTCCTCTTATTGCCTTCTCCTGTTCTTGTCGTTCAACTGAACTTGATTGTAACTATACAAGAGCCAAGAGAACAAAGCCAATCAAGATGCAATTCATACATTATTATTGAACATGCTTTGTAAATTGGGTTGTGATTCCACACTTACCATCTGGTTATTATCAATGCATGCGAGTGCTTTATAAACATCATGATACTGGGGTTGATATTCCTTGAGTAGAATGACAAGCGGGTTCTGTTTCAAATAAGTCATCAAATCCTTATTAGGAGAGAGAGAGTCTTGTAATGTCTGGTTTTTTGCAGTGTTAATGTTGTTCTGCTTTGTTGTCTTTTGTTGTCTTGTTGTGTTTAAGCTTTTGTACAAAGCTCTGAAACCTTTCAAAATCCCCGCTTATCGTAATCAAAACATATATGTAACAAATTGAAATAAACATTTCAACTTATACCTGTTGTTTGGATTTCATTTTTGATAGATCTAATAAATTGTGAATCCCTTTGTTAATCTGTTGATACATTTTTCTGCCTCTTGTACTAAGAGAGATTTTTTGAACTCCAATAAATTGCTCTGGTGGAAGTAGATTTGGAAATGTTAGCTGAGCTGCTGTAATGAGTAGAATCTTTTCGGTCTAGAAAAATGCAGGCATAAGCTATTAGTTTTTTTTCTAAATACAGTGTAATCACAGTTCATTGAAATTATTTATTATAAAATGAATTTTCACTAAATATACCTGAAACATGAGACTAGTTTGAATTTACAGCCCAGGGAGAACTTCAACCACGCATACTAATCAGATTCTATTTGGTGACCAGTATGATTTTTTTATGTCATAATTTTCTCAATACCTAGCCAAGCATTAATTGCGTTGACTTCCTTATTTGGGTCTATGTTTTTCTGATTGTAGATTTTGATCTGCAGAATTTTTATAGTTGGAAACTTATTATCGACTTTGGTATTTTCCAGGATTTTCCTTTTAAGTGGCGTGGGGTGAGCTTGGAGCACAAAATTAATTATAAAAATAAACATGTATTCTTTTTCAGCTTGGCAGATCTGGGTCGAAGTTATGGGTCACTATTTAAGTGGCATGGGGTGAGCTTGGGGTCAATAGATTCTTAAGATTCTATAAACATAAGTTAGGCTTGGATGTACAGAGATTCTATCTGTATGAACTGTGAACTGGGGAGGAATGCAGACCATGGTAGGGTTTTACACCATGTGGAGAGGCTTATTGAAAATCTAAATGTGATGGACAAAAATATTACATATGCTAATGAATTTGCAGGGACAAAGAATATTTGTGAACAGGGGCTGAAAACAGACCTCTTGTTACAAATCATAATGACTAGATGCTAGTGACCAGCCTAGCAATCCTCTGCACAGCCCAGCCCAGAAAATCCTCTCATTAAAGCTTTCAGATATCATAATAAGTAGTCTTGAAGTAGATATGATTGTACCCTGAATTGATACAATTTGGTGAATTTGACTGTTCTTTGAGTCGAAAAGCTCTGGTGGAAGTATTGGGTGGTATTCAGATGAATTTGACTACAACCTAAATGGGAAATGCGAGATGCATTACTCGGGTGGAAATTTGATTCAATTCTAAGTGAGGCGTCATGGACATGACTATAGGCTAAATTGATGAAAATTTGGTTTAACAGGGAAGGGTTGGTGAAGGTCCTGGGGAAAATTTGAATGTGTCCTAAAAAAATAAGTCACTTGCAATCACAATTCTAGGATTGCGCAGAGGTGCAGGTCTTGATAAATAAACACCTTAAATCTTTCCTTCACGTTATCATGAACTGGGAAAATCTTATAGTGATTGACAGAAAAAGAAAATTAATAAATCCTTTTAACAGATCTAAAAATTTCAAAAACTTGACAGAGAAAGCCTAGAAAAATGAATTTAAAATTATAAATATGAAGAAAGCCGAGGATTATCATTAGCTACAAGAATTTGAACAATTTATTGACAACGCACACGTTACAGATTCAACCCACGAAATTTTTGGAAAAATGAAAAATGTATGTAAGTAGATTACCTGGAAGAAGAAGAATTTTGACTGTTCTCATTCCTCTGCTACCACCGCCTCTCCCCTGTCTCTTGTTTTGAATATAAGCATGTTGGTGAATCAATCCAAAATTGAGGGATAGAAAATCCATCGGGAAACGAAAGAAAGAAGCTAAAATTTTAAAAAAAGAGAATGAAGGAACGATTTAAAGGCATCTAAGGTGAGATATATTTGTGATAATAAACATGGTTTTATGTGATTTATGTCTATTTAATTCTAAATTTATAGCTTATAATCCTGTCTTCACCAATTTATGATCCCCATAACTTTTAGGGTTCTGGGTTGTTGCAATTTGGCCTCGCCTACTATTAAAGATGTGACAACTACATAGTTTAGATCTCAGATGTGGCAACTTACATCAAGAATCACCTAACTCCCATGTCTTGATGACCCATGTACATACACATCTGATCAATAGATGGGGCTCACTGCAAGTATTGGGTGTACACCCAATCGAGCATAATTGGTGCAAATATTGATGAGTATTTCCACCATAACTTTGACAGAGGGAAATATTTGCACCAGGGATGACTATAAAGAGACGAGACCAAATGAAATTCATCGGATAAAATTAATAGAAAATTAAACAAAAATTTATCATAATAAGTAGTGCAGGTCTTGGCAAATAAACATCTTAAAGCTTTCTTGCAGGTCTTGGAAAATAAACATCTTAAAGCTTTCTTGCATGTTAAAGCAAATAATCATCGGATACAGATACAGATTAACACACGAAATTTCTGGACAAATGAAAAAAGTATGTAAGTAGATTACCTGGAAGAAGAAGAATTTTGACTATTCTGATCCCCTGTCTCAAAAAAAAGAGGGATAGAAAGAAATTATTAAAAAAAAGAATGACAGAATGAGAATAGTTTTTTTCATTCATTTATAATCCTCCAAATTTTGAATTTGACTCTTTATGCTTTAATTCCAACGGTACTAGATTTTTTCAATGCTTTATTGTAAGGGCACTCGCCTTTTTCTTTTATTTATGTTTTTTTAAATTCTTAAGATGCATTTGTTTTAATAGATTTTTATTATGGTTAAAAGTTCATTTGTAAAATTTTAAAATGACTTTTTAATGTGTTAGAGAAAAAAATGATTCTTTTAATTAAAATCATATTTAATAAATAAAAGAATTAACATAAATAAATAGATTTAGATGATTAAAATCAAATTTTTTTTACTCCTAATTTCATGTCTAAAATTAGACTTATAAAGTATTTTCACATTTGGGTGAAGATATTCACTTATTGTTGCACATGAAATCTTAGGTGAAAATAAAACATTTGTGTGTAAAATAAACAAACATATGATTAAATGTTTCCATTAGTTTTCTAAATGTTGTAACTTGGATTTTATAGGAAATAAATCTCAAATCTAAATGGAAAAAAGGCTCTACAACTCAACAAGGGTTTGAGGAATCTGCACGTCTTTCAACGTCTAACCTAGATTGGCCCTAGAGAGGTTTGAGTGGCCACGTAAGTGGCCCTCACTTTTCCAAGATTTCTCCCTCATTCCTTGTGCCTATTGATAATTCTCCCTTTCATAGGGTTTATGTTTTTAGTTGATATTTGCTTTTATTTTCCCTTGTTCTGTCAATCTTTACTGCTTGAGCATGTGAGTGTATTGTGATAGGATGGAAGGACTCACTGTCAAACAGGGTAATGAAGGCTTGTCCAAATTTTTTAATGCTAGCATTAACCCTTCTCCATTGTTGTGTTCTTCATAATCGAGGAAGTCTTTCAAGGAAGTGGTTTCATAGAAAATGGTTGATGTTCCAGACTCAACAAGGTTTGTGGTTTCTTCTTCCTCTGATAGTGGAAATAATGGACAAGGACATGGTAAGAGGCCCTCCCCTTTCCTTAATATTGTTTTTCTAACTCCTAAAATTGACATGATTAATGATAGGGGAGAGGAGCCAAAATGTGCACACCCTATAAACTTTGGGGGTTCACATGGGTCACCATGTGAACCCCACACCAATTTTTTTCACCACTGTAGCTTGCCTAGTTGGCAACCTGAAATCAAAAGTTGAGCCCATTTAAAATTAATTTACCACATGTTAAAACTCGATTGGTCAAAGGTAGCCACAACTTTCCATTTTGGTATATCGACCGAGACATGCATAATGAATGAGGTATATTGTCAAGATTTGACTTGTGTACAAACTAGGGTGGTCGTGTGACATTTCACCACAACACCACCATATCCACCACCCTAGCCGCCAATACTTCTCACGACCACCTTAAGCTACAACATGTGGCTACATTTACTACACATCAAACCACCTTAATTTTTCCTAAGGGGACACCTTTTAACATTAAAACTCTATTGAACAAGCCTAACTCTTTGTGGTTTGAGACACCTAACATCCTTTCAATCCTACCCATTCTGGAGTCTCCCATTGTTTGGGAGCCAAAATGTGCTCAATTTCAAACCCTACAAAAACATAATGTCGTCATTAGTTGTTCGGATTTGGGCCACCTTCTGCTTCGACTTTACAGGTATTTTAACTAGTGTTTAGTTTTTTTTAATTGTTGTTTGGATTTTATTTTCCATTTTGTCACTTTACATGTTTTAGCAGGTAATATTGACTTCATCTATGTGCAAGATGTTGGGGATTTTGAGCAAGTGGAGGTAGAGGATGATGTCCACCGCTGGGAGGATACTTGAGAGCTAGTTTACTTCCTGGTGTTCGATGAGGTGAGGATACCACTCTTCACTAAGCCCACCTTTCACCATTGGGGCCAATGAAATCTATCTTATTTAGTTTTTTTGCTTGTTTAACTCACATTAACCTCCAATGTATATTTTCTTGGATGTATATTTAGCAATGATGCTCTATGTCCTGTGAAAGGTAAAGGATCTATTTTTTTTTTGGTAAAAGGCCGAGGCCAAAGTTTTATTATTGCTTAAATAGAAATACATAAACCCCACTCAGTGCAGGCACTAGTAGGGAAGAGCGGGGATGAGAAATCATCTAGCCTTGCCCGGGACCATAGTCCAAAAAAATATACATAGCTGATAACAGTGGGCATTCCCGTCCTTTACATAACTCTACCCTATAAGTATTACAAGTTACATTGTTCTTTTAGCTGTGAGCGGGAGAAGATCCGTGTTTAAAAGCCTTCAACAGATTGCTATGTTTGGATGCCTTTCTTTCTTGGTCTCTTCTTCGTTGTTCCCTCAAAATTTTTGAAAACATCTCCCTTGGAAATTTTTTGACCCAACCTTCCTGAAATAACTTCCCTTTGGCTAAGATCTTTGTTAGAAGATCATCATTACATTAAAGAAAAAACTATAAAAATTATACACTAACAAGTGGAGGATCAAGATCATACCAGCTATCTAAGAGGGAAACCGAAAGCTAAGTCCTCAAAGAAACACAAGAGGGAAAAAGAAGCAAAAAGTAATTTTTCCCTTGGTAACCGTTTATTTGAAGTCGATTGCTAGATTCCAACTTCAAGATAACTGACTGCCTTGGAAATGCTTTCTAAAAAGTTTCAACCAAAATAATATTCCCAGTAGATACTATATGTTGTTTCTCATAAATGTAATAATTAAAGCACTGATAAAATATGACTATGTCATAAGCAAACTAAAGAGGCTAATCTGTAAGAAATAATGTACTTATATTGAGAAGAAAGATAGCACCAAATTAGTTGGATGCTTTAAACAACATCTTGCCTTTCATAGATATCATAATATTCGGATAGTCCCTAATCTCAAAGTTAGTACATAATTTCTATAGTCTGACTTCAAAATTAGTGACTATCCCTATAGCCATATCTGAATCTACTTGTACTCAAACTTCATAACTAAAACATCTAAGGATGATAAACATGCATATGATACTTTCATTTCCTTTTCATGGACTCATGAGTCTATATAAAGATCTTAGTTGAAATAAAATTGCCAATTGTATATATATTTTTTTAGCAACTAGCAGGGAATATCCCTGCCTGAACTACATGTGTAAAAAATAGCACAATGTCTTTTAATTAGTATTTATGTAAGGAATAAACCATAATAACTTTCTACCACATAGTTTTTGAATAAAAGAATGTTCTACAAACATGTCCATAGATACATTTAATAGGATTAAGGGCCATAATGAATACAATAAAGGGTTGTGAAAAAAAACATCGTCCCTAGTAACTTTGTTATTGGAAAAAAGTGGTATAAAAGCTGAAAGATAGACTAAAGAAAACCATCAATTTATTCTCTGTAACCATCAGATTTACTTATTTAATCATTTCAAGCTAATGTCATTATTTTCAGCATTTATTAGAAAGTTGTCATGCTCGGATATCTAATCTTGTTCTAACCCTTAAAAACCTGCATATATGAATGTGAATATGGTGCTTCAGAATCATATGTCATATCTAAAACCCTATCTATAAGTGACTTTGGAGAATGATCTTGCTGCATAATATAATTAGAATATCGACCTTGACCATACAAAAGATTAGGATGTCTTGTAATAGTAAAGGAAATAGTCTAGCCGCATAACATAATACTATGTGAGCCCTAAAAATCAATCTAAAGCTAAATTATCCTTAAGAAGACAAATGATCTTCTTGAAATTTAAAGAATAGAAACAAATAATCATTAAGTCTTATGATCTTTAAGCCATTTGATTAAGTATATCATCTAAATGTAAAGTTACAATGGTCATTTAAATAACATAATTTAGACATTTCCCGACTTACTGAAATCTACCAGAAACCCTTATTCCTAGTCCATTAGAATCTTTACTCAATCTTTATAAGACATATGCTCCAGAAACTTTACTCAATCTTATAAGACATATGCTCATGTTGCCCATATCTTCTAGGAAAGCTAATCCTGCATGAAAATTATTATCTTCATTAAGTGTAAATATTTTAAAGCTTTAAAATAGAAGAAAGTGCATACATGTAAGCATAGTATAGAAAATTCCAAAATGTAGAAGCTTCCTTATGTGAAAGAAAGAGATTACAAAGCTTTCCTACTTCACTTCTTTAGGCTTATCCTGAAGAGCTTGATGATGTTGATGAATATTTATCATCTTTTACCAGTTTAAGTCCAATTTCATCTTCCATAATGAAACCATTCATCCAGTTTGCTTTAGATGGGGATCTTAAATGAGTAAAGAAAAATAAGAAATCTAGATCCTGCCTGATGGAAGGAGTCTCCTCTATGTATCTATCCCAATCTTCTAACTCAAGGATAGGAAAAGTCACCACAACACTTCTCTCATATTTGCAAGGTTTTGGTATAGTTAAATCCATACGGATGCTCTTTAATACTTTGTCTAGATCCTTGAGATATTTTCTTTTGAAAATCCTTCTACATAGCATCCCAATAGTCTCCACATCAGGATCTACTTGGAGGGCTGAGGCAAGAAACATTGCAAGGATATCCAAATTGACTCGATACTTGTTTGAATTTTCCTTAAACTCTTTTCTCAGAATTATTGATACTGCTCTAACAACAATGCTGAATTTGATCATTAAGATTTTCCTGATCTTGCTAGTAGAAATGACTTCATCGAAGGCTATTTGCTTCTGAAAGCTTCTTAATTTAATTGGGGTAGACATTTCTGCTGGCACGAGGGAGACTGCAGGATGGTAACTCCAGTTTTCTTGCTACCCTTATAAAGGCTACATGAGGGAAGTATAAGAGATGAGAAAAACCAAGCGTTAGCTATTCCCATGGAAGCCAAAAGGTTTAATTTTATTTTTCCAATTAGTCTAGGGTGATAATTAATTCTTTTAAATTGATTGAATAGAGGAAGGTGGGATTAGTATTTATTTAAAAATTTAGCTTTGAATAAAGTTTTAGCAAACATTTTAAAGATAACACACTGTCATTAAACTTTGAAATTCTACAATAGATTATCAATATGTGATTTATTTTGTTAAGATGCATGGATGCAGTTTGAAGGATAAATACACTTGTCGATGATGTCTTTAAGAAAGCGAGGGAATCAATTAGTATACATTAGGATGAAATTCTAAAGATGTTATAAAGGTAACCTTTAAGGGGTATAGATTGTGATCTATATACTACTAACTACAATGCTAAATCTCTAATGTTTAGGAGGCTTGGACCTACTTTTATGTTAGGATTAACAAGGCAGAAATAACAATTATGTGCAAATATAACTAATATCAGAAAAATAATAAACCACACAGAATAGAACACAAGACACACAAATTTAACGTGGTTCACCCAATCCCTGGGCTACGTCCACCAACAGCGAGTCCAATGTTATTATTATCCAGTGATTACAACCTGATTACAATCTGTAATCCCTTACAGCCCAATTCTGCCGCAAGTACTAAAATCATACATAATGAAAATCCCTAACCCTAAGCCATATTATACAATATTTTTCTACTTTAGGGTTAGAATGAGTTATAAGTAGTCGGCCCAAATAACCGAAAAGTAGTCGGGAGGAAAAGTGTACAGTACTTTCTTGGATAGTACTTTCCTGATTAGTCACCACAAGCTAACAATCTCCCACTTGGTGACTGATCAGTATCCACACTATACTAAAATTTTTAGAAGTTTAAGACTGTTTAAGAAGCAAATTATATCAATGAAATTCCATCTGCCCCCAAGTTTGCAAGTTCATCTGCCCTCTTATTACCTTCTCTGTAAATATGATTAAATGATACTTCCTTGAAAGATTCACATAGGGATAAAGCTTGAGACAGAAGAGAATTTAGCCTCCAATTTGGAGTTGCTTTTTTCCTGACTGCGTTAATAATGATTGCTAAGTCGCCCTCAATTTCTAAATGTTTTAAACTCAATGATACACATTTTTGAAGACCTTTTATAAGGGCAAGAAGTTCTGCCCAATTATTTGTTTCCACCCCAATAGGAGTAGCTAATACTGCAATTTCCTTATCTTCATGATTGTGGATGCTACACCCAATGCCTACAATGCCCAGATTTCCCCTGGAAGCTCCATCAAAGTTTAGCTTGTTCCAATCATTCTTTGGAGGTTTCCATATGCATTCATTTCTTTTCGATGATTTATTTTGAGAATTAGAGACAATGAAAGGTGGTAGTACTAAACCTTCCCACTTACCTTGCATTCTACCATCCCATTGACTCATTTTTAGATCTATTTTTTGGGTATTAATTATGTTACTGTTCATTTTTTCTATTATTATGGCTTCAATTTTATTACATAATTGTTTCCACTCTAGCTTTTCTTCTCTAAAAATTCTTTTGTTGTGTTCTTTCCATATTTCCCAAATAACTATTGATGGAGAGATAGCCCATAAGTTTGCAAAAATGCTATTTTTTTTAATGATTGGCCAAGCTTGCAGTATATTTTTAAGAGAAAGGGGGAGGGTTGATGACCATCCTAAGTTCCCTTGTAGCCACTTCCAACTTTGATTTGTGTATGGACAGTTCAAGAGTAAGTGGTCCACTTTTTCTTCATATTTCTCACATAGTGGACATCTGCTTGGACCTGAATAGCCAAGAATCCTAAATCGATCTATAGTTAAAAGTCTATAGTTCAAAGCTAACCATGTGCAAAAATTTTCTTTTGGTGAGCACTCCTTATTCCAACATAAGTGGATTGGTAAAGAGGTTTTAGGTCTGTTATAGTTTTGGGTAATGAGCATGTACCCATCTTTTGTATTGTATTCGCCTGACTTTGATCCATCCCAGACTAGTTTATCTCTTGAGTTGTTAAGATAGATTTTTCTATTCTTGAGAATATCTCTGAAAGTTGATTCTTCAGATGAAGAGACCCCAAATTCTTTTATGGATTTCCAAATCCAATTTCCATCTTCAAAAATGATGTAGTCTTTAAGAAAGAGACCAATCTTCTCCTTTAAAAGTTTGATGAGGGTGGGGTTATTGAAAATACTAGATATTACCTCATGGCCTTCCCAAGAGTCATCCCAAAAAAGCACCTCCTCTCCAGATCCTGGGCACCAAGTTAATTTTTTCAAAATGATAAATCTACATTCCATCATAAAATCCCAAATCTTTGAACCTTTAGGGGGGTTTGATTCCCTGAAGATGTTAATGGGTGAATGATCTTTCAAGTATTTGTGAATGAGAATTTTTTCCCACTTTGCTTCAGGATTTCTAAAGAGCCTCCACAGCAGTTTGGCTCCAAGGGCTTTACCTTGATCTCCTAGATTTTTGAGGCCCACACCTCCCTCCTCTTTAGGTTTACAAATATTTTCCCATGACATTAGTGGTATTTTCTTATTTTCATTACTTCCTTGCCAAAAGAAAGTCCTTAAATTTTTTGTGATTTTTGATCTTTTATTTAAAGGTAGGTGTAGGCACGATAAATGATAAGTCGGCATAGCTTCCAAAATTGAGCTAACCATGGTTATTTTACCAGCTGAGGACAACCACCTTCCTTTTCATGAACTAATTCTATTTTTAATCCTATCTATAATAGGGTCCCATATCTTTGTTTCTCTATTATCTTTGACTAAAGGGAGACCTAGGTATTTGCATGGAAGCTCACCTTCCTTAAAGTTGAGAATTCTACAGATATCTTTTTTCGTTCTAGTGTCAGTATGGAAAAAAAAATTTCTGATTTATCTGGATTGATTTCTTGGCCCAAGGCCTTAGAGTAAGTTTCTAAAATCCTTTTAAAGGTTCTGGCCTCGCTTCTCTTGCTAGCACCGTATAGAAAGGTGTCATCTACAAAATGTTGATGAGTTGTGGTCTCCAATTCACTTGTGATGGTAATTCCCTCAAGGGCTTCCTTATTCCTTTCCTTTGTTATTTACCTACCTAATGCTTCGGCCATGATTATAAATAGGAAAGGTGAAATTGGGTCGCCCTGTCTAAGGCCTCTAGATGTGCTAAAAAATCCTTCTGGGGTACCATTAACTAGGACCGAAATCATAGGAGTAGATAGACATTCATAGATTAAATTGACCCAACTTTTAGCGAAACTAAAGACTTCCATGCTTTTTCAAAGAAACCTCCAATCTACTTTGTCATAAGCTTTTTTGATATCCAATTTGATAAGCATACTTGGATTTTTATTTTTGAGGATAGAGTGAATGGTTTCCTGAGCTATTATTACCCCATCATAAATGGATCTCCCCGAAACAAACCCAATCTGTTCTTCTCTTATTATCACAGGTAAATTTTTTTGGAGTCTGAGGGCTAGGGTTTTGGTAAGCAATTTATATAACATGTTACACAAAGCAATAGGTCTATAGTCATTAAGGCAGGTTGGTTTTTCTTTTTTAGGTATAAGAGAAATAAAAGTATTGTTAACTTCTTTTAGAATTTCGCCTGAATTTCTAACTCCTTGTAAAGCTTTCATAACCTCCTTCCCTACAAAGTGCCAATATTTTTGAAAAAACATGGTTGGAAAGCTACCGGGCCTTGGGGACTTATCTGGATTCATTTGCATTAATGCTGAATGTATTTCATTCATTGTAAATTTACTAGTGAGTATTTGATTTTGTTGTTTAGTTATGACTTTCGAGATGTTTTGGAGTAGATTATTCTGGCATCCCAAATTTGATGATTCCCTATTGTTTAAAACTTTATCAAAGTAATTTACTGATTCATTAGCTATACTCTTGGCATCCTCTATAACATTTCCTTCCTCATTAATGATATAGGAGATCCTATTTGCAATTCTTCTTTGTTTAGTGCTATTGTGAAAAAAATTTATGTTTTTGTCCCCTGCTTCTAGCCATGTTTCTCTTGATTTCTGTTTCCAAAAGATTTCCTCTCTGGCTAGGATTTCCTCATAATCTTTTAATAAACCTTTCTCTCTATGGTATAGATCGTCATTCATTCCATTCTTAATAACCTATGAGTTGACTTCCTCTAGTTTAGTTTCAAGTTCTAATTTCTTTTCAAATATATTGCCAAACTTAGACACATTCCATTCTTGGAGTTTTCTTTTAATCCATTTTAGTTTGTTAGTAATTTTAAACATTTTTGAGCCCTCAATCTGAGGTTCCTACCACCATTTCTCAATGATATTTATTATATCAGGATCTCTTAACCACACTTGTTCAAATTTGAAAGCACTTTTTTTTGGTCTGGATTGTGTTAAAATGTTTAGAATGATTGGAAAATGGTCCGATCTGGAATTTGGTGTGATGTTTGTTGTGAGTGAAATATCATATAAGGCCAAGCTACCTTTGAGGAAAAATCTATCTAGTTTCTCTGCAATGTTACAAAAGCCTAGTCTTCTATTATTCCACGTGAAGGCATTATCTTCTATAGGAATTTTGAGAAGGGAGTAGCTATCCCTCCATTGTATGAAATCTTTAGCTACTGAAGGAAGGGAATTTTCTCCTCCTCTTTTTTCCAAAGTCTTGGTAATTACATTGAAGTCTCCACCTAGAAAGCAAAGTGTATCCCTTGTTTGATCCAGATAGGATCCTATCTCATTCCAAACTATAAGTTTATCTTTGTTTTGAATAGGTCCATAGACATTGATTAAGTTGAAGGTTAGATTAAGTCTGAAGTTTTTGACCTTACCACTCATCCAATATTGTCATTTTTCTAGAATGTTTATTGAGATGTGGTGCGGATCCCAAATGATTGCCAATCCCCCTGATGCACCTATGGTTGGTTGAGCCTCAATTTCCCTTAAACCTTTTTTTTTTTTTTAATTCCCAATCTCTAAACTATTTAGCTTTGTTTCTTGAATTAACATAATTTCTGGATTGTGAATTTTGATACAACGTTTGATTAAACGTTGCTTGTTAGGGGAATTCATGCCCCTAACATTCCATGATAGGATATTCATGGTGTCGTGGGAATGTTCTTCCCCTTCCCTACATTCAGAATAGAAGTTATTTTTATTTGTCCTACGGCGTCCCCTGCTAAGTCCCTGAGTTCTGCAGCAGATCTTCTTCCTCTTTTCCTTGGTTTTTTTGCACAATCTGGTGAGAGTTTACTCTCCACATGTTGGGCTATGCTTAGGGAGACTTGCTCTTTCATTTCTTTTTCATCCAGGTTTATTAATAATTCTTCTATAGAAGTGTAAGTTGACTCTATTCAAATTAATATCCTCAGTAAGGAGTTCCCTTTGGAGCTCCGCTCCCTCTGGATCCCAAATCTCATTCATTAGTCCTTCTAATATTTCTTCTGGAAGTGTTTCTTTTATGTAATCTATTATTATATTTACTTCTTCAATTTTTTCCTTTTCAGAATTTGAGTCTTCTAAAATTTCACGCGGATTTTTGTAGTGGATGTTTGTATTCTTAGGAGGTAAGTAGTCATTACTCATTGAAGGTTTTTTTTGTGGGATCTTCCCCTCTACTTTTTAGCTCCATTTCAGGAATTTTAGAACTTGTGGTATCCTTTTGTTGCTCTGTGATGCTAATGTTTAAACCCAAAAAATCCTTGATTTCGTACTCCACCTCATAATTACTGCTCTTTATGAGACCTATATCTGATCCTTCTACATTTGGTTTTATAAAATTAAGGGGTGTTGGGTTGAGAGGAAAGTCCTGGTTCTTGCTGGATCGAGCTTCATCTGAGATATGATATTCTGGATAGTTTATATTTTCCCCCATATCTATTGTATTAAAGGACAATCCCCTAACTTCATCAAGTCTGTATTTTGGGGATTTTGTTGCTTTGTCAATGATATCGATTAAGGCTACTATTGAGTCTTCTTTCATTATTTCCTTAATAAGAATACATTTCCTCCTATTGGTTTCTTCGGAATCACTTGTCTCATCATCTGATGAGAGTGAGAAGTCAATAATCCCCTAGTCTAAAAAATTCTTAAAGGATCCCTCTTTGAATTCTTTGTTGGCATTGGGTTCACCTTCTAAATCTTGTTCTATTTTAGTAGGTACACTTCCCCTTAGGAGATCAGTTGAACTGTCTATGTTAATGCTTTCTATAAGATCATTTGTTATTACTGGGGGGTTTGGTTGAACTAAAAATTGCTCACTGTTCCTGTCATTGAGGCAAAATCCTCTAGAAAACTTATTAAACAAGATTTTGGGAAGTTTGTTCGTGGAGATCATAAACCTAGGATAACCTTCTACCTCCACATTCACTCCCAAGATCTTGCTCTTTTTTAAAGGATTTTTTTGTTTATACTTAAGAGTCACTTTTAGGTTTGAAGTACTAAAGGATTTCTTCTAATTTAGTTTTTTTGTGTGAGAAGAGGAGAATGTTTTCTAAAATATCTCCCTTGAAATGCTCCATCGACAGATGATAGGAGGTTTTTTCATTAATGTAATTTATAGCTTTAGGGTTTTGTAAAAAATTTAAAGATTTGATCAAAATTTTAACATCCGAGGAATCCAAATAGTTTTCCTCAAGACCCATTACTTCACCCAAGGTCACCAATTTGAAGTAGAATTTGGCTATGTAACAATTCCACCGGTATGTTAGAAATTTTCACCCATATTAGGGTTGTGATGTTGTTGAAAATCTCCATATTAACATTAGGTAACCATTTTAAAAATTTAATAGCATGTCCATGATAGAAAATATCAGCTAAATCTAAGAGTTTATGTCTGATAAATAAGTCTTCACATTTGAAATAGAAACAGTAATTTGGAAGAAAAGTTATACTTACATGTGACTTGATGGTCGCTTGTAGCCATTCTTTAATCCCATTGAATGCTTCTCCAGAGCTGAACCATTTTACATAAAGCCCCCAAGAATTACACTGATTCCACAGACCTTCAGTGAAAGTATGAAGCCCTTTAATGATTTTCACTCTCCCTGTGTTATGTGGATAATTTCTTTGATGCAGCAGGGAGTATTTTTCTAAAGATTCCTTATTATGCTGGTTTCCATCTATCTTTAACTGACTCCATCTATGAGGTGGAGTATAAACTTTGGCTCTGTTAAGGGTTTGTGAGTCCAAGCCTAGGCTTACCGAATGCTGATGTGGATTTGATAGCTGGGAAATATTTTGGTTTCTGGGATCCATTGCTAGGTTATTCTGAAGATTGTCAAATTGATTCTAAAGAGGAATCAGGAAAGGTTGGGCATTTTTAAAAGAGATGTTCTGGTTTCTTTGACTTTTCCAATTTCTCACCCTCCTCACATTTTGGAGATGAGCAGGTTTCCATTCTTTGTATCCCATATGATTATTCTAAAAGACATGAAGGTTCTGGGAGAAAAAACTAGGGCTGCCCTAATATCTCCGGCATTCCCTTCTTTCTGTAAATTTTGAAACTGCATATTTCGTAGAGGAAGAAATTTAATTGTTTGTCCAACACTTTGACACTGAAAACTAAGTGTCTTGGATGGCCTATAGAAAACCGTGAATGATCCTGCCTATTCACAAGCAAAGCCATTTTTCTTCTTTTTGGCGTCATTTGAATAATTCCATAAAGGTAAAGGATCTATTGTATAGAATGAAAAGATGAAATATAATGATGCATATTGGGTTAGAGGAATGAACTATAATTTTTTGAGTGTTTCACAACTGAATAATACTAGCCACCAACTGGAATTTCAAAATAGAAAGGTGAAGATTTATAGTGTTGATGGAGATCTAATTGGAACTGGAGAACAATCAAGAGGTAATTTATTTTATCTTGATATTGATGCAAAGAGTTTCTTGTTTGTAAAAACTGAAGATGTATGGCTATGCCATAAGAGACTCTATCATGTGAATTTTGATAACTTGATCAAAGTAAGTAAGAAGAGTAGATTAAGAACACTACTAAAATTATACAAACCTGATAAGGGGATGTGCAAAGAAGTTCAGATTGGTAAAATGACTAAGTCTAATTTTTCAAGAAAATATTACTCTACCAATGGAATTTTGGAATTAGTTCACACTGACCTTTGTGGTCCTATGAAAGTTCAAAGCTATTATGGAGATCGGTATTTCATTTTGTTTGTTGATGATTATTCAAGAATGGTGTTTTTTATGTTTCTAAAAGAAAAATTTGATGCATTTCAAATGTTTAAGTGGTATAAAGAAAGAATTGAAAAAGAGATAGGCAAATAGATGAAGTGTTTGAGATCTGATAGAGGAGGTGAATTTATCTTTGATGAATTTATTATCTTCTACAATGAGCATGGAATCAAGAGATAAGTATCTACACTAAGGAATCCGCAAAAAAATGGGATAGTTGAAAGAAGGAATAGATCTATTGTTGACTTGCTAGAACTTTATTGATTGACAAAAAGGTTGCACAAACATTCTAGAGAGAAGCCATAAGTACTGTAGTTTACACACTCAACTGAGTACAACTAAAGAAAGTTAAAAATAAGACACCCTATGAAATTTGGTTTGGTCACACACCGAATGTAAGTTACTATAAAAAATTTGGAAGTAGGTGTTACATACTAAAAGGTGCTCGAAATGGAAAGTTTGACTCAAAAGGAGATGAAGGTATATTCCTAGGTTATTCATCAAAGAGTAAAATCATATAAATGTTTGATCAAAGATACTAACAAAATGGTTGAAAGTGAAAATGCGAGGATTGATGAATTTGTAGAAAATAATGAAGAGGGTAGAAAAAAGGAACCTGAGGATTACAAAAGATTTGTCTATGTACAAGAAAGTAATTCAGTTGATACAACCAATCAGCAACAAGAAGGAACTGATGAGAAAGAGGAGCCTCCACCAAGAGATGAAAACAAAGATGAACCATATGCTAAACTTGTATCATCTAAATATGTGAGAAGACACCACTCACCAAGAAGAATAATTGGAGACAATAATGTAGGAGTCATGACAAGAAGTAAGTTGAAAGATAACACATGTTTGATTTCAGAATTTGAGCCAAGATTAGTAAAAAATGCACTAGAGAATGAAGATTGGATGAATGCTATGAAAGATGAAATTGATCACATTGAAAAGAATAACAATTGGTCACTAGTACCGAGACCTAAGGATAAGACTGTGATTGGAACAAAGTGGATATTAAAAAATAAACTCAATGAGAAAGGAGATGTGATAAAAAATAAAGTAAGATTAGTCTGCAAAGGGTATGCACAAGAAGAAGGTATTGACTATGGTGAGACATTTGCACCTGTTGCTAGATTAGAATGTGTTAGAATATTGCTTCCATATGCTTCTTATAAAGGATTCAAATCATATCAAATAGATGTTAAATCTGCATTTATGAATGGAATTCTTGAAGAAGAAGTGTACATTGAACAACCTATTAGATTTGTTGAAAAAATCAATAAGGATATGGTCTGCAAACTACACAAAGATTTATATGGATTGAAGTAGGCACCTCGAGCATAGTATGAAAGGCTACAAACTTACTTAGTTAAGATTGGATTTGAAAGGACTAGTGATAACAACAATTTATACTTGAAATGTAAAAGTTTTGATGAAATTTTGATTGTTGAGATATTTGTTTTTGATTAAGGAAAACAAGTTTTAAAGGGGCCCTGAAACCCAAATAAAATTAAACAAATACAGAGATATAGCAATTACATTCCACTAACATACTATAGCCATTGCCAAAAAAGGCCAGACACAATCCACCAGCAAAACAAATAGTAAAAACTAGGAAATAGGTCCAGAAACAGAAAGCAAAAGACCAGGATAGGTCCAAAAAAATAGGGGGGTAGATCAAGAAAATTCTCTTAGTATCTCCTCCACTCGAATCTCAAGCTTAGTCACTTTGTCCGCAACATCCTTAAGTTTAGCTAGATCCTTGTCAGGTTCCTACGTGTCTTTCTTCATGGTGCTGGACCTCGTTCTCTTCCTGAAACCTTCCTCCAGAGTTTTATCATTGCTACCATTTGGCGACTCCTCCTTGCTGCTCCTATGTTCCTCAAATTTACTAATCAAGACTTTTATGTTATCATTTGAGGCTTTGAGGATGCTATGGATCTACTTCACTATTGTTGAGATATTTGTTGATGACATTAGATTTGGAGGAAATGAGATAATGTCTAAGTCATTTGCTGTGGAAATGAGAAAGGAATTGGAGATGTCTATGATTAGAGAGATTAAATTCTTTATTGGACTTCAAATTCAACAAGTTAATGATGGGATCCACATAACTCAATCTAATTATATCAAGGATATCCTAAATACTTTCAATATGGAAGTGTCTAAACTGGTTGGAATATCAATGGCTATTGGATGTAAATTGTCAAAAGAAGATGACACAAAGGATGTGAATGAGACACTTTACTGATCCATGATTGGTAAACTGCAATATGTTGTACATAGTAGATCAGACATTTCCCATTTAGTTGGGATAGTTGCAAGATTTTCTACAAACCCAAAGGATACATATATGTCTGCAGTAAAGAGGATATTTAGATATCTGAAAGGGACTGAAGATTTTGGTATGTTATACACAAGAGGAGGAAATTTTGATCTTTAGGTATATATTGATGCTGACTGGGCAAGAAATATTGATGACAAAAAGAGCACTAGTGGGAGAGCTTTCTTTTTAGGAGAAAGACTTGTGACATGGCTAAGTAATAAATAAAGCTATATTTCACAATCTACTATCGAAGTTGAATATGTAGCAGCATCTATGAATTTTTCTAATATTGTATGGATGAAGCAATTACTTGAAGCTATGCATGAAGATATTACTGATCCAATTACAATTTATTTGGATAATACCAATGCTATTAACATATCAAATAACCCTATGATGCACTCAAAGACAAAACATATATATATATATTAAGTATCACTACCAGAGAGAGAAAGTACAAGATAAGCATGTGGCATTGGAGTATGTGAATTCCAAAGAATAGATAATTGATATATTTACAAACCATTACTGAAGGATTATTTTGAGTGTCTCCGAGGTAAGTTATGGGTCCTTCCCCTATCCAATGTGCACTAAGGAAAGATGCATGCTACATCAATTTAAGAACTTGTTAGAATATCTATTTTATGAGTTGATGCTAGTGTTCACTCTTTAGGTGAATCCTAAGGTTGTGAAGAATGTTTATGTCTACAATGGAAAATCTATACACTTGAGGTATGATATGAAAAGTTTATATTTCTTTGGCATTGTTGTCAAAGAGGGAGAATAACAAAAGAGGGAGAAGAACATGGAAAAGATCATGAGGGAGAATAACAGTAGAGATGAGAATATCATTGATGATTGTTGAAGAATATCTGCAAGAGGGAGAATATGAAGAAGTCTATAGTAAGAAGGAGAATGTTACTGATGTACCGATGATAAAGTAGAGATGGGCTCAGAAGGAGAAATATTATAGAAGGAAGATAAAGAAAAGAAGAAGTTACTTCTTAAAGGGAGTAAGATATATGAATGATAGTGAAGTGTACCATCATCAATTGAAGACTAAATTTGTTGGTATTTCCATCAATGCCAAAGAGGGAGATTGTTACTATAACTGATAGTAATGTTGTAGATTGATTATCTGATGATGAAGACTGACCAAGATCAGGTGAATATAAGATAGTAGAAAAATTATATCAATTATTTTCTTGCCATTGATGTCAAGCAATTAATTTTTGGTTTATATTATGTTGCCATATCATTTGGTAATGGTATAAGTTGAATGAGTTAAGGAGAATAAGAAATGAGATATTATGAAGTTGAAGAACATAAATGGGCAACTGATACAGATTGGACAATGATTAGATTATGTTGATATGATTATTTTCTACCTAACATATGATTATGTTAACTCAGTAAGATATGGTTATGAAGATTTGATAACTCAGTAAGTAGAACAGTTGAGGCTACTGAGAAGGAAAAGTCACTCGGTAAGGTAAAAGGTAAAAGGAAGGTCACTCGGTAAAAGGAAATGAACTCAAGGCACCGAGTGAAGTTAACCAAAATTATGATGGACACCGAGCGGGGAACAATTAGTAAATAAAAATTGAATCGACATTTAATAATTAGCTATGATGAGTTGGATGATCATGATGAAAAGGAAAGTTAGTTATAGAGATCTATGATTATAAAAATTCAAGGAGAAGATCTACGACAAGATCTAAGAAAAAAATGGATAGAAAAAGTTTCAAGATCTACAATCTTCTCCTTTGTGCTTATATATTCCAATCTAACTTTTTTTGCAAAAACTTTATCCCTCAAAAAGTGATACTTAATTAATATGTGCTTTGTCTTTGAGCATAAAACTAGATTTTTTGACATATTAAATGTACTTGTATTGTCACCATGAATAAAATAGGTTCCTCAATACTAACCCCAATATCCTCCAATGTCTATTTTGTCCAAACAATCTGAGTGTAATTGATAGAAAAATCAACATATTATGATTCAGTTGTGGATTGAGATATACAGTCCTTTTTCTTGCTCAACCAAGAAACTAGTCTTTTTCAAAGAAACAATACTCCTTCACTTGTGCTTTTTTTGTCATCCACACTTCCTTCCCAATCAGCACCAGTAAAAGCATGCAATGTAAAATCATGAAATCTATCATACCATAATCTAAAGTTCAATGTTCCTTTTAGATATATAATGATTCTTTTTACAACCAAAAGATGTGATTCTTTAGGTTTTGTTTTAAATTTGGCAACAATTCCAATTTTTCTTGATATATATGGCCTTGTATGAGTCATATATTGTAATCCTGCAATTATGGACATGTACCTTATGTAAAAAGTGTCTGGTGAATCATCAGTAGTAGGTAACTTGCAACTTGTAACCACAGGTGTTCCTACTGGCTTGCAATCTTTCATTCCAAATTTTTTTAATAGTTCCTTAAGATATTTGGTCCGAGATATAAAAATACCATCCTTTATTTGAGTGATTTGTAAACCAAGAAAGAATTTTATTTCTCCAATCATTGACATTTCAAATTCATTTTTCATATCATCAGCAAACTTGTTACTGATTTCCTCATTTCCACCAAATATAATGTCATCAAAAAACACCTCAATGATTAAGATACCATCAAAACTAATCCTTAAATACAAATTACTATCAACATTACCTTTTTTGAAACCAATATGTAGTAAGTACATGTGTATTCTATCATATCATGCCCTAGGTGCTTGCTTTAAGCCATGTAGTGCCTTCTTTAACTTGCATACCATGTCTTCCTGATTTGAATATGAGAAACCATCAGGTTGTTCTATGTAAACTTCCTCTTCAAGATCACCATTTAAGAATGTAGATTTGACATCCATATGATAAACCTTGAAGTCCTTATCATCTGCATAAGCAAGAAATAATATAATAGGCTCCAATCTAGCCACAGGAGCAAAAATATCATCAAAGTCAATACCTTCTTGTTTTGAGTATCCTTTACAAACAAATCTTTCTTTGTTCCTTACTACTTCACCTTGTTCAATCAAATTATTTCTAGAAACCCATTTAGTTCATATAACATTCTTATTTTTTGGTCTTGGAACCAATTCCCAAGTTTCAGTCTTCACAATCTGATCTAATCCCTCCCACATTTCTTTAACCCATGATTCATCTATGTAATCTTCATCAGTAGTCTTAGGTTCTAGTTTTGAAATCAAACATAATTCATTTCTGACTTTTGATCTATTTAATAGACCTCCATTTACACCTCCAATTATTTCCTTATCAGAATGATTCAATGATAAATACCTTGGTGTTTTAGAAGTTTCTTTTGGATCATCAATGCATACCTGTATCCCATTGTCACTCTCAAAGAATTATTCTCCTTCCTATTTCTGAGTTTGATTCGATTTGTAGATGTCTTACCTCCTTCATTATCTAGCTCAAAATCATACCATCTTTCCTGACTCTGAGATTTCTCAACAATCTTAACATTAGCACTCTCAACTATCTTCTTCAATCTGTGATTGTAATATCTGTATGCCTTACTTTTTGTGGAATAACCAAGAAAAGTTCCTTCATCACTTCTAGAATCAAAATTTCCTAGTTCATTGTCCACTTTTATATAGCATTTAATACCAAATATTCTAAAGTGTTTTACTCTAGGAACATGACCAAACCATAACTCATATTAATTCTTACAACTTCCATGTTTGATTTAAACTCGATTCAATGTGTAGACTGTAGTATTGACTACTTCTCTCTAATGCATCTATGACACCTTACATTCAAGCATCATTTTTCTTGCAATATCAAGAATTGTTCTATTTCTTCTTTCTGGTATCCCATTCTTATGTGGAGTCCTTGGTGCAGAAGTATGTCTTTAGATCCCATGATCTTCACAATATGAATTAAATGTATCTAATTTAAACTATCCACCTCTATCAAAATGTAGACATTTTATATTCAAATCTGATTCATTCTCAAATTTTGCCTTTTAGATCTTAAATTTGTCAAAAGATTCATATTTTTATTTAAGAAAGGCAACCCACATCATTCTTGAGTAATCATCAACAAAAATCATAAAGTACCTTTCACCATAGTATGACCTTGTCTTTGTAGGACCACACAGATTTGTATGAATGAGATCCAATCTCCCTTTTATAGAATAAGTCTTGCCTTGAAAAGTAGTCCTTTTTTGTTTCCCATAACACACTCTTTGCACATCATGTTATTGGAAAATAATCAGTGTATTTTTAAATCAAGATCTCATGTGTTGAATCAAGCTCCTTAACCTTTTTAAACTACCTCTAAAAGTGCACTGATGAATGTTTCTCTTGTGACCATATTGCAAGTGAACTCCTTTTTTAAAGTGTTAGTACTTGATTCCATCTCATCCTCTATCCTGATGCAAGTACGGTTGTTTGTAATCATCCAATATTCAATTCCCAAATAGATCAAATGAGTCCTCATCTTGTTCTTGCAACTGGCAAAATTTTCACCATCAAACTTTGGACTATCCTTCCTATAACTCGCCATTCTGGATCTCCTCAAATGGTTAAGCTTTCTCCAAGAGGACCAAAATATCTGATACCAATTGTTAGGAGTAACAATCCACACAACACAATTGAGGGGGGGGGGGGGTGAATCAGTTGTGTGTAATTATTATAAACTTTAAACTTTTCTATTTGATTACAAATTAAACATAGAACAGTACTAATCAAGATGAAAAATACAAATGCCAACACTACAACACAATTTTTTTCTTGAGGAAAACCCTGTTAAGGGAAAAACCCTGATGGGGATGATACCAACTAGATCATGCACTAGTATATAAATGTCTCTATTAGGAGTTTATTACAAAGCATCTAGCACATCTATCCTTGTTAAAAGAAAAGTCCCTGTTAAAGGACAAAATCCCTGCTAAAAGGTCCTTCAACCCTGTTGGGAGTTGGTAAGAACAAAAGGCACACTTCCTGAGCGCACAACTCCAAAGTGAAGGTTAAACCCACCTTCAGGATACATTGTCCTAATATAGAATTAATGATTTGATGTCCAATGAACTGACTGAATGAAAACCTACTTGCCTTTACAGTTCCATTGAAGTACACAAGGAGCACCCATATATTCCACTCATACCTCTTCTTCTCTTCTTAGATAACCAACAGCAAATTCGCTTCCACAATCTCTAAGCCACTACACTATTCCTCACATTAAATTTCATCTCTTTATACAAGTTACAAATAATCAATTAGGTCGTCATGTTAGAGCTTCCCCAATGCACATACAATTACATTTACCAATGCTAAGGTACACATGGTATCTAATACAAGTATACATCAATTGGAAACATTAAAATAAGTGCCAAGATCCATAATTAATGCTCATTAATCCTTACACATGCTACATAATCTAGTTGACTCCAAAATGAAATAATGTGAATGCCATACACTACCTCTGACAATGGAATGAGCCAACTGATCCATAAATCACACAAAGTATTCCATTCTGAGTCTTATTGCATGCCTTAAGCTTTCATACCACAATTCCACCTCACGACCAACTTGTACTCAAAATACAACAACTAGCTCTGGCATAATACTTGTCTCTGTCCTACAACCCGTCTTCAACAAAACAAATGTAACTCTCTCAAATCACAACATGATGCCATGAGACCTTAGTGATGAACTAAAACTATATGAATAAACTGTATGACTTGAAGATCTATGATTTGAGATCACTGAGTTACTGATTAGATATGTAAGATGATTAAATCAGTAATATGTTGTCATTGATGTCAACTAAGATTTGACAATACTTATCTTGTAAGTTACAATACCCAAACATCTATAGAAAGGAGAAAAAGAGATGAAGAACATATATATCTACATAAGGAAGATGGATATAATAGATGAGGATAAGGAATACATTGGGTAACTTATTGATGATTCTATGACCTTATGTTATTGACTTGGTTATGTTGCATTCATCTATGATGAAGAAAAGAGAAAAAATGCACAAGGCAATGTGGTCAGTTAAAGAAGCATTTCAATATACATCAAGCTATAGTACTTACCGAGCTTGTTTGCACCGACACATTTCTTTGTTAATCGAGCATGAAGAAAGGAACCTAATGATCAGTTTAGCTGATAAGGATGATGAGTTGTAAAGCACCTCGATATCAATGTTGAAGATAAAGTTTGTTATGAAGATCTACGGCTAACAAAATTCGAAGAAGATCTAAGGGATTGAAATAAAATGTGTTACTAACACATCAGCCTAGGAAGGTTTAAGTGGAAAAATCAACAAAGGAGAACAAGTGGAAAAATTTGATGGATGAAATTAAAATGGTTTACTTGTCTATTTAAGAGACACTGATTTCATTGTTTGTGGATGCCAGAAAGAAGATAACTACAGAGATATCACGTGAAAAAGCTTCATGCATGCCTGATTAGACTGGTTAAGGAGAACCAAATTGTAGACATTACCGAGCATCAGAGAGCTATAACTGAGAGATAATAAGTTATTGAATATTGTTGAAATAGAATTGATATATTGATCAGAGGATTTGAATGAGCTTAATATAGATATGAACATCTGCAATTGAATTTGTATTGTAATTAGATCACCTAGTGTTACATTTTAACCATTGTAAATAGATAAATCTCTTAACTGAGTGGACTAGAAAGTCTTGTATGTCACTCATAGAATGTACATTGTTATCCTGTCAACCCCATAGTGAATGCTAGTTGGATGATAAAGGTTGGTCTTAAATCCTCTAACAAGGTCACACCTTACATCATGTCTTGTAACCTTTAACATGGTTGGTTCTTCACCGACCTCACTTCAAAAGAATGAACAATATTTTGGGTTGCCAGTCCTAGGTGGTTTTTCCCTTTACAAGGTTTGTACGTTAAATGTTTTGTGTTATGTGTTGATTGTGATGATTGTTTGTTGTTAGGAATAAGGTGTCTCAACCTTGGATAATTCCTATTCTTATTATTTGTTTTGTAAATGTATTTTTTGCAAATAATGAAATTAAGTGTGAGTGTACATGTCTAGTTGGCATGTTGATGTGTCACTCCACTTGATGTGTCGGCATCTTGAATTGTGTGTAAGGAGATCATGGCTAAAATGGTTATGACAGATTCCTATGACACGTAAGAGCTATTTAAGGAATGTGCTATGACAAGTGTAAGAGCATCTTATGACTTGGGCCTATTTGGGCACCCAAGAAGAAGTGGTTGGTGTGTGTAAGAGAATATGCCAAAAATAGGTTGGTATGATAGATTCTCTTACACTTCTCTTGTGACCGTTATTTTTGGTGGATTCTATGACAAGCTATCATAGTCTATTCTAGGGATGGATGCCTATTCTTGGGATTGCATGTAACAACTGTGTACATGTGGCTTTATGCATTGGTCTTGGTGGTTGGATGCCAAACTCCTTTTTTGGGTATTTGTTGGGTCCTGAGGAGTATATATATGATGTTGCTTCTATGGGAGAGAAATAAGTTTGATAGGTGTACTGTTATGTAGCTAGACCAGTCTCTCATCTCCTGAAAGAACTTGCATTGCAAGTGTGTTGTAGTCTTTGTGTTGAAGATAATACATTGTGCAAGTTTTGGAGGGGTGGGGTTGTTTTATCGAAAGGTTTTTCCCCACCGGCATATCTTTGTGTTTATGTGTTTCAATCTTTTTTATCTATTTTTTGTATGTATGGTATATGCTGCAATATTATTTGTTAAGTATTATAATGAATCTAAAATTGTAAGGATTTAAATAGATTTTTCACAATACTTTCCTTAAGAGATTAGTGTAGGAAGTTGTTTCCGCACTTGAGTTTCCTTACAAGTGGTATCAGAGCCTAATCAACTTTTGATCCTAGTTGTTGGGTAGGGTTTTTTGAGCTAATCTCCAATTGAGTGGGAGTTTTGTGTAGAGCATTCTGAATCTTATTTGCAGATTGAGATGGTGAGTTCCTCATACAGTAGAATGGAGGTGGAGAAATTTAATGACACTAATTTTGAGTTGTGGAAACTCAAGATGGAAGACATGCTTGAAGACCACTATCTATGGGAGGCTACTTCACTTGATGTGAAACCTGCAATGATATCTCAAGTGGATTGGGAGATCAAGGATCAGAAGGCTAAGGGTCTCATCAGACTCTGTCTAGCAGATGTCATTCTTCTGAATGTTCTTGATGAGACTACTACAAATTCTTTGTGGCAATGACTTGGGTCTGTGTATCAGGCCAAATCTTTGGTGAATAAGTTGTTCCTAAGAAAGAAGTTGTATTCTTTAAGAATGGAGGAAGGAGGATCCGTAACTGATCATCTCAATGCATTCAATTATTTGGTTGTACAGTTGGCATCATCTGGTGCCAAGATCGAGGAGGGTCATTGTATGACCCTGCTTTGTTCCTTGCCGGATTCATGGGACCATCTTGTGATGGCTCTTGGAAGTACTATAGTCACATTCTGTATGTATGATGTGGTGTCTTCACTGCTATCTAAGGAGATGTGAAGAAAGACTTCGGATTCATCTAAGGAAGCCCTTGCTGTTCACGGGAGATCCAAAAATAGAGGAAAGCAGAATGACAACAAGTCAAAGAAGGGTAGATCCAAATCTCGTGGGAGTTCTAAGACTCCTAGAAAGTCCAAGGTGAAATGTTGGAACTATGATAAAACTGGGCACTTCCGGAGGGACTGCAAAGAATTGAAGAAGAAGAAGAAAGGCTTAGATTCAGCTTTTGAAAAATCTCAAGAAGATGGAGATTCTTTTATTATAGCTTTGGCAGCCCATGCATTTGATGATGTGTGGTTGGTAGACTCAGCCACTTCTTTTCACATGACCTCTCATCGAAATTGGTTCTTGAAATATGAAGAGTTCGATGGTGGAAAGGTGTACTTGGGTGATGATTCTCACCTAAAGATAGTTGGACGCGGAAGGGTCACTATCAAATTTCATGATGGATGAGTAAAGGGAATCAACGAAGTTATGCACATTCTAGGTTTGGCATGAAACCTATTATCTGTAAGTATGTTGAATGATGTAGGTGTGTAAGTCATCTTTTCAAAAGATGGATGCAAGATGATGAGATGTTCTATGGTGCTTGCTAGAGGTACTAGGAGAGGTACTTTGTTTCAGCTTGAAGCATGCATTGCTCAGTGCAATAGTTCTTCTATTTTAAAGAAGAGAGCGGCTATCACTTCATCCCCACCATCTAAACAAGCAGTAAAGAAGACTGTGGCAATGGGTTTTGATGGTAGTGTAGTAAGTGTACCTAAGGGTGCAAACACTTTGGAAGGCAAGCTTCCTACAGAAAAGACAATGTTGTGGCATATGAGATTTGGCCAGATTGGTGAAAAGGGTCTTAGGACCCTGAAAAATAAAACCATCGTTGAGGGGTTAAATGATTGCAATCTCGATTTTGACTTCTGCAAACACTGTGTCTATGGTAAACAAAATCATGTTTAGTTTTACTCTAGTTCTCACAAATCTTCTGATGTTTTGGATCTTATTCATTATGATGTATTTGGTCCTATAAAAGTTCCTTCAATCTCCAAGTCTATATTTTTTGTATCTTTCATAGATGATTACAATAGAAGGACATGGATTTATTTCCTTAAAAGTAAGACACAAGTCTTTAGTCAGTTTAAGGAATTTAAAGCCCTTGTAGAGAATCAGACTAGTAAGAAGATTAAGTGTGTGAGAACTGACAATGGTGGTGAGTTTTGCTCAGTAGAGTTTGAATAGCTCTGTAAAGAACAAGGTATCGAGAGGCATAAGACAACTCCTTATACCCCGCAACAAAATGGAGTTGTAGAGAGAATGAATAGGACACTGATGGAGAAGGCTAGGAGTATGCTTAGTGGAGCTAGTTTAGAACAAAGGTTTTGGGCTGAAGCTGTGGCCACTACTTGCTATCTGGTTAACAGATCTCCTACATCAGCTCTTTTTGGTAAGACACCCATGGAGGTGTGGTCTGGTAAGAAGCCTTCAATTAGACATCTTCATGTTTTTGGTCGTGAAGCTTATGCACATGTTCCAAAGGAGAAAAGATCTAAGTTGGAAAACAAAGCTATCAAATGTATTTTCATCGGATACAGTGTTGGTGTGAAAGGATACAAGCTTTGGGATCCTATGGCTAGTAAGGTGTTGTATAGTAGAAATGTTATTTTTAGAGAGCAAACATCTTCTCCTATTGTGCTACAACCAGATGAAAAAGAAAAGAAAAAAGATGTTATTCAGTTGCCTCCTACCCCTGAGAAGACTGAACAGAGAGACCATGTTGGGTCTAATGATGAGGAGAGCTATAGCAACTCTGATAGTTCAAAAGAAGAGGAAGAACAACCTCAATCTCAGCCCTTGAGGAGATCCATGAGAGAAAGAAAGAAACTAGAAAGGTTTGGTTATTCTATGTTAGATTCCAGTTGTGCTTTTGCTTTGATTACTAACACTGATGAGCCTAGTTCTGTGAAAGAGGCTTTGGGCATGGAAGATGCAGGTTTCTGGATTGAGGCTATGGATGATGAGATGGCTTCATTGGAGAAAAACAAAACTTGGGACCTTGTACCTTTGCCTAAAGGGAGAAAATCTGTTTGCTATAAATGGGTGTTCAAGAAGAAATTATGTGTAGATGACAGTGTTGAAAGGTACAAAGTTAGATTGGTTGCAAAGGGGTATTCATAGGTAGAGGGAATAGATTATGGTGAAATATTCTCTCTTGTTCCAAAGTTGACATCCATTAGATTTCTGTTATCTCTTGTTGCATCATATGATTTAGAGATAGAACAGATGGATGTGAAGACATCTTTCCTTCATGTTGATTTGGAGGAAGAGATTTATATGTCATAGCCTGAGCACTACATTGTTAAAGGTAAAGAATCCTTAGTTTGCAGATTAAAGAAATCTCTATATGGTTTGAAACAATCTCCTAGGATGTGGTACCTTAAATTTGATGTCTTTGTGCTGTCAATTGGATTTGTAAGATCGAAATTAGATCATTGTGTTTATTTCAAAGTTGATAGTGATCACCTTCTTATTGTTGCATTATATGTTGATGATATGTTGCTATTTGGGAAGGGTAAGGGTATGATTTCTGATTTTAAATCTCAGTTGTCAGCACAGTTTGAGATGAAAGATCTTGGGGCAGTGAGGTACATCTTGGGTATGGAAATCAGTAGAGACAGGTCTAACAAAAAACTTTGGTTGAGTCAAAGTAAGTATGTGAAGTCTGTCTTGGACAGGTTCAACATGGTAGATTGTAGACCGCTTTGTGTTCCTATTTATGTGGGAACAAAGTTATCTGCAAATGATTGTCCAAAATCTCCTAGTGAGGTGGAGGACATGAGTAGAGTACCTTATGCTAGTGCAGTTGGCAATCTTATGTATGCTATGGTCTGTACTAGACCAGACATTGCCCAAGTAGTGGGATTCTTGAGTTGGTTCATGGCTAACCCTGGATGGGTACATTGGGATGCAGTTAAGTGAGTATTCAGATATTTGAGGGGTACATCAGATTACTCCATATGTTATCATTATAACTCTTCTGTATCTCTACATTCAATTTGTATTCATGGGTTTGTGGATTCAGATTGGGTAGGTGATATTGACAGTAGGAGATCCACCAGTGCTTATGTGTTCACTATGTTTGGTGGTGCTATTAGTTGGATGAGTAAGTGACAACCTGTGGTTGCTTTGTCCACTATAGAAGCTGAGTACATGGCTACTACTCATGCTTGTAAGGAAGCCATTTGGCTTAGGAGATTGTGTTCTGATGTTGGTGTTGATGTAGAACATATTACTATTTGGTGTGACAGTCAAAGCACTATTTGCCTTGCAAAGAATCCAACTTTCCATGCCAGAATGAAGCACATTGATGTGCAGTTTCACTTTGTGAGAGATATGGTGGAAGATGGAAAGGTAAATTTGGAGAAGGTAGATACTGTGAAGAATGTTGCAAATGCATTAATGAAACTAGTGGGCACTGAGAAGTTCAGATGGTGTTCAAAGTCTATGGGCCTTTTGGCCTATAGTGGTTAAGTTCCTGTTATGTTTCTGTTGCTCTTACAAGGTGTTCGACAAGTGGGAGAATGTTAGGAATAATGTGTTTCAACCTTGGATAATTCCTATTCTTATTATTTGTTTTGTAAATGTATTTTTTGCAAATAATGAAATTAAATGTGAGTGTACATGTCTAGTTGGCATGTTGATGTGACACTCCACTTGATGTGTCGACATCTTGAATTGTGTGTAAGGAGATCATGGCTGAAATAGTTATGATGGATTCCTATGATGCGTAAGAGCTATTTAAGGAATGTGCTATGAAAGGTTTAAGAGCATCTTATGACTTGGGCCTATTTGGGAACCCAAGAAGAAGTGGTTGGTGTGTGTAAGAGAATATGCCAAAAATAGGTTGGTATGACAGATTCTCTTACACTTCTCTTGTGACTGTTATTTTTGGCAGATTCTATGACAAGCTGTCATAGTCTATTCTAGGGATGGATGTCTATTCTTCGGATTGCATGTAACAACTGTGTACATGTGGCTTTGTGCATGGGTCTTGGTGGTTGGATGCCAAACTCCTTTTTTGGGTATTTGTTGGGTCCTGAGGAGTATATATATGATGTTGCTTCTATGGGAGAGAAATAAGTTTGATAGGTGTATTGTTATGTAGCTAGACTAGTCTCTCATCTCCTGAAAGAACTTGCATTGCAAGTGTGTTGTAGTCTTTGTGTTGAAGATAATACATTGTGTAGGTTTTGGAGGGGTGGGGTTGTTTTACCAAAAGGTTTTTCCCCACCGGCATATCTTTGTGTTTATGTGTTTTAATCTTCTTTATCTATTTTCTATATGTATGGTATATGCTACAATATTATTTGTTAAGTAGCATGAGGAATCTGAAATTGTAAGGATTTAAATAGATTTTACACAACACTTTCCTTAAGAGATTAGTGTAGGAAGTTGTTTCCACACCTGAGTTTCCTTACATTTGTTATCATACTTTACATGTTGAATATTTGATTTGATCGGTGAATATACTAAGTTGTTAACTGGTAATCGGTAAAAGCATAGAAAGATTAGTATTTTATGTTACCAAGCTACAAAAGTTTAAGTAAATTATTTTTGGATATACATTTTGTATTTGGGACTGTGGATAACTAATTCACCCCCCTCTTAGTTATTCTAACAATTGGTATCAGAGCTGCCAAGCTGCTTGGAACAAAGTTTTAAGGACTTCAACATAAAGATCACAAAATGTATAAGAGGTAAGTGCCAAAGCTAAATAAGGATAACTTCACAATATGGCAAAGTCGAATGAAGCTGCATGTATTTGGAATTGGGAAGTCTGCCCTCACTCTAATGGAGAATGGCTACCTTGCACCGCCCACTGGTCCCTTGACCCTTGATCAATTAAGAGATAGGCATGAGCATAATGTTACTATGATTCAGATTGTTGCTACCCTGACAGATGCCGAATTTGAAGATATCAAGGACTGTACTACTGCTAAACAAATGTGGGAGAAACTTGCTCAATTTTATAGTGGTGATGCTAATGTCAAAAGAGCTAGAGCTGAAAGCTTAAGAGGAAGATTCGATGACATGAAGATGAAAGAAGGTGAAAACATAGTGCAGTATACAAACAGAATCAAGGAAGTTGTTAATGCTATAAGAGGATATGATGGTGTTATAGAATAAGACACAATGGTAAGAAAAATTATTATAACCTTATTACCAGTTTATGTAATCAGAATATCTGCAATCCATGAAATGAGATCTGCACCTGGCAATACTCTCACACTTGACAATCAGATTGGTAAGCTAACTACATTTGAGCTAAATAACTATAATAATAGTGTTGTACCGACTGTTGAATTTGCTTTCATGACTTCTCTGAAGATTGGTAAGTCTAGTGGTAGACATGATGATAATGATAGAAATACTGATAATGAGCTTGATGAACTTGAAGCTCTTATGGACAGAAGATTACCTAAAGGTAAAGGTAGATATAAGGGTAAATTACCTTTAGCAAGTTTTAACTATAAAGAAGTTGGTCATATTGTTGCCAAATGTCCAACCAGGAAGGAAGATGATAGAAACAAAGACCGATCTGGTGAAGGAAGCTATGGGAGAAGAAACAACATAAGTTACTGACACTGCAATAGAGACAACTGAGACAACAATGATAAAGGTAAGAAGGCATGTTACATTCCTGATGAGAATGATTCTGACACTGATTCTGATGATGACTATGAAGTAGTATTTGTTGCGATGAAGGATGATTCAGAAGAAGAATAGAGGTATGTAGAAACAACATTGATTTCAAAAGTTAATAAAAATGATACATGGATCATAGATAGTGGTTGTACACATCATACCTCTATTCTTCTTCTGAATCATCCTTCATCACAACAAATACTACTTCACAGTCATCAACAAAATTAGTGTCAGAATCATTCTCATCAACAATGTAACATGCCTTCTTACCTTTATCATTATTGTCTCAGTTGTCTTTGTTGTAGTGTCAGTAACTTCTATTTTGTATTGTAGATCTCTATAGTTTTGTTGACCATTAGTGCTTCACACTTAGTTATATATCTAGGCAATGATGGTTGGTCATCACTGCGACTGAGTCATTTTGTAAAGGTTGAGTTATGTATTGTATACTTACCGAGTAGTAGTACTACTGAGTAAAGTCATGGTCACTATGTGTTTGTATTATGCCGAGTATAGTTTTTGCTGAGTTACATATACAATGATTATCGAGTGACAGAGAAGATTAACAGATGCCAAGTACAGTTAATGCCGAGTACTAGGAATAAATTTTGTCAAGTTAGCCAGGAATGACATATAAGTTTGGAATGGCACAATGATCGAGGTAAACCATTTTTGGTGATAGTGGTGTTTTGTATTTTGTTTTTTGAGGTAATTACACATCCATCTTATAATCATTGATCCCTATGTAATACCTAGAGCTAATCAAAAAATTGTATAGCTTAAGCAGCAATAGAAATAAATCTGAACCGTAGATCTTGAATCGGTAAGACATTTTGGTTATTATATAAGGTCAAGATCTAAACCAAGAGAAGAGTGTGAATCAAAGAGAAAAAGAGATATTGAGATCGAATGAATACTATGAGTATGAGAGAATGATCAGAAAGGTATATTCAGAATAGTCAAGTATTTAGACAGAGTCCAGTGACTGAGCTAAGCAGTTAAAGGATAGAATCAAGAAAGATCAGATAGAAGAGATCACTAATATTTAGTAAAGAGGAGATTTGTAATCTACATACAAGTGCAAACTGAAAGATCAGGTACTGAGACATTTTAACTAGTGTATCAGGGTAAATCTCTTAACTGAGTAGTCTTAACAGACTTTATATAATCTCTTTACCGAGTGCTTACTTTGTTGTAAGTTTATAAATCCTTTAACAAGGTAGACTATATAAGTCTTTTATCTTTTAACAGAGAAGACCTCTCACAGGGTAGATCATGAATTGATCACATTTTGTAAGCCTTAATAGGCAAAACTTATTATTGCAGTAGTGAAGATTTGTGGGTATCAACCCCACCCCAGTTTTACCTTTCAAGGGTTTTTGGGTTACCAAAATTATGGTGTCATGAGTGATTTCATGTTATGCTGCTTAATATGTTTAGTTGCTTACAATGATCAAGTTTTGTTTATGTCATGCATAAAGTTTTATCAGAATGAAAAGTTAAAGTAGGTAATATATGATTCACCCCCCCCTCTTAGTATTACTTTCCCACTTATATTTCCAACAATTGGTATCAGAGTAGCAAGGTTTCTCTTAAGGAAGTCTAACCACTTGAGGAAAAAGATCGTAAAATGGAAGCTTATAAACTGGGGAAGATCATAGAGAATCAAAAGATTGAAGTACAATTGGCATTACAACAATTGGAAGTGGCCAGAGGGGAATGGAAGAAATCCTTGAGCAAGAGAAGAGAGATTGCAATTCAAAAAAATGAGCCACAGTACACAGAAGAAGACATCTTTGGACTATTTGACAATGGTAACTCTGCCAAGATTGATAAAGCTATAAAAGAACTACTAGAGAAAAATACCATACTAAATGATGACATCAGAACTTTAAAGAGAGAACAAGAAATTCAATCTGTCAGACTTTGTGAATTAGTGGAACAGAAAAAGAAAGTTGAAGATGATAAGGCAATGGCTGAAGAAGACAAAAGACAAATTGCAATCAGGCTAGATGAAAGAACAAGTGACATGCAAAGGTTGACTAATAATCAACTAGATATGGTAAATCAACTACTGCTGGTTAATTAGGAATTGGGTAGGAAAGATATGGAAATCAATCAACTAAGGTTTGAAAATGATCAGTTGAAACATGAATTGAGAACTGAAAAGGAAATCAATGAAAGGATGAACAAACCCAATGAAGCTACAAAATATTTTGAAGAGCTGTTAAGATCACCTAGAAGATCCAGTGATAGATCTGGACTTGGACTGAATGAACATTCATCTACTGAAGAAGGAGAATCATTAAAGAATGAAGAACAGAAGATTGCTAAACCAAAGAACACCAAGCCCACATGTCATCACTGTGGAAAGCCAAGACATACATCCAACATATGCAGAAGCAAACATGGTAAGTCTGATTCTAAACCTAATTTTAATGGACATTATTTTAACTGCAAGGAGCATGGACATCAAGCACATGAATGTAGATCTAAGGCTAGCAATTCATCCACCTCACCTAAGTTTCAAGGAAGTTGTTTCAATTGTCAGAAATATGGGCACAAAGCATTTGAATGCAGATCTAGACCCAGGTGGTCATCAAATGAACAAACCAAGCCAGTCACAAAGCACAACTTATACAATTAGGATTACAACACTTGGTATAATTGCCATTATTGTGGTAAATATGGACACATCGGAGAAAATTGCATGAAGACTCATTTTAGAGGCAAATCTAAAAGTTGGATGAATGGAAGCATGGTTTGTTACAAATGTAATAAGGTCGGTCACTTAAAGAAAGATTGTAGATCACCCATGCTGAGCAATGATAATAACCAGAATGAAGATATCCATGAGAAACTAAAGAATCAGATGGAAAAGACATGGAGGAAGAAAGAAGAAGAAAACTCAAGCGAAGCTAGCACATCTACGATCACCCAATCTGATGGATTAGGTGATCACACCTCTTCTAATTAAGCTTGGAAGACATGTTTGGAACTGAGTCTTGCAAAGTCTTATTTTTCATCAGTTCCTAATAGAGAATTGAGCAAAAGTCCATATTTGCATAGATAAAGATGCATTAGGAAATATCTGAGAAAAATAGAGAATTTCACTTTGATGCCAAGCATTAATGTCTTGACCGAGCTATCAATGTATGTTGAGCACCTGCTGGCCGAAATGCTATATATGTCAAGCTGTATCGCAATGGTTATATCGACCGAGCTTGTGAGTTTGTTGAGATAGTTGTATACCACCAAAACCTGTATGGAGCATTTATGAGGCCCTAATTCTATTTTTCGGACTCTATAAAGTGGGAAGTTGTCATTAATTTTATTTTACCAGGCTATTTGAGATTTCAGAGAGTGATTCAGATTTTGTGAAGCTAGTTTAAGAAAGGCAATTTCAAATTTTCTCAGCATGTCATCAGTAAAATTTATCTACAGGGTTATTGACGAAAAAGGTACTTTGCCGAGTAAATATTTTTTTTCAGAAATTATTGTTTAAAATGGCATCATGTTCATCTACACCAGTCAAGAAGCAAGGGATGGAAGTTTTTAATGTGCAATTAGTAAGGAATGAAGTTTGCAAGCCAAAGGTATTCAAGGCAATATCAGAGAATGCAATTAAAGGAGATTTAAATGGAGCCCTATCTTCCATTCCAGAGAATGTGTTATTAATGAACAATGTTAGGTCTTGCTACATGTGTAAAATTGGAGAAATTGGTGATTATGAGATCAAGGAAGCTTATGATAAACTATGTGTCAATGGAGTGTTGAAGCCAGAACATAAGGTTGTTGCCGATCGAGGGTTAGTGCATGCCCTAGATTTCCAGCAAAATTTTAAAGTGGAATGGATAAAGATTGTTTTGAGTCAAGTACACGACATGAATTTATGGATGGAAGACAGACCGGTGAAGATTACAAAGGAAATGATACATAAAGTCACTGGTTACCCTACAATTGAAAGAAAAAGAATGATGAAATGTGCAGGTAAGGAAGATATTCAAGCTAACACCCAGGCAGTTTGGAACAAACGAGGAATGACAATTTCCACCATAATTGATCTGGAAATTGACTTTGTTGTTAGAGTCATCTCACACAAGTTCTATCAATCTAGTCAGTTGGACAACGTCCCCTGTATGGCAGTGGACCATGCATGGAACATAATCAAGAAAGGAAACACGTATGACCTTGTTGAGCTCCAGCTGACTCAACTTGCTGAGAACTTGAACTCCATCCAGACGGCAAAGAATTCTATGTGTAAATTCAGTTCCTTACTGATCTATTTGTTCTTTTATGTCAAGAAGAGTTTTCCTACACATGGAGATGTTACATGGGACAAGAAGAAACCCATCACTATTCAAATAAATGAATTTATAAATTAGATTGGAGATGATTTTGAAGGAATAATGGATAACTATTTTATTGAGTTTAAAAAGAAGATGAGAAATAGGACTAGAGTCCCTGTGTCTTTGATTGAAAAATACAGCAAGGATATATGTTTTCTGGTAGACAGATTTTACTTATGCACAGGCAGTCCTACCTAGGGTTTCATGGTTAATTCCATTACCCTATGAACTTAACATAGATGAAGCTACTACTAGAATCACAACCCTCTTAGCTGAAGAAAATGATAGTAAATCACCTTACTTTAGAACATTTGCTCAAGCCAAATCCAAGATCTCTTTGGGATTATTGGCTGCCACCACAAAGAGGAAAATAAAGAAGATAGTGAAGAATTTGGAAAATTATGTCAAAGAATCTGAGAAGGGTGCACCACTGGAGTTGACCCAAGGATTGGGAGAAGATGAACAGAGTGAAACTAGTGATAGTGAAAAAGAAGAAGAGAAAGAGAAGAAACCAATAATTGTCAGGTCCCCAGCTAAGAAAAGAATGTTGAAACCTAAAGTGTTATCGACACCATCATGTAGGCCCAGAACTAGAAGAACTGTTGCTGAGACTCCTAAGATGCCACCTACATCTACTAAGCAAAAACCCGTACTACCCAAGGTAGTGCCGGCTAAGGTTGTGAAGAGGCTGAGAAGGAAACTTGTTCTAGCACAAGACGATCATGAAGAAACTAAAAGTGATGAAGGATTAAAGAGGAAGGTTACACAATAGGGTACACAACAACTCACTTTTGATGAATTATATCATAAGATTACTAGCTCTGCAGCAGTGGATGAGTTGAAAAGATTAAAATTTGGGAACATGAGCATTGGAGATAAAGAGAAAGTAGAAGATGCTATTCTTGAAATGTTGTGCACTTTCAAGATGCTTCCAATTCAAATTGAAAATAGAATTCCCAAGGAATTATGCAACAGGGTTGCACATAAATGGGAATATGCTTTGTAAAAAGAAAAGGAAATAAGGGAGAGTACATTAGCACAAGTTGAGTCCACTCTCACCCCTGCCAACATCAAAAAGACAATTGAACAATACAGAGGTAAGTTTGATCCCAAACTTAGAGCTTATCTAATTCTTCAACACAAGGTTGAAGATTTTGTACAAGAAAGTATCAAAATCTAGAAGATAGTGTTTGGATTGTTGATTGACAAGGATGAAGGAAAGGATACTAGTACTTCGAAAGTTGTTGAACCTAAAATCAAACAAAATAAAATGGAGAATGGAACTCCTAAGGAAGTGAAATCACAGGACACATATGAGGTTCACATTGTTGACATACCTGAGGAGAGCCCCATCAAGAATTCATTTTTGACTGAGGCTGATTTAAAGAATACGAAAGAAAATGATACACTCTTGCCAGGTAGTAACACTATACTGTTACAGGTCATGGATTATCCAACAATTACTAGCACACAATCTATTGATGTGAATCCTAATCTACCTAAAGTTTCCACTATTGACAAGTTAGTTGGTACAAGCCTTACCGAGGAAACCATCAAGTCAGTACCACTAACTCAATCTACATCTACTGAGGAAGAGGGCAAAGTAGAAAGCAAAATCCAAAGCCCTCCTATGGAAGATAATAGCAAAGAAGAACAAGAAGATAAGTTAGATGGACAAGCTATTAGTCCTCATGTCGAGGATAAGGGGAAAGGAGAAGCAAATATCAAAGGAAAATTCATTGAGGAGCAAGAGCCAAAGGAGTAAGAGGCAATAAAAGCTCTTGTACAGATGTTGAGTGGAAGCACCCCACCAAGAGCATAGAAGGAGAAAGATGAGGTAACAATTGATGAGGTCATTATTATTCCTAAATGGGATACTGATAACCTCTCTTATGAGCAACTATAGATATTGAAGGATTTGCTGACAAGGAAAAGCAGGCAAGCAGAACTCCGAAGGGAAGATCAGTAGAAATAGGTCCTTTATGAAATAAAAGATATATTTAATGAAGTTTATGACTTATCAGATGTAAATAGTTCTACCCCCATATTGGAACAGCTTGTACACATTGTCCAAAAAGTAAATAATGAAGTTAGTTGTGCAACTGATAAGTTATTTGAGTGGTCAGAATGAAAGTTTGAGACCAAAATGCTTGAGAAAATATCTACTGAGATAGCGGTGAAACAGGTTGAGCTGTCTACTTTGGTAAAGGAGACCGAAGAGTTAGTTGTGAATGGACAGTCTCTGGTGGCCAAAATCTATAATGTTGAACTATTCACTGATGAGAATCAATGATTGCTTGATACTCTAAAGAAAGAGATTAAGGCTACAAGTTAGTCCTTGAGCTTGGATGCAGACACCAGTGTAGCACATTATGTCAAAATCATGCAAACCAAAGGTAAGTTAGCCAAGATAATGGCTAATGATGGCAAGATTCATTCTCGCCTACTCTCTATCCAAATAGTTTTGACACCTCATCTGGATGCCATACAGAGAAAGTTAGTGAAGGCTAAGGAATTAATGCAGAGTAATCCACATTTGTCCATAGGCGAGACCCTCATCAATTTAGCTGTCGATCTAGAAGTGCAAACAGAAGTTTTAAACATTGCTTCAACAACTTGGGTGAATGCACTTTACATTATCATGGTGCTGCATAAAACTTTTCTGGAGAAATTTTGTGAGCTACCTACTGATGAAGAGATTTGTCATGTAAAAAACAAGGGGGAATCATCATGACATGACAGGACAAGGACAGAACAAGGATAGGTAACAATTTTTTTGAATATATATATATATATATATATATATATATATATATATATATATATATATATATATATATATATATATATATATATATATATATATATATATATATATATATATATATATATATATATATATCAGGGGGAGTATTAGGCTAGTACAAACATATTTTTGTAATTGTAAATACAAATGTCATGACAAAGTGTTTTTGTCACTAATGTCAAAGGGGGAGATTGCAGATCTCTATAGTTTTGTTGACCATTAGTGCTTCACACTTAGTCATATATCTAGGCAATGATGGTTGGTCATCACTATGACCGAGTCATTTTGTAAAGGCCGAGTTATGTATTGTATACTTACCGAGCAGTAGTATTGCCGAGTAAAGTCATTGTCACTATGTGTTTGTATTATGCTGAGTATAGTTTTTGCCGAGTTACATATACAATGATTACCGAGCAACATAGAAGATTAACAGATGTCGAGTACAGTTAATGCCAAGTACCAAGAATAACTTTTGTCGAGTTAGCCAAGAATGACATATAAGTTTGGAATGGCACAATGATCGAGGTAAACCATTTTTGGTGATAGTGGTGTTTTGTATTTTGTTTGTTGAGGTAATTACAGAGGTAATTACACATCCATCTTATAATCATTGATCCCTATGTAATACCTAGAGCCAATCAGAAAATTGTATAGCTTAAGCGGCAATAGAAATAAATCTAAATCGTAGATCTTGAATCGGTAAGATGTTTTGGTTATTATATAAGGTCGAGAACTAAACCAAGAGAAGAGTGTGAATTAGAGAGAAAAAGAGATATTGAGATTGAATGAATACTATGAGTATGAGAGAATGATCAGAAAGGTATATTCAGAATAGTCAAGTATTCAGACAGAGTCCAGTGACTGAGCTAAGCAGTGAAAGGACATAATCAAGAAAGATCAGATAGAAGAGATCACCAATATTTAGTAAAGAGGAGATTTGTAATCTGCATACAAGTGCAAACTGAAAGATCAGGTACTGAGACATTTTAACTAGTGTATCAGGGTAAATCTCTTAACTGAGTAGTCTTAACAGACTTTATATAATCTCATTACTGAGTGCTTACTTTGTTGTAAGTTTATAAATCCTTTAACAAGGTAGACTGTATACGTCTTTTAGCTTTTAAGAGAGCAGACCTCTCACAGGGTAGATCATGAATTAATCACATTTTGTAAGCCTTAACAAGCAAAACTTATTATTGCAGTAGTGAAGATTTGTGGGTGTAATCCCCACCCCAGTTTTACCTTTTAAGGGTTTCTGGGTTACTAAAATTATGGTGTCATGAGTGATTTCATGTATGCTACTTAATATGTTTAGTTGCTTACAATGATCAAGTTTTGTTTATGTCATCCATAAAGTTTTATCAAAATGAAAAGTTAAAGTAGGTAATATTTGTTTCACCCCCCCTCCTTAGTATTACATTCCCACTTATATTTCCAATAGTACCGACTGTTGAATCTGCTTTCATGACTTCTTTGAAGATTGGTAAGTCTAGTGGTAGACATGATGATAATGATAGCAATACTGATAATGAGCTTGATGAACTTGAAGCTCTTATGGACAGAAGATTACCTAAAGGTAAAGGTAGTATAAGGGTAAATTACCTTTAGCATGTTTTAACTATAAAGAAGTTGGTTGTATTGTTGCCAAATGTCCAAACAGGAAGGAAGATGATAGAAAAAAAGACCGATCTGGTGAAGGAAGCTATGGGAGAAGAAACAATAGAAGTTACTGACACTACAACTAAGACAACAATGATAAAGGTAAGAAGGCATGTTACATTGCTGATGAGAATAATTCTAACACTAATTTTGATGATGACTGTGAAGTAGTATTTATTGCGATGAAGGATGATTCAGAAGAAGAATAGAGGTATGTAGAAACAACACTAATTTCAAAAGTTAATAAAAATGATACATGGATCATAAATAGTGGCTGTACACATCACATGACCGGTGATGAAGAGAAATTTGATCATCTTGAACAATACAATGGAGGATCTATAAAAATGGGTAATGATACACCTTGTATGGTAAGAGGAAAGGGATCCATACTGATAAATGGTAGAATCCAATGTGATAATGCTTATTGGGTAGAAGGACTAAAGTATAATTTGCTAAGTGTGGCACAACTAAACAATTCTGGTCACCGAGTTGCTTTTGAGAGAAAGAAAGTGAAGATTTATGATGATGGTGGAAAACTAGTTGGAATAGGAGCACAAACAAAAGGTAATTTGTTTTATCTTGATAATGGTGAGTCTTCTTGTTTAATGATGAAAAATGAGGATGCATGGTTGTGGCATAAAAGGTTATGTCATGTAAATTTTGATAACATGATTAAGATTGGTAAAAAGAAAAAGGTTAGAGGTCTACCTAACTTAACAAAGCCTAATCATGTTATGTGTCATGAATGTCAGAAAAGGTAAAATGACAAAATCTAGTTTCAAGAGAAAAGATTATTCAACAAAGAAAATACTTGAGTTAGTTCACACCGACCTATGTGGTCCCATGAGAACTCAGAGTTACTATGGAGATAGATATTTCATTCTTTTTGTTGATGATTACACTAGATTAATGATTGTCATGTTCTTGACTGAAAAATCTGAGGCATTTAAGATGTTCAAGTGGTATAAAGAAAAGGTTGAGAAAGAGATTGGTAAAGAATTAAAATGTTTGAGATATGATAGAAGTGGTGAATTTATTTCTGATGAATTTACTAACTTTTGTAATGAGCATGGTAAAAAAAGACAGGTCTCTGCACCGAGGACACCTCAACAAAATGGAATTGCTGAAAGAAGGAATAGGTCAATTGTTGACTGCACAAGGACATTGATGTTAGAAAAGAATCTTTCTCAGACATACTGGAGAGAAGCAGTTAGCACAACTATTTATGTTTTGAACCATGTACAATTGAAGGACACTAATAAGATACCCTATGAGTTATGGTTTGGTCACAAACTCATTGTAAGCTATTTTAAAATTTTTGGAAGTAAATACTTTATTCTGAAAGATGAAAGAAATGGAAAGTTTGACTCAAAAGGTGGTGAAGAGATATTTCTAGGATATTCCACTAAAAGAAAAGCATATAAGTGTCTTAACAAAGTAACAAATAAAATGATTGAAAGTGCTAATGTTCAGGTTGATGAGTTTGATGACAAGAATGCAGAAGAAAGCACAAAGGAACTAGAAGACTACGGTAGATTCACTTACATTGAACAACCAGAGTACCTACTGAAGCTACAGGAAGTGACAACTAGTTAGTAGGAAAACAATACCGAGGAATAGGAAAGAGAAACCGATGAGCAGGAAGGACCTACCGAGCAAGAAAATGAACCTGCACAGGATGAACAACAGAGAAGATATCAAGTACTGGCAATATTTTTCAGGAGACATCATCCTGAGACACAAATCATTGGAGATAGTCAAGCTGGCATGATGACAAGGAGTAAAATGAGACAAGGTACATGTTTAGTTTGTGAATATGAATCGAAGAATGTAAAAGTTGTATTAGAAAATGATGAATGGGTAAATGCAATGAAAGAGGAAATAGAGAAAATAGAGAAAAACAAGACATGGAATTTAGTACCCAGACCTAAGGACAAGAATGTTATTGGTACCAAGTGGATATTCAGAAATAAGCTTAATGAGAATGGAGAGGTAACAAGGAACAAAGCTAGATTAGTATGCAAGGGATATGCACAGGAGGAAGGAATAGATTATGGTGAAACTTTTGCACCTGTTGCTAGACTAGAAGGAGTCAGAATGTTACTTGCATATGCTGCTCACAAAAAGTTCAAAGTTTACCAAATGGATGTTAAATCTTCTTTTCTGAATGAGATACTTGAAGAAGTCTACATAGAACAAACATAAGGGTTCGTGGATCCAGACAAGAATGATATGGTATGTAGATTAAAAAAAGATTTATATGATTTAAAACAAGCACCGAGAGCCTAGTATGAAAGGCTGCATAATTATTTGCTGAGTATTGGTTTTGTTAGAAAAAGTGAGAGTAGCAATCTGTACATGAAAGGAAATTCTGATGATACTATCTTGATTGCTGAAATATTTGTGGATGACATAATATTTGGAGGACAAGATCACATCTGTAAATCATTTGCTGATGAAATGAGAAGTGAATTTGAAATGTCTATGTTTGGAGAGATTAAGTTCTTTCTAGGCTTACAAGTGATTCAGAAGAATGATGGTATATTCATCACACAATCTAAGTACATAAAGGAAGTATTGAAGACATTTGGCATGGAAGATGCTAAACCTGTTGGAATGCCAATGGCTATTGGATGTAAACTGACTAAAGATGATGGAACTACTGAGGTAAACCAGACACTATACCGATCCATGATTGGTAAGTTGATGTATGTGTTAGGAATAGTCCCAAGAGATAACTGAGAGGGGGGGAGGGGAATCAGTTATCTACAAGTTTCAATTCTTTATCCAATTAAGTATACTTACACATAAAACATAAAAAAAATGAAAGAACACTTGAACACAACACAATATTTTGGTTACGGAGAAACCCAAATAGGTAAAAAAACCCGGTGGGAATTGACACCCACTAATATTTTGCACTAGTGTATTATGATCCTTGTTAGAAGATCCTTAACCCTGTTAGTAGTTTCTTTACAATATATTTAGTACAGTAGAGCTGGTCAAGGGCCAGAACCTTGTAGGATTCTTTTACAATTGTCCCTGTTAGGGGAGAGGACACACTGTCCAAGAGCTCATTGCTCAAAGGGGCGAAGGCTACAACCTTCTAAATAACAGATAAACACTGTATCTGGATCTTGGTGAACTACACTTTGACCTACTATTTGGATCAATTCCAATGTATAGCACAAATACTTTACTTGGTCACATAGACCTTGTTCTGATGGCTCAACACTTCACACACTCTGCTCTGCTCTACTTAATCATCCATGAACCACACTCAAACAATCACAAATGACTATCTATAAATATCTTTCCTCTAAATGATATAATCAAGTCAACCTATTAAAACCACCTTGAAATCATATTAGAGAAACCATAACAAACTTTTATAAACATTCTGTCAGCTCTACTATGCACGCAACATAATCTGGGACCTGTCCAATAAGATAATTATAGACGCATGCTACACATTGTTGGCTCTACCAAAACAACTGTATCTTTCTCCTCAAGATGAATTACTTCATGTGCTCTTAAAAAAACATCAATAACTCTTCTCTAAGCTTAACTCCAAGGGTGCATACCCAAAAGATAGGCGCAACTCCAGAACCAATAAAATCTCTGTCGACTCTTCTGAATAAACACAAGAAACTGCTACTGGTGAATAATTACTGCATAACTTCTCTTCTACTAAATGTCAGACTACGTGTCCATGAATAAAACATCACTAACATGTCTTCAACATATATCCAAGTGTGCAAGGCTCCATGATAATTGTACGGACAACCATACATAGAACACTGCCCGTTACTCTGTCAGGAACACTGCTAACACAAGCTACTGTATAATTGTTTGTACTAATAGTTAACCTCTATGCCCATGATATCATGTTGATATCATGTCCATGCTACATATATAAAAAGCTTACTTTATAAGACTTCCACACATGCTTCTTTCCATATGTTTTCATCAATGATAAACATATAGTCAGTACTGGCCTTCTGGCAAATCTCCAACAGTATGTAGTTCACAGTAGACCTGATATAGCACATGTTGTTGGGATAGTTGCTAGATTTTCTACAAATCCTAGGACTCACACATGGTTTCTACAAAGAGAATCTTGAGATACCTGAAGAAAATAGAGGAATATGGTTTATGGTATCCAAAGGAAGGCAAGTTTGAACTCAAAGTCTACACCGATGCAGACTGGGCTGGAAATATAGATGACAGAAAGAGTACCACTAGAGGAGCATTTTTCTTTGGTGAAAGACTTGTTACATGGACAAGTAAGAAACAACCTTGTATTTCTTAGTCCACAGCCAAAGCAGAGTATGTTGCTGCTGCTACAAACTATTCAAATATTGCATATATCAAGCAAGTGTTGGAAGGTATGAATGAGGTAATCATTGATCCAGTGATTATATATTGTGACAACACTAGTGCCATTAATATTTCAAAGAATCCAGTGATGCACTAAAAAATAAAGCATATATCTATTAAGTATCACTACTTAAGAGAACAAGTACAGGAGAAGCAAGTAAAGTTGGAGTATGTTACATCAAAAGAACAACTTGCTAACATTTTCACAAAGCCTCTACTGAAGGAAACATTTGAATATTTGAGGACTGGACTTGGGGTCCGTCCCCTATCTACCGGTCACTAATGTGATGTGGAGGTTGCATCAGCCTAATCTTATCAGAAGATCATTCATGTTGATGCATCATAGTTCACACTTTGGACTCTATCTAAGGTTGTGAAAGATTTGAAGAACTGGAATAGATTTGCACATCAATATACAGAGATACATTCGGTGCATACATTGTATAGGAACCAAAAAATAGTGAGTCAATTAGCTATTGAAGAGTTGTATGTTTATATTGTTCTTTGGCATTGTTGTCAAAGGGAGAAAATATTCAATGAAATATATGTCAAAGGAAGAGAAAATCAATGAGAAATCTGATAAACACAGGGAGAGAAATCTTATGAACCAAGATCATTAACTGAAAAAGAAAGGGAGAGCATTGAAGATTTGTTGCTGAGAACACAGAGAACAGAAGGAGCTGAAAAGATCAATCTACAGAAGATTGTCTCCATATGTTGAGCTATTGTAACATAGTAATTAAACACATTAAATCAAAGCTAATAGAGCTTACCAAGTTACAAAAATTGTTTGCATAGTTGTAGAATACATGTTTGGTATGTGTATGGCATATTTCATATTGCTTGTATTGCCATCAATGCCAAAGGGAGAGATTGATGAACTACAACTGATTTGATTAAATTGTATGACTTGAAGATCTATGATTTGAGATCATTGAGTTTTTTATTAGATATGTAAGATGATTAAATCAGTAATATGTTGTCATTGATGTCAACTAAGATTTGACAATACTTATCTTGTAAGTTACAATACCCAAACATCTGTAGAAAGGAGAAAAAGAGATGAAGAACAGATATATCTACATGAGGAAGATGGATATAATAGATGAGGATAAGGAATACATTGGGTAACTTATTGATGAGTCTATGACCTTATGTTATTGACTTGGTTATGTTGCATTCATCTATGATGAAGAAAAGAGCAAAATTTCACAAGGCAGTGTGGTCGGTTAAAGAAGCATTTCAGTATACATTAAGCAATGTAGTGTATACTGAGTGACAGTACTTACCGAGCTTGTTTGCACCAACACATTTCTTTGTTAACCGAGCATGAAGAAAGGAACCTAATGATCAGTTTAGCCGATAAGGATGATGAGCTGTAAAGCACCTCAATATCAGTGTTAAAGACAAAGTTTGTTACGAATATCTACGGTTAACAAAATTCAAAGAAGATCTAAGGGATTGAAATAAAATGTTTTACTGACACATCAACTGAGGAAGGTTTAAGCGGTAAAATCAATGAAGGAGAACAAGCGGCGAAATCTGATGGATGAAATTAAAATGGTTTACTTGTCTATTTAAGAGACATTGATTTCATTATTTGTGGATGCCAGAAATAAGATAACTGTAGAGATATCATGTGAACAAGCTTCATGCATGCCTGATCAGACTAGTTAAGGAGAACCGAATTGCAGAGATTACCAAGCATCAGAGAGCTATAATTGAGAGAGAGTAAGTTATTGAATATTGTTGAAACAAAATTGATATATTGATCAGAGGATTTGAATGAGCTTAATATAGATTTGAACATTTGCAATTAAAGTTGTATTGTAATCAGATCACCTATTGTTACATTTTAACCATTGTAAATAGATAAATCTCTTAATCGAGTGGACTAGAAAGTCTTGTATGTCATTCATAGAATGTACATTGTTATCTTGTCAACCCCATAGTGAATGTTGGTTGGATGATAATGGTTGGTATTAAATCCTCTAACAAGGTCACACCTTACAGTGTGTTTTGTAACCTTTAACAGGGTTGGGTCTTCACCGACCTCACTTCAGAAGAGTGAACAATATTTTGGGTTGCTCGTCCCAGGTGGTTTTTCCCTTTACAGGGTTTCCACGTTAAATCTTTTGTGTTATGTGTTGACTGTGATGATTGTTTGTTATCATACTTTACATGTTGCATATTTGATTTGATCGGTGAATATAATAAGTTGTTAACTAGTAATCGGTAAAATCATAGACATATTAGTATTTTATGTTACCGAGTTGCAGAATTTTAAGTAAATTGTTTTTGGATATACATTTTGTATTTGGGACTATAGATAACTTATTCACCCCCCTCTCAGTTATTATAACACTTAGACATAAGGTCCACACATACTAAACACAACAAATTTATGCCCGCATACACTGATATTCTATACACCTCTGTCCAACTTCTTGAGACATGGTTTGTCTGATACAACCAATAAAGAACTGAAACATATGAATATAATCCTAAAACATATGTTGACATCAATGACAAAACATGAATTTCAATAGCCAAAAATATCCTTAATAGAAATAATTCCAACCAATAGCTAATAGGTTCAAACCTAGTTAAGAGAAGAAGGAAGAGAGAAAGAGGTACTTGAAAAGAAGCTTTGGGATAAAACACGGGAATTGGATATAATAGATAAAGAGGTTGTATCTATGAATTACAAGACAAAGAATCTTATTTCCAAAGGTAGATGTAGGGAGATGGATCAAAAATTGAACTTGAGAAATGTAATTGGAAAATGGTAGAATCTTCCTTATAGACTAGAGAATAGGATTAATTAAATTTTGACAAGTGTTAGGTTTTCTAGCAAAAGTGAGAAAGCTACATGAGACAATCAAGAAGATATATTTGCACATTCAATATTTGCATAATTTTGTCACTATTTTCACTCAACAATTAAACTACATCCCAATGATTCAAAAACTTCATATATCCCTTTGGGATAAAATAGAAACCTCCATGATAGCCTTGGCACAAACTTTCAAGTTCATTGCTGATTTGCTAAAGTAAAACATATAAGTCAATTCTATAATAGACGTAACCTTGCAGAAGATTACTCCCATGGTACCCAAAGCCCATAAAATTATTAAAAATTATGTGATGGATGAGAAAATTTAATGGGTGAAAGGATTACTGATAGAAGTTTAACAACCAAAAGGGCTAGATAATTCATCAAGTGTAGTGGAGCCACTCTACATGCTAGAGAATGCCTCAGGAATCTTGAGTACTCTATCTCATAAATGAAAGGCCAAATCAACATGTTCATACAAGTAGGTCTTCCATCACCTTTCCATCTAGATGGAATATTACTTGAGGAGGACTAGATAAAACAATCGATAAATGATGAGTGACAAGATATGGGTAAGTGCGCAAAGATGAGGGACCAAAAAGGGGGTATAAGAAGCCACTTTTTTCCTAAAATCAGCAAACTCTAAACTTCAACAAGAAATTGAAGATAGTTAGAGTCAAAATTTTAAGATGCGACAAAAACAAGAGTTGTAATACTCTGAATCTAGTTCCTAAAATACCAACTTATTTTGAAAATGATGTAGATTAAGGCCCTCAAAAAGGGGGAGCACAAAAATTGGTCCTATTTTTTGTGAAAAAACATAACAGTGTCTGGTGTGCTCCCCTTAAAATGTTAACTTTTTTTTTTGAATTTTTTTTATCGCTTCGGTGAGAAGTTAGCTAACACCACGTAGTTTATCCTAGAATTTTTTGATGAATGTATAATTTTTGATGAATTTACGAAGTGCACACATCCTGAAAACATGAAATATTTGTGTGTTCCCCATATAAATCATTTAAAACTAATCGAAAATCATTTTTTTTAAAAGTCTGTAGAATGGAGTCTAGTTTCTAAAAATGTAACTTGTTGTAAAATTTGATGAACGAGCCAAAATCTATCGCAAAATACTACACGTTGGTTTTTTACAAAAAATGGACATACACACAAAAGAAATTAGAGTTGAAAAACTTAACATAATCAGAATTCAAAATAAATTATATGCTTAGAGAGCTAATAGAGAGATCTGCAATATCATGTTGTTTGATTTTTACGTTCTTGAGCCACGAGTAAACCTAACGAGGAGCACACAAAAAAAGATGTCATTTTTTTGTATGTCTAATGAAAAACATGTCTCAGGCCTATTTGAATCATCCAAGCCTTTGGGTTGGATCTCCAAGGAAACTCCAAGCCTTAGGATTGGTAAATTCCAATGCCTTACAAACTGTGTGCACCCTATAGGGTGTGCACCCTATAGGGAGAGCACACTACTGAAATCTATGACTTCCATAGGGTGTGCACCCTATGAAAGTCATAGATTTCAATAGTGCACTTTCCCTATAGGGTGTTTTCCCTATTTAAGTCATAGATTTAAATAGTGATGAGAAATAGTCAGAGTGAGAGGAAGAGAGAGAGAAAGAAAGAGAGCTCTATCTATCTATCTATCTATCTATCTATCTATCTATATATATATATATATATATATTTTCCCTTATTACCCTCTTTCACCCCCCCTCTCTCTCTCTCTCACACACACACATATGCTCTCTCCCACCTTCCTACCCTCTCTCTCTCTCTCTCTCTCTCCTACTCTCTCCCTTTCCCCTTCTCTATCTCTCCTTCCCCTTCTCTCTCTCTCTCTCTCTCTCTCTCTCTCTCTCTCTCTCTCTCTCTCTCTCTCTCTCTCTCTCTCTCTCTCTCCCTCCTTCCCCTTCTCTCCTACTCTCTCCATTCTCTCTATCTCCTTCCCCTTCTCTCCTATTCTCTCCATTCTCTCTCTCTCTCTCTCTCTCTCTCTCTATTTTTTGCATAGAGCACATGCCCTATAGCGCGCTTGTGCTATGTTAGGATTAACAAGGCAGAAATAACAATTATGTGCAAATATAACTAATATCAGAAAATAATAAACCACACAGAATAGAACACAATGGCACACAGATTTAACGTGGTTCACCCAATCCCTGGGCTACGTCCACCAACAGCGAGTCCAATATTATTATTATCCAGTGATTACAACCTGATTACAATCCGTAATCCCTTACAGCCCAATTTTGCCGCAAGTACTAAAATCATACTTCGTAAAAAAACCCTAACCCTAAGCCATATTATACAATATTTTTCTGCTTTAGGGTTAGAATGAGTTATAAGTAGTCAGCCCAAATAATCGAAAAAAGTAGTCGGCCTCAAAAAAAATTTCCTCGGGGGCTGCCGCCCGGCCTCGAACCCCGGCGAGGTCAGGAGGAAAAGTGTACAGTACTTTCCTGGATAGTACTTTCCTGATTAGTCACCACAAGATAACATGCTATTCAAGAGTATGCATAACACTTTTTAGTTTTGCATAGGGTGCATGCGCTATAGCGTGCTCACGCTATGGAAGACTAAAATAAATGCTCTTCTTTGCCAAGGATCTCGTGAAAGAGGCCCACTTTTTCTGTATGTTGTCTAAGTTCTACATGTTATCTGACAAATATTCACTTTTCATGGTGTTGATAGTGACAAAGAAGTATATTCTATCAATTTGCACCATCTTTTTCTTTAAAAATCAACATCAAATTGTGAAAGTCAATCATTATCACCGAAATTTATCAATTGAGGTAAGTTTTTTATTTTTTTACATGTCAAATGTGAATAAAGAGTGTTTTGGTTTATAATTAGTATGATATAGACTTGTTCAATACACAATTTGATATAATTGTAATAAATTTATATTATAGTTTGTCATATTGTAAGAGGTTTATATTATAATTTGACTTGTTGTTTTACATTTATATTATATGTTTAAAATCGTAATCAATTCATATGTAGAAATCATCATCATGCCAAGGAAATGAGCAAAGAATTTAACACCGGAAGAGCAGAAAGAGACAAAGAGAAAAAAAGGAAAAGACTGAGACAACTTCGTGAAAAAAAAATGGATACCATAGAAGAAGATTTTTCTTTGCATGAGGAACATGAAACATCAATACAAAGTAAGAGATAATTGGAATTGGAAACAAAAAGACAACGAATGAGAAACTTGCGTGCAACAAGACAATTGAATTATGAAGATGCGGGCACATCATCTATGAGTTCCCAAGTTGAAGAGACATCATCATCCAATGTTGTAGACACACCATTGTCTACTTCTGAAGGTGTAGGCACACCCTTGTATCATGTTGAAGGCACACCATTGTCTACATCCCAAGGTGTACATACCCCCTTGTATCATGTTGACGACACACCATTGTCCACATCCCAAGGTGTAGGCACAACATTGTCTCATGTTGAAGGAAATCAAGATGGTACACAATTCACACATAATGTTTTTGATGCTCCTAGAATTATTTATAGAAAGCCAAAATATTTGATTGATATTGATACTAACATTTTGCAAGCAATGCCTGACAAGATTCCTAAGCGTACTTGTCAAAGAAATGCTAATCATATTTGGAGATCATTTTTTGAGAATTTAAACATGACAGGAAGATGTCAACTATTTGTTGAAATGATGAGAAATCTGAAATTTAGGCCCATCATGAAGATTCTTGGGCTAAGAATGATGGATGATTCAAGTGAAAAATTTATTGTAAAGAATCTAATGACTGCATATGAGAGTGTGGGATCTACATTACGCATGAAAGATAGTAATGTCACACGACATGTACTTACATCAATGATAGTAAGTACTCAAATGAAGAAATTTTGGCTCATTAGAAAGACAAACAAAACATTGAAAATAAGTAGAAAGTCTCTAATGAGAGCCCTGGGAAGGTGTCAAAGAGTGGAAGATCCAAATAGCAATGAGTTATGGGCATTTTCCGGTAGACTACCGTGAAAAAAGAAAGCAATTGTTAAAGCTTTGAAATACTTGATTGAAGATTTTTGGAAGAATAATACATGAGTATCTCCTAATCAAAGAGATGTTGTAAGAACGAGGATTGGTAGTCAAATTCATGTTCCACATCTAAAACATTTTTTGGATTTAACTCAGACACAATTCTTTGCAAAATTTATGCATATGTATCCTCAAATTAAAATTAGTTAGAGATATTTTGAAATGTGTAAACCTTTTTATGTGAAGATAAATCACACATGCACAACTTGTTGTTGTAGGGTACATATTGAATTTTCTAACCATTTTGAAGTTTATAGGAATATATGTGTAGATTTGCACTCTAACAATGTTTTGCAGTATTGTAACATAAATATCCCACCTAGATGTTCAAGGGAATTAATATCTACCATTTTATGTGAAAGAGTGGATGGTCAACAATTTTACAAGCTCTCATGCTTGAATGGTACATGCATAGATTGTGGAGGTTTGTGACATTTGCCAATTTGTCAACATATAGAGAGTACACATGCAATCAGTAATGAAATAGTGGAATTTGGAAAATATAAAACCGTGACATACAATCTAAAAGATGGAAAAGAGGCTAAAAGATGTGATTTAGTAATTGAAAAAATTCCAATGTATCAGTTCATGGACATTTTTTGTAAAAAAATTATTTATGAGTATGCAAGGCATACACATAGAGCATGATGGTTGGATATGCAATTCAAGTTGTGCAAGGACATATTCCCACTTGATACCATTGTTTTAGTTGTGGAATTTGCAGAGAACTACACACTACAACCACAGAATGAGGTGCAAGCAAAGTATTACAGCTCTCAACATGTTGCTATATTTGTTCATATAGCATTCATGCATGCGCTGGAAAGTATAGAGGAGAATAAGAAGATATTGAGGGAGTATCATTTTTATATTAGTGATAATTGATCACATTCTACAAATTTTGTACACAATTTCTTTCAACTATTTTATGGTCATTTGGAAAATAGGGGCATAAAATATCATCAACATATCATATGGTTAGATAATTATGCATCACAATTCAAGAATTCTTGGATGTTTTATTGGTTGTGCAGGATGCATAAGATTACTAGAATTCAATATATGTGGAATTTCACAAAGGTCGGTCATGGAAAGGGAGAGCATGATGGTGCAGGTGCATGTATTAAAAGAGCCTTAACATGTGAAGAATTCAAGTACAAAGAGAAAGCAACATTTTTAGATGCGGGATGTATTGTCCAGTGGTGTAGTGCTACAATGGGTCCTGGTAATGAAGGTGAGTCTACGGTTCATAGATTTTTTTGGTTGATGGATGAAACTAACATTGCACCATATGAGGACTGTTGTACATTGACAAGATTGAGTGAGATACACTCTTTTAGAAGTTGTAATGCAGGTTCATGGAGTATCCACAGATGACATATAGCATGCTTTTGTTCATCATGTGTAGATGAAGATTGGGATGGGTGTGAGTCAAAGGAACGGGTTGATGAATGGTATACACATATTTTGAGTCCACGTGCCTCATATCATCCCCATGAATCACTACAATTGATAGAAATAGAATCATCCATTGACTTTGATTGCTTATCTGATCTAGTACAACTAGGTAAAATTTTCCACATAAAAATAATCTCAAATTTAGTACTTTATCGTAAATATTCAGTAAACTAATGTCCTCATTATGTTTATATCATTATAGGCCATGTTTTTGTTGTTAGTACACTTGAAGACAATGAAGAAGGGACATATTATTATTTGTGTCATTGTGTTGAGGAAAAAAAGAAATTGGATCACTTGGTTATCGATGGTGAAGAATTAGAATACCCTATAGGAGTAGTGGTTGTTATTGGTACATGTCTTAGACAGTATGCTATGAATTAACCCTAGATTGTGGTTGTTCGAGGATTGGGAGACACATAGAAAGATTCTTCTATTCAAACATCATCGTTGCATCAAATGTCCACTTGATCAGATATGGGGGAAGAATGCATAATAAAACTCTTTGGAAGGTTCGTGAGTCAGACCAGGAGGCAATACTTGAGACAATTAAGGGTAGGACAGATCCAATTGGTTCATTGGACTAAATGGAGATACAAAATATTGTAATCTCAAATTTACATGGCACTGTAAATTGGGTGGACTGTAAATTGCTCATGCATTACCCCGTATGTATAACGGGAAGTTTGTAATATTTAATGACAACCTTTCTCTTCTATTTTTTGGTGCAATACTAGAGGTTTTCTCTTCTCATCTCTTTCCTCCAGTGCTCCTATTGAGCTGAGTTGTAAAAATATTTCTCATTATTAATAAAAAAAACTTTATGATGTTATGCCAATGACTTGTAGGCACATAATACTTGGAAGGCCATGGAAGAGCTTTAAGTAACAAACTCAATTCAAGGATGCACTATCTCATTTCCTTTCCAACTTCTCCCTCTCTAAAATGGAAGGTTTACATTTTGGTTTATCTAGATAGTGTACCCTCCTAGGCCACCTAGTGTACCTAGTGCCTCCACCACATCAAAACTCAAACCAGATTTCACACCCTAATCCTAACACCTTATATCATCTCAAAATGGTACATTTTCCATGTTACAACTTCCCATTCACTCCTATCCACTCATCCTTCACCATTCTTCTACTATAGTCTTTCTAAGCATGTCTAGTAGCCCTTCAAACCTTGAAATTAGCAATTCATTCACAATATCCCCTAACAACCTAGCAATGTTTTTACACTTTCAAATACCCTTTTCAGAGTTACTACCTTGTATATAAACCTCTTGTAACTTTCTACACTTCTCTTCCTCTTCTTCTTCTTCTTCTTATTCTTAGATTTCATGGCTTTGATTGTTGAATCCTTTATGGGCTTGAACATCACTTTCTTTTCTTTTATCTTCTTTGGAGAAGCCTTTACTTCATTATCTCCTTTCATACCATATGCTTTAACATTTGTGGAATCCCTAGAAGCTTTTGGAGCCATGGATTTTATGCTTGTATGAACAACTGACTGGAATTTTTTGTAGGTTAAGTTTCTTAGAATTCTCAAATGCACAGGTATGGGATTGGATTGTATACAAGGCTTGATTTAAAGCATTGTTTGTGGGTAATTAAGAGCATATGTACAAGGATTTTTCACCGGCTCCCAATATCTTTTGAAGAGATTGTGGGCTTGTGTGGAATTGAATGTTGTGTACCTTTTATGGATTTTGGTCCTATGTTGTTGCATTGGGAGGGATGGCATTTACTGCAAGAGAATTTTTGGGCAGATAGTTTTGTTTGTGAGATATCAAATCAGTAATTTTTTGAGATTTGAAATGGCTAGGTGTATTTATGAGCAAGATGGGTCGATGATTTTAGTTGAAATGTATTATAAATAGTGATATATTTGAAATTATTTAATTAATTAGTATTTGTGTTATTTATTTATTTAGAGTTTTCATTCATTAAGTCATATGTTAAATTTGTTTAGGACATGAGTTCTAGTTCATTGTTTTTTTTTAATGTTAGAGGACTGTATTCAATAAGACTTGATTCTTAGTGGGTTCATTAAGAATCATTTAACTTCACTAAACCAAGGGGTCATATCTCAGAGCTTGTGCGAGGTAGCATTGAGCTATTAGGTGCTACGGGACCATGTTGTTGGGACCTACAATAGCCTATCTCAGTTTTTAGAGATTCAATTTCATTTAAATTTGGCAACACATTCTCAGTCGATGTCAGAACTCAAAGTGTTCCTTAGTTCAAATGGCCAACGTTGTGTATCTTTCCAACCATCGGTCATAGCATTGAACCATCTATTCCAATAGCTCCAAATGGCCAAGTAAATGCTAGTGGCAACCTTGTTCACCACACACAGTCATTTGAACCCCGTGGATGACTCCGGGCTGAAGTGTCCCTCAAGGTCTCTTCAACATGAAATCAATGATGTTTATGGGGTCATATCTTGGAGCTTGTGCAAGGTAGCATCAATCTGTGAGGTGTTATAGGATTGTGTTGCCAATGCTTACAATAGCTTGTCTTGGTTTTCAGAGATCCAAGTTCATTTAAATTTGGCAACACATTCTCGGTCAATTTCAGAAGTCACAGTGTTCCTTAGTTCAAATGGCCAATGTTGCATATCTTTCCAACGGTCAGTTGTAGCATCAAACCATCTATTCCAACAACTCTGAATGGCTGAGTAAATGTTAGGGGAAACCTCATTCGCCACACACATTCATTCAATCCCCGCCGATGACTCTGGGCTAAAGTGTCCCTTAATGTCCCTTCAGCATGAAATCAGTGATCTTTATGAGGTCATACCTCAGAGTTCATGCAAGGTAGCATCAATCCATCAGGTACTATAGGACTGTGTTTTTGGGGCCTACAATAGCCTGTCTCAGTTTTCAGAGATTCAAGTTCATTTAAATTTGGCAACACATTCTCGGTCGATGTTAGAACTCAAAGTGTTCCTCAGTTCAAACGGCCAACATCGCATATATTTCCAACCGTCAGACGTAGCATCGAATCGTCTATTCCAATAGCTCTGAATGGCCAGGTAAACATTAGTGGCAACCTTGTTCACCACACACAGTCCTTCGAACCCTGCCGATGACTCCGGGTTGAAGGGTCCCTCAAGGTCCCTTCATCATGAAATTAATGATCTTTACAGGGTCATATCTCATAGCTCATGCAAGGTAGCATTGATCCATTAGGTGCTATAAGACCGTGTTTTTGGGGCCTACAATAACCTGTCTCAATTTTTAGAGATTCAATTTCATTTAAATTTGGAAACACATTCTCGGTCTATGTCAGAACTCAAAGTGTGCCTTAGTTCAAATGGCCAACATTGCGTATATTTCCAACCGTCAGTCGTAGCATCGAATCATCTATACCAACAGCTCCGAATGGCTAGGTAAATGCTATTAGAAACCTCATTTTCCACACATAGTCGTTCGATCCCCGCTGACAACTCTGTGTTGAAGTGTCCCTCAAGGTCCCTTCAGCATGAAATTGGTGATCTTTATGGGGTCATATCTCAGAGCTTGTGCAAGGTAGCATTGATCCATCAGGTGATACGAGACTATGTTGCCGAGGCCTATAATAGCCTATCTTGGTTTTTAGAGATTCAATTTCATTTAAATTTGGCAACACATTCTTAGTCGATTTTAGAACTCAAAGTGTTGCTTAGTTCAAATAGCCAACGTTGCGTATCTTTCAAACCATCGGTCGTAACATCGAATTGTCTATTCCAACAGCTCCAAATGGCTAGGTAAACACTAGGGGAAACCTCATTCACCACACATAGTTGTTCGAACACCGCCGATGACTCCGTGCCGAAGTATCCCTCAAGGTCTCTTCAACATGAAATCAGTGATCTTTACGAGGTCATATCTCAGAGCTCATGCAAGGTAGCATCGATCTGTTAGGTGCTACAAGACTCTTTTATCGAGTCCTACAATAACCTATCTCTATTTTTAGAGATTCAAGTTTGTTTAAATTTGGCAACACTTTCTCGATCGATGTCAAAACTCATAATGTTCCTCAGTTCAAACGGCCAATGTTGCATATCTTTCCAACTGTCGGTCCTAGAATCAAACCATCTATTCCAAAAACTCCAAATGGTTGGGTAAATGCTAGTGGAAACCTTGTTTGGCACACACAGTCATTTGATCCCCGCCGACGACTCTGGGCTGAAGTGTCTCTCAAGGTCCCTTCAGCATGAAATCAATGATATTTACGGGGTCATATGTTAGAGCTCATGTGAGGTAGCATCAATCCTTCAGGTGCTATGTGACCATGTTAAAACAATAGCATGTCTTTTTTTTCAGAGATTCAAGTTCATTTAAATTTGGCAACACATTCTTGGTCGATGTCAGAACCCAAAGTGTTCCTCAGTTCGAATGGCCAATGTTGCGTATCTTTCCAACCATCAGTTGTAGCATCAAATCATCTATTCCAACAACTCTGAATGGTCGGGTAAATGCTAGTGGAAAGCTCAGTTGGAACACACATTTGTTCAATCCCCGCCGATGACTCTGGGCCAAAGATTCTCTCAAGGTCCCTTCAACATGAAATCAATGATCTTTACGGGGTCATATCTCAGAGCTCGTGCAAGGTAGCATCAATCCATTAGGTGTTGCAGGACCATGTTGTTGGAGCCTACAATAGCCTATCTTGGTTTTCAGAGATTGAAGTTCATTTAAATTTGGCAACACATTCTCGATCGATGTCAAAACTCAAAGTGTTCCACAGTTCAAATGACCAATGTTGCATATCTTTCCAACCATCGGTCATAGCATCGAACCATCTATTCCAATAGCTTTGAATGGTTGGGTAAATGCTAGTGGCATCCTCATTTTCCACACACATTCATTTGATCCCCGCCAACGACTCCATGCTGAAGTGTCCTTCAAGGTCCCTTTAGCATGAAATTGATGATCTTTACGGGGTCATATCTCAGAGCTCATGCAAGGTAGCATTGATCTATTAGCTTCTACGTGACCATGTTGTTGGGGCCTACAATAGGCTATCTCAATTTTTAGAGATTTAGTTTTGTTTAAATTTGGCAACACATTCTCGATCGATGTTAGAACTCAAAGTGTTCCTCAGTTCAAACGGCCAACGTTGCGTATCTTTCAAACCATCGATCATAGAATTGAATCATCTATTCCAATAGCTCTGAATGGCTAGGTAAACACTAGGGGCAACCTCATTTTCCACACACAGTCATTCAATCCCCGCCGATGACTCTAGGCCGAAGTGTCCCTCAAGGTCCCTTCAACATAAAATCAATGATCTTTACGGGGTCATATCTCAGAGCTCATGAGGTAGCATCAATCCATAAGGTGCTACGAGACCATGTTGCTAGGGCCTACAATAACCTATCTCGAGTTTTAGAGATTCAAGTTCGTTTAAATTTGGCAACACATTCTCGGTCAATGTCAGAACTCACAGTGTTCCTCAGTTCAAACATCCAACATTGTGTATATTTCCAACCATCAGTCATAGCATCAAACTATCTATTCCAACAACTCTGAATGACCAGGTAAATGCTAGGGGAAACCTCATTCACCACACGCAATCATTTGAATGCCGCCGATGACTTCAGACTGAAGTGTCCCTCAAGGTCCCTTCAACATGAAATCAACAATCTTTACGGGGTCATATCTTAGAGCTCATGTGTGGTAGCATCGATTCATCAAGTGCTATAGGACTGTGTTATTGAGGCCTACAATAGCCTATCTCTATTTTCAGATATTTAAGTTTATTTAAATTTGGCAACACATTCTCGATCGATGTCAGAACTCACAGTGTTCCTCAGTTCAAACGACCAACGTTGCATATCTTACAAACTATTGGTTGTAGCATCAAACCATCTATTCCAATAGCTCTGAATGGCTAGGTAAATACTAGGGGCAATCTTGTTTGGCACACACAGTCATTTGAATGCCACCGATGACTTCGGGCCGAAGTGTCCCTCAAGGTCCCTTCAACATGAAATCAATGATCTTTATGGGGTCATATCTCAGAGCTCATGAAAGGTAGCATTAATCCATCAAGTGTTATGGGACCATGTTGCCGAGGCCTACAATAGCCTATCTTAGTTTTCAGAGATTCAAGTTCATTTAAATTTGGCAATACATTCTCGGTCGTTGTCAGAACTCACAATGTTCCTCAGTTCAAACGGCCAACGTTGCATATCTTTCAAACCGTCGGTCATAGCATCAAATCATCTGTTCAAATAGCTCTAATGGTTAGGTAAACACTAGGGGCAACCTCATTTGACACACATAGTCATTTAAACACCTTCGACGACTCCGGGCTGAAGTGTCCCTCAAAGTCCCTACATCATGAAATTAGTGATCTTTATGGGGTCATATCTCAGAGCTCATGCAAGGTAGCATCAATTCATCAGGTGCTACAGGACCATGTTGCCGAGGTCTACAATAGCCTATCTCAGTTTTTAGAGATTCAAGTTCGTTTAAATTTGGCAACACATTCTTAGTCGATGTCAGAACTCACAGTGTTCCTCAGTTCAAACGACCAACATTGTGTATGTTTCAAACCATCGGTTGTAGCATCAAACCATCTATTCCAACAACTCTAAATGGTTGGGTAAATGCTAGGGGTAACCTTGTTCAACACACACAGTCATTCGAACGCTGCCGACAACTCCGGGCCGAAGTGTCTCTTAAGGTCCCTTCAGCATGAAATCATCAATCTTTACAAGGTCATATCTCAGAGCTCGTGCAAGGTAGCATCCATCCATCAAGTGTTATGGGACCATGTTTCCAAGGCCTACAATAGCCTGTCTCAATTTTCATAGATTCAAATTCATTTAAATTTGGCAATACATTCTTGGTCGATGTCAGAACTCACAGTGTTCCTCATTCAAACAGCCAGCATTGTATATCTTCAAACCATCTATTCCAATAGCTTTGAATGGCCAGATAAATGCTACTGACAACCTTTTTTGGCACACATAGTCATTTGAACATCACCGACCACTCCGGGCCAAGCAGTAGGATGAGTGCAAATATGTATTTAGATGCAAAAGCGCTTGTGGTCCACTTTGAAATTTGATCATGTATTTGGATCATGGAATGTTATTTGGATCATGTATTGATCATATTGTAACCCAATCTTAAATGTAAGCCTAAATGGCACTGAGAAGCCTAAAAGGTACCTAGGGGTCACTACGAATGGTTATGTATTGATCCTAGGCTAGGGGTTGATGGAAATAACCTATAAGGTTCTATAAATATGTACTAAGGCTATTAGAGCCTTTACATAGTGTTAAAAGCACTAAATGTGAGCAATCTTGTAAATTGCCTATATAGAAAATATAAGCCAAATAGGGCTTAACTGGAGTTAGTAGGGGTTAGTAGGAATTATAAGCTAGTTTGGTTTGTAAAGGTTGTCTCTAAACCTTTTATAAGTAGTTAGTGGGAAAAGGGTGTTGGGTTGTCAAGTACAGTCAACAACAGTGAACTGTTATACTTGATCTAAATGAGCTCCTTGTTTAGTTTGAAGTAGAACATTTATTTGCATTTTTTTTGACTTGGCTATAATATCTTTTCATTACCTTCATCACTGACAACACCAAGGATTTAACTGGTGTATTGACAGTGACTGGTATAGGGGTACAGTCAGCAACTAAGAGACCCCGCAATACTATAATCATAGGACCCTGAAACATCAAGGAAAAACAAAACAACCACCTTCAAATGAGCCAAGGTAGTAATACTGAGCATCTCGATGGTGTTCTTGTCATCCAAGGGGTGGTCCAAAATACCATGGGTATCAATAACTTGATACCTCAAGTACATATAATTAGTATGCTCAACAAATAGAGACTTAGTAGTAAAAGCATAAGGTTGCACATCCACATCTACCCTAGTAATCTTATTAATAAAATAACTCTTGCCAACATTAGGGTACCCATAGATCAAAATAGGCCTGGTATTGGGGTCAATAGATGAAAACCTTGCCATATGTTGCCTCACTTATTCGAGGTCATGTCTTTATATTGTGACTATCTCGTGGAACAAGGAACACACCAATGAATATAAATATTTGATTCCACGTGATCTTGGATAGGCTGTGACATAGAAATATTGCCTTATATTATATTTATACATTTCTGCATTCATTTCATTACTTTTGTTATTATTACAGTCAAGGAATTGACTGTTATTGAGGACAATGACTAGCATTTGTAGCACAGTCAACAAGTTAAACACACATCGATAAACATACAAGCATAACTATAAGGCATGGGAAATTTAAAAAGCATAAGACAACCACATAAACATAAATTAGTATACATCAATACACCAAACACATGAATTGCATACCTAAAACATAAAAAAAATAATTCGTAGGGCATGAAGCCAAATATATATATCCAATAATGTCATACATTGAATATATTCAATATAGTTAAACTGGCTTCCTCAAAGCCAAATGGATGTACAATGTATCACTTATACAATATACAAAAAATATGTCCACTAATGCCATATAGGCATACAATCCATATCCCTAATCTAGTTCTTTCCCACCAAGGGAAGAAAAAAAATCTTGAGTTGTCTTTGATCATCGCGTCGATGGAGATGCAGTGGATGTTGTAGTCTTCCGAGTGCACTCACTCATCCTCCTATCTAGACTCTTCTATAGCTCAAGCTGATAAAAAAAGCATCAATAACAAATATTCATCAAAATTGAATTATACAATGACATAAAATTGAATATTTGCTTACCACTAGAAAATACTCACTATGTTCATCCACCGAAAGTGCACGATGGCGATCTAGAGTAATAAGTCCCTAAAACAATGATCAAACTAATAATTAAAATACATACATGAATATCATTATAAAATTCAATACAAACTATTAAAATAACAATATAAATTAAGTGATCTCTTTCATACCTCAATCAGTGCTTCAGAATGAGCTACTGTTACAACTACTCCATGATCCAAAGTATCATGAACAGAAGGAGGAGTCCCTGATGTTAATAACTGAAAATGAAACAAAAAAAGTATTATGCAGTTATCAAGATTACATATATTTTTTACAACCCTACTAATGAGTAAATGATACCTCTGTGAAGGTTCCATCGCGCCCTTCAGTGTGTGGTGTCGATGTCGAAGCTCCAACATTCAACTAGTGCACATGTACATGGAAAATTATAAGATAACCATTCATATAAGAACTACTACTAATATGTTAATTATATGCATTATTACATATATACATGTGGACTCAATGGTGACCTCACAAACCCAGGTGAAAGAATGTGATCATCGTGCCTCTGGATTTTGATCATAATTTGTTTAGTAATTTAGTTATTCATTCATTTATTAATTAAATATAATCAAGTAAATCAAATTAACATTCAAATAAAGATACCTCAAGGAAAGTGGCATGATGCCCTTCGCTGTCTATTGTGAACATCGATGGTCCACCAAAGAACGTCTAATGCACAGGCACAATAAGTTATGATACAATTATTCATATAATTACATAATAATCAAATATATTAATTAAAATATTTTATTCGATACATACTTGTAGAATTGACAATGATGTGTAGAAGGGGACATGAGGATCATTGCCACTGCCACTACCACTGACACTCTTGCCCTGAATTTTCATCATAATCAATAGATACTAAATTAATTAGTTATTCTTTTATAAATGAAATATGATCAAAGCAATTTAATGAAATTGGAAATATTTACCCATGTGTCAATGCCAAATGTCATATTTATAAAACTATCAGTCATCATTCCAGGATCATCTTCCTCTCTCTCAACAAGTACCAAATGTGCACAAGCATCCACATGACTGACAAATATGCCCCCTCAAAGATTGACCATGGTCACCCTTAACTAAAGGAGTGGCACACAAAATGAGAGTCTGTGTCAAAGCACTAATCGTGCCTAGTGTGTCCACCTCTACATGTTCCTTCACAATGGAAGGAATAGTGACATGATCCACCTGTGGCTTGCCAATAGGAACCCTAGGTGCATTAGGGTCACGATGTGCCCCCACTCTATGAAATGATGACCCCCTCCTCTACCCTGAGAATCTAGATAGTCAAAATAATTTGGCACCTCCTTGAGTACAAACTCGCAATAAAGTTTCCTCAAATAAAGTAAAAATTGTAACTCTATTCACACGCTTCATAAAATAAAGATAAAATAAGAAACACTACATTCAAATGACATTTAAAATTGGTTATACCCTAGTTATTATATGGACTTGGGTCTATTGTATACCTTCATGTTGCCCTAGATTCTTGTTATGAGGTTGTTGAGTTCATCATAATAGTTACGGGTCCAAGAAAGGAAAACACCACCCTCACAACTGGACACAATTAAACCTAGAAAAAATGTAAGATGAACTAAATTAGTTTTAACAATTGTAATTACTTATTTTTAGATTTCTAAATTTTAATATCATAACTTTAAACTAAATTAATTGAATGCGATTTTAATTGTAAGAATCATATTTTTCCTCAACACATTAAATAATCAAAATCATTTTGAAATTTTATGGATGAATTTCTAACAATAATATTCTATTAAAACAAAAAACATAAATAAAATAAAAAAGTACTACCATTGGAGCTAATACCCATAGAATTAAAAATTTGGAGGGGATTATAAATAAATGAGGAATACCTCAACCACTTAGTCTCACATGAATGTTCGTTCTTTCTTTCCTTTGAATGTTTTTCTCCTTTTATGAAAATTTTTCTTCCTTCTATTTTTGTCTTGTTTTCCATTCTCGACGCATTTTCTATCATTGTTTTTGTAGATTGTTTCCCTTAAGATTTCTTTTTCATTTGATAATTTTTTATAGTTTTAGTTTTTTTAGCATGCATGCTGGTCCTATTCATTTTTTTTTTGTACATTTTAACTCTTGTGTTATGTTTCTATGTCATTCTGGTGCGGTTATGTTTGAATTGTTCTTTATCACCTGTTATATGATGTGAACAACCAGTGTCTATGATCCATTATGATTTCTTTTCTACATGAGAGACCAAAGCCTTTTCTTCATGAATAGGAGTCTCATCTTTGATAAAAATAAACTTAATCTCATCATCACTTTTTACTGATTCATTATCATAATAACATTCTTTTTGATATTTGGATTTGTACAGTTTGGGATAATTCTTAGGAACTCTGGAAGGACATCTGGAAGAAAAATGACCTATCTTATTACATAAAAAATATTTCAAAGGTAACTCACCTTCATACTTTCCTTTACCTCTATTCTTTCTTTTGGTGACCATAGCAACAAGCTCATCCAACTTCCTTTCTTCTTCTCCTATCTCTACCTATTCGTTAGCAAATTCTACAAGACTAGCATAAGTGTCATTTCTACTGGTACTTCCAAAATTCTTTATCATCTTATAATCCTTATGAACAATTGATTTAAATGTAGATTCTATTTGAGGTAAATATTATTGTAATCTTGAAGTTTCAAATGTAGATAACTTACCAATCAAAATCTCCCTTGTAAACCCCTTAGTGAGCGATATAATCTCCTCAATTTCCATGACCTTGGTGTCATATGCTGGTGTCAAGGATCTCATAATATTTGTAATGATTTCATCTTCTATAATTATTCCTCCTAAATTTTTGATGCCAGTAACAACCTATGTTACCCTTTGAACATATGATCTTCTTGCATCTTCTGTTAGGATTAGGTAATACTGAGAGGGGGGGTGAATCAATATTACATAACTTTGATCTTTTCAACTTTAAACAATTATAAAAAAAATCCAAAGTAATGCAAAAATGAAAAGATCATATAAGCATAACACATTACTCATTACACCATGATTTTTTCTCGAAGAAACCCTGGCCAAAAGGAAAACCTCGGTGGGGATGGTACCCATAAATATACACTAAAATATAAGATCCCTGTTAGGAGATCTAGCCCTTTTAGGAGCTGATTGTTACATAGTAGATTTCCTTGTTAAAGGAATACAAAACCCTGTTAGGGGTTTACCAAACACCTGGTTAAAGGTGGTGAGCACACTGCTCTTACAATTAGTACTTGTCTCAAAAGAGTTCACAAAAGAGGAACAATACAAGAACTTATCTTGCTTAGATAGTTCTAGTTATAGCTTGACCTCTTACTGAGCTCGCATATGATATCTTCTCTTACATTCACAAACTTACTCCATCATCATAATCATAACCATACCTCACTTTCACAAAATCAATCTATACGTATACAGAATCAGCCTTCAAGTCAGCTTCACGAATACCATACACAACATATCAATAACTTGTGCAAATGATAATTATGGAGTTGGAATTGTAGCAAGATTTCAAGATGAACCTAGAGAATCACATTATGTAGTAGTAAAGAGGATACTAAGATATTTAAGAGGCACAATGGACTATGGATTTTGGTATGAAAAATCTTATGATTTTACCTTATGTGCATATACAGATGTTGATTGCGGAGGCAGTGTTGATGATAAGAAAACAGTGGTGGATTTTCCTTGGCTAAGAAAGAAGTAGAATTGTATCTCACAGAGCACAACAAAAGCAAAATATGTAGCAGCAAAAAACAATTGTAACCAAATAATTTGGATGAGGCAAATGTTGAAGGATATTGGAATAAAGTCTATTGAACATGCTGTCATACATTGTGACAACACTAGCATAGTTAGTATGTCTAAGAATCCTGTATTATATTATAAGACAAAACATATAGAGATTAAGTATCATGTTGTAAGAGAGAAAGTTGTTGAGAAGGAAGTCAGATTTGAGTACATAAGTACAAAGGAGAAGATAGAAGATATATTTACAAAGCCTTTGCCTAAGGATACATTTGAGTATCTAAGAGGTATGCTTGGGGTTATGCCCCAACCTAATTTTGAGAAGTGATGTAGTTGGTTGCATCCATCCAGTGGTATATAAGCCTTATCTTTCTTTTGGACTAGATGTTGGTACTTCCTCTATGGGGGAGTATGTGCATCTGAGCTGAGTCATGAGGACTCTAGTGAATGTATTTTCTGAATAGCGTCTTTTGACATTGGAGTTGTTGTTGACATAATGATGATATTTCTATCATTGATGTCAATGGGGGAGAAGTGTACATGAAAAAAACTATTTGTACTATCTGAATAGGAAAATGAAGCAAGATTTAATTGATGAAAAGGATTTGAAATGTTTGTCAGAGCAACAGTATTGCAGTATTGGATTTTTGGAACATTGGATGTTTTTTCATCTATGTTTCCATCAATGCCAATGGGGGAGATTGTTAGGAATGAATGCTAAATGTTTGGCAGCCATTCTATAGTAGTTGTTGTTGCATTCATGACTATGATTGTCATTGATGTCAACACAGTGATCTTTCAGAGACTTGCAGAGAAGCAGACAGAGTTTGGATTAGCGCACGTGGGATATTGTAGTTGGAGCTATGTGATGTTGAGGATATACTCTTTGATATGTTATATGTCTATGGTTAAGAGTACAGTTAGTAATTCATTTATTTATGGAAGTTATGAGCATTTTGGTGGAAGTAGTATTCAGGCAGTGTTCCTGAGTAGCGGTTTGTGGAAATTGGATGATATCTCCTAATTGGGATGGAATCTGGTTTTGTGTAGTTAAAGGGAATTTGAAGACACATTGATAGTGATGTGGATGACAATGCAAACTTCGAGGTCATACGAGTGGAGAATTATTGTAGTTGGAAGTTGACAGTTTTGTATAATTTTGATGTAGTGTGTGGAAACTTTTATTTTGTAATTGTATGCCAACTCATTTGTAATTATTTGAGTGTGGTATAAAGGAAGGAATGTTTTTCCTTTTTTTGAAGAAGTGGATGAATATGAAGTGAAGAAAAGAGCTAAATGTGAAAGCGAATTGTGAAGGAAGACATGTGAAGTACAAAGATCTGAAATTGAGATCTGGTGTAACAATGAGTGCGGTTTGGCATAGTCAGAGAAGAGGTAACATATTATTCTATTGATTAATAAAAAGATTATTTGGATAGTGTGTTTAGTGATCTTACCCTGAAGCTATTTGGGTAGTGGGTCCTTCAATCTTCCATAACTCTTAACAGGGTTAGAATCTTTTAATAGGGATTCAAAATCTCCTAATAGGGATTCATATGTATTGAATGCATTTCATAAGACTCCTAATAGAGTCCATCCTTTCACAAGTAATATTCATATTAGTGCATCTTTTTTGGGCATCATTCCCACTGGGGTTTACTCTTTGATCAAGAGGTTCCCTAGTCAACATATCTTGTGTCATTGTGTTATTGTTTATGAATATCTTTCTATGGTTGGTAATTATATTGCTTACATGGTATAATGGTGTTGAAGTTGATAAAAGTTATAATTATCTGATAAATGATTCACCCCCCCACCTCTCTCAATTATCTTGGTGGACTTTACTTTCTAACAATATCTTCATCGCAGATCAAAACTATGGCACTATACCCTGTTATCTTGATTTTGGACTTAGTCATTTTCATGACTGTGACTCCAGTGGCAATCTCTGCAACATACAATCACTCCAACATAAGTGTTGCCATAAATGACAACCCTCAACTGATTCCCAGTGCTCCAAAACATCACATGCCAACAATCTCTCCCTTTGGCATTGATGGCAACACTTAGAAAAATGACCAAGTGTCGCAATGCAACTTCCTTTTTCTTGTTCTCTTTTCTATTTATTTTTGTTTCTTTTCTACATCTTTTTATTTATTTATTACTACTTCATATTTCTTTTTCTTCCTCATTTTTCCTTTCTCTTCCTCTCCCTTTAACATCAATAAAAAAGGGTACTATCAAAATTGCAAACTTAAGCACAAATGGTTTAGTGCTTACTCACCAGATTTAAGACATCTTGGAAAGAGTTTTCCAAGGTCTTAACTTCTTCAATCCATGAATTTATCAACATTTCATTGACATGGATTAATCCATTCAGTGCATATGACATTGTCTCTACTGCCAATACATGCTCTACTTGCATAGTCAGGATTTTAGTACTTACCTCATATCCCATAGGATAGCACCACTTGGTTCTTGGCTCAATTTCCTCAAAGAAGACACAATCAGTTTCAACCATGAAATAGAAAGTGTCCTCAAATTTTTCCACTAAATTCTCTAGAATTATGTACCTTTCTTTCATCTACCTATGCAGTATCTTGATCATGCCAAACAACTCTCCATCTACCTAGTCCTTCTTCTGTCTTCTATAGTATTCTGAAATTTGAAGTCCAGTGGGTTCATTATCTCTCCATGCTCTAGGATGCATGTCAGGAAATTTGTGAATGATATGAATGTACATGTGAATTAGAAATGAACCAAACCTAAATGTCTTAGATTTATCCTTCTTTATAGCTTTCACATTCTCAATAAACTGTTGTGCTAGAATTTCGCAAAGATTATACTTCTTGTTCTCTTTTACCATTCTGTATGCCATCATAATGACTCCAGCAGATACAGGATTAGGTCTTCTATTGTTAAACAACTTGTAGCCTAGCAACATTATTGCAATTTGACGTCTTGCAAATAAATATCATTTACAATCATAGCCCTTTTATCCGACTTAGAGTGTGTTAGGGTTTCTACCAGTTTCTTTAGGTTCTTTTCTTCTAAAGGTAGGGCTCCTTCATTGTCAGGGCATGTGATATCATGAATCAACTCTGCACATATCTTAATAGGTTGTTCACCTATCCACAAAAATTGGTCATGAACTCTACTAAGAGTGATCTTAAACCATTCAACTTCCATGAATTTTGTGAGTTACGTTAACTTAAGGATTGACTGATCCTTTAGGTGCTTAAATTATTCTACCATAGATCCATCAACTTCAATCATACTATTCAATTCACTAAAAGATGTTAACCTCCCCAATAATCTCATACTTGCAATGTATGTATGTCCTAATATCTTCTACATGCAACACACCTACGGGGGTTTGTGAAAGTACTCCTTTAGATCATCCTCATACGATTTGAATGGATTCCTTTTGAATTTATACCTAGGTCTTTCTACAACATCATAAATTACTAGTGCGTCCATGACTTCTTTAAGATATTAGGTCTAAATACCTTGAACACACCTGAATTCGATGCTTTGCTTCACGCAATCATGCAATCACACTTCCAGATGATTGATAACCTTCTTATCTCTATTCTCCTTAAGCATTGATCAATAAATGGTGTATATTTGAGGTCTTTTAGGTCCTTTCATCCATCGCACATTGAGTATGTGTATTAAAAATAGGTAGCTCAACTTTGCATGTCATCCAATCGATAAAAATCATGAACACAAAAGATGAATCTCCAAGTGTTGTGCTCTCAACCATAGACTCCACAACATCTGTACACATCATTCCTAAGATCCCATGAGCTTACTCCACATATACAGGGGCTAGATAATTTTTGTTCACTATATGCAATGCTCCCCATAAGGCCATGTGGCCTTCTAGGTTGATACCTCAAAAATAACTCATCATGTGAAGACATAGCATCATCTACTGTCTCTCCCTGAACTAGTGCTTTGTTTAAAACTTTCACTTTCCATATCTCGTCATCCTCTTTTCTCTCTGATTTCTTAAAATGATTCCCAAATTCATCCATGTACTTATTAAGACTTTTACCACTATCACAACCATTTTTCCTTATAATGACAGGAGGTGGTCCTCTTGGTTCACTAGATTTTCTTAGTCCTCTTTTGTTGTCTTCTCCATTATATCTGCAAAAATTCACAATCTGACCTAGATTGTTACATTTTTAACAATTAGGTGGTCTCCTTCTATCTTAATTAGTTTGTAATTTACAATACCTTATTGTATGCCCATAGTTATTACATTTTTGACATGTGATCTTAGTTGTTGTTTCTTCTCTCATATAGTCTTGCTTATCCCTGGACTGCTCAAGTTTTCTACAATCTACTTTCTTGTGTCCATATTCATAGCAATTAGAATAGTAACTAGTAAAGGGCTTAGAGTTACCTTTACTTCTGCAATATCTTTTCATGTGTCCAACTTTGTTGCATCTGAAACATCTACCTCTGAAGGCTCTGAACTATTCTCTAGGTTCTTCATTAGTAGGTATCTCTTTAGGAATAGGTCTTTCCTCATTCTTGGCTTTATTTTATTCTTCCTGGGTTTTTGAACTTTCACCTTCATTGAATCCAACTCTAGTCATATCTCCTTTAGGCTTCTGTCTTGCTCTTTGTTCATCAATCTTGTCACTACTCATGTACAACTTCTCAATGTGTAATTTGGCTTGAGTGAGTTCACCTTTAATGATCTAATTATATTTTTCTAATTCCTGATATTTACCTTTGCATTGGTCAAGTTCAGTCTTCATTTCAGTTATCTACTTGTTAGACTCTTTTATTGACTCTTCAACTTTGTTTCTTTCATGCTTTTCATTCTAAATTTCTTTAATCATTAAAAGGTTGATTTGTTCTTTTTCTTGATCTAGCTTCTTTACTTTGTCTGATGTGTCACTGTCTAAACCTTCTTTGATCTTCTCCATAAGGTCTTGTCTCTGACTCTTTACAATCTCAAGCTTTTCTTTTAGTTTCCTCATGAAACCTTCTACTCTACTTAATTTAAATTTTAGTTCACCATTCTTAGCTTTCATCTTATCCAGATCTACAAGTGCAGCCACAAAGTTCTCTTGCAAGAATCCTAAATGCATTCTGATCTCCCTTAAGCTGTTAGGCTTTCTCTCCAAGGGTCAATGGCTCTGATACCAATTGTTAGGATTAGGTAATACTGAGAGGGGCGGTGGTTCAGTATTACAAAACTTTGATTTTTTCAACTTTAAACAATTATAAACAATCCAAAGTAATGAAAAAATGAAAAGAACATATAAGCATAACACATTACTCATTACACCATGATTTGTTCTCGAGGAAACCTTGGCCAAAGGGAAAACCCTGGTGGGGATGGTACCCAAAAATATGCACTAAAATATAAGATCCATGTTAGGAGATCTAGCCCTGTTAGGAGATGATTGTTACATAGTACATTTCCTTGTTAGGGGAATACAAAACCCTGTTAGGGGTATACCAAACACTTGGTTAAAGGTGGTGAGCACACTGCTCTTACAATTAGTACTTGTCTCAAAAGAGTTCACAAAAGAGGAATAATACACACACTTATCTTGCTTAGATAGTTCCAGTTATGGCTCAACCTCTTACTAATCTTGCATCTGATATCTGCTCTTACATTCAAAAATGTACTCCATCATCATAATCATAACCATTCTTTGTTTTCACAAAAGCAATCTATACTTATACAAAATCAGCCTTCAAGTCAGCTTCACAAATACCATACAAAATATATCAATAACTTGTGCAAATGATAATTATAAATTTGGTGATCTTATACTACCAAAGAGTCAAAAATATACTTTATTCACTTGTCTTAGCATGTTACCATATCCACTATGATCTCCTTAATCTTTGCAACTATTCATATACCTTGTTACACTATTTTACTATCTTTGCATACCTTCTAAACACTATATCTCACAGATCTGGCAACCAAAACTTATGCGCTTTTAATTGAAGCATTCATACATCCCAAAATACCTCCAGTTAACTTTGCAAGCCATAATACCTCATATATCTTCATCGTTGATCAAACTTGTGGTACTATAACCTGTTATCCTGATTCTGGACTTAGTCATTTTCATGACTGTGACTCTAGTGGCAATCTCCACAACATGTGATCACTCTAACATAAGTTTTTCCATAAATGACAACCCTCAAGTGATTCCTAGTGCTCCAATACATCACATGCCAACAATCTATCCCTTTGGCATTGATGGCAACACTTAGAAAAATGACTAAGTGTCACAATACAACTTCCTTTTTCTTTTTCTCTTTTCTATTTTTTTTGTTTCTTTTCTACATCTTTTCTTTGTTTATTACTCCATATTTATTTTTCCTTTCTCTTCCTCTCCCTTTGACATCAATAGAAAAGGTACTATCAAAATTGCAAACTTAAGCACAAATGGTTTAGTGCTTCTCACTAGATTTAAGACATCTTGGAAAGAGTTTTCTAAGGTCTTAACTTCTTCAATCCATAAATTTATCAAAAGTTCACTCACATGGATTAATCCATTCAGTGCATATGACATTTTATCTGCTGCCAATATATGCTCTACTTGCATAGTCAGGATTTCAGTACTTACCTCATATCACATAGGATAGCACCACTTGGTTCTTCGCTTAATTTCCTCAAAGCAGACACAATCAATTTCAACCATGAAATAGATAGTGTCCTCATATTTTTCCACTAAATTCTCTGGAATTATGTACCTTTATTTCATCTACCTCTACAGTATATTGATCATGCCAAATAACTCTCCATCTACCTAGTCCTTCTTCTATCTTCTATAGTATTCTAAAATCTGAAGTCCAGTGGGTTCATTGTCTCTCCATGCTCTAGGATGCATGTCAGGAAAGTTGTGAATGATATGAATGTACATGTGAATTAGCAATGAACCAAACTTAAATGCCTTATATTTATCCTTCTTTATAGCTTTCACATTCTCAATAAACTGTTGTGCTAGAATTTCACAAAGATTACACTTATTGTCCTCTTTTACCATTCTTTATGCCATCAGGATAACTCCAGTATATACAGAATTAGGTCTGCTATTGTTAAAAAACTTGTAGGCTAGCAACATTGCTGCCAATCTGACATCTTGCAAATAAATATCATTTACTTTCATATCCCTTTTATCCCACTTAGAGTGTGTTAGGGGTTCTGCTAGTTTCGTTAGGTTCTTTTCTACTACAGGTAGGGCTCCTTCATTGCTAGGGCCTATGATATCACGAATCAACTGTGCACATATCTTAACAGGTTATTCACCTATCCACAAAAACTAGTCATGAACTCTGCTAAGAATGATCTTAAACCATTGAACTTTTGTGAATTCTGTAAGTCAGGTTAACTTAAGGATTGACTGATCGTTTAGGTTCTTAAATTGTTCTACCATAGATCCATAAACTTCAATCATACTATTCAATTCACTATAGATGTTCACCTCCCCAATAATCTCATACTTACAATGTATGTATGCCCTAATATATTCTACGTGCAACATGCCTATGGGGGTTTGTGAAAACACTTATTCTGGATCATCCTCATAGGATTTAAATGTATGCCTTTTGAATTTATACCTAGGTCTTTCTACAACATCATAAATTATTGGTGCGCCCATGACTTCTTTAAGAGATTAGGTCTAAATACCTTGAACATACCTAAATTCAATGCTTTTCTTCATGGGATCATGCAATCACACTTCCAGATTATTGATAACCTTCTTAACTCTGTTCTCCTTAAGCACTGATCAACAAATGGTGTAGATTTGAGGTCTTTCTAGGTACTTTTATCCATCACACATTGAGTATGTGTATTAAACATAGGTAGCTCAACTTTACATGTCATCCAATTGATAAAACTCATGAACATAGAAGATGAATCTCCAAGTGTTGCACTCTCAACCATAGACTCCACAATGTTTGTACACATCATTCCTAAGCTCGCATGAGATTAATCCACATATACAGGGGCTAGATAATTTTTTTTCACTGTATCCAATGCTCCCCATAAGGCCATGTGGCCTTCTAGGTCGATACCTCAAAGAACTCATCATGCGAAGACACAACATCATCTATTGTCTCTCCCTAAACCAGTGCTTTGTTTAAAACTTTCACTTTCCATATCTCACCATCCTCTTTGCTCTCTGATTTCTTAAAATAAATCCCAAATTAATCCATGCAGTCATGTGCAACTTCTCAATCTTGTAACTACTAATGTACAACTTCTCAATTGTAATTTGGCTTGAGTGAGTTCACCTTTAATGATCTAATTATATTTTTCTAAGTCTTGATATTTACCTTTGCATTGGTAAAGTTTAGTCTTTATTTCACTTATCTGCTTGTTAGACTTTTTTATTTACTCTTCAACTTTGTTTCTTTCATCCTTTTCATGCTAAATTTCTTTAATCATCAAAAGGTTGATTTGTTCTTTTTCTTGCTCCAACTTCTTTACTTTGTTTGATGTGTCACTGTCTGAACCTTCTTTGATCTTCTCCATAAGGTCTTGTCTCTGACTCTTTACAATCTCAATCTGTTCTTTTAGTTTTCTCATGAAACCTTCTGCTCTTCTTATTTTAAATTTTAGTTCACCATTCTCAGCTTTCATCTTATCCAAATCTTCAAGTGCAACCTCAAAGTTCTCTTGCAAGAATCCTGAATCCATTCTGATCTCCCTTAAACTGTTAGGCTTTCTCTCCAAGGGCTAATATCTCTAATACCAATTGTTAGGATTAGGTAATACTGAGAGGGGGGGGGGGTGATTCAATATTACATAGCCTTGATCTTTTCATCTTGAAACAATTATAAATAATCCAAAGTAGTCCAGAAATGAAAATAACATATAAGCATAACACATTACTCATTACACCATGATTTGTTCTCGAGGAAACCTTGGCCAAAGGGAAAACCTCTGTGGGGATGGTACCCACAAATATGCACTAAAATATAATATCCTTGTTAGGAGATCTAGCCCTGTTAGGAGATGATTGTTACATAGTACATTTCCTTGTTAGAGGAATACAAAACCTTGTTAGGGGTATACCAAACACCTGGTTAAAGGTGGTGAGCACACTTCTCTTACAATAAATACTTATCTCAAAAGAGTTCACAAAAGAGGAACTACATAAGCAATTATCTTGCTTAGATAGTTCCAGTTATAGCTTGACCTCTTAAAGATTTGGCATATGATCTTTTCTCTTACATTCACAAACTTACTCCATCATCATAATCATAACCATACTTTGCTTTCAAAAAAGCAATCTATACTTATACAAAATCAACCTTCAAGTCAGCTTCATAAATACCATACAAAACATATCAATAACTTGTGCAAATGATAATTATGGAGTTGACGATCTTATATTACCAAAGATTTGGAAATATTCTTTATTCACTTGTCTTAGCACATTACTATATCCACTATGCTCTCCTTAATCTTCACAACTGTTCATATACCCTGTTACACTATTTTACTATCTTTGCATAACTTCTGAACACTATATCTCACAGATCTAGTAACCAAAAGTTATGCGCTTTTAACTAAAGCATGTATACATCCCAAAATACCTCTAGTTAACTTCACACACCATAATACCTCATATATCTTCATTGTTGATCAAAACTGTGGCACTATACCCTGTTATCCTGATTCTGGACTTAGTCATTTTTATGACTGAGACTCCAGTGGAATCCTCACAACATGCGATCACTCCAACCTAAGTGTTTCCATAAATGTCAACCCTCAAGTGATTCCTAGTGCCCCAAAACATCACATGCCAACATCTTCATGTTCTCTAACTTTTCTTTCCAACTTTGCAACTTGGCATGTTTGGTGTATTTGTATCCTTCATATAATGCTTCCTTTTTTTCTAGATCTCATGTGTTGAATCAGGCTCCTTAACCTTTTTAAACTGCCTCTGAAAGTGCACTGATTAATGCTTCTCTTGCAACCATATTTCAAGTGGACTCCTTTTTTTCAATGTTAGTACTTGATTCCATCTCATCCTTTGTCTTAATGTCAGTATGGTTCTTTTTAATTATCCAATATTCAATTCCTAAATAGATCAAATGAGTCTACATCTTGTTCTTCTAGTTGTCAAAATTTTCACCATCAAACTTTGGATTGTCCTTCCTATAACTTTCCATTTTGGATCTCCTCAAATGGTTAAGATTTTTCCAAGAGGACCAAAATCTCTAATACCAATTTTTAGGAATAACAATCTAGACAACACAACTAAGGGGGGGGGGGGGGGGTGAATAAGTTATGTGTAATTATAATAAAATTTAAACTTTTCTATCTGATTACCAATTAAACATAGAATAGTACTAATCAAGATGAACATTGCAAATGCTAATACCATAACACAATTTTTTTTCTCGAGGAAAACCTTGTTAAGGGAAAAACCCCGGTGAGGATAATTGTTGGAATTAGGAGAGATAGGGTACTGAGAGGGGAGGGGTGAGTCAGTGCCCACAAAAACTTTTACTCATAAACCTTTCAGATCTATAATAGTAAATAATAGTAACCTTCCAAAATAACTTGTGAAAGTAAACAACATGAAATCAACAATATAATAGTCCCATAACACAAGTATTTTGGTAATGCAGAAACCCTTGTTATAATGTAAAAACTACGGTGGGATGACACCCACAAATTCTTCACTACTGCAGATAGAAAAGGTTTTCCTGTTAGGGCTACAAGTTTTGATCACTTCTGGTGATCTTACCCTGTTAGGAGTAACATATTAGATCAGCTAGATCTACCTAGTTATAGGATTTTAGCAACACTACTTCAGTGTGCACTTGGTAAAGAGATTTACAATAAGACTGTCAAGTCTACTCTATTAAGAGATTTTACAAAACTCTATTACAATGATTAGAAAGAAATAGGTATCTATCTGCTAATGACAACTTAATTGTCTGATACAGATCAATAAACTACTGATAAAATATCACCTTTACTGTGATGAATCTCTGCCCTGAACTACTCGGTTAACCTGCTCTGATTCTGCTTAATCTGATAAACTCTAAATACTTATCTACTTTGTCAACTAATAATCTTGAAGGTTGGAAAGTACTTCAAGTGCTTCTTTGCTCATACATCAGTTCACATAAAAAATTATGTAACATAAAAAATATATAGCATACAACATTATGCCACTTATACAAAATTAGGTTTACAAATCTTAGACAAAACCCTAAGATCTACGGTGTACAAAAATAACCTAGATCAAACTATTACATAAGATCTTCATCGTATCTCAACAAAAAGTTGTTCTCAATCTTGGTAAAACATTTTCTGATCTGTTGTAACCGTTTGCATAGAAGAATGTGCCATTCCTGAATATTATGCCAATTCTTGTGATCCTCGGTAAACACTATATAAACTGCTCAGTGTTTACTATCGCTCGGTATTGGTGTCTATTGATGCTCGGTAAACTATCTGATGCTTAGTGTATACACTTAACCGACTGGCTTGTTTTGCTTATAGTTACCGATTAGCTTCATATAAGTAACCAACTGATATTCTTTGATAACCTTTGATACTAATGAAAATCATTAATGCTCAATAGAGATAACAATCTGCCCCTTTGGCATTAGTATCAAAACTTGAGTGTATATAGACCTTACATCTCAAAAAACTTATATCTCCACCATATACATAACATATCAAAAATTTCTAAATGCTCCCCCTCGGTGCATGCTCCAGTAATGTGTAGTATACTTAGCAAAAATGTACATATTTGGCATATACATTGAGTTCCCCCTTTTTGATATTAATGCCAAATACAAAAATTGTATACTTACAGCTTGTAAAAAATGTGCTGATGGGTTTTCTTCAGTGATGCCAAGAGGTTTTCCCATTCCTCTTTCAAGTTGGTGAGAGAAATGTGCTCAAGACCGACTTGTGCATGCATATCAAATATGTTGTCCAACACAGAAATCTCTGGTGTTGCAACAAGTGATTGTGCCCTGACACTATGCTTCTCAAAAAATTTTAGGTATGGAAGGAGTTCTGTCTGCAACTCAATAACTTGATTAGTTATGCACTCTTCTTGTTTCTTGAGATTTGCTATCAACCACAAGAGTTCTTGAACTCTAACTATGTGCTTAGCAATAGCTTGAGGCTTGGTTGTAGCTGTTAGTGCACTGACTGAGATTTCATTCTCAAACTGTTTAATCTTTTCACTGATATCTATAGTGAATGTTCCGATAGTGCATAGCTTATACAAGATTTGGAAAATAGAGTTAGTAATACATTGAATCTCAGTTATTACCTCTAAAAGTTTAACCTTATTAACTGCCACTTCTTGGCTTATTCTTTCAGCTAATTTATCTTGTATTTTTTACTCTACCCTCTCTTCAATTCTTTTGTTAGCATCGACATCTGGGGTGTTGAATCCTTCAACAAGAGTAGCAAGTTGGTCCATAATCAGTGTGTCCTCATCTACATGTATCTCGAGGATGACCTATTGTAAGATGTCTCTTACATTTTCCAGTATTTCCTTGCTCTTAGTCTCTTATCTCAATTTCTCTTGTGCTACTTTTCGTGTACATAATTCCCCATATTTTCTCAATTCATCAAGGCTAAGGGTCCTCGGGTCATAGTCAGGTATCACAATGACTTTGTCTAGAGTGACCGACCCTTTTCCTTTCTTCTTCTTCTTCTTCTTCTCCGGTGCAAGTGGTGAATTCTTTACAACGGTGACAATAGCTTTGTCTTTTGTCCTTAGAGTGTTCTACTCAATAGACACACTATCTTCCTTCTTCTTCTCCTCGGTAACCTGTGTGTTGGTTGAATGAGGTGGAGTGTCAGATGTGGTGTTATTAGTTGTCTTAGGCTCATCTTGTGCCTTTGGTTCTATTTCACCAACCTCTTTACCTTCGGTTTCTGATTTATCAGCCTCTTTTCCTTTAGGCTTGTTTGTCTCTATAGGAGGTTCATTTCTTGGTTCCCCTACTGTATCTTTAGGTTTCTTAGGGATAGAGCCTTCGGGTTGTTCCTAAGATAGAATCTCTATGGCTTCAACAAGTACATGAATCTCACCCGCTAGTGATGGAAATACACACTTGATAACATGTGCTTCATCTAGTGTGTTGTCTGGTGCATTATTCACATCATCATCTCATCCCTATCATCAGGATCACTATTTGTGATGTCCTCAATGAATACATCCTTGTCATTTGTATCCTCAATCTGAATTACTTTTGGATTTGGTACATCCTGTGAACTGTTCTTAATTTCTTGACCAATTGTCATATCAATTACCTCAGTAAGAGATACCTTTGACAAAATCTTTGCTACATTCTCCTCAATAAATATTCATTTACCTTTTGAATTATTTCTCTTTTTAGACAAATTTTGGAATGCAACTTTCTCATTATGCTCTCTAACTGCTAAAAGTGAACTCTAGATAAGTTGACATGACTCATTGAGATTTGCTAGGTTCTCATCTATTATTTGCATTGCACAGTGCTTGACATTGAATCTCTACACATATGTATCCATAAGTTCTTTAATCTCATCAAGAGATAGATTTGGTGCAATCACTACAAGGGCTTGTTCCCTCATCCTCTTCTTGGTGTCCAAGGCATATGACCACTGTTGATTTACTCGGTCCTCTAATGTCTTGGGTAGTGATAATTCAAACTCTAGTGGAACTCATTTGAAGTGGATCATCATCTGGATGATGACTTCCTTAATTTTGGTTTGGTCTTCATTTGACATATTGTCAAAGTTACTAAGTTCCATATCTGCAAGATTCCCATTCTCAATTATTTCTTCAACAATCTCATCAATTGATCTCTTCTTATTACTGACAACCTTGAATTGATCATTGTCATCTTCTTCATCCTCAAGGTCTTCTTTGTTTCTTATCAATTTTCTCCTTTTCTTTAGTGCCTCTACTACAACCTTGGGTCCTTTATTTGCATAAGTCTTTGTCGGTGTAGCAGCCTTTGTTTTATTACCTTCTCAGCTACCTTCTTCTTCGGTGGTGAAGCTATAATTTTTGACCTTGTGCGTGCACCTGTTTGCACTGGCAACTACCTCTTCCTTGGAATTTTAGTAGGAGGAAGCGGTGTAGCTTGTTGTTCTTTTTGAGATTCGGTCTCCTCACTACCATATGGTTTTTTAGCCAACATCAACTGACCTTCAGTTGTAGGTTCAACCGATGACTCCTCAGATGAGTCTGATACGTCTCCAAAGTGCTCATTTATAACTTTCTTCATTTTCTTTGATTTCCTTGTCATTTTACCGATGACCAGATTAGTTTTCATTCTTGACTTAGCTTCCTCAAAGGTTCCAAACCTTGCAGACTTAGGGTCCTTCGGTAATGCTAACAGTACCTTAATAGATTTCAAACTGAAATTATAATCCATTTCATAGCCCATAGGTTCTAGCCATTTTGTCCTTGGTTCTATAGCTTTTATCATAGTGTGGTCAGTGTTCACTAAGAAACAAATATCCATTGCATATTTATCGACCAATTCATCAGGAATTCTACTTCTTAAATTAATCTTCACTTTAAAATCTTCAAAATAACTATTTTTTACATTCTCAACATTATCTCCTAGACCTTTCATAATATCAAATATTTGTGAAGTGATCAGTTTATCATCTATGCAGTTGGTGTGACTGACAGAAGGAAAGAATTTCTGGAGATAGAAAAATAAGCATACTAGGAGTGATCCAAACTTACAGGTATTGGACTTCTATGCCTTTATTGTCTTCATGTTATCTTCAACCTGTCTTAGTAGTAGCTCGGCTAGGTCAATCTGATGACCCTTCTTTATCATTTTGTGTGCCATGTTGACTGCGCTATAGGATACGCTATTTAACCTGCTCGACTGATATATCTTGTAGCCAATTACATGTGCTATGAACTTAACTTCAAGATCCACAATTGTTGAAACTTATAGTGCTCTTCCATCCCATCCTGCGCCAATATTCTTTTCAACACCATCTTGGGATGCTTCGAAATGCTTTGGCTTTATCGGTAGTAGAGTAACCAGTAACCCTGCTAATCATTCTTTTTGTGACCTTGATCGGTCTATCTAGCTAGAATGTGCCCTCATGATAGTGGCTCAACACAACCCTAATCCATTCATTCTTAAAATCCTTTGAAAAATCTAGGGCATGAGTAAGACCAAGTGTCTCAACCAATTTGTGATCTGGTTTTAGCTTTATATTTTCATCACAAAGAGCCTGATATGCAACATACACATCGAAACCACCAATTTCCCCAATTTTACAGTGAATGTATGAATGTATATCTTCTGTCAACAAAACCCTAGGTGGGATGCTTGAAAAAGCACCCGCTAAATCCATTTTAGAGGCAACTTTAGGGTGTAATTTATAAGGAGGTTCCTTATAACTTGTTGACACTATTAAATTAAATTCTTCATCCACAACCTTAGATGAAATCGTAGTAGATGCCATTTCAACAAACTAGGTTTTTTGATAAGTACGAGAAATGTGCTTGGTAGGGTTTCAACTTACTCGAAATGTATCAAAGAGTGTGCTCAGTTCGATCTGCAACTGCTTGAATTTGCGTGAAGGATTCTTGCTCGAACTCGCTTTGTGAAATCTTAGCTCTCTAAAATTGCAATGTGAAAAATGAACTCTATATTCTGTGTATTTATAGAATTTTTGATATTCCCACTCAAAACTTTATGCAATAAATGCTTGACCTACTTTCTGGTTCATGATAACTGTCAGCTCGGTGACAGCTACAATCTTTCCTTAGCTCGGTTAACACAAGACTTCTTTTCTTGGTTGATACTATCATTCAGTTAACCTTGAATAGTGATTACCGATGGGTAACCAACGCTCAGTCTAACTTTTACCTACTGTATAACTTTGTTAGCTCAAAACATATAAATCATAATGCATCTGCATTCATGCAGATTTGGTATGTGCACAACATATATAAGGAACTGCATGTAAAATGTGATCATTTTGAAATTCAGTCCCATACATACCTATATCACCTTAAGTGGAGGTACCGATGTCACCCAATCCAATGGATGAGGTTTCACCAACAACATTAATTGACTCTGCATTCTCATTAGATGCCTTCTTCCACATGCTATTCCTTATTCTCATGATATCTACAATAGTGTTTCCACTCTCAAATACATGACCATCTTCTGGTGCTCAGTCTCTGCAATCCTTGCTTAAATGACCGACTTTATGACAATGCATACATGCCATTCCAATGCTTGCCCAACTTCTCAATTGTCCAGCCCATCTTTTCCTATTACAATTCCCTACAATGTGTCCATATCTACCACATGCAACACAGTTATCCCATGTGTTATAATCCCAAACATAAGAGTTACCTTGTTTCTTCGGTTGATAAGGCTTGCATTGTGTCTACTGCTTAGGTGTCCATACTTGCTTCATTTTAGCCTTACATTCTCGTGCAGTGTGTCCATGTTCATTACAAGTATAGCATATTTTCTCCATAGCAGTATTGTTAGAAATATCATTATGTTTAGCTCTACACTCATAAGCTTGATGTCCTTACTTTCCATAGTAGTAACAATATCCATTGAATTTAGGAGTGACAGGAGGTTTACCTTGTGCTTTGCTTCTACACACATTAGATGTATGTCCCAGTTTGCCACAGTGATAACATGTTAACACTTAAGGTCTTTGATTTTGATTGTTGTTGACTTGTTCATCTTGTTGTGATGATTCTCCTTCACTGGTATAGCCTATCTCAGCTCTACTCCCAAATCTTCTTTGATTAACCAGAAAATCATCAATCTTCTTGGAATTATCCTTAGCCAATTTCTTCATTTCATTGTGTTGCTATTGAGTTTTCACTTCATTTCTCAGCTTCTCATTCTCCTCTCCGAGTCTTGCAACTTCGTCAAAATTTCTTGACAATTCTCCATTTACTCGGTTGACCTCTTGATTCATAGTCATCATCTAATTAGATACTTGAAAATGGTGATCGGTGAGTCTCTATATTTCAATTTCTTTTTCTTGAAGTTGTTCAGTCATTTGTCTTCAGTCATTAATAGCTAGATTCCTTTCTTTCTTAGCTTGTCTAGCATTGTTCATTGTCTCTACCATTCTCACCATCTGAGATTCTTGACCGATTTGCAATGCTTTCACTTGTTCGGTTAGATGCTAATTATTTTCAGACAAATAAGAGATTATACTTTCAGATCCATCAGAAATACTTCCAGAATGAGATCCAATATGGTCAAATATATCATCAATTGCTTCTTCATGGTAGCCAATCTCATTTTGTAGAATAGCTAGGTTCTTCCTTTCAACCAGTAGTTTCTTCAGTCTTTCCTTGGCTTGCTTATTCTGTTCAACAAACATCTGCATCCGAATCTTCTGATTCTCAATAGACTTATCTAACTTATATCTCTCCATGACTTAGATATTTACCCTTCAGTGGTTAAACTGTCCAATAAGAGAATTGAGCTCTGATACCAATTGTTGGAATTAGGAGAGATAGGGTATTGAGAGGGGAGGGGTGAATCAATACCCACAAATTTTTTCTCATAAACCTTTAAGATCTATAACAGTAAACAATAGTAACCTTCCAAAATAACTTGTATCTAATACATGTATCATTCATCCATTGAACTTGTGAAAGTAAACAACATGAAATCAACAGTATAACAGTCCCATAACACAAGTATTTTGGTAATGCAGAAACCCTTGTTAGAAGGTAAAAACCGCGGTGGGGATGACACCCACAAATTCTTCACTACTGCAGATAGAAAAGGTTTGTGTGTTAGGGCTACAAGTTTTGATCACTTCTGGTGATCTTACCCTGTTAGGAGTAACATATTAGATCAGCTAGATCTACCTAGTTATAGGATTTTAGCAACACTACTTGAGTGTGCACTTGGTAAAGAGATTTACAATAAGACTGTCAAGTCTACTCTGTTAACAGATTTTACAAAACTCTATTACAATGATTAGATAGAAATAGGTATCTATCTACTAATGACAACTTAATTGTCTGATACAGATCAATAAAGTACTGATAAAATATCACCTTTACTGTAATGAATCTCTGCATTGAACTGCTCGGTTAGCCTGCTTTGATTCTGCTTAATTTGATAACCTCTGAATATTGATCTGCTTTGTCAATTGATAATCTTGAAGGTTGGAAATTAATTCAAGTGCTTCTTCACTCATACATCAGTTCACATAAAAAATTATGTAAATACAAAATATATAGCATACAACATTATGCCGCTTATACACAATTAGGTTTACAAATCTTAGACAAAACCCTAAGATCTACGGTGTACAAAAATAACCTATGTCAAACTATTACATAAGATCTTCATCGTATCTCAACAAAAGTTATTCTCGATCTTGGTAAAACATTTTTGATCTATTGTAACTATTTGCATAGAAGAATGTGCCATTCCTAAATACTATGCCGTTTCCTATGATCCTTGGTAAATACTGTATAAACTACTCAGTGTTTGTTCTGATGCTCAATGTTTACTATCACTCGATATCGGTGTCTTCTGATGCTCGGTGTATACACTTAACCAACTGGCCTATTTTTCTTATAGTTACCGACTAGCTTCATATAAGTAATCAACTGATATTCTTTGATAACCTTTGATACTAATGACAATCATTAATGCTCAATAGAGATATACCCACTAGATCATGCACTAGTATATATATGTCCCTTTTAGGAGTTGATTATAAAGCATCTAGCACATCTATCTTTGTTAAAAGACAAGTCCCTGTTAAAGGACAAAATCCCTGGTAAACGGTCCTTCAACCTTGTTGGGAGTTGGTAAGAACAAAAGGCACACTTCTTGAGTGCACAACTCCAAAGTGAAGGTTAAACCCACCTTCAAGACATGTTCTCCTAATATAGAATTAATGATTTGATGTCCAATGAGCTAACTAAATGACAACCTAATTTCCTTTATGGTTAAATTGAAATACACAAGGAGTGACCATATATTCCACTCATACCTCTTCTGCTTTACTCTGATAACTAGCAACAAATTCTCTTCCATAATGTCTAAGCCACTACACTATTCCTCACATTAAATTTCCTCTCTTTATACAAGTTACAAATAATTAATTAGGTCGGTCTGTTAGAGCTTCCCCAATGTACATACAATCACATTTACCAATTCTATGATACTCACAATATATAATACAAGTATACATCAATTGGAAACATTAAAATATGTGCCAAAATCTATAATTAATTCTCATCAATTCTTACACATGCTACACAATCCAGTCAGCTCCAAAATGAAATAATGTGAATTCCACAAACTACCTCTGACAATGACATGAGACAATTGATCCATAAATTACACAAATTATTCCATTATGATTCCTATTGAATGCCTTAATCTTTCATACCACAATTCCACCTCGCAACCAACTTGTACTCAAAATACAACAACTAGCTTTGGCATAATCCCTGTCTCTATCCTGAAACACGTCTTCACCAAAACAAATGTAACTCTCTCAAATCATAACATGATGCCATGTGAAATTATACATAAGGTTCACATATAATAAGCACAACAAATTTGTGCCCGCATGCACTGATATTTCGTACACCTCTGTCCAACTTCTTGAGAAACAACCTGTCTGATACAACCAATAAAGAACTAAAACATATGAATATAATATAACTAAAACATATGTTGACATCAATGACAAAACATCTATTCCAACAACCAATAATCCCCTTAATAGAAATAATTCCAACCAGTAGCTAATAGGTTCGAACCTATTTAAGAGAAGAAGGAAGAGAGAAAGAGGTACTTGAAAAGAAAATTTTGGGATAAAACATGGGAATTGGATATAATAGATAAAGAGCTTGTCTCTATGAATTACAAGACAAAAAAGCTTAATTCCAAAGGGAGATGTAGGGAGATGAATAAAAAATTGAGCTTGAGAAATGTATTTGGAAAATGGTAGAATCTTCCTTACAGACTAGAGAATAGGATTAATTAAATTTTGATAAGTAGTGTTAGGTTCTCTAGTAGAAGTGAGAAAGCTACATGAGACAATCACGAAGATAGATTTGCAGATTCAGTATTTGCAAAATTTTGTCACTATTTTCACTCAATAATTAAACTACATCCCAATGATTCAACAACTTCCTTTGGGATAGAATAGAAACCTCCATGATGGCTTGGCACAAACTTTCAAGTTCATTGCTGATTTTCTAAAGTAAAACATAGAAGTTGATTCTATAATAGACGTAACCTTGCAGAAATTTACTCGCGCATGGTAGCCAAAGCCCATAAAATTTTTAAAACATTATGTGATGGATGAGAAACTTTAATGGGTGCAAGGATTACTGATAGAAGTTTGACAAACCGAAAGGGTTGGAGAATTCATCAAGTGTAGCATGGAGCCACTCTACATGCTAGAGAATGCCTCAGAATTCTTGAGTACTCTATCTCATAAATGAAAGGCCAAATCAATATGTTCATATAGGTAGGTCTTCCCTCACCTTTCCATCTAGATGGAATGTTCCTTGAGGAGGACTACATAAAACAATCGATAAATGATGAGAGACTAGATATGTCATTTGTGCAAAACTTTAGGGCTTGATCCTAATGTGGTTCAAGTTGATTTGATTCCCTCTTCTCTGGCACATTTACATTTTCACATGGAGGTTTCATGACCCACAATGATGACCTTTTCTTTTAGAGAAATAGATTTCTAGTTAGATGGTGCCTTCTAAGATTTCTAGTTGCATGACTACCATACTGAAGTAGATTGGGCTTTGTTGCAATATGCTCTTTCCAGGTTGTGATCTCCCATCTTTCTTTTCCTTTTCCTTGTAAATTTTGTTTGGAACAAGAGTTTTCGATTTGTCTCTCCACAGGTGCATAATCCTAGAAGTTGCCAAATATGTTGATATAACCACAAGCACCCCAAGGCCACTACATAGTGAAAATATCACTTGACATATTTGCAGGTATTTTATTTTTTCACTCTCCAAACTATTTCGAGAGTGTGGGATGTTTCCACCTATCAGTGTTTTGGTTCTTTTTATTTCCCATGTTCTTTATTCAAAGAAAGTGCCAAGTTTTGTGTTCGTAGGAGTTTTATGCAAAGGAAAGTAATGAGAAAGGAGCAGTCCCCACCTATTTGATATGTGTCAAGATACCACAATAGGAGTATTGGTTTTAAAATTGTTAAATCCATGATGAAAAATAGTGGTGGCAAGATACCACTCTTGAATAGATGGTGGAGTCAATTATGATAGAGATGGCATGCACTTGAGAGATTGTAACTACTTCATGATGGGTTTTCTCTACATGCTACTATAGGCAAAAAAAAATGTTACAATCGACGAGAAATATTTACTAGGGACTAGTCTTATTTAAGGGGGAAAGATTTGAAGCTTAGGGATTCTAAAGTTTACCCAAGAAGGAAGACTATTGTGTTTTAGTGTTTTATGCTACGACTTGAGATATTTCTTGACTTTAATTCTCACTTGTTTGGTTTAAATAAGATATATTAGATTGTGCTTTGATAAGCCTTGTGGTGGCTTTGATTACTAAATACATCTAGAATTCTATGTCATGTGAGTAGATTATCTTGTTCTTAGCCTTAAACTCTTATGATTCTAGTTTGAAAACTTATATTACTAGATCATGTGCATTACTCTTTTAGTATTTTCTATCATCAAGTGATTGGAATTACATCATGCTTATTTTGGGAAATGAAATTGAACTAAGTGCATAAATATATTATGTATAATATTTGCATTTCTTGTCGAGCTTAGCAATTTTTCTCACAAAGTGATTTGAATATTGTAGCATGTGTCTTTAACCCTTTTTACTTTGTTCTCACTTCAACAATGAAGAGACAATGGTGTTTTATGCTCAATCTATGTAAGTTTTTCTTATTTTTCTTATCTTATCTCAAACTTGGAAATATTTGAAGTTTGTCTAAAGTATTCTTGAATGTTTAGGCACAACACCTTAGAATTAGATTTATACATCAATACCTTCTCTCTCTTTTCCTCAAAAATAAGATTATGAAGAGTTGTCTTCCCAATCCTAGAGGTTGTTTAGTGTCCAACATTATGTCCGCCAGTTACTGAACTTCCAACGAGGATTGTAAACTTTGTTAGTGTAAAACCTTGGATCAACACATTACATTTATACTATGAATGGTTTAAATAATTAGAGATAACAAACTATGGGCCCAAACAAGACATGCAACCTCATTCAAAAATCCAATATCCATCAACATTAGAAACCTCCCGGAATTGAAAATGTAACTCACCAAAATAGTCATCATAATAGAAAAATATTAGTCTTGTAAGTCTCAATGGCACACATATCCAAGTATAACGCCCCTTATGAGAATGAACACTAATGCAGATCTCATCTAATACTCAAAATATATTGTCCACGATTTGTCTTTAACTTCTCGAATAAAAATTCAATCAAAACTTTAAAAAACATTTGATTCCTAACATTGTCCAATATTGCTCACAATTCTCTAATTTTGGGGACCTTACTTTATTTATGATCATGTAGAAGTTCTAGTTGCAAATATTCAACAATATATTAAATGATGAAGTAAAAGTTGAAACTTTGGGAGGAAATGGTTAATATTAGTATTCATACACTTCATAAAATAAAGATAAAATAAGAATCACTACTTTCAAATTACATTTAAAATATTTAAAATTGGCTATATCCTAGTTATTATATGGACTTGGGTCTATTGTATACCTTCGTGTTGCCCCAGATTCTTGTTATGAAGTTGTTGAGTTCATCATAATACTTACGGGTCAAAGAAAGGAAAATGCCACCCTCACAACTGGACACAATTAAACCTAGAAAAAATGAAAGATGAACTGAATTAGTTTAAACAATTGTCATTACTTATTTTTACATTTCTAAATTTTAATATCATAACTTTAAACTAAATCAATTAAATGTGATTTTAATTATAAGAATCATCTTTTTCCTCAACACATTAAACAATCATAATCATTTTGAAATTTTATGAATGAATTTATAACAATAATAATCTATTAAAACAAAAAACATAAATAAATGAAAAAAGCAGTACCGTTAGACCCATAGAATTTAAAATTTGAACCACTCAATCTCTCGTGAATGTTCGTTCTTTCTTTCCTTCAAATGTTTTTCTCCAATAATTCAAATGCATAATAAGAATTTAAAAAAACATCAATAAAAGAAAAAAGCATTGAAAAAATCTAGTACCGCGTAAAGAGTAAAATTCAAAATTTGGAGGATTATAAATGAATGAGAAAAACTATACTCATTCTGTCATTCTTGTTTTTATAATTTCTTTCTCCTCTTTTGCAGATTTTAGCTTCTTTCGTTTCCAGATGGATTTTCTATCCCTTTTTTTGATTCACCAGCATGCTTATATTCAAAACAAGAACAGTAGAAATTCTTCTTCTTCCAGGTAATCTACTGACATACATTTTTCATTTTTCCAACAATTTTGTGGGTTGAATCTGTGTCATGTGCATTGTCAATTAATCTTTCAAATTCTTGTAGCTAATGAGAATTCTTGTAGCTTTCTTCATATTTATATTTTTAAATTCATTTTTCTAGGCTTTCTCTGCCATGTTTTTGAAATTTTTAGATTTGTGAAAAGGATTTATTAATTTTTTTTAAAAATCAATATAAGATTTTCCCAGTGGATATAGAGTTTTAGATATAGAGTTTATCCTTTAGGGTGTAGTCAAATCCATGGGACCTCATCTATTCAGGATGCAATCAGGGTGCTCTCAAATCCACTTATTCTCATTGATTTAGGGTGCTGCCAAATTTAGTTGACCTCACCCATTCAGGTGCTACTAGGAGATGTCTTAGCCTTAGGTTCTTGTCCTTCCAGCAGTTAGGTAATGTATCAGCTTTTGTGTTTACCATATAATCACATGCTGTGCAGAGAATCGCTAGGCTGGTCATCAGCATCTAGTCATTATGATTGGTAACAAGAGGTGTGTTTTCAGCCCCTGTTCACAAATATTCTCCGTCCCTGCAAATTCATTAGCATATGTAATATTTTGGTCCCTCACATTTAGATTTTCAATAAGCCTCTCCACATGGTGTAAAACCCTACCATGGTCTGCGTTCCTCCCCAATTCATAGTTCATGTAGATAGAATCTCTGTATATCCAAGCCTAACTTATGTTTATAGGATCTTAAGAATCTATTGACCCCAAGCTCATCCCACGCCACTTAAACAATGACCCATAACTTCAACTCAGATCTGCCAAGCTGAAAAAGAATACATGTTTATTTTGATAATTAATTTTGTAGTCTATGATAACATGTTAGAAAGCTTGAATGTTTATTTTCCATTTCCAAGAACTACACCTCTGCGCAATCATAGAATTGGGTTTTAATTTCTCTTTGCCTCATCAATTGAGCGTACAATTATGTCCACCCTGCTTCACTTGTTTAAAATACTATCAAATTTCCACCTGATTTATGCATGTGACATTTCCCATTTAGGTTGCAATCAAATTCATTTGAATTCCATCCAATACTTACCCCAGATCTTTTCTATTCAAAGTACAGTAAAATTCACCAGATTGTATCAATTCATGGTAAAACCATATTTATTTCAAGACTTCTTATTATGATATAATTTTGGTGTATTCTCTTTCAAATTTACCCCATGATTTCCATTTAGCTTAATTTCTTTATGTTATATTCAAATTGTGTCAAATTCACTGTCTAATCTTCATTGACAGTTTAATCAAATTGACCCCATCGTTGCATTCGAGAAGCGTGTATTACTTCTTTGGACTTCACCCATTCATATTTGAGGCTGTAGTCAGGGTGCTCTCAAATCCACATGGCCTCACCCATTCGGTTGGCCTCATCTGATGAGAGTACAGATAAATGCGATACATGATCTGAGATATTTTTTCTATGATACTCAACCCAATAGGTCCCCTAGGTCTCATCCATTGAGGATGTGGTCAAATTTATCTGGCCTCATTTCTTGAACGTACAATGGAATTCACACATGAAATTGTCACACATGTATGAATTAACCTGTAACCCATCTATAACTGCAGCTAGTTTGACAAGGTGATCCACCTGGTTGAACATGGTCATTCCCCATGTGAGTATATTTTATGGTCTAAGATATTTCCCTCTGTCAAATTTATGGTGTAAATTCTCTTCAATATTTGCACTAATCTGATCCATTGGGTGTACACCCAATACTTGTAGTGAGCCCCATCTGTTGATTAGATGTGTATGTACTTGGGAGGTAGGTGATGCTAGATGTAATTTGCTACATCTCAAACCTAAACTATGTATTTGTCTTCAATTTCTGTGTCTCTAAAGTCTGAACCATTCTTTTGTCTCCTAGAAGTCACATCTTTAACAGAAGGGGAGTCCAAATTGGTACAACCTAGAACCTTTTAAGTTGATGGGGATCATAATTTGGTGGAGACGTGATGGTTAGATGGAAATTTAGAATAAAATAGGCTGAAGATGCATAGAAATGTGTTGATTATCACAAATATATCTCACCTTAGATGTCTTTAAAACCTTCGGCACTTTTTTGTTTTTTCATTAGCCTATCATTGTAAACAGTGGAATGAACTGGAACACTTACATCTTCAAGATCCTGAGAAATTAGCAAATATAACTTGAAAAGGAACTTTGAAAAGAATATGTATTTGGACATTTCTGTTTAACATTATGTGCATCATACGTACCCAAATGCTATGCAAACTCTAACAAACATTCCACACATTCAAAAACAAAAGAAAAATATAATATATTAACATCAAAACAAACATATGTGTGGTTCACAATTCCCATCCTCAATCATGATTGTCTCTCTATTATCCACATACAATTTATAGACTATGCCTCCCCTCTCTTATGACTTTCACGGTCTTGCCAATTTTTGTATCACAAAAAAATTGTTAGTCTTTATTTATATTTAAGATAATTCTATGGTTTTTCTGGCATGTTATGCCATTGTTTTTGTTCATGCATAAGTGTTGATGAATGCAAATACCTTTATGCTAGATCGAAAAACTAGATTAACTTATTCTCACACAAAGACATTTTTGCAAGCTTGTTGTGTTTTAGAAACGGATGGAAATTATCTCACTAAAGCTTATTGTGTTTCATAAATGGATGGAAATTATCTCACTAAATACTATAAGGGATTCCTGAGAGTATTTATTTATTATATACTGCATTACAAAAGACTACACATGTTAGAATATCACTTTCTTGAGAAAAATAAAAGAAAATCAAACCAAACCTGCTCCATGTAGAAGAAACTTGACTGTCATCATGCCTTCCTTCAATCATCTAGCATTAGTAGGACATGGGAATAGATCCAATATTTGCATCTTTTTTCATCATTTTATAAAAGGTCTTGCCAATGAGCCTACAAATCAATGATTTGTTAATTGCTTGTCAGTTGTCAGTTAGCCTAGAAACCCTATGGATGAGCTTTGGATTTAGCAGCTGGCTTATCATTTCAAAATGTGTAATGAGTTTTCAGGCAGATTCCACAATGAGCCAAGTTTAACATCTATGCATTAGATTCCTCAACTTTCTTACAAAGATCAGATTGGAGGAGATCATTAATTCCATATGAAGTCTATCCCCGTTGAGCACCTTTTCCTTAAAATTCACTTATGCAAATGCTCCATTTTTTGGGAGCTAGTCTTTGTGCCAACATTTGATTTCCAACCAAGCAGGATCTTCTAGAGGCATCCACATGGGATGCATTGTTGAGCCTAACTGAGTACCAATTTGAGGAGCATGAACACCTTATCGAATCTTTTTGATTACAAGTTTACCTTTCTTGTTGAGAGAATGAAGATAAGAGTGTCAATCTATCACCTAGACCAGTCTCACCACTTGTGTTTCCTTGTACCTTTGAAATTAAAAGTATCTATGTTCCACCGTAATCTCCCAACTGTTGCAAAGAACTTCCTCAATTTCCTGCCCTGCAAGAGAGAGAATAACTATCTTTCTATTCTTTATTTCCTAAGAAAGATGCTCAATAGTGATGTGCCATTGTGGGAGATGAAATTCCAGATATGTGATCGATTTTCTACTATTTTTTAGAAATGTATACTATAATAAATACTATTTATCGTGGCAAAACACCAGAGTTTATTGATGTTTTCAAGAAGCTACAGTTACACAAAACTAAAAATTTGAATTTATAACAGTAAGTCATAGTATACATTTAATAAGGAGAAAAATAATGCTAACAACATAATCTTAAGCCATAAATTGTAGAGGGAACAAGGTACCGACCTATAAAGAATTTCCCAAATCTAGTTGGTAAGTACAATATATAGATCTTTTAGAAACATATTGAAAGGCATTTTTCAAAACCTCCTTGTTATCATTTTCAATAGAAACATTGTTTAACCGCTTAATAAGATATGCGAGTTTAAGCATGTCTTTTAAAAAATCTACATATCCAACCCTGTTGTTGGGCACTTCTTGGCATTTTGATACCAGATAACCAATGATAAAGAGCTCTGCAACTGCCCAATGCAGTTGCCCAATTTGCTGAAGCATATCTCCTACATTTTTTGTCACTTCTTCCGACTAAGAAAACTCAAACTGTATAGCAACAACAATAGAAGATAAGTTCTACCGAAAAATTAATGGAAACATAGGCATATTATCATATTACCTTAGTCTGAATTTTTTCTATATGATCGCTAGCAAATTTTAGCAATGTGGCCCCGCTCTGAATAAAGGAAGCCCAGTTTGACAACTTGTCTGTATTTGAGGAACTTTTTCTTGGAGTGTCCTATGCATTATGTCACGATGATAATAAAAAAGAAAATAAATAAATAGTAAAGAGCTCTTATAATTAATCTTGTTTGGAGGAAAAGTAATGAAGTTTGAAGTTTATAGCCGACCAGTTGTCCTTTGATGGTATTGAGGAAGTCATCCGCCTTATCGATGTCTGCTTCTTGGAAGCTCTTCAAAACCTCTGCCAGCATTGGTGAGGATGGCTTCTTCGATGAAGATGGCTCTTCAACTGTATGACTTGTTGATGACATAGAAGGATCTTCTAGAGGCTCCATGAAACACTTCCACAATTTTATAGAATGAAATAACTTTAGAACATGCAAAACACTGGGCTTGTTGATAAATTTTTAAATCTCTTTTAGCAAATTTGTTGGCAGATATAAAGGTATAAAACAAAGTCATGTAATTGCAGCCATTGGCACCATCCCCTGAGCTTGTGCAAAAATGGGGGCTTTGACATATGGTTAGAGATCCATTAAAAATGAACCAAAATGATTTAATGTTAGATGTATTTGTTATATGTGCACACTGTGGTCAATATGTATGAAAATGGTGGAAGTATCAATTGTAAGCGATTTACAATATCATATCTTAGAAAACTGACAGTTAATTTAAGTAGAGGTATGTATGACAAAATACCTCAGAGATATGTGGGCTATGGGGCTGCAATCACTGCAAATTTGACATGGTTGATTCCAACTAGGAAAGAAAAAATATCATGATCAGTACTGCAAAATTTCAGTTTCAGAACTGCCAAAACATTGAACACTATAACACAAAAAGATCTTACATCCAATGCCACTGCTAATTACTACTTTATAAACATTGAGACAAAAGCTTTCATCTCTATTATTGTAGAAAATATAATATTTATATTAAGAGTTCTAGAGAAAAGATTAGAAATGGAGATCATATCATGTAATTAAGACATTTTGATGCAGAAGCATCCTCAGTAGCTTGTAAAACTAATCACAAAAAATGAAAATAAAAATAAAAATAAATAATGCAGCTGCCCAGACTTGATCATTTTGACCATTCTCCTATGGTTATTCTGAATCCCATTATTTGAGGAGTGTCTTTCAGTTTCTACATATAGTTGGTGTTCATTATAGAAGAGAGAGACATAGATCATATGTTGGGGAGAAAAGAGAGGGCAATCGGTAATTGCAATATGCATCTCATGTCAAGGAAAAATAGCATCAACAATTAGAGGAAGAGGAAGTTTTATCTTTGAGGGAAAATGGAAGAAGGAGAGGGTGCATGGGATTAGAAATAGGAAGAGAAAGATGAAATAGGAAAAAAAGATGGAAGAAAAATAAACTAGGGTGCTGGAAAGATAATTTTGTCTTCTTTGTGCAAGATTGCGAGGTTAGGAAGTGTTTGGTAGGATGAAAAGGACTTGGCTTCTGAATTTTTGTTCAGGCATATTGAAAAAGTGATCACCATAATTTGGAAGGTCTTTCTTTTTTAGCAAGGTCATGAAGATTGTCATTTGAAACTGTGGAGACTATTTTTGAGGGAATGGCAGCTAGTTCCATCCACGAGTCTAAATAGGGATTCTAGTCAACTAAAATAAACAAGGAAAACTTATTTCTTTCATTTTTTCCTTATAAGAATATTGTAAAATAGCCCCGAAATTGATATTTTTCAGCCATTATGATTAATGAGTAGAAATTTTTCATTCATATGTATCTATCTTGGTAAGGCCCTCTGTGTATGCTTGGAAGGATACTATTGTGTGTAAATTTTCCCATGGCAATTATGAAATGTTAGTGTTTTGTTTGAAAAAATCTCTCCCACTAGTAATTTCTTGCAACCTTCCATCCGCAAAGTTAGAGCATGAGTTGTCCAAGGCTGCCTAGTAGGATTCTTGTTTATTTGGACATTTCTCTAAAACTACATGACATTTTCCCTTTGAAATTTGTTTTTCTATGGTTGTATTACAACACAATTCAAATAACTCTCTAGAATATACTAAAAATTTTGGACAAGCCTTCATTACCCTGTTTGATTGTGAGTCCTTCCATCCTATCACAATACACTCACATGCTCAAGCTGTAAAGATTGACAGAACAGGGGAAAATAAAAGCAAATATCAACTAAAAACATAAACCCTATGAAATAGAGAATCATCAATAGGCACAAGAAATGAGTCACGCCACTTAAAAGGAAAATCTTGGAAAATACCAAAGTCGATAATAAGTTTGCAACTATGAAAATTCTGCAAATCAAAATCTACAATCAGAAAAACATAGACCCAAATAAGGAAGTCAATGCAATTAATGCTTGCAGCTAGGTATTGAGAAAATGATGACATAAAAAAATCATACTGGTCGCCAAATACAATCTGATTATTATGCGTGGTTGAAGTTCTCCCTAGGCTGTAAATTCAAATCAGTTTATGGCTCAATAAAAGATCTAAAAACTGCATATGGCTGAAGTAATTTTTGACCTGGAAGTCTGAATGCAGTGACCAAGGGGTAGAGACATATTTTTGTCAAATTATCTGGGTGGTAAACCATTTTGTAGTGTATGTATTAGACAAAGAAATGTAGTGAAGATGTATGTGTATATGTATATGAATAAAAAAAAAAATGTTGCATAAACAATGACTGACCTTCTATTTTAGAAGCTTCATTAATTTCATGGATTAGGTCCCACAGAATAAACTAGCCAAACATCAAAAGTTAGTGATCTTTTCTGCTCAAAACCGCCTTCATTCAAGCACCATAGTACAGTCTATATAAAATTTAAAAACACGGTAGCCCATCCCAGCCATAACTAAAGGAAACCCAAAGAAATCGCTTGTTTGTGGCAATAAGCATTTGGCTTGGTTAACAAACACATTTTATGTTGAAAAAATTTGTGCTTCAAGTTATTCGCCATACAGAGTTTAATTTTCCTAAACTTATACCAAGCCTCAAATTAGAAAAGATAGTAGAATTTAGGAATAGAATGAAAAATTACAGAACGTAGATATTGCCAGTGGATTTCAATGCTAAATAAATACAAATACAAATTGTGTTTTTATTTTACAATTTGAGTTCAAGGCTTGTATTGCAGATAACAGAGTTTGAATTTGTAAAGAGCTGTGAATCAACTCGTCCTTGTAACTCTCACTATATTCGAATCTCCAATATGAGCATTGGAAGGAAAATAAAATTCAACGATCACAATGATGACCAAAATCTGCAGAAACGAGATTTGGCTCTTTGTTTTCTTCATTTTGGATCTTTTGTTTTGTTTTGGATCTTTTGTTTTGTTTGGATCTTTTGTCTGTAAAGAAAGTGATGATAATGTTATTTCTTCAAGGCCCATCATAAATCACTAAGTAATTAGAAGATTGTGAAATTAGAAATGATTGGGTTGGAGAGTGTTTTCGTCGTATTAATGGATTTGTACAAAGGTTGTTAGTCTTTCTCCCTAGGATAGAATCTATATTTCCTGCAAATGATTTTCAGTCCCTGCAAGTCATCGGCCTAGTAATCTTTGAAACATTAATAAAACCAGCAAAAGCTTTTGATTATATAGGTCTAATTCTACAAAGTAATATGTGCTACTAGGAGATGTCTTAGCCTTAGATTCTTCTAATTCCAGCATTTAGGTAATGTATTAGCTTCATTAATTTCATGGATTAAGTCCCACAGAATAAACCTACATAAAAGATCTGAAAACTACATATGGCTGAAGTCATTTTTGACCTAGAGACATATTTTTGTCAAATTATCTCGCTGGTAAATCATTTTGTAGTGAATGTATTAGACAAAGAAATGTAGTGCAGTATATGTGTATATGTATATGAATCAACAAAATAAGATATGTTGATTCTGGAAGGAAATATGTTGCATAAACAATGACTGACCTTTAGGTGAGAATCATTATGTTCCAGAATCGTTTTCTATTTTAGAAGCTTCATTAATTTCATGGATTAGGTCCCACGGAATAAACTTATTTCTGCAAAAGTGCCCCATAAAGTGTTGCCTACTGTCCCACTCTGAAATAACTGTCCAACATTATTAATGCAGTTCAGCTGGCAAAGCTCAGTTTTGACTGCATATCAGCTTTCAATGAGGTCTCTGGTCTCTAATCATTGCCAAAGGGTGGCTCCTTAAGTTTTCCATGGAAGATGATGTTTAAAATAATGCACTTTTTTTAACATGGTACACTTATGGAACTTTGAGTAACATCAACACCTGCACTTGCAACGATTTGGGTCTTATTCCTCTATTATGAACTATTTTTTACAAACTGAAAAGGAGAGGCTAATACCTAATTTTGGATCCTAAGGGTGCAATCTAACTAGTCTAATGAGATTTTTAAATTTTGAAAAAATGTCATTGATGTGTGGTTTCATTATTGATGTTAGGGACTGTACCATTTGATTATTTTGTTACATACTGATTTTCAATGCATTGAATGGTTAGAATAGATAATTAGTAGTAAAGGTGAAAATGAGAATTATATGCGGTGAATTCATTGAAAATATTATATTTCTATGTAATGGAAAATGTTGACATTTGGAATCATATTTTAATTAAAGATTTTATTTAATATGTACAAAATGAAATATTTTGTATGATAATTGTAAGTAATAGATTGTTTTATTTATAATTAAAAAAAATGATTTTCTTAGATAAAAAATATATTCATTATATATGTCATGATGATTTTGATGTTAAAGGTGAAATGTGAAATGTGCAGGGTTCATTTGGATTAGAAGAAACAATATAAAACAAAAAGCCAATGAGTGCTATCATCTAAAAGATGTCCAGATTACTTCTAAATAGAGTTATTGTACTAATGAATACCTAAATTTCTTGTAAACATGTCACTTCACAACTATAATTAATAAAAAAAATGTATTACTTTTTTGGAGGGGTAGAAATACCTCTCCACAAACTCTTAAGGATGGCCATGAACATCCTTCAAGAGGTCTTTCTTGTTCTTTTTTATGTTATATTTTTAAATTTTTAAATTTTTTAATTTATTTAAACAATTTATAAATCAAATATGAAAATTAATTAAAGTAGTTAAATTATTGCTAATTAAACAATTCAAAATATATCTTTTTTATGATTGTATATAAATGTTGTAATTTAATTTTGTGGATTTGTATGAATGTTTTAATGACATATATGTTATTGAGTTGAATGGACTTTGTTTGAAGGTTGCATCAAAATTCATATGCATCATATGTGTGGAGGTGGAGGTGGGAGTGAGAGGTGGGGGTTGGGGGTGTGTAGGTGGGAGTGGAGTGGAGTGGAGTGGAGTGGAGGTGGAGGTGGAGTGGGAGTGAGAGGTGGGAGTGGGAGTGGGCGTGGGCATGGGGGGTGGCGGTGGAGTGGAGGAGGAGGAGGAGGTGGAGGTGGAGGTGGAGGTGGAGTGGGAGTGAGAGTGGAGTGAGAGGTGGGCGTGGGCATGGGCATGGGGGTGGAGGTGGAGTGGAGGAGGAGGAGGAGGAGGTGGAGTTAGGAGTGGGAGTGGAGGTGGAGATAGAGTGGGAGTGGAGTGGAGGTGGAGTGTGGGCGTGGAGGTGGAGGTGGAGGTATGGAGGTGGAAGTGGAGGTGTGGAGGTGGAAGAGGAGAAGGGAGTGGGAGGTGGAGGTGGAAGGGGAGAAGAGAGTGGGAGTGGGAGTGGAGGTGGGAGGTGGGAGTGGGAGTGGGGTGGAGGTGGAGTGGAGTGGAAGTGGAGGTGAAGGGGAGAAGGGAGGGGGAGTGGGAGGTGGAGGTGGAGGTGGAGTGGGAGTGGGAGTGGGAGGTGGAGGTGGATGTGTATTGGAGGTCAAGGTGGAGGTGGAAGTGGAGGTGGATGTGGGAGGTGGAGGGGAGAAGAGAGTGGGAGTCGAGGTGGAGGTGGGAGTGGGCGTGCAGTGGAGTGGAGGTGGAGGTGTAGGTGCGGAGGTGGAAGGGGAGAAGGGAGTGGGAGTGGGAGGTGGAGGTGGAGGTGGGAGTAGAGGTGGAGTGGGAGTGGGAGTGGAGGTGGAGTGGAGGGCGAGGTGGAGGTGAGGTGGAAGTGGAGGTGTGGAGGTGGAAGGGGACAAGAGAGTGGGAGTGGGAGGTGGAGGTGGAGGCGGGAGTAGGAGGTGGAGGTTGGAGTAGTAGGTGGAGGTGGGCGTGGGAGTGGGAGGTGGAGTCGGAGTCAGAGTGGGAGGCAAAGGTGGAGGTGGAGGTGGAGGTGGAGGTGGACGTGGGAGTGGGAGTGGGAGTGGAGATGGAGGTTGAGTGGAGTGGAGGTGGAGGTGGAGGTGTGGAGGTGGAAGTGGAGGTGGAAGTGGAGGTGTGGAAGTGGAAGGGGAGAAGGGAGTGGGAGTGGGAGTGGGAGGTGGAGGTGGAGGTGTGGAGGTGGAAGGGGACAAAAGAGTGGGAGTGGGAGTGAGAGGTGGAGGTGGAGGTAGGAGTAGGAGGTGGAGGTGGGAGTGGGAGTGGAGGTGGAGGTTGGAGTAGTAGGTGTGGAAGTGGAGGTGGAAGGGGAGAAGGGAGGGGGAGTGGGAAGTGGAGGTGGGAGTGGGAGGTGGAGTGGGAGGTGGAGGTGTGGAGGTGGAAGGGGAGAAGGGAGTGGGAGTGGGAGGTGGAGGTGGAGGTGGGAGTGGAGGTGGAGGTGGAGGTGGAGTGGGAGTGGGAGTGGAGGTGGAGGTGGAGGTGGAGGTGGAGGTGGAGGTGGAGGTGGAAGTGGAGGTGTGGAGGTGTGGAGGTGGAAGGGGACAAGAGAGTGGGAGTGGGAGGTGGAGGTGGAGGCGGGAGTAGGAGGTGGAGGTGGGAGTGGGAGTGGAGGTGGAGGTTGGAGTAGTAGGTGGAGGTGGAGGTGGAGGTGGAGTGGTGGTGGGCGCGGGAGTGGGAGGTGGAGGTGGAGGTGTGGAGGTGGAAGTGGAGGTGTGGAAGTGGAAGGGGAGAAGGGAGTGGGAGGTGGAGGTGGAGGTGGAGGTGGAGGTGGAGGTGGGAGGAGGTGGAAGTGGAGGTGTGGAGGTGGAAGGGGACAAGAGAGTGGGAGTGGGAGTGAGAGGTGGAGGTGGAGGCAGGAGTTGGAGGTGGAGGTGGAAGTGGAGGTGTGGAGGTAGAAGGGGAGAAGGGAGTGGGAGTGGAAGTGGAGTGGAGGTTGAGGTGGAGGTGGAGTGGGAGTGGAGGTGGAAGTGGAGGTGGAAGGGGACAAGAGAGTGGGAGGTGGAGGTGGAGGTGGAGGTGGGAGTGGAGGTGGAGGTGGAGTTGGAGCGGGAGTGGAGGTGAAGTGGAGGTTGAGGTCAAGGTGGAGTGGGAGTGGAGGTGGAAGTGGAGGTGTGGCGGTGGAAGGGGACAAGAGAGTGGGAGTGGGAGTGGGAGGTGGAGGTGAAGGCAGGAGTAGGAGTGGGAGTGGAGGTGGAGGTTGTAGTAGGTGGAGGTGTGGAGGTAGAAGGGGAGAAGGGAGTGGGAGTGGGAGTGGGAGGTGGAGGTGGAGGTGGAGTGGGATTGGAGGTGGAGTGGAGGTTGAGGTGGAGGTGGAAGTGGAGGTGGAAGGGGACAAGAGAGTGGGAGTGGAGGTGGAGGTGGGAGTCGTAGGTGGAGGTGAGAGTGGGAGTGGAGGTGGAGGTGGGTGTGGGAGTGGGAGTGGGAGGTGGAGTCGGAGTCAGAGTGGGAGGCAAAGGTGGAGGTGGAGGTGGAGGTGGAGGTGGGAGTGGAGGTGGAGGTGGGAGTAGGAGGTGGGAGTGGAAGTGGAGTGGAGCTGGGTGTGGGAGTGGGAGTGGGAGGTGGAGGTGGAGGTGGAGGTGGGAGTGGGAGGTGGAGGTGGAAGTGGAGGTGTGGAGGTGGAAGGGGAGAAGGGAGTGGGATTGAGAGTGGGAGGTGGAGGTATAGCTATAGGTATATGTATAGGTAGAGGTAGAGTGAGAGTGAGTGTGGGAGTGGGAGTGAGAGGTGGAGTCGAAGTGGGGGTGGGAAGCAAAGGTGGAGGTGGGAGTGGAGGTGGAAGTGGAGGTGTGGAGGTGGAAGGGAGTGGGAGGTGGAGGTGGGAGTAGGAGGTGGAGGTGGAGTGGGAGTCAGAGTGGGAGGCAAAGGTGGAGGTGGAGGCTAAGGGGAGGGGGAGCGGGAGAGTGGGAGTGGAAGTGGAGGTGTGGAGGTGGAAGGGGAGAAGGGAGTGGGAGGTGGGAGTAGGAGGTGGAGGTGGAGTGGAGTCAAAGTGGGATGCAAAGGTAGAGGTGGGAGGTGGAGGTGCAGTGGGTGTGGGCATTAGAGGTGGAGGTGGAAGTGGGAGTGGAGGTGGATGCAAAGGGAGGGGCGAGTGGGAGAGTGGGAGTGGGAGGTGGAGGCGAAGGGGAGGGGGGAGCAGGAGAGTGGATGTTGGAGTGGGAGGTGGAGTCGCGAGAGGGAGGGAGCGAGGGAAAGTATAAGAGGGAGTGAGGGAGAGAAAACAACAAGTTGGAGAAGGGGAGACTATGAGAGGGAGTGAGTGAGAGAGGGAGGGAGAGGATGAAAGGTGAATGCGGTGGTAGACTACAGGAGAGAGAAAGAGAGAGAGAGAGAAACAAGGTGGGGAAAGGGACGGAGAGAGTGTGAGAGGGAGAGAGGGAGAGTGTGGGCAGGAGTGAGCGAGCATTGGAGGGAGGGAGATGATGAAAGGTGAAGGAGGTCAGGAGAGTATAGGTGAGAGGGAGGGAAGGGGAGAGAGAGTGAAATTGAAAGATGGAGTAAGAGAGGGAGGGAGAGGATAAAAGGTGAAGGAGGCAGGTAAAGAGAGGTGTAAGAGTGAGTGAGAAAGTGAGGGAGGGGGAGGGGGAGGGGGAGGGGGAGGCGGAGGGGAGGTGGTATAGTGCGTGAGGGGAGGAGAGGGGGAGAGTGTGGAGGGAAGAAGGAGATAGTGCAAGAGGTAGTGCATGAGAAAGGGAGAGATATTGATAGGGTGGGCATAGTAGGGAGATAGGGGGAGGGAGGGAGGGAGAGGGAGTGCAATAGGGAGGGATCAAAAGAGGGATAGGGAGAGATCATGGGAGGGGGGTGGAGTGAGGTTGAAAGAGAAATGGAGAGAAGGAGGGGGAGGGGAAGGGGGAGGAAGAGAGGGGGAGTGGGAAAGTAGGGAGGGAGGGAGGTAGGGAGGGAAGGGGAGTGGGAGGGAGAGGGTTATATACTATGGGTTGGTAATTCTTTTTTGGTGGTTTTGTTAGTTTTAGTGTTGGGGGGCCTCACTAAGTTTTGTTGTTTGTGATAGATGTTTCCTCTTGTTGTCTTATGTTTTTTAAAGGAATATAGGACCTTTCCCTACTTATGTATTAAAAATCATTATAAATTAGGAAGATCTTCATGGGTGTCAAAGAAGCTTATGTGATATGTTGTAAGAGTCTAAATTAAACAATATTCTCAAGATTATGGTGCAGGTTGTATGAAATAAATATTTTCATACCTAGAGTCTTAGAGTGATCTTAAAGGAAATATGAAACTTTATCAAGAAATTTGTGGTGTTGATATCATTGCCTTTGAATAAAATAGATTTGTGAATGACCATACAAGTGAAGATTATCTTATGGCTGTAAAAATAAATTTTGTGGATGACTACGATAATCTAGGGCTGAAATTGTGTGTTTAAACACACACACACACACTCTGTGTGTGTGTGTGTGTGTGTGTGTGTAGTATTTCAATAATTTGTCTTGCAATCCATGTAGGAGTTGATATAATCACTTAAATTCAAAAAAATTATCCTTTCAACATGTTCAAATATAATTTCTTCTACTTTTCTAATTGGTGGGTCATGTTCTCCTAATATTTTAGAGATTTTTTATTTAAAAATAAAAATAAAATATTGGGCATATCATGTTAAACTACAATTGATTAACTATTTGGAGAACAGAATGGAGAAAGTGATGATGATCACCGAGCTACTAAAGTATATGTAAGATATTAGTTTAGTTATTATATTATCATTGATGCCAATCAGTTTTGACTGTACTTATCATGATAGTTGCAAATATCTAAAGAAGGTAATAATGGTGAAGGAATCAGATATTAACATGAAGATGAGATGTATGCGCAAGATATGTATATTGTATTCATTGGGTAACTTATTGATGAGTCTATGATATTATGATAGTGATTTGATTGTATGACATGATTCAATAAAAGATTGAAGATCAAGAGTATACAAGTTTATGTGGTCGGTAAATGAAGAATTTAGTATACACCGAGTTGACATAGTGTACACTGAGCAAGTGTAGTGTATACCGAGTACAATATTAATCGAGAAGGAAGTTGCCGACACATCACAATATTGACTGAGAAGGAGAAATACAGAGAAACATATGATTGCTGACTTAAGATGATGACCTAGATGAATTGGGAGGATTTTGAGGATAAAGATGAAGTTTGTTATGAAGATCTACGATTGAAAAAATTCAAGGAAGATCAGATGATGAGGAGTGAAAACGTGTTATGACACAAGTTCCGAGGAAGGTTGAAGTGGAAAAAATCAACAGTGAAGATTAAGTGGCAAAATCTATGGTTGAGAAGAAAACGGTTTATCATGTCTATATAAGGAGATAAGAGATTCAAAGTATGTATGTGCATGAGGAGAAGATTGTGTACATGTGTAGCTGGTCAAATAGGTTGAAGTGAGAACCAAGCAATTTTGCAGACTACATTGAGCATCAAAAGAAAGGAGATAATCGAATAGAACAGAGTTGAAGGATGAAAAAAAATGAAATGATTATATTGGCCAAAGGTATATTGATCTTAGCATAGACCTGAATATCTGCAAAGAAAGTTGTATGTGAATCAAATCATTTACTGTAAGCATTCTAACCATTGCTTACCGAGTGGGACTTATCAATCTTTATTATTTCATTATGTCATTCAATGAATGCTGATTATTTTCTTGTTGACCCAAGTGAATGTATGGTCACGGAGAACTGTTAGTCATAAAGCCTCTAACAAGGTCACACCTTATAGTGTATTTTGTAACCTTTACTAGGGTTCTCCTGTTAGCACTGGTAAAAAATTTCATGGTTCTATCCTTTTTTTTTTCTGGTCTCTGCAGTTGTTTTTAGGTCTCTGGATCAAAACCTTGGTGAGAATTTTAAAAAACTAGCCGTTGGACCTTTAGAATTTTAAAATACCCTGGCCCTATTCTTTTTTAATGTTCCTTTTCGGGGTGACTTAAAACCTTATATTCGCATGTGCCTTTCAAAAGTCTTATTTTCATGTCGCGTGGTTAGGTTTTTATGTCTGACGAGGTCCCCTTTATTTTTTCCTAAGTTTTCTACCCCTGGCGGCCTTTTATTTCTTAAGTCTGGTGCCCTGCGAAATTAAAATCTTTTCCTAAGTCAATGATTTAATATTTCCTATGCTTTTGGCTTAATGTTTCCCGGGCCCAGTGGATCTGAGAACATCTTGATCTAACGGTTGGCGTATCTTCTCATGCAATGTGTTAGAGGCTTGCGAAGATACGCCCACCGTTGATTCCCTTTTATGACGTAGTCTTCCTTTTCGAGCGGGTCCACTTGACATGTCAGCACAAATGGTGATTTGTGATTGGTCGACGAGGTAATGCATTGGCAGTTGTCAGTGGGACCTGGTTTTTAGATGTGTTAGTGGGTCCTGATGTTGTTAGAGCATCGACGTTCGGCGTATGTTCTTAAAGGTTTTCTCTGACACATGCGAAGATGCGACTACCGTTGATTTCATCCGGTGTCAAAGTAGAGCAAGATTCTTCAATCTGACGGTCATCTTATGACTTGAAGGAATCTCGGGGGTCTATGTGAAGATGAGACAACCGTCGATCTTCCAAATGCAGGCCCAGTCATTTTTTCTCAGGTTTTTAGTGGAGTGGATAAAGTTTTAGCAGTGCCGACAAAATTTAAAGGATTCGCTGGTTCGCGTGAAGATTTAGCGGTAATGTAAAATGTTTTGTGAACTGGCGGAACCCTTCAGTCGCCAGTTCGCCAAATGTGACTAAGGTTCTTTTTAAAAGATAAATCACTAAACCCGTGAAAGGAAGGATCTAACGGTTAGGACTTAAAGTTGAGTCAGTTTTAAATAGGGAACGTCGATCTGTTGCAGGCGCCATAAAGTGACTATTTATATTCAAATTCAAATTTCTGTAGAGGGTTTGCAATGACAAAAAGTACCAGAATTGAATTTTTGAGCAGCTAGAGTGGGTGAAAATGGTTGTCAACTGTTGTAGTGTGGTCCAAGCTGCCATGGGTAGTTGCAAAGGAATGTCTTGCTGTGGGAAAGTAAATGAAGTAGTACTCAAGATGTGTTGCAGGGGTCTTTTTGGCTAGATTTCTTGGGGTTTTGTGATGATTTTGTACTTGGGACCAGTACAAGACTAGATAGCTGTTGAAATTGAACTATTTGAGCTTACCAACCATGGCTTGGTCCCGGTCGTGTCTGTGTTAACTCCTCGGTGGTGTTAGGTGGTTTTGAATTTTTGAATTGGGAATGATCATTATGCTTGTATTGTTATCCTGGTATAAAGAAAATTTTTATGATCATTCGAGGTCATTGGGAGTTAAGTATTCAAAACTTTTGGTTGTGAGTCCTCTTCTCAGTTTGAATTATAATGATTTGTTTTAGTATTTGTTGACAGTAGAAAGAAAGTTGCAGGTCTAAGGTGTAATTTGCAAGCATGGTTTGCTTAGACTGATTGTATACACTTGAGGATTCTTCATACTTAATGCAGATACACGATTCTTCTCTCTCCTTTGTGTCAATGCAGATAGATTTTGAACTTTCTAGTTCATTGCATATTAATTTATGTATGTGTCTTCATTCTTGAGTTCTAATCCAGGATTAGATGAAATAATGCTCTAGATGGGACATAGATTTATCTCTTGTCTATGTAAGGATATTGTATAAGTAGTAAAAGGAGATTGTAAATGTGTTTATGACTGTGAATCTCAGATATACTCTGGTGTGTGTGTATAGTTTGTCTAAGAGATCTTGCCCAATGGATGAGGCACTGGCCTAGATGAGTACTTCTTTATTAACATATATTGATTAAGGTTGTTATGATTCAAACATATAAATTAAGAACCATCCCTAAGTTGTAAGTCTTTGGTTGTAATGTCCTACCCTTTAGTAATTGAGAGTCAATGAATGTGAGGTTAGCATTTAGTACTTTCTTACTATCCATCTATTGTTCAAACCCAGTCATTGGTGTGTGAAGTATAGTTTTCACTGGGTTAGGTGCACCCGCCTTGGTTTTGTAGAGCCAGAAGTGAAGAGGGTAGTCTTGTCCCTATAGTTGGTCCAGTTACCCTAAGATCCTTCTACATTTTGGAACTTACCAATCCTAAAATCTATCTGAGGGTATATTGGTAGCCTAAGAGCATAAGCATCATTTTGAACACCAACAAGATGGAGACTCTGCCGGGGAAATGTTGCACAAGTTTATAATAACCAGTAGGTCATCATTGGAAATATAGGGTTTTTCTTGTCCCTTGTCTTATCTAGCTCATTTGGGTATTTTGTAAAGTGAGGAAGTTGTATTTTAATATTCCCAATATACTTGGGTGGTGACTCAAACATCTTTGCAGTAGTGCTAGTCAGTAGATTTATTTTATAAGATGAGTTACAGAGGTACTAGGTCTCGGAGAAAGGAGCATCCTGAAGATATAATGGAAGAAGGTATTCTGAGCACTTCTAGGCCTAGTCAAACAAGGGGAGGAAAGAAGAAAAGAAATGTCTCTCATACTTGGAGAAATAAGAAAGATACAAGACAAGGAACTCAAATCAAGCCTGGTCAAGAAGAAACTAATTCAGAATATGAAGAGGCTATTGATTTGGGATTGAACCAGTATGAGGATGAAATTCAAGTGGGAGATGATGAGTCTGAGACTACTCTCCCGGAATCAAAAGAGATCTTTGAAGAGGTCTATGAATTGGAAAAAAGGGTCCAAGAATAACTTTCCATCAGGCAACAAAGAGAAAAGGATAAAGAAGATAGAATAAGACAAGCCATGATTAGGGCTGATTAGCTAAAGAGGTAGTTGTTAGATTTGGATGCAATTAATTTTATCCCAGAGCCTGAAAGAGCAGAGGAACAACCTATTGTGCAGAGAACATATGAGGAAACTAGGCCGAGAGATAAAGGAAAATAGAAAGCTATTGGAGTTCAAATCAATGAACAAGTTCATGTGGAAAAACCATTAGATCAAGAGGTGAGATTAGATGCAGACCTTGAGATGGCTAGAAGAAAAAAGGAAATATTAGATAAAGAGCTTGAGAAAGCAGAGTTGGAGGCTTCTGCTGCAGAAATAAGAAAAAAGATTGGTTTTCTTAAGCATACATCAGGACCTTCACATGTTGTTGCTTCCTTTTTGGGACAAGGTGGAAACCATGGTAACATTGCAACTCAAGCAAATAATGTTTCGGGTGCTACTAAAATCCCTAATGGTTCACACACAAGGACATCTACATCTCAAGGAATGGATCTACCACATGGAGTTCCTGTTCATGAAAGGTACAAACAACTTATCTTTCTTGGTATTCCTGGATATCCTAATGTATTTCCTGATGAGATTAGAAAAAAGCTCCCTAAATTTACTGGAAATAATGTCATCACATGTGAAGAACATCTAAAGAATTTTATAGATGTTATAGATGATTATAATGTTGAGTTTGATGATGTTATAATGAAGTTATTTGTGTAATCCCTTACTGAAGATGCTAGGGATTGGTTTAGAAGATTACCCCATGCTAGTATAGGGTCTTGGAATGAATTTAAAAATTGTTTCAAGGAACATTATGGAGATGAAACAAATGAGGGTTTTATCTTGAATGAATTCAATAATATAAAAAAAAATCAGAATGAGGAAGTCCTTGAATTTAACATAAGATTCCAAAAGGCTATGCATAGGCTCTTGCAGGTTATCAGGTTAGATGACAAGGTATGTCTTGTGACATAATTGAATGCCTTTGATGCGAAATGGGATACCTCTTAAGGGATAAGAACCCAAGAAATCTTGGTGAAGCTTACAAGTTGGCCATCAACATAGAAAGTAATAGAAGAATATCAGGAAAAATAGGAAGAAGAGATGATTGTAGGCCTCAAATGCAAAATAAGAAAGAAATGGGGAGGTCTGCTGACTCTAAGCCCAAGGAGGATGACAATCTAAAACAAATTTTGAAGGCTTTAGAAGGTTTAAAGCCTGGTGAAAAGGGAAATAATAGGGCTATGGCTATGGAGAGGTTAGTTCCAAACAATTTTAGCAGACAGCCAAGAATGCAAAATTACCCTTATAATACTCAGTGGAAAGATGGCAAGCTCATCTTCCCAACCAAGCAAGATAGGCCTGACAGCAGGATCCCTGATCCTTTCCATAGAAATTCAGTAAATATGACTGATGATATCCCATGGTGTGCTGCTTGTCAGTCTCCTCATGACCCTGAGTATTGTGTTATTGCTTTGAACTTACAAGAGAACCAAGAACAAGATGAACAATATGATAAAAGTGGTTGTGGAATGACTTCTTCACATGTAGGGGATGATATTGACTCCGATGAAGAGGAAGAAGAATTTGATGATGTTGGATGTGGTGCTTTGAAGGGTGAGGAACATGCTTCCTTAAGGAGACCTTCTGATGAAGAAATTGCTCAAATTACTGCAGACATGGTCACTCAAGCCAGGAGCAATTACAATTTGAGGAACAAGATAGTTGGAAATACAACTGGTAAACCAGGCAGTATGTTTATCAAGAGGATAGAAAATAGTGCACAACACTCTGAGGGAAAAGGTAAGGGTGCTGATGTTGCTAATCAAGTGAAGGTAAAGAAGAAAATTGTACCTACTGCAGCACCTAGGAGTAAAGCAAAGACATCAGAGACAGTTGTTCCCATTCCTCAGAATGGAGAGGAGTCTTCTCTCAAGGACAAGTCTGATTTGATAAAGGACAAAGTTGTCACTATTTTTGAGGGAGACATGAATGACCAAAAGTATGTTCCAATTGATATGACTAAATTGCTGTCACAGATGACTGTTAAGGTTCCACTTTTGGAAATAATGAGAATAAAGGAACATAGAGTGAAAGCTCTAGATTGGGTGAATGGTGTTTCTTCTACAGGAATCCAAGAGGTGAGTATAAATGACAAACATGTGGCTTCTTTGGAAGATACACCTGAAAATAAAAATGAAGAGATTGTTTCTAAGATTCCTCAAATATTCTTGGATACAAATGTTGTAAACAATGCATCAGGGACAGTTGATCCTTTCTTCTTGTCTCTTGTGATTAATGGCAAATTGTTGAAGAATTGCATGATAGATTATGGGGCATCAAATACTGTCATGCCTGCAGAGATCATGAAGTCACTAGGACTAAAGGTTGATACACCTCATGGGAGATGCCAAGTTATGGACTCAAGGGAGGTACCAATTATTGGTACCATTAAGACTTTGCCATATAAATTAGCAGCATTTCCTGACAAACAACTAACTATGAGTGTTCTAGTAGTTGATATTCCTCCTCAGTATGGAATGCTATTATCTAGAAGATGGAGTGTTTCTATGGGAGGAAGTATTCAATGTGACTTGTCCTTTGCCACTTTTAACATTGTAGGAGAAAGTGTAAAGGTTTCAAGGGAAACTAGAACCCCACATATGATTGAGGAGGATGAAAAGGATAGCATGAATTGTTTTGTTGACACTGATATTGGTTCATTCCAAGTTCAAGAGAAAGAGGTGCAAGAGATGATCAGGCATGTCCTTTTGACTGATGATGAGAGTAACATGGCAAAGGGTAATGTTTTATGGACCCTGTATTTTGATGGAGCAAGTTCTAAAGAAGGTGCTGGAGTAGGAGTGCTATTGATATCCCCAAGTGGTAAGACTTTCAAGTTTTCATTCACTCTCTTGTTCCTTTGTACAAACAATGTAGCTAAATATGAGGCCCTACTGATTGGTTTGAGACAAGCATCAAAACATGGAATCAAACATCTTAGGGTGATTGGTGATTCTGAGTTAGTGATTTCTCAGATTAGATCAAAATATGCATCTAAGAATCAAAGGATGAAACAATATAGAAATGTTGTTTGGGATGAAATTGAAGGTTTTAGTGCCTTTGGAATTGATTGGGTGGATAGAAGCCAAAACAAGATGGCTGGCTTGTTGGAAAACATAGCTTTAAGGCTAGAAGATATTACCTTTGCAAGGATATCCAAAATTGAGTGTAAGTCCAGGCCTTCTATCCCAAATAATATTGAGAATTGGCAAGTATTTTCTGATGATCAAGACATATTAAGATTTTTGCAGTGTGAATCTCATTTCGATGGTCAGAAGATGGATTTCAGCACTTATGTTGACATTAGAGATGGAAAAGAAAATGTCCTTGGGAAGGAAGTTTTGCAATTAAGGTCAAATAGAATCCCAAAGGGATTGGTTGCTCTTGAGAGGGCATTTGATAATAAGGAAAGGACTTGTCTTTCTAAATTTGTTGATAAGGTCAATGATTTGGAGGAAGTAAACTTAGGAACAAGCCAAGAACCGAAAAATGTTTACATAGGTAAGTGTTTATCCCCAAGAACTAGGAGAAATTTGATTGATCTTCTTAGAAGATTTAGACATGTGTTTGCATGGTCTTATGATGATTTGAAAGCTTATAGAGAAGATCTATTTCAGCATGAGATACCATTGAAAGAAGGAACCAAACCTTTTAGGCAGAAATTAAGGCCTGTGAATCCTACTTTGGCACCGAAAATGCAAGATGAACTCAAAAAGATGATGGATGCTGGAATCATCAAGCCTGTCAGATATTCTACTTGGGTATCAAATTTGGTTCCAGTTAGAAAAAAGAATGGTGACATTAGATTATGTGTTGATTTTAGGAATTTGAATGTCAATTCTTTGAAGGACAATTATGGTTTGCCTAATATGGAGAATATGTTGCAAAAGGTTACTGGATCAAAGTTAATGTCCATGATGGATGGCTTCTCTAGATATATTCAAGTTGTGGTCAAGGAGTCAGAATAGTTTAAGACTGCATTCACTACCCCTTGGGGAACATATGTCTATGTTAGAATGCCCTTTGGTCTGACTAATGCAGGAGCTACTTTTCAGAGAGCTATGGATGTGGCCTTTGCAGACTTCATAAACAAGTTCCTAGTGGTATATCGGGATGATCTCACAGCATATTCAGATAAGGAAGATTAGCATAGTGAACATCTTGAGAGGATTTTTATCAGGGCTTTGGAGTATGGGATTTCTTTGAATCCAAAGAAGTGTTCTTTTGGTGTTGTGGAAGGCAAGCTCTTAGGACATATTGTGTCCAAGGATGGAGTAAGAATTGACCTTGAAAGGGTTATGGCTATAGATAAGCTCTCACCACCTAGAATGTTAAAGGAATACAGTCTTTCTTTGGGCAGGTGAATTTTCTAAGGAGATTTGTTACAAATTTTGCAGAAATTAGTATCCCTATCTCTAGGATGTTGAAAAAAGAGGCAAAGATTGAATGGAATGAAGAAGCAGATGAATCTTTCAGAAGTATCAAAAAGGCCATCAAGGATACTCCTATTTTGAGAACACCTGATTATGGTAAGCCCATGCAGATTTTTTCTTTTGCTTCTTGTCATACAATTGCAGCAGTTTTATTGCAAAATAATTCAGAGGGATATGAACAACCTATATCATTTTTTAGCAAATCCCTACAAGCAACATAATTGAAATATGATATTATTGAGAAACAGGCTTATGCCTTAGTTAAAGCAGTCAAGGCTTTTAGATGTTACCTTATGGGAGCTAGGGTGGTTGCTTATGTTCCTAGTGCTGCAGTTAAGGATATTTTGGTGCAACAAGAAGTTTCAGGGAGAAGATGTAGATGGATCAATAGGATCCAAGAATTTAATATTGATATCCAGATCACAAAGTTAGTAAGAGGCTTAGGTCTTGCAAAATTGACGGCACAAAGTAATTTAATTGCAAATCATATAAATGTATTAGAAGAAGAACAAAGGCCATATATTTGTGATATGGATTGTTGTGATTGGTACAATGATGTCATTAGTTAGTTGTAGAAATTAGTCCTTCCCCTTGAGATGGATGAAAATAGAAGAAGAACTGTCAAGTTGCAATCTGCAAGGTATGCCATTATACATGGTAAGTTATGGTGGAGAAGCAATGAAGGAGTATTGCTAAAATGCATAGACCATGAGAGGTCTGAATCCATGTTAAAAGAAATGCACCAAGGTGTGTGTGGAGGACACCATATGGCAAAGACCATAGCTCACAAGATCATTAGGTCTGGATTTTGGTGGCCTACAATTTTTAAAGATGCACATCAATTTGTGAGAAAATGTGATGCATGTCAGAGATTTGCTGGGAAGTTGAAATTCAATGGAAATTTTCCACTCAAACCCGTTGCAGTTCAGGCTCCTTTCCAGAAGTGGGGTATGGATTTCATTGGTGAAATTCCAAACAAGTCTAGTGGTGGACATTCCTACATACTAGTGGCAACATACTATTTTACCAAATGGGTTGAAGCTATCCCTACTAGAAGGGCCACTAGTAGGGTTGTGATTGATTTTTTGATGAAAAATATCTTAACTAGGTTTGGTTGCCCAAAGACAATTGTGGTTGATAATGCAATGTGTTTTAGATCATAGGAGTTTAGTGATTTTTGTCAGCAATATGGGATACACATTTCATTTTCTTCCCCATACCATCCACAAGGAAATGGCCAGGTTGAATCCAGTAATAAAAGTCTTATTAAAATTCTCAAGAGGGTGTTGGACAGAAATAATAAAGCTTGGGACTCAAAGTTATGGTGGGCATTATGGGCTGACAGAGTGACTGTAAAGAAAGCCATAGGTTGTGCCCCTTTTGACCTAGTTTATGGAATAAATGCTAGATTGCCTCAGAATAACTTATTACAGATGTATAGGTTTATTCAAGCATATGATGAAGATTTGAATTATGAGCTGAGAGTGAGAATGGATGAAATGATCTAGTTGGAGGAGGTAAGGAGAGATGCACATGAAAGAAATGAGACATTCCAGAAGTAATGTAAGAATTTGTTTGATAAGAGGACTACTCAAAGGAGTTTTGAAAATGGTGATCTGGTCCTGATGTGGAATGCAAGGTTGGAAGATAAAGGGAAGCATGGAAATTTTGATCCAATTTGGTTGGGCCCTTATCTTATTGAAAACAAATGGGGGACAGATTCTTATGTTTTAAAGGACTTAACTGGTGGTATTTTGGAATTGCCTGTTCATGGACAATTTCTAAAATTTTACTTGTCCTGAAGTATCTTTTCCATGAACAGTAGTTTAGGTTTTCCCCTATTTTCAGTTTGTCTATGTTTTGTTTTTAGGTCAAAATTTTGAGTTGGTCTGCTCTCCTAGTGATTTTGAATCCTTGCCATGCCTGCAAGAGGCATGCATCCCCTAATATGAGCTACTGTTAGCATTGGTAAAAAATTTCATGGTTCTATCCTTTTTTTTTCTGGTCTCTACAGTTGTTTTTAGGTCTTTGGCTCAAAACCTTGGTGAGAATTTTAAAAAACTAGCCGTTGGACCTTTAGAATTTTAAAATACCCAGGCCCTGTTCTTTTTTAATGTTCTTTTTCAGGGTGACTTAAAACCTTATATCCGCATGTGCCTTTTAAAAGTCTTCTTTTCATGTCGCGTGGTTAGGTTTTTATGTCTGATGGGGTCCCCTTTATTTTTTTCTAAGTTTTCTACCCTTGGCGGCCTTTTATTTCCTAAGTCTGGTGCCCTACGAAATTAAAATCTTTTCCTAAGTCAATGATTTAATATTTCCTATGCTTTTGGCTTAATGTTTCCCAGGCCCAGTGGATCTGACAACATCTTGATCTAACGGTTGGTGTATCTTCTCATGCAATGTGTCAGAGGCTTGCAAAGATACACCCGCCATTGATTCCTTTTTATGATGTAGTCTTCCTTTTTGAGCGGGTCCACTTGACATGTCAGCACAAATGGCAATTTTTGATTGGTCCACGAGGTAATGCGTTGGCAGTTGTCAGTGGGACCTGGTTTCCAGATGTGTTAGTGGGTCCTGATGTTGTTAGAGCATCGACGGTCGGCGTATGTTCTTAAGTTTCTCTGACACATGCGAAGATGCGACTACCGTTGATTTCATTCGGTGTCAGGGCAGAGTAAGATTCTTCAATCTGACAGTCATCTTATGATCTGAAGGAATCTCGGGGGTCTATGAGAAGATGAGACAACTGTCGATCTTCCAGATGTGGGCCCAGTCATTTTTTCTTAGGTTTTTAGTGGAGCGGATAAAGTTTTAGCAGTGTTGACAAAATTCAAAGGATTCGCTAGTTCGCGTGAAGATTTAGTGGTAATGTAAAGTGTTTTGCGAACTGGCGGAACCCTTCAGTCTCCAGTTCGCCAAATGTGACTAAGGTTCTTTTTAAAAGATAAATCACTAAACCTGTGAAAGGAAGGATCTGACAGTCAAGACTTAAAGTTGAGTCAGTTTTAAATAGGGACCGCCGATCTATTGCAGGCGCCATAAAGTGACTGTTTATATTCAAATTCAAATTTTTGTAGAGGGTTTGCAATGACAGAAAGTACCAGAATCAAGTTTTTTAGCGGCTAGAGTGGGTGAAAATGGTTGTCAACTGTTGTAGTGTGGTCCAGGTTGCCATGGGTAGTTGCAGAGGAATGTCTTGCCATGGGAAAGTAAATGAAGCAGTACTCACGATGTGTTGCAGGGGTCTTTTTGGCTGGATTTCTTGGGGTTTTGTGATGATTTTGTACTTGGGACCGGTACAGGACTAGATAGCTGTTGAAATTGAACTATTTGAGCTTACTGGCTGCGGCTTGGTCCCAGTCGTGTCTGTGTTAACTCCTCAGTGGTGTTAGGTGGTTTTGATTTTTTGAATTGGGAATGATCATTATGCTTGTATTGTTATCCTGGTATAAAGAAATTTTTTATGATCATTAGAGGTCATTGGGAGTTAGGTATTCAAAACTTTTGGTTGTGAGTCCTCTTCTCAGTTTGAATTGTAATGATTTGTTTTAGTATTTGTTGATAGTAGAAAGAAAGTTGTAGGTCTAAGCTGTAATTTGCAAGCATGGTTTGCTTGGACTGATTGTATACACTTGAGGATTCTTCATACTTAATGCAGATACACGATTCTTCTCTCTCCTTTGTGTCAATGCAGATAGATTTTGAACTTTCTAGTTCATTGCATATTAATTTATGTATGTGTCTTCATTCTTGAGTTCTAATCCAGGATTAGATGAAATAATGCTCTAGATGGGACATAGATTTATCTCTTGTCTATGTAAGGATATTGTATAAGTAGTAAAAGGAGATTGTAAATGTGTTTATGGCTTTGAATCTCAGATATACTCTGGTGTGTGTGTATAGTTTGTCTAAGAGATCTTGCCCAATGGATGAGGCACTGGCCTAGATGAGTACTTCTTTATTAACATATATTGATTGAGGTTGTTATGATTCAAACATATAAATTAAGAACCATCCCTAAGTTGTAAGTCTTTGGTTGTAATGTCCTACCCTTTAGTAATTGAGAGTCAATGAATGTGAGGTTAGCATTTAGTACTTTCTTACTATCCATCTGTTGTTCAAACCCAGTCCTTGGTGTGTGAAGTATAGTTTTCACTGGGTTAAGTGCACCCACCTTGGTTTTGCAGAGCCAGAAGTGAAGAGGGCAGTCTTGTCCCTATAGTTGGTCCGGTTACCCTAAGATACTTCTACATTTTGGAACTTACCAATCCTAAAATCTATCTGAGGGTATATTGGTAGCCTAAGAGCATAAGCATCATTTTGAACACCAACATGTCCCTTAACCAGGCTCACTTCAAAAGAGTGAAATTATTTTGGGTACCGGTCCCCAGGTGGTTTTTCCCGTAACAAAGTTTCCATGTTAAAAATCAAAGTGTCAAATGTGTATGTGTGTGATGATTTTTTATTCTACTTTACACATTATATTTACTGGTTTGATCAGTATAGACTAGATATTTTACCAAACAGTCGGTTAATGAACAAAAGAGGAACATACAATTTTTACCAAGTTGTTTATCTTTAATGTTGAATTATTTTTATAGATCTGAGAGTATTTGGGACTGTAGGATGACTGGACTTAACTGATTCACCCCCTTTCTTAGTTATATAACAATTGGTATCAGAGCTAGAGTACTTCAAGGAAAAGTTTTCAAGGACTTGAGTTAAATATCACAAGATGTATACAAGAGAGGTACCGAAGTTGAACAAACATAATTTCTCAACATGGAAAAGTAGGATGAGGCTATATCTATCAGGCATTGGAGATTCTACAATATATTATTTCTAAAATGAGTTTGTAACTCCTACTGGTCCTTTAACTGTCAACCAGATGAAAGAGAGACAAGAACATAATGCAATGATGATTGAGATTGATTCTTCCCTATCAGATGTTAAATTTGAAGACATCAAAACCTATACAACTGCAAAATAGATGTGGGACAAACTAAAACTAGTTCATAGAGGATATGTGAATGTGCTTAGGGAAAAGGTAGAAAGCTTAAGATGAAAGTTTGATGATATGAAAATGAAAGAAGGTGAAAAAATTACTTAGTACAACAACCAAGTCAAAGTAGTGAATGTTATTCAAGGAGCAGGTGGAGTAATTGAAGAAGACACTATGGTAAGTAAAATTCTAAGAACACTATTTCCTGCCTATTGTAGTGTTACACATGTGTTTTGAAACATAGGAGTGGAAAGTCTAATAGGGTTGCAGATGCTCTTAGTGGAAGACAAATTTTGCTAACATAGATGCAGATTGAGGTGGTTGGGTTCAAGGAACTCGAGAGTTGGTATCTAGAGGATCATGATTTTGGTGAAGCTTGCAAAGATTGTACAGAACCTGTTACTCTACACAGAATCAAGTGGTTGGATTTCATCATCCAGGATGGTATGCTATTCATAGAGAGTCAGTTGTGCATTCCTCAAAATTATATGAGGGATAATCTCATTAAGGAGAAGCATAGAGGAGGACTAGCTGGACATTTTGGTCAAGATAAAACCCTTTCTCTTGTTAGTGAGAATTATTATTGGACATAGTCGCAGTAGATGTCAAGAAGTTTGTACAGAGTTGCAGAGTATGTCAAATGGAAAAAGGAGCAAAGAAGAATACAAGATTGTATCAACCAATACCTATACTAGAGAAGCCATGAGAGGATATTAGTATGGACTTTGTTCTTGGTTTACCAAGGACTCAGTGGGGGCATGATTCAATTTTTGTGGTGGTTGTCAAGTTTTCAAAGATGACACATTTCATTCCCTCCAAGAAGACTAATGATATTGTTCATGTGGCGGAATTATTTTTCAAAGAAGTAGTGCGACTACATGGTCTACCAAAGAGAATAGTTTCAAATCGAGACACTAAGTTTGTTGGATATTTATGGTGCACATTGCGGAAGAAGTTAAAGACATATTTGAAATTCAGCTCATCACATCATCCACAGATAGATGGACAGACAAAGGTGGTGAATAGGAGTTTGGGGAATTTGTTGAGATGTTTGGTTGGAGATAAGCCAACGGGATGGGATTTGATTTTACCATAGGTGGAATTTGCATACAATAATTTTGTCAACATGAGCACTGGTAAATCACCATTCTAGATTGTATATGGAAGTAGTCCCAGAAATGCTTATGAGTTGAGGAAGATAGACAAAGGAGAGATAAGTAGTGCTGAAGTTGAGGATTTTGCAAAACATTTGAAGAACATCCTTGAGGAGGTGAGGAATTACATTAACAAGATGAATACGTAGTATAAGGCTAAGGTGGATGAGAAAAGGAGGCATAAGGAATTTTAGGTTGGGGATGAAGTCATGGTTCATTTATGGAAGGAGCAGTTTTTAGTAGGTACATATAACAAGTTGAAAATAAAGAAGTTTGGGTCATGTAAGATACTGAAGAAGCATGATTTAGGAAATTTCTATGAAGTAGAGTTGCCCACTAAATTTAATATTTCACTAGTATTTAACATTTCAGATTTGACAGAGTATCATGGGTGTTGAAGATGGAGTCACAAAAGCATAGTGGAGTATTCCAAAAACTACTTCATCTACAATGGAGATTGAAGATATTTGGTAGAAGCACAAGGAACATGACATATAAAGAATATTTGGTCAAATGGAAAGGATGACCCGTAGAAGATTCATCATGGCTGACAAGGGAGGAGCTTAACTGTCTTGGTTTTCCTCTGCACACCTGAGACGTGATAGGGTCACTTCTTAAATTACCTTGGTTGTTTGATCCAAGAGCATTCAGTGTGTAAGGGAAATCTTGCATTACCCAAATATATTTCTAGTTTCTTTGTAATAAGGACTATCTTGTGTAGAGCTACTATTTTTGAAATTTTACTATTTTTAATAAGTTTTTTTTGAGCTCAGAATGCTCTATTTCCTTCCCTGGAGGTCCTTTGGTCATATCAGCCTACCAATAAAGTTTCATTGCAAGATCAATTCTAGTTTTGAAGATGTTGAAAATTTATGGTATTGGTAGTAGGGTACATAAACTTTTTACTCAATTTTGAAGGCTTTAGAGGCTCCGAAAGGGGTCAAAACTTTGGCTAAGCAGAGCTTACATAAACTAGGCATTCTACAGCACTTTGTGCCATTTTTGGAATGAGTCATAATAGCCAATCGAGTCAACAAGTGATGACTTATGGTCTCCAGAAGTTGCGCTACCTAAAATGGAGGAAGATGAACTTCCTCTAAAATTACTTTTTGAGTTCCAAAAGTTGTTTGAACCGACTCTAATGTAATAAAAATGAAAAATAAAATAATTCTAGGGCTGGTCGGCCTTAATGGCTAAAATTATAGAGCCTTCCCAGGTTGTAGAAAATTTTCTATATAAGGAAGGCCTGTAGTGTTTTCTATGCAGTTTTGGGTGGTTATTTGAGGCTTTACCTTACAAAACATTGTAAGGAAAATGCCCATGTGCCTTTGCATATTGTAATTTTGAAATTTTTAATTCCATACTTGTGGAGATAATAAGAAGCCCTTTTTTTTTCTTGCAAATTTTTGTTGTGTGTCTATTTTTGTTTTATGTTTGTAATATTAAGGGGATGATCCTTCATCAAATACCTAGAAAACTTGTCTCTATCTGACCCAATCAGATGAAGGGGAAGTCCATATAGCAGTAGATCTGAGATGATTAGAATTGGAGTTAGGAGTACTGAGATGCCACTCTCTTATGTTCTCTTGAGAAATTTAGGGAGTATTCCTGGTAGTGTTGTTAATTGAAGAAATGAAATTTTCCTCCAGACCTCTACAAATATGGTTTCTAACCACTTCAGGTTTGGGGTATTTCTGCTTAAATTTTTTTTTATTTCTTTCCTTCCAAATGCGCCAACAGAAATGGGGAGGAATAAGCTTCCAAAACTCTTTAGCCAAGTTATTTAGAAACGAGCAACTCCATTGCTTGACTAAGTCCTGCAAAAGAAGAGGAAAAAACCAACATGGATTTTATTTTCTAAGGATTAGATCCCAAACCCTACGGGTATAGGAGAAATGCAACCTAATATGATCACAAGTTTCAGCTTCTTCCATACAAAGAAATCATCTATTAACAATAAAAAAACCCCTTTTAGTAAGATTATCAAGGGTGAGAGGTTTATTCTGAGCTAAGATAAAAAAAATAAGTTGATTTTGGGAATAAGAAATATGTACCAAACTTGTGAGAAAAGAGGTTTTTCCTCTCTCATAGTAATGAGATTACAAGCAGAGGTGACAATGTAAATACCATCAGGTTTAGGTGACCAAATAATTTGATCCTGGAAGTTATCCTTAATAAACTAGGTTTGCAACTCATGCTAGAGGGAGATGAATCTTCTGTCAATGTCTCCAAGATTCCACCATTTGTTTCCTTGCCAGTAATCCTTAACTTTTTCCCTCATAATATCTTTACATAGATCTATAGCTTGTTTCCAATCTTGGTTGCTTGATAAAGACTCTTTTTGAATCTAGTTGTCTTCCCAGAAGTCAATTCTCCTTCCATCCCCCAGCTTCCATCTCTTCCACTTAATGATGAGGTCTTTAGCAGAACTTATACTATTCCAAATGTTAGAACCATTCAGATTTTCACCATTCATAATATAATTCTCCAGAGTATTGGAATTAAAGAGGTATTTATTTCTTATGATTCCTTTCCGTTCTTTTTGTTCCGTATAAATTCTCCATAATTGTTTAGACAAGAGCGATTTTTTGACATTTTTAATAGATATGAAGCTAAGCCCTCCATAATTTTTGGGTTTACAAACATTTTCCCAAGCCACCAGACTAAGTGTTTTCTTTTCTTCCACTCCTGACCATAGGAATCTTTTTTGAATTTTTTCAATAACCATAGAAAATTTATGAGGAATATTAAAAATACTCAAGGCATAAACTAGGAGGTTTTGAAGAGTTGATTTCAGAAGTAGAATTTTCCCTGAGTCACTCTAAATCACCCCTTTTCAACCAGCAAGCTTGTTGTTGAATCTGTCAATAATAGAATTCCAAAAGTTGTTAGGAGGTTTAGTGCATAAAGGTAATCCCAAGTAAGAGGAAGGGAGGCTTCCAATATTGCACCCTAAAATTTAGGAGATCTTTCTTTGTCTCTCAATAAGGGTATTGATAAAAAAAATGGAACTTTTAGACCAGTTGATGAGTTGGCCAGAGTAGCAATATAAGCAGTGAGGTCTTTCTTTAAATTTCTAGCTTCTTTGATGGTAGCCTCCCCCATTATGAGAGTATCATCAAGAAATTTCTGATGGGAGTAGGAAGATCAGGTTGAAGGTTGGAGACCAAAAATACAACCATCTCCCACTAATTTATTAATATACCTTCCTAAACATTCCACAAGGATAGCAAACAAGATAGGAGATATAGGATCACCTTGTTTGAGGCCTCTAGAGGGGCTAAAAAACTTGGAAGAACTTCCATTGACAATGACATAAGAAGAGACGGTAGTAACCAATTGAACAATGAGTTTGATGACCCCATTATCGAAACCAAATAAAAGGAGAACTTTCTATCAAACTGCCAGTCAACCCTGTCATACGCTTTGGACAAATACAACTTCATCATGAATTCTTGTTTTTTAGCCACTTCCAAAGAATGAATGTTTTCATGGGTGACAATAATGGAATCCAAGATCTGTCTTCCAAGGACAAAGCCATTATGCTAGGGAGAAATATTCAAGGGAAGAATAGAAAGAAATCTAGAAGTCAGGACTTGAGATATAATCTTGTACATGGAATTACAAAGACTAATAGGTCTAAAGGCATCAACCATGCTGGCTCCAGGATTTTTGGGGATTAAAACCAAAAAAGTAGCATTCAGTTCCCCGAGGAGAATTTTAGTTCCAAAAAAATCTTTAACCACTGCCTACACATCTTTGCCCAAAATTTCCCAGAACTACTGGAAGAAGAACATGGGAAACCCATTAGGGCCAGGAGATTTATCGCCTTCAAAAGAAAAAACAACACTCTTAATCTCCTTATCTGAAGGAATCACTTGAAGAAATTTGGTAGTTCTAGTGTCAACTAATTGAGGGATAGTAGAGAGAATTTCTTCCTGATTGGACAGTGCCAAATTGTCATCTTTGGTGAGGAGAGAGGAGAAGTAGGAGAGAATCTCTTTTCTGATATCTTCCTCTTTCCCGATAGTGTTACCATTAGTTAACAAGATAAAAATCCTATTGATCACTTTGTGCTTCATAGCAGTCATATGAAAGAATCTAGTATTTTTGTCCCCTGCTTTGGGCCAGAGAGCTCTAGATCTTTTTCTCTAGAAGGATTCCTCCTTAGAAATAATGTTATGAAAATCAGCCAACATAGAGTTGTCCATTTTTTAAGTTCCTTAGAGAGACCTACATTTTTAATTTTCTCTTGAATTTCCTTTATTTTAGTTTGCATTCTACCTTTAGAGAGGAAAATGTCCCCAAATACCTCCTTGTTCCATATTTTGATTTTCCTTTTAATAGTATTCAATTTTTTAGTGGTTCTGTACATGGCCCCTCCATGCAAAAAATATAGTTCCACCAGTTTGGTATCCTATCTTTCAAATTTGGGTGGGCCATCCATATTTTTTCAAACCAAAAAGGAATGTTCATTTTCCCTATAATCAGATCAGCATTTAAAGAAATTGGAAAATGGTCAGAACCAATTCTCAACAAAGAAGAAAAGGAACAAGAGTTCATGGATATCCAATCATGAGCTATTGGACCACGTATAGGCAATTCCTTCCAACTCTACATCCAAAAAAGCTTCATCATTGATATAGTCCATCAGGTCTATTTTGTTATCCATCTGGGAGGGGATACCACCTCTTTTCTCATCATCTTTAAGTGGGGTATTGAAATATCACATTACCATCTAGCTTTCTTCCTAGAAATTCTTACGGATCTCTTTCAAACTTCTCCAAAATTTCAATCTTCCATTTCAGGTGTTGGGAGCATAAATATTCATCAAGTTCCAAGTAAAATTATCTCAAGGATTGTAAGTTGTCGACCATCTGCTATATTCTATTTAGCTTCTTGCTCGTGAGTATTTTTGAAATATTTTCTTCCCCTCCTTTCAGCTTTAGGTGTTCCCATGACATCTTCTTTTTGTTGCCTTCTTGTCTAAACCCTGCCTTGGGGATAACTATCTTGTTTCTTTGTTGACCCATCATCACTAACTTTAGAGTAACTTATGTTCAATACAAAGTCACCTGAGTTCGGGCCTAGGGGGGTAAAAGAGTTCTCCATCCTGAAGACCAAGGAAACAACAATATTTTCCATTTTTAATACATTATGTTCCTGGGTTGAGTCTTGTAGGACACTTGAAGAACTAGAATGGTTCTCTTTCACTTCCCTTTCTTGTTTAGTAAGGATCTCAGTTACATTCATCATCTCTACTGATTCATTGTTACCCTTTTCCTCATTGTTTTCTACAAGAGTATTAATTTCCTTCCTTCTCTTTGTTGGTTTCTCATTTCTTTCCTTTCCTTCCTTATTGTCTTCTTAATGATTTGTTTTAGAATTGTTTGGGTGTATCTCCGTCGTGCTATATTTTTGCTTCCATTATTTTCTAGTCTCACATTTTTTTCCTTGGTTACCTTTCTCTTTTTGTTGTTTCACTAGACATTGTTTTGCCTAGTGTCCAACTTTTTTACATGTGAAGCAAGCAAAGGGGAAAGATACATATTCCACAGACTAGATATATTTTTCCAAATTTGACATTATTGAAATGACTTCAGGAAAGTCTGCCTTTTGGTGGATAATGACACAAATTCTTATGTAAACAAGTCTAGACTTAGCTGCTGTCATTGGGTCTATGGAGAGAAGTTCTCTAAAAGCACCCGCAAAACCCACAAAGACATCCTCATGCAAATATTCCAAAGGTAGGCCAGGGAAACAAACCCACACAGGGGCCATTTCAAACATATCTGCATTCAGGTCTAGGTTAGTTGCCCATTTTTTAAGAGCCAATGATGATTTTTCGAACATCCAAGCTCCTCCACATAGAACTCTTGATAGATCTTCCATGCTAGAAAAAATGAAAGATAAAAATCCTTTTGGCATAGCCGCAATATCTACTTGCCCCTTAAGCTTCCATTTTCTAGTAGTAAAGACTCTAACCATAACAATATTAGGCCTTGACCCAATAAATTTTCCTACCAGTGTAAGCGCCATTTTAGAAACAATATGGTCCACAAGGGGATTAGGGAGTAAAATGCCAAATACTCCCTTACCCGGCTCAGAAATATTGTTAATACAAGGAAAGGAAGACTTTCCCATTCGTTTAACCTCAAATAAAGATGACCAGCTCCATTTAGTCAGGTATCTAGCAGAAATATTACCAGTACTCCCGACAGAGGGAAACTTGTTGGAGATTCACCAACATGCCAATGTTGACTGTATGTTTGTCATTGATGACAACAAATGGTAAGCAACATGCATGGTAGTTCCAGGTAGTGATCTTTGTGCATATTTTGTATGGATATGTTATCAGCATGATATCATAGACGCAAAGGTTGATTATGATTACAGATAGTTGTGCAGTGGTTTGTGACAACAGTGTTCTTGACAGAGTTACATGCAGAGTTCTGCATGTGATAATCAGTATGGTTATGATGGAGCCGTGCGCTTTTATATTTATGTTGTACACATGTTCATGGACGTAGAGTTATTGGTGTAGTACAAGTTAAGTTATGATGTTTCCAGTTGCCAGTTATAGGTCCCCGAGATCGTCTGATGGAGCCGACAGTGTTTATATTGGTTTGGTAGTTGCGCCTATCATTATGGTATGCATGTTTGGTTTAATGATTGGAGAATAGTTAAGAATGTTTGGTTAAGAGTGCATGACGTAAGTCATCTTGAGAAGAAAGTTATAGGTAATTTGGTGGAGCCGATTGTGTGAAGCAACACATCTACTCATATTGGATTAGGCAGTCCCATTTTGTGTTGCGTGATTAGTATAGCCATTGGAGATTTTGTTGGAGAGTTATATTGTTTCTCTAATATGATTTCAAGATGGTTCTAACAGGTTGGCTTGATTATATCATTTGGAGGAAGATATTTATAGGCAGTCATTTTGTGATTTCTAAGTGTGTTTGAGAGAGCATAGAAGAAGATGCGAATGTGTTGAGACATACAATCATCAGTAGAAGATCTATGTGAAGAAGAAGAGAGTATATGCTATTCATTGGAACTGATCAAGACAGTAGGTCTACCTAGCAGTTCACCAAAGATCCAGATATAGTGTGTATCTGTTAAACAAAAGGTTGCAGCCTTCACTCTTTGAGCTGTGTGCTCCTAGACAGTGTGTCCTCACCTCGAATAGGGTTAATTGTAAAAGACTCCTAACAGGGTCCAACCTTTGACCAGGTCAGTGTACTTAATACATTGTAAAAATCAATTCCTAACAGGATTGTAAGATCTTCTAACATGGATCATAATACTCGAGTGCAGTTCATAGTGGGTGCTAATTCCCACCGGGGTTTTTACCTATTTGGATTTCCCCGTAACCAAAATTGTGGTGTTGTGTTCAATGTTATCTTATTGTGTATGTTCTTAATGTTCTTCTATACTTAATTGGATAAAGAATTGAATCTTGTAGATAATTGATTCACCCCCCCCTCTCAGTTATCTCTTGGGACTATTCCTAACAAAACTTACTAGCAAGTACCACATTATCTGGTCCACCTCCTCAGGAATGAACATCAAATGGGTCCTTATCATCATATAATTATTTGGTGGAGCTCTCACATGATGTTCCCACCTCCTTCTAATGTTCCCCTGCCACAAAATTTGTAGGATTCCTTCCTGCCTGATCTAGAATTTAAATTCACACCCTTTGGTCCCCCCCCCTCTCTCTCTCTCTCCAATTTCCAGTATTCTCATACACCTTTTGATTAATGGTAGCATGTTGTTGTATCATTCCCTTTCCATGTTTTAGACACCTCATTTTTAGAAACAATGGTGGACTGGGTTGTATGTAATTATACCTCATTAATAATGGATGTTTTTTGTGGAAGGTGAAACTAATGTGCATGAATTAGTTTTTTACCACCCTAAATTTATTTTCCTCCTCTCATGTATTTTTCATTTTGAAGAAGTGGTAAGAAAAGTTGAAGTAATCGAAGTTGTAGAGTTTTCTCAAGAAGACAAATACTATTAAGAAAAAGCTGTTGTGAAACCTTGGAAATATTGCACATGAAGGAAATATTAGTCCAATTGCTTCTAGAGAAGTATCTACAAGCGAAATAACTAGAGGAGTTATAGTCCTTGCAAGTTATGTGAATTCTAATGGAGATACATTGGATGTTGCATCTGTACAAATGCCCAATTAGGATATTATAAACATTAGGAGTGTCCAACTCGTTAAACCAAAGGACCCAATTTCTTCAAAAGATTTTTCTAAAGAGATTCAGGACCCAAAATTGTTGAAGAGTCCTAGGAATCTCAAAGAATCATCTTTTCACTGAAAGGTAGATAGAAAGGAGAGTGTTTTGTGTTGATTTTATTGTAGCTGTGGTCAGAATCCATAGGCCGACATAGATATCACAAAGGTTGTGATTATATTAATTGTAAGATAATATAATTATATTTTATAATTATTATATTATATGATAATATAATAATTACCATATCATATTAATAATATAATAATTATGATAATATATTATATTGATAAATATAATTGTTGATAATATAATAATAATATATTGATATTATATTATAGTAATATAATTATTTAATATATAATTATATTAATATATATTAATGGTAACCCTCGGTGAAAAGTCACCTCTCACATATATATGAGATATGAGATCTCATTAAATAGGAATAATAATAATATAATAATATATGCAGATCAATATATCAGAGTACTCAAGGGAGATGATTATTGTTCATCTATGGTTGGGAGGACAATGAGATTGTCTATGGTTAATCGAGCATTGTAAAACTAAAATGGTATCAGAGTGGGTTCTCTACCAGGACTATGAGGTCTTAGAAATATTTCATGATCTGATGATCATAAGCATATCTAAGATAGTTTGACACCTATATCCTAAAATTTAGAATCTTAGAAGGCTTTTCTAGCTATCAGGACCCTCATAGTCTGTGTTTTGGGAACGTTGAGTATCTTTTCAAACACGTTAGGGCTTGTAGACACATGTGTTGTAGGTTGTGAACATTGGGTCAACCCCTCTACATCTTGGAATGGTAACCAAATGTGATGGCTCGTATTATTATAGTATTACATTGCTTCAGTCATGGCGGACATATATTGTGTGCACACTTTATAATTGGGGTATTTAGTTTTGATGTGCTTTGGCAACAGTTCCTCTATTTCCTTCAATGGCTTTAACTTGTTTCGAACTCCATCTATTGTCAAGGAATATGTATTTTCATATCCATCATGTAATGCGTGATGATCAAATTGTCATGGTCTCCTTAGCAACAAATGAAAAGCATCCATAGTCATAATATCACACAATACCTCATCATGATAGTTTCCAATTTTGAACTTTACTAGACACTATTCATTGACGAAAGCCTTGTGATCCTTCTGCAACCAAGAAATCCTATAGGGATTCAGATGCTTTCTTCTCTCTAACTTAAATTTATCCACCATTTACTCTAAAATAAGATTATTATTACTACCACTATCAACAATGACATTGCATACTTTACCATTACACTTACATGTTGTGCGGAACAAATTCTTTCTTTTCTCAGGTTCCTTCTCATCATTCAACAAGGCTCTTCTAGTGGCAAGAACCTCTCCTCTTTCAACATCTTCAGAATGTGATGAATTGACATCTTCATATGCATGTGCAACATGTGCATTTCCATTTGGTCTTCTATTTGTTATTCCTTGATGTTGTGGACACTCATAAGCTCTATGTCCTTCTTACCCACAATGGAAACACATCACACAAAAATAACCTCTTCCTAGTTCTTGACCTCTTCCTCTTCCTCTCTAATCTTTGTTATTTTGATCATGAGGGTGATAGAAATTATTTCTTCTCTGATTCTAACTTCCACTAGAGTCATCATTCTTCTTCTGATCTTCATTTTGGCCCCCATAAGACTGTACACTAGGCTTTCTACCATGACATATTCCAGTTTGTCTACTCTCAACCTTCTTGTTATGTTTTACTTCTACCTTTAAAGTAAATTGATATGCGTCTTCAATGGTATACATTCTTACCATTATTATCTCTTCTTGAATACTTGGACACAACCCATTTATGTAATGGGCAACCTTCTCCTTGTCAACTTCAGAAATGACCCATTCTGATAAGAACCCAATAGAACTCCTTTGTATACTCCTAGACATATTTTCTTTCTTTCTTCAAACCTTGCACTTTCTTCAGTAAATAAATCTCATAATCAATAGGAATGAATTGTCTCTTCAATTTTTCCACCATCTGATCCCACCCTGTTATATTCTCCTTCCCTCTCCTAATTCTCTCCACTTGAACCTCTTTCCACCAAATTTTAGTATGACCTTTCAACTTGGCCTTTGAAAATTTGACCCTATCTAGATCTTCTATTTCCTCAAGCTCAAAGTACTCATCCATATCATTGATCCAATCGATAAACTTTTCTGGATTAATATTTCCTTAAAATATAGAAACTTCAATCTTTGGTCTCTTTTTAATCTAGGAAATGGATCTCAAAAACTAAGCTTCATTGAGAATCGTAGTTGTTTCTTTCTCTTCCTCAATCTATATTTCTTCCTTAGATTCATCATCATTCACATCTCTTGACCTAATATTAATTCCTCTATGTAGCTCCTCTTGTAGTGCTTGCACCTACCTCTGTAGGGCCCTAAAACTATTTTCTATCACACCCGCAATTCTTCCATTGTGATTCCTTCACAGATGTATTTTTTGTACTTATCTCTTAGACTCACAACCACAATCCTAGTGCAAACCACCTCATGTTCGATGATATGCCTACACACTTGGGAACTTCTTCTCTGATACCACTTGATGAAGGGTACTCCCCTTATTTAGCCAAACACACACAACATAAAAGAGGAATAAATAGAAAATTACAATAAAAGAATAATGGAAAAAACAAAAACACTTTCTTTCTACTATCCTTAATAAAATGATGTTACAATATTTAGAAACACAACACGCTACAACCACATGGGAATTTTCATTACAATAATCTGCAAGACAGAGCCACAATCTACACTTCTGGAACTAACTCTAAAGTCCCCTTTCAGTCTTATATAAATATTACAATTAACCACCTTAAAATATTGTGGAAAGTAAATTTTTCCCAATTTGGAGTGGGAGTGGAGTGGATTGGATTGGAGGTGGGCATGGGAGTGGGTGTGGAAGGTGGAGTGGAGTAGATTGGAGGTGGGTGTGGGAGGTGGAGTTAGAGTCAAAGTGGGAGACGAAGGTGGAGGTAGGAGTGGGAGGTGGAGGTGGAGGTGGAGGTGGAGGTGGAGTGGGAGTGGGGGTGGGAGGTGTGGAGGTGGAGTGGGAGTGGGAGGTGAAGGTGTAGGTGGGAGTGGGAGTGGGAGGTGGAGGTAGAGTGGACATGGGCATTAGAGGTGGAGATGGGAGTGAGTGGGAGTGGAGGTGGAGGTGAAGGAGAAGGGGAGGGAGGAGCGGTAGAGTGGAGGTAGAGGTGACGGAGAAGGGGAGGGGGGAGTGGTAGAGTGGAGGTGGAGGTGGAAGGGGAGAAGGGAGTGGGAGTGGGAGGTGGATGTGGAGGTGGAGGTGGAGGTAGAGGTAGAGTGGGCATGGGTGTGGGAGGTAGAGTTGGAGTCAGAGTGGGAGGCGAAGGTGGAGGTGGGAGTCGGAGGTGGAAGTGGAGGTGTGGAGGTGGAAGGGGAGAAGGGAGTTGGAGGTGGAGGTGGAAGTGGGAGTGAAGGGGGAGGTAGAGTAGGAGTGGAGTGGAGGTGGGCGTGGGCATGGGAGTGGGAGTGGGAGGTAGAGGTGGAAGTGGAGTGGGAGTGGGAGTGGGAGGCAAAGGTGGAGGTGGGAGTGGAGGTGGAGTGGGTGTGGGCATTAGAGGTTGAGGTGAAGGTGGGAGTGGGAGTGGGAATGGGAGGTGGAGGTGGGAGTGGGAGTGGGAGGTGAAGGTTGGAGGTAGATTTTTTTAAGGGATATAGGTCCTTTCCATACTTATTTAATAAAAAATATTATAAATTAGGAAGATCTTCATGGGTGTCAAAGAAGCTTATGTGATATGTTATAAGAGTCTAAATTAAACAATATTCTCAAGATTATGGTACAGGTTGTATGAAATAAATATTTATGTACCTAGAATCTTAGAGTGATATTAAAGTAAATATGAAACTAGATCAAGAAATTTTTGGTGTTGATATCATTGCCTTTGAATAAAATAGATTTGTGAATGACCATACAAGTGAAGATTATCTTATGGTTGTAAAAAATAATTTTGTGGATGACTAGGATAATCTAGGGCTGAAATTGTGTGTTTAATCTGTGTGTGTGTGTGTGTGTAGTATTTTGATGATTTGTCTTGAAATCCATGTAGGAGTTGATATAATCACTTAAATTCAAAAAAATTATCCTTTCAACATATTCAAATATAATTTCTTCTACTTTTCTAATTGGTGGGTCATGTTTTCCTAACATTTTAGAGATTTTTTGTTTAGAAATTTAAAAAAATATTAGGCATATCATGTTAAACTACAACTAATTAAGTACTTGGAGAATAGAATGGAGAAAGTGATGATGATCACTGAGCTACTAAGTATATGTAAGACATTGGTTTAGTTATTATATTATCATTGATGCCAATTAGTTTTGTCATACTTATCATGATAGTTGCAAATATCTGAAGAAGGTAATAATGGTGAAGGAATGATATATTAACATGAAGATGAGATGTATGAGCAAGATATCGATATGGTATTCATTGGGTAAGTTATTGATGAGTCTATGACATTATGATAGTGATTTGATTGTATTTAATGATTCAATAAAAGATTGAAGATCAAGAATGTACAAGTTTATGTGGTCGATAATTGAAGAATTCAATATACATCGAGTTGACCGAGTACAGTATTAACCAAGAAGGAATTTGCTGACACATCATGGTATTGACCGAGAAAGGGAAATAAGGAGAAACATATGATTGCCGACTTAAGATGATGAACTGGATGAATTGGGAGGATTCCGAAGATAAAGATGAAGTTTGTTATGAAGATCTACGAATGAAAAAACTCAAGGAAGATCGGATGATGAAGAGTGAAAATGTGTTATGACACAAGTTCTGCGGAAGGTTGAAGCGACAAATCAATAGTGAAGATTAAGTTGCAAAATCTATGGTTGAGAAGAAAATGGTTTATCATGTCTATATAAGGAGACAAGAGATTAAAAATATATATTTGTGTGAGGAGAAGATTGTGTACATGCGTAGCTGGTCAAATAGGTTGATCTTAGCATAGATCTGAATATCTTCAAAGAAATTTGTATGTGGATCGGATCATTTACTATTGCATTCTAACCATTTCTACAGACAAATCTCTTAACCGAGTGGGACTTAATAGTCTTTATTATTTCATTATGACATTCAATGAATGTTGATTATTTTCTTGTTGACCCAAGTGAATGTATGGCCATGAAGAATTGTTAGTGATAAAGCCTCTAACAAGGTCACACCTTACAGTGTGTTTTGTAACCTTTACTAGGGTTGGCTCTTAACCAAGCTCACTTTAGAAGAGTGAAATTATTTTGGGTACCGGTCTCAGGTGGTTTTTCCCCTAACAGGGTTTCCACGTTAGAAATCAAAGTGTCAAATGTGTATGTGTGATAATTTTTCATTTTACTTTACACATTATATATTTACTAGTTTGATTAGTATATACTAGATATTTCACTAACAGTCGGTTAATGAACAAAAGAGGAACATACAAGTTTTACAGAGCTATTTATGTTTAATTGTTGAATTGGTTTTATACATCTGAGAGTATTTGGGACTATCGGATAACTGGACTTTAATAGATTCACCCCCTCTCTTAGTTATATAACAATTGGTATCAGAGCTAGAGTACTTGAAGGAAAAGTTTTCAAGGACTTGAGTTAAAGATCACAAGATGTATAAAAGAGAGGTACCAAAGCTGAACAAAGATAATTTCTCAATATGGCAAAGCAAGATGAGGCTATATCTATCAGGCATTGGAGATTCTACAATATACTATTTGGAAAATGAGTTTATAACTCATATTCATCCTTTGAATGTCAACCAAATGAAAGAGAGACAAGAAAATAATGCAATGATGATTGAGATTGCTTCTTCCCTATCAGATGTTGAATTTGAAGACATCAAAACCTGTACAACTACAAAATAGATGTGGGACAAGCTAATACTAGTTCATGGAGGAGATGTGAATGTGTGTAGGGAAAGGCATAAAGCTTAAGAGGAAAGTTTGATGATATGAAAATGAAAGAAGGTGAAAAATTTACTCAGTACAACAACCAAGTCAAAGAAGTAGTGAATGTTATTCGAGGAGCAGGTGGAATCATTGAAGAAGACACTATGGTAAGTAAAATTCTAAGAACACTATTTTCTGCCTATTGCAGAGTTACACATTTGTTTTGAAACATAGGGGTGGAAAGTCTAACAAGGTTGTAGATGCTCTTAGTGGAAGACAACTTTTGCTAACAGAGATGCAGATTGAGGTGGTTGGGTGCAAAGAACTCAAGAGTTGGTATCTAGAGGATCTTGATTTTGGTTAGGCTTGCAAAGATTGTACATAACTTGTTACTCTACACAAAACGAAGTGGTTGGATTTCATCATCCAGGATGGTATGCTATTTAGAGGGAGTTAGTTGTGCATTCCTCAAATTTATATGAGGGATAATCTCATTAAGGAGAGGCATAGAGGAGGACTGGCTAGACATTTTGGTTGAGATAAAACCATTACTCTTGTTAGTGAGAATTATTATTGGCCATAGTCGCAGCAAGATGTCAAGAAGTTTGTATAGAGTTGTAAAGTATGTCAAATGGAAAAAAGAGTAAAGAAGAATACAAGATTGTATCAACCATTACCTATACCAGAGAAGCCATGGGAGGATATTTGTATGGACTTTGTTCTTGGTTTACCAAGGACTCAGTGGGGGCATGATTCAATTTTGTGGTGGTTGACAGGTTTTCAAAGATGACACATTTCATTCCCTCCAAGAAGACTAATGATGTTGTTCATGTGGCGGAATTATTTTTCAAAGTAGTGTGACTACATGGTCTACCAAAGAGAATAGTTTCAGATCGAGACACTAAGTTTGTTGTATATTTATGGCGCACATTGCAAAAGAAGTTAAAGATAGATTTGAAATTCAATGCATCACATCATCCACAAATAGATGGACAGACAAAGGTGGTGAATAGGAGTTTGGGGAATTTGCTGAGAGGTTTGGTTTGAGATAAGCCAACGGGATGGGATTTGATATTACCACAGGCATAATTTGCATACAATAATTATGTCAACGGGAGCACTAGTAAATCACCATTCCAGATTGTTTATGGAAGTAGTCCCAGAAATGCTTCTGAGTTGAGGAAGATAGACAAAGAAGAGATAAGTAGTGCTAAAGTTGAGGATTTTGCAAAACATTTGAAGAACATCCATGAGGAGGTGAGGAAGTACATTAACAAGATGAATACATAGTATAAGGCTAAGGCAGATGAGAAAAGGAGGCATAAAGAATTTCAGATTGGGGATGAAGTTATGGTTCATTTATGGAAGGAGTGATTTTCAGTGGGTACATATAACAAGTTGAAAATGAAGAAGTTTGGGTCATGTAAGATACTGAAGAAGCATGATTCAAGAAATTCCTATGAAATAGAGTTGCCTACTAAATTTAATATTTCATCAGTATTTAACATTTTAGATCTGATAGAGTATCATGAAGGGGGTGTTGAAGATGGGGTCACAGAAGCACAATGGAGTATTCTAGAAACTACTTCATCTACTATGGAGATTGAGGATATATTAGATAGTCTTATTAGTAGAAGCACAAGGAACATGACATATGAAGAATATCTGGTCAAATGGAAAGGATGACCTGTAGAGCATTTTCGGTGTAAGGGCAATCTTACATCACCTAAATATATTTCTAGTTTCTTTTTAATAAGGGCTATCTTGTGTAGAGCTACTATTTTTGAAAATTTACTATTTTTAATAAGTTTTTTTTAGCTCAGAATGCTCTATTTTCTTCCATGAAGGTTTACTTTGGTCATATCATCCTACCAGTAAAGTTTCATTGCAAGATGAATTCTAGTTTTGAAGATATTGTAAATTTCTGGTATTGGTAGTAGGGTACAGAACCTTTGAACTCAATTTTGAAGGCTTTAGAGGCTCCGAAAGAGGTCAAAACTTCGGTTGACTGGATGTTACTTAAACTAGGCATTGTAGAGCACTTTGTGCCATTTTTGGAATGGGTCATAATAGCCAATCGGGTCAACCAGTGATGACTTATGGTCTCCGGAAGTTGCGCTTCCTAAAATGGAAGAAAATGAAAAAAATTATTTCTTCTCCAAATGTTTCTTATAAGTGCTTCAAAATAGATGAAATATACTTTCAAAAATTACAAGCATCATTTAGAAGCATGATAGTCTTCTTGGTTGTTGGCAAATGGCAACTATTAATATTTCAGGCCATATTCACAAAAAGGAATACAAATGCTTATGCACAATAGAGTAGCATACTGAAGACATTTGGAATTGTGAATGGTTATCATTGGGTGAAAGGAGTTAGCATCGATTTTGACTTTTGTTTTCTAATCAATAGAATTTGTTTATAAAAAATATTAGTGTTTAGTTGAATTTTTTTGATGGTCTTGTAAACTAGTTTACTGCACACTTTTGGACTATGGGAAGATAGTCCATTGACAACATAATTTGAGCCTCTCATTAGGTAGTTTTGATCTCTAATGTGTAATTCACCACATGATCATTGAGATAAATAACCTTTAATAAAGCTCTTTTTTGTTTGCTCTCAGTTCAACTTCTGTGTACAGTTATTTTATTATTATCAAATATGTAATCATGTCATTTTTTTTCCTTTTGCATTTATGCTTTAACGTTGTTGATTTAAAAATGTTTTATTTATTTTTTAAAATTCAGAGGTTTTCTTTTGAATTGAAAAAATCAAAGACAGACATAGTGATGTATGATCATCCTTGGGACTATCGAGAGACACCACAGATGTTCCTGGCTGCCACGGGGATGGTCAAATGTATTGTTATGTTAGGCTCCTATGGTGGTGTTACTGGAATACTAGGGATGGCACTAATGATTTGATATGCAACAAAGAGAACTTCTAGGATTGAATGGAAGGGAAAAACTGAGTAGATGAGTTTTGTATGATTCCCCAAGTGTTGATTGTTGATACAAAAATGCATCTTATCATACTAGTACTGGGATGGGTGACCTCCCAAAAAGTCACGGTGCTTCATCTTAGTGAGTATCACCTAGAATTTAGTGAGTGCTAAGTGTTCCATTCATGTAACATGGGCCAATGAGTTCGACTCAAAATCTACTCAATTGAATCTTGATAGAAATATCACAATTTGACTTGCTATTGACCAAATATAATGTGCTTTTCCCCTCACAGTGAAAGTATTTTTTGTCCCTTTCTCAGATGAAAAAGTGGGTCGAAGAATTCCTATTGAAAAAAGAAGATAAAAGTATATATGGATTCCTTTTTATCTTCTAAAATATTCTGGTCCTTTTCTACAGGCTAGGGACCCTTTTACCCTCATTTTATAGATTATAAAATTAAAATATGGACAATCTTCCTAGACTGTTGATAAATACTTAATTTGGTTTTGCGACATGTAAAGGCTAATCCTCTCCCAAATTATTGAAAATTGAATGAACAAAATATAAATAAATTGACCAGTAAATCTTAACGTAAATCCTAGAGCGTAGAAGCAGATAAAGCTATTATTATCAACTATAAATAGAACTTTATAAATCTAAAGATATACATATCTAAATGGGTGCACAACTCATGACAGTCTTTTGAGATAGAAGATTGGTCCAATGATACATTGATGCAAGTGATGGTGGAGGAATATTTCAATTCACTCATTCACAAAAATAAGTACTTTCAAGTAGAGAAAAGCCCAAAAAACTGTAGTTTTATATGTAAGAACTCTAATAACACTCTAAACAAGTAGTCACAGTGATTCATTATAAATGTGGAGTCCATTCTTAAAACATATATTTAATATTCATACCTACATATACTTCAAATTTGAACACCACCCCTTGCAATCTAGTTCACCTTACAACATACAAAAGAGAGAATGAAGAGAAAATAAAATTAACACCATCTATGCCAGTCCAGTTCATCTTATAGTACACACAATAGTGTATGAAGAGAAGATAAGACCTTACACAGATGCATAAAACTCTTGAATAATAAGTTGTCAAGAGCTCAAATGATATGTATCTGGTGTGCTTTGGGTGCCTATATATTATTGTGAAGGCAAAATGCATTTTGCAATTGGTAAACAAAGCAAGAGGTACAGATTTGAATGTGGGACCTATGGTGGCCTAATTTGTCATGGCTTATGCTATTGGAATTAAAAATGCACAACTCAATTTGACATGGGGCATATACATAAAGTATATTCCAATTTCTAGTCATCAGTCACACCATATCAGGGAGGCGTTAACTAGTCCATCCCACCTGAAGCATGTGATTTCAATGAATTATTTTATTGGGATTTTATTGCAATGGATAATATAATTAAGGACTTAGATTTCAAATCACTGAGATTATTATACGACTGTATTTTTAATTAACTAGCTATCCATGTTCTAATAGCGGCTCGTTAATTCAATAAAATTATAATCTAATATAATATTTCACATGTACTGGTAGTTGGCTTGTGTAGTAAACCAATTTTTTCTAATTGGAAGATTTGTATCAATGTTTTGGTTGTACCAATGTTTCACCTCTATTAGTATCACCTAGGTGCAATGAGTGCTAAGTGTACCATTCCTTCTCATGAAATATAGGTTCTTGTGAAACACTACACATGAACATGAGCTACTGAGTTTGACTTCAAACTACACAATCAAATCCTAATAGCAATATCATAATCTAAATCCAGTAAAGCCCAAAAACTGGATTCAACAAATCTCCAACATGTAATTCCCACGTGGTACAAGCTACAGTCATAATGGATTGGACCAAATTTTAGGACTAGTAATCCCCACTCGTAAACTGTAAAGCCTCAATAGTCTCACCTATACCTACTTGATAGGATTTACCTAATTGAATGTTGGCTCCAAAAAATGTTATGTTCCCTAAACACTGTAAGTCTAGTTATTAAGTAACTCATCTCTTAGCATGTTATAAATGACCAAATTTAATGGCTATGGAAACTCTAGCTTCAATCCTCTACATGACAGTAATACAATGAACACGGAAATCTACTATGTATTCTAAAGGAGCATGGAAAAAGTAGGAAATGCATTCAAAGATGTGAAAATGTAATACAAGTTAAGGCAATTAATAAAAAAGAAGGTAATGGACCCTTTTACTTTGTGTTCATCAACAATGAACATCAGAAATGGTCTTTCTCTCTAAATGTTTATCAGTATTACCATTTTGAAAACTGAATTCAAACTTAAACATTTTTGGTGTACCTTACTTCAGAAGAATATCTTATTTGTCTTATTTATAGAAAAGGGTTAAATCCAAGAGTTGCAAGCGAAATGAACATTGCCTTGTTCAGAAAATTTAACTATCAAATTATTCAAAAAAAACTCATTGTGATGTAAATTCCTAATGAGGAAGGCTCTACTAGGAGTTCCGAAGTTGGAGTCCCACTTGAGATCAACTTGCTCTCCCCATTGATGATGAGATTCCGAGTAGATATCCATTTTTGTATAAATGTTGACTCTCCAACTTTTCCACTTCCATTTCCTAGAACAACTAGTTTAAAAGAGAGTTTACATTGCACTTATAATGACCTATGTTATATAAGAATTCAAATGTAGTTTAGGAGATTGCTAGACAGAGATTATCAAACATACACAATAGGAAGCTGATATAAGAAACTATCCATGTTTCTACACATTAATGATGACTATTAAGTTTAGATGTGACTACACCAAAAAAATAAGTTTCACATCCATATAGTAGCACTTTTCAAAGTAAAGGATAACCTGTATCGCTGGATAGCTACAACAAATCTTTTCTCCTGCTTGAACTTGCCTTCTTCATCATACGCTTTTCGTATGCAGTACTGCAGCCAAGTATTGAAATAAGTCCCGCATGGAATGCATGACATGTCAATTTTTCTTGAAATAAATAAAATGCATTTGAAATTTTTATCCCCAAATATCCAACACAAAGATAGACTTCTCTATGCATAGCCCGAGATTCTCTTTAAGATATAGGATTCCTCAAAAGCCATTTAAAAAGATAAGTGTACAAAAAATTATCTTCTATATTTTTCTGTTCTTTAGTGTGAGTGTGAACCACAAATATTTCTCTCAAAACACTCTCTTGGGATAAGAAATGCAATACATGTATCAAAAACAATGAAAAGACTAAATCTTGTGTAACCAACTTACCATACATATGAAATATGAGAAGACATTCACAACAATTCGTACAGGTTCTCTAATATTGATGCTAACCAATATTTATCTAACGGATCAACAAACGTAAGATATAACCATGGAAAAACCCATGTCGATGGGTAATGGATTGCTCCTTGTAAAATTATTTATAATTCACAATGTCAATTATTGACAACTGCCAATTGTCAAAGACAAAGAGGAGTCAGGTTGGGGAATTATGAGCCAACATGTGGCTAAGAAACAAAACTTATAAGGCTAATCATCCTCAGTTATTCTTTGTGATCCAAAGAACAGTAAAAGTTAGAAGTGCATATTTTATTTTTCAATATAATCAACAATGTTTTGATATTAAAGACTTTACACACTACCAAAAATGCTGTGAAAAAAAATATGGACTTCATTAGGATGAATGCCATAAAGGTAAAAAAAGAGTCTTAAACTGAACAATATCAAATGAAAATTAGGAATTCTAGATAACCATCTCTAGCTACATATCAATTGATTAAAAAACATATATCAAACAGTCCAGCAATATGTTTTCTGCATCATTTGAGGTTTCACAGAAAGATAACTAAGATGCTGATGAATCTAGGAATGTTCAAGGTTGATTTTGTCCTTACACATCATCTTTTGGTTGGCATATGCAATTCCATGAAGTGAAAATCCCAAGAGGTGTAATTTTATGAGAATACAGAGGGCACTCCTTGCTGAGTTAAAATGCTTCTTGTTGGCATTGAACCTGATTGATCATTTGTCTCTTATAGTTTCTTTGCTAGACATTTTGCTAAATCACTTCAGAAAAGTATGACTTTTTCATTGGAAAGGAGCTCCTCAGTTGCTTTGGCTCTCTAATGAAGGTGCAAGTAGCTTTTCCTTAAGCATATTTCATGTAAAAGCATCCTAGCGGTCAAGTGAACCTCCGTCACCCAAAAGGAGTTGCATTAGTGTTTGTGTTTGTGACATGTGAATTTAGTGTTTTGGTTTTTAGTTTACTGTTTAAGGTTGGGGACTTAAGAAATATGGTGAAGTGAAGGCCGAAGGTTGATACAGTGTCACCAAATAGGAAAACTAGGCTGAATCAAACTCATTCTTTTCTGACACGAGTGTGAATTTCTGTGGAACTGCATGGTGTAAACCACATTCACTTGGTTGTCTCATGTTGCCATGTAAACTTGGAGCAGTCATGCAGGATCTGGTTCATGCTTGGAAGAAAATAAAGTTAAAAATAGATACCTTTTTCCAGCTATGTCAAATGGTCCAACATGTCAAATGCATGCAAGTGGCAAGCAAGGCATTCTACAAGCAATCAGAGAATCACTAAGCAAGTGGACAAACGTTGGAACTAACTAAAACTTTTCTGCATTATTTATGATTCTAGATGCTTCTATGTGTGCACCGAACTCAAAATTTCATCAGATGCTTCTATGTGTGCAACGAACTCAAAACTTTACTTTGATCCATCAATCACCAAAATCTATTTTGTAAATGACAATTAGCATTCAACATCTATAGGTTGTCCTACTCAAAGGAATTTCTTAAGACTTATATTGGTAAAAACTTAAAAAAATCCACACCACAGTAAATAAAAATGCCCCCAAATATATAAAAAATACAAGTAATTCTATATTGGTTGATGAAAATGATTGCATTGAGATGGGATATTGTAATGCAGGATTATTCAGGTCTTGTGCAATCCTACACTCCAAAAATATTGGTTGGCTAATATTTTTGTTATCTTGACTTTTTTTTACTAATATAGGTTCTTGCATGTCTGCTGGTTATGTTTTGTGTTGGCATAGGTCTACTGAGTGTGTGGAGTCCACAGGAAGCTAGACACAAGTAATTGAATTTATTGGAAGAAACAAAACAAAAAAGAAGAAGAAAATCCTTGAAAATTTTGTGAAATAAAAAAGTCGCACATTTGAAAATTAGTAAAAAATGTAGGAGCGTTTTGAAAATGGTAGTCCCTGCAAAAAAAAGTGAGGGTTTGATGCATGAATGCGAGTACAGATGCAAGCACGACAAATATGATAAGAATGTCGCCAAAAAAATGTCAATGTAGAAGCCACCAAAAAACCCTCAAAATTTTCCTTTGAACATGATGAATGGTTGTTCTGTCAAGCGACATGCTTGGGAAATCAAATTTGGTAATGTGTTACTTTACCAGAGTACATTAAAATTGTAGACTTATATAAGGTCAATTTTGTTGGAAATAAAAATAATCAAATAATAGTTGATGTCTTACTTCCTTTATTTGTCATTATTGCAAATTCAAATTATTTGGAGATGCTCAGATCTGCAACCCTTTACTGCGTCTAGTGGACTCGTGGCTGCATTAAATAGTAATACTAGACATGCATAGCCAAATACCAACTACTGACCCTCTTAGAAGATGTTGATTCCAGTTCAAGAGAATGTTGCTCTAAAAACATCATGACATTCCTAAGAAACTTAAGGAACAAGATCTTGACCTTGCATTATGTTCAAAGGAAAAGATTGGAAAGATAATGTTTGGTAAGAGTGAGATTGAGTGTTATTATAGTAGAAAAATGGGCACTATCAATCTCATGAACTTTCTATTGCCACAGACCTGAAAATACCTTCAAAATTAAATTTATCTTATTACCTCTACCATTGGTTGCAAGATAAGTTTGCATACAAAATTAAGCCTTGAATATACTTTGGAGAATACCAGTGTATCCATTCTCTACTCATTAATCTCACCCTGAATAGTCTTCTAAAGTCCACTTATGCAATTCCACTCATCTCAAAGTTTGTAAAACTGATTAGGATCTTGATACTAATTAGTCATGTAAATGATATAACAAAATTTTAGTATTTTAGAACATCTGAGCTAGATCTCCGCCATAAAATACCACTAGCCCAACCTATACTATCTTTCCTAGTTGCCCCCTCCAAGTATGCTACAACTTGGCAAAGAGGAGGAGATTTTTTTTATGCCTTCCCCATTCATGTATCCTTAGCAGATGCTCTTCCCTTTTGTGGCTAGATAAGCTGGTGGGTGGACTAATAGTAGAGGAGGAATTGCGACTATGGTGAATGCCAGTTGCATCTGAGCACATATAGGGAAATTTTAGTATTTTAGAACTTCTGAACACCATTCATCTCTCCCCATCTGCCATAAATGAACATGTACGATATAATAGTATTCCTTCCATAGGTCCTGCCATGTCTTCTCCATGAGCTGGATCACAGCCATAAAAAGCCCACCGTGCCAAACTATACTGTGTCCTCTAGTTGCCTTTTCCAAGTATGCTACAACTTGGTATAGAGGAGGATCTTTTCATGTCTTCCTCATGCATGTCTCCTTGGTAGATGGTCTTCCTTTTTGTGGCTAGATAAACCAGTGAGTCAACTTATAACAAAGGAGGAACCATGTTTTTGGTGGATACTAGTTGCATTTGAGCACATATAATAAAATTGTAGTATTTTAGAGCCTGAGCACCATTCGTCTCTCCCCATCTTCCTGAATAAGAATGGGATTTAAAGGAAGGCTTTGGAATCTTTCTCCTGCTTTCCTACCAGCTAATTGAGTCTAGGGCGTGACAAAATAAGTGGCACAAGATGTGGACTATTTGGTTCTTGGTGATCATGTTTATGTTTTTGCAACACTGTCAATTCAGCACAACATGAAAGAAACTGGGTGGGAATAAATCAAAGATATTGAAGGCTACAATCTATTATGTGGTGATGACTATTCACTGATTTCGTAATACAGAGTTGAGCAATGCATTCTTTGCAGGGAGAACAATCATTAACAAGTGAAAACTGAGTAGATAGAATGCACAATCAGGAAAATTAGGGAAGATATAATTTTAATTTAGTGAAAATAATGTGATGGAGTAGGCTATATCATTAAATAGATGGTTAGAGGTGCATTACAAATTTGCACATTGCACACCATAAAAATATGAGTAGAAACTAAAAACCTCTAATAATGATCATTTTTTTTAAGTTCTCAGGCTAAAGTGATATAATCTCATCTTGAGAAGTTTATGTTGATTGTGATGTTTTTCACTGAAAGAAATTCTCTAAGATGCAAATAGTGCAATTATCTGCTATTCAGATTACTTTTTAGATAAATATGGGACCATACAGTTACTCTAAAGGAGAGACTAATGAGTTCTCACCATTGATAATATAATCAAGGAGCCAATCTTGAAAGGATTCTTCAGTAGTTGTACTAGCGATCACCTATGTATCCCCTTCATCAGGTAGCATTGTAAATCCTGAAGAATAAGCAAGCTTCAAGTCTTTCACAATTTCTCTCAATTCTGTGTTGTTATTGGTAGTGCTTCTCATGTTGAGAGAGAGTGTGAAATTGTATATACAAAAAACTTAAAAAGTATCCCAAAAAACATCTAATGCTACCTGCTCCATGTGGCCAGGTTTCCTGCAGGATGCTGAGTGTGACTTGTCTGGTGACTTATCATTGGATCCCCTCCCAATTATGCACTTGCTTATTTGTCTGGTGTGCGAGTACATTTATCATTATCTTTTCAATTAATGGGGGTGAAAACTTGTTAATTATTCTATTTAATCAGAATTCAAAGCAGGTTATTGGCATTTTTGATGATTTAGTCCCTCCCACCTAATTTATGCTAAAGCTTGAAGTTGATTCATAATTTCTATTATTTTCAAAGCTTTTTGTCACTCGCCAACTTCTTTGACTGCAAGTGGCTTTGCTTGCGTTTCTAATAATTTAGGGACTTGTCCTTGAATTTGATTTGTGGTTGTATCCAATCCTAATAATTTTTCAGTGCATTCCTTTGAAACTTGCACTTGGTGCAGTTGTGGTTCCATTTCTTATATTTTTGGTACTTGGCTTTTATTTGGATTGGCTGCATTTTTAATTTTGCATTCTATTACCAATTTAGTGTGGCATTGCTGTCATTCTTTGTATTCTTGTTAAACCTAAATTTCATGTAAGGTTTCCATTTTGATATTTTTGGTATTTTAATTTAGCAGCTTCTTTGACATGATTTTGAGGTGGATTTGATAACATTTATGAGATTATGGTCCTTTTGTTGTACTTAAAATTGAATTTGATTAGGGCTGTTAAAATATTTAATAGTCTTAGAGTTTCTTGCCTACCTTATCTTTCCAATTAATGGGGGAGAAAACTTGTTAATTATTCTTTTCAATTAGAATTCAAAGCAGGCTACTGGCATTTCTGATGATTTAGTCCAATCCACCAATTTTAAGCTAAGTTTGAAGTTGATTCAAGATTGTTTCTATTTTCCATACTTTTGTCACTCCCCAACTTCTTTGATTGGAAGTGGCTTTGCTTGCATTTATGATAATTTAAGGATTTATCCTTGAATTTATTTGCAGTTGTATCCAATCCTAATAATTATGCAGTACATTCCTCTTAAACTTGCATTTGATGCAGTTGTGGTTCCATTTCTTCTATTTTTGGTACTTGGCTTCTATTTGGAATGATTGCATTTTTTAATTTGCATTCTATTATCAACTTGATGTGGCATTGCTACCATTCTTTATAGTTTTGTTAAACATAAACTTCATGTAAGGTTTTCCATTTTGATATTTTTAATTTTTGTTATTTTTATTTAGTAGCTTCTTTGAGTGGATTTTTAGTTGGTTTTGATTATATTTCTAAGATCATGGTCCTTTTGTTGTACTTAAAATTGAATTTGATTAGGTCTGTTAGAATACTTAATAGGTGTGGAGTTTCTTGCCTACCTTAACTGGAATTCGACGTGGGTTTGTTGCGAGTTTTGAAAACTTGTTAGTTTCTATTTCTTAAAGTCCAACTTGGTTAGCTCATGTGGGTTGCTCTTTACTTGGACTTGGACTTCATTAGTTAAATCTGCCATTTTGGATAATTTTCATTTCATCTCTACTTAAGCTGCATCTTGGTTTCATTTTTTGATATTTTGGGTGCTTATTACTTTTAATTCTTCTTAATAGAAATTTGAATAGGCTTGCTGACATATCTCATTAGTGTATTGATTGGGCTCCTCCTTTTTTACAGTTTTTGGTACTTGGTTTTCTCCAATATATGGTATTTGATATAATTGTTTTTTGGTATTTTTGTCTTGTTCTCTCTCCTCTAAGTTTCATTTGATGTGGACTTGGTTCCACTTTTCACTTATTTTGACACTTGCTATGCCCCTTTACAGGAATTTGACTTGGAATTGCATTTTTAATAATTTTTTGTGTCTTTTCCACCTTTATGATATTTTGTCCATTTGTTAGCTCCTATATGCTTGAACTTGATTTCAAATTTGCATCTATTTGTAACAATTTTATCAGTTCTTCACTCCAAAGCAGATTTTGTGGTGCAAGTATTGGGGTTTTTTTGTTAGCATCCCACTCTTTGATACTAGAAGAAATATGCTTTGGGGTGTGAGTCCCTTAGTTGATGTGTTAACAGCCTCACACAAATTCCTCTCTTTTTTACTAATATATGTTGTTTTCATCTTTTGCAGACTTTCTCCAAGTTATACATGTTATCTTTATATGATGCCTGGTAATTTATATGCCAATGAATCTAGTGGCTTATCTCCATGATGTGATTCATCCCATGTTAATCCCCTTTAATTTGAACATAGTTTTTGATTACTTTATTGGAATTCATTTTTTCACTCTATTCTTAAGTTGATGTTACTGATACTTTATAGTTATGTTTTATGTACTCAACTTGAATGTGATAATGTATTGCTTGCATTTTTTACAATTTTACTAGTATCAGTAGATTGGCATTATACAAATGCTATGCTCATAGTATGGCACTCAAATTTACTTCTTGGTGCTCCTGTTCAAGCTCAAGAAGATTTTTTATAAACCTAGATCAGTAGGTCACAGCTTGTCTTCAAATATTAATGGATCTGTCAATACATTTCATAAAGATTTTTTGCAACCAAGGACATGATATGACAAGCATATGTTTAATGCTAAATTGATCTCCTTAGAATCTTAGATATTAATATTGATGATTGTGTATTTGTACGAAGAAACCTAGTTATCCATACTTCCACCGAAGTGATTTCCATAATTAATTCTATATTGGAAGATGTTAATGTCTGAGTGCAGGTATAGAAGAACTATCAACAAAAGACAATCGCATTAATATAGATAGTGTGTTGACTAATCAGTAAATGAGGCTATGATTGAAGGCTGATTAAATCCATGTTTGGATGATGGATATTTCACTAAAATTATGGTTGTGAGTATATGTGGATAGTAGAACCAAGATTTGGGATAATTATAAGCAAAGTACAAAAATCTAGATTTTATGATCATGAAATGTGACTTGTTGAATATTGTTCAGAAATAACATATGGGCAGCAAACTAGGCTAATGATGTGATCAAACTAGTGGTTAATGGATGGTGTGTATATTGGATTGATTAATGAATTAGGGTAAAGTTTGTTGTTTCTAACTATGTATGCAGGACCTAATGATGGTGTGGAGATTGAAGACTAGTTTGTGAGAAGATATGGATAAACATGTTAGCACTTAGATAAGTGTGTTGTTGCAAGTATGAAAGGACAGATTAGAAAGGACTCTGTTTGAATAGTGATTGGAAATATGTGTTTGTAGGCCTAGTGAATGGAAGATCCCATGTGGAGGAACAATGTAATGGTGATGTTTATGCTAAGTTCTTTGTAGTGATGTATGGGGTAATGGAACCAAGTGTAAAACTTTTGATGACTGATTTAATGGCCTAGTAACATGTGGGATTGAACTTTCTTGCTGATGGAAGAAGATTGATGAATTGATAGTGTTTATGATTGTGAAGTTGTTTGAAGGTGTTAAGGAGGATTGAGAAACCTATCAAGGCTCCATACTGAAACTCTTTGTGTTGATGAAGATGTGGATTAAAATGCCTCGAAAAGTTGTTTGCATGATAGAAAGATGATTGTATCAATAGGATCCCAAGTGATTGAAGGAAGTTTTTAGATGTTCTACATCACTCTCCACCTATTGTAATAGTAGCACAACTAGCAAATGCTCATTTTCTTTCTCCGTGTTTGTGATTTTCCAAACTTCTTATTTATTTTAAGTATTGTTTTCATTGACAAAAATAAAAATAATAAGAGAAATTAAACTTAAATCTTATTTATAGCCTTTCTCAAACTACTCTACAAATTAACTGATGAATGGAATACTAGCCCAGTAAAGATCAAACAAGTAGACTCTAGATACTTAAAGAAGAAGGGATGATTCAGATTTTGGTGTTTTGTTTCTGAGCTCAGTTCTCTTGTGATTCAAGATTTGTATGAAATTTATGTAGTTAAAGCTGGAGTTATCTCCAAAATTCCGTAAATGATTTTATATTATGGCCATTGGTATTTGGTGCTATTTTTTTCTTATGCTGATTTTTTGTTGTAGTTTGTGGAAGGGTTTCATTGATTTATTATGCACGCCTTTAGATTTAGGGCTAATCTATAGATATAGATAAAAAAGTAATAAATAGTAGGAAATAGAATCAGAGAAGGTAACAAACTATAGATAACCAAAAAATAGGACATGTTTGAGGAAAAATTGGAGGAAGCATTATAGGAAAAGGGTACCTGGTTGCGCAAGGGAAGATTGAGAGTCCTACCTCTGCCTCGAAATCCATAGGGTCTGGAAATTGTGGTAAAGCGTTGTTTGCAGGTGGGGTAGTGAGTCTCGACCTTGGCCCACTCAAGAATGCACACAACACAGAAGTAGTACTTGCAACTGTCCATTTTACCTCTATTACACTTAAAAAATTATTTTGTTCACCAAATTAGGAGAAATGGGGTGCTTATAGGTATATACTCACCACCTTCTGAGAACTCTCTTTGCAAAAATTCAAGGAGGAAAAACTTATTAAATCCCCTTTGCAGATTGTGTCGATGGAAGTCACTGCTAGTAAATGGGGTTTCTTGTGATGTGCAAAACCTAATGGGATAGGCCCAAATGAAGGATTTCAGTGCACTCTGTGAAATTTTGTTCTAAAATCTCTATTTTTCTCTAAAAACATTTCTCCCACCTTCCTCTACCTCTAATTACCGCCTAAATGAAAAATGCACTAGTGTTAAGTTTTAATTTAAGTAGACAATAATAATGGTTTTCATTTTTTTTATTATAATTTAAATATTTAAGACAAAATTGTAATTTCATCTTAAAATAATCCTTATATAATAGTGTATCATATATTATATTTTTATATATATTACACTATAAAATTACATATATTGTGTTTTACTATAATATAAGAGGGATCCCATGTGATTTGTATTCTCTTTATTTTTTTATATTATCATTTGATTAGAGAGTAATTTTTAATGTAAATTAATATTTTTAAAATATTGTAATTGATTGAAAAATATAAAATAAAAATTATCTAGAAAATAATTAAAGATAGATATTTTATTTATATTAGTTGATGCAAATAATATATTTAAAAAGTAGAATTAGATAATAGAAAGAGGTAAGGAGATAGCAACAGAGAGGAAGAAAGAGATAAAGATGGAGATGGATATGGAGGAGAGTGATATGTAGAAAAGAAAAGAGATAGATAAAGAGAGAGGAGAAAGGATTAGATAGAGATGATAGCAATGTTGCTGAGTGTTATGGTCCATGTTTAAGTACTAATTTTTTGCTCATCCAGCTTCCAAATTATTAGTGTTAAATTAAATAAATAAATAAATGATAACTAAATTTCTATTAATAAACTTTACATGTATTAATAGTCGTTCACACGTATTGTATTAATTGGATTTATGAAACTTCAATTGAAAGAGTTGTGGACCTTGATTGTTACTCATAGTTCACACTACCAGGTCATTATTTTGAGGTGGTTTTAGCACATGGTTATTGTGGTGCCTCTAATTAGTAGGTTTCAAACAACATTTTAAAATGACCACTTATTTACCCTTGTGTGCATAAAAATTCTTGCAGTGTGTGATGCAACTACCCAAAAGTCAGAACAATAGATATACATAGTAAAATCGCATACGAATCAGACAACCAAAAAAAGATCATCAAAATCCTATGTACTGTTTAGGATGTGTTGTGCTCAAAGTTATCTATAACAACTATTATATATAATAGTCTTAATTTTCAAATCATTTGCATTTTCTTTTATGTTTTGCTTTGGTTGTTTACATTAGTGTATATATGTATATTTTGTGATATATTCAAACATTCATGAGTGTGTGTTCTATTTTACACACACACATATAAACAAATGAATAGAAACATAAATACAAACACAAAATAAAAGAGGACATTGCAACCTAAAATAATAAGACCAATTGTTGTAGAAATTGGCGATCTTAGATTCTTTCATGTGTTACTCTTGTATTAAATGAGTAGAATGTTCTGATGATTTCTACACTTCAGACTGTAGAATGTCAACCTTGTTTTAAAATTGTTTGTATTCCCTAAAATCTAACAACAATAGGCTTCATTCTCTTCAGTGCTTGACAATGTGGATATAGATCTAGAGTAACATTTTGAGGATTTTTTCACTTTCATTGATGAAGCTAAGCAGGAGGAAAGTGGTGATTTGGTGCATAATTTCTTTGCACGAAGATCAAGATGGTAAGCTTTTGCTTCTCATTTCTTTGTACAGTCAAAAGTCACATGGATCCACTTTGCTCTTTGTGCACATTAGTATACTTCATTGAATCTTCTTTCCATATTATTGAGGAAACTCATTTGCAATAAGGGATATTATTGAGAAAACTATTTCTTGGTGTAAAAGGAAGATATATGATTCTAGGGAAAATTAGAGTTAAAATTATATTACTTATTATTAAAAGGAATATTAGGGTTTTAGGGATATAGGATATAGAATTAGTAGTCAGATTATATTATTTATTATTTAGAATTTTGAGTTCTTAAAATAATAAATAATGTGTGTTTAAATTTCATTGTTTGATATACAAGTTGTCTATCTTATTTATGTTCATAGATTATAATATAATTCTATTTTTAGAATTCTCATACCAAAGGCTATCATTATTATTTCTATTTTGCTTTATTAAGATGGTCAAGTATATCAACAAGCAAAGATAGAAGTGAATCAATCTTCATTTTTAGGGAAAAATCTTATTTTTCTTTAAGGGAAAAAGCTTCACTTTCAGTAGACTGGGCCATTACATTTCTACAATCCATATTGTAAATTGAATCTAATTGCTTCTATAAATAACTACAAAACAATAACCAATGAGTAAATATTTGTTTGATTTTAACTATTCCTTGTGATTCTATCTTTAAATATTGTTTATCGATCAATTTTAAAGTCACCTGAAAGCCATATTTCTAGCATGAGAGCGGTGTAGATAGATTGCTCACACAATAAGCCTATTAATGAACAAGCATTACTAGTGAAATGGAACTTCGAAGTATATAAGTCTATGATATTATCAAATGTTATTATAAAGGAGTACTAATCATTCATTTAGTCATTTTTGTTTGGATGACAAATTATTTAGTCATTTATTTGGTCATTTATTTAGTCATTTATTTGCCAAATTCTACTAGTGATTGTGAGGGTATATGTGTTAGGGTAGAAACTAACGTGAATGAGGATGGTTCAACATCTCATTCGTGTACACATTGTGGGGGTAGATGCCATGAATTCACTGTTGAGGATGCAACCCTCGCAGGCAACTTGATGATAATGGTATTTTCAAGAGAGAAGAGACAGGTTTGCTTATTTGTGTTTTAACATGTTATTAATTAATCACCTAAATCTTATAAAAGTAAATAATTTTTTATTTAGAGAATAATTTAAATTGATATGAATAATATTCATTCCAAGGTGCAATAGGTGATACGAGCACTCCATAGAGTGTTCATTTGAGTAGACGTACACGTAGATGTACACGTGTATCTTTGACACCTAGGGTATTTATTTTAAAATATTCCTTAAAATATAATAATATGTATGTTTCAAAATATTTTTTGTTAATATATGCATATTTATTTGGTGTTTTATAGGGCTTGTCATCTGCTCAGATTTTTGAACTTCTAAAAACTATAAATAGGCGTCAAAAATATCTTATACTATTTAAATGAAACTCATAAAACCCATCACTGGGTGAATTTCTAGACCAGTCAGCCTGTAAATGATGAATAATAGTAATAAATGACAATAGTATAACAGTAATAAAATTTGCTATGGAAACATAACAGTGGTATAACATCAATACCTGTTATGAATCTAGATTCATAACTAAATGATATAATTTTCATAACTGTTAATGTTAACAACAATAATATGAAATAGAAAAATCTACTAGTATCTATGAAACAATAGTAAAAATTCCAAAACTACCCAGTAATCCCTCTCAGAAGTTATCGAATAGCTCAACGGAATCAAATAAGAAGAAATATACTCTAGAGACTGAAAAAGACATAACCTCGGGAAAATCAGCACAGACTAGACTCTAGAGACTGAAAGAGACATAACCTCGGGAAAATCAACACAGACTAGAGTGACCTTTAGCTTAAGGAAATGAGAAATCTACTGAGAAAACCTTTGGAATTATCCAATTGTCACTTATCAATTGGAGATTTTACTTTAGAAGGATCTTCAGAGGAAGGATGGGCTATTGCAGGTTGGCCTTTAAAAGAGGAATTTGAGGAGCTACAATATTCTGGTAAGATAAAAAAAGAAAATGACATCTAAAGAGACATCAAATGGGCTATAGAAAATAACAGATAGACATCAGATGGGCCATTCCAGGAAAAAGGATAATAGTGATCCTTGATTATTTTGATTAAACAAAGTCCAAAGGATAAAGGGAAAAGAGAAGTCCAAAGGCGAGAGAGGGATCTGGACTTCTCTTTTCTATATTTTTGCTTTGGGGTTTAAACGAGGTATTGAATAATTTAACCAGTAAATTAGGTTCAACTGAAAGATTTGGAAGATTAGGAAGTCCTTGAAAAGAAAGTGGTAGTAAATATTCTCATTTCTCATACAAAAAGTAAATAAGTGGGAGGAAACTTTTAGGGGTTTTAGACAAAGAGATGAACTTGATACAGAGATAGAAGTCTTCATTACTAGTACCCACCACTCTATTTTACTTTCTAATTATGGTAATATAATAAAATAAGTCTATTTATGTTTTTCAAAAGAGATGAATCGGGTACCTTTCATTACTACTGCATGCGACCTATGTAGTATAACAATTGTTTCTTCTAATTGGAACACACTATACCATTGTAGAGTAATTTTGAAGGTCTGAAGATGAACTATAAAAGTATATCAAATTATTTGGTATAACACAATAAAATCAAAACACACCAATGAACAAAGGACTCTTGCGATAAGGTCTAAATTATCATTTCAAGATACATGAATGAATAAGAACATTAAAAAGTAAACTAACATCTAACCCAAAATGATATATGCACATTGTAATCATGAACATAATAGAGTAAATGCTCATAAACTAGACTTATTGCAAAGATGCGCTAAAATAAATTGAACTCAAGTAAATGGATATGGATATAAAGGAAAAATAATGCATATAGATATCAATATGAAAGCCACAAATTATGCAATTTTCTAGTTATGAATATAAAGAACACAAATCATACAATCGCAAAATCAATTTCAATCATAAGCGATATAAAAAGTTAAAGCAAATGTATGGAACAAAATCTGAGATATTTAAAAAAGCATTTAGTATCTACTAGACTGAAATATCTTTAACACGTTTTAAATAATTATATGCTCATTGTTATCTAATCTTTTGAGATTTTTTGCAACAATCTATGTGGTTGAAAAAACTTCAAGATAAGATAAGATAAGATAAATTTATTAATGTCCAATGGAAGACCAACAAGGGTCTATGGGACAGGAATCATACAGCAAAAATAGCAAGAAACCAGCGGACCACTGAACAGTGGTCAGGGGAACATGCTAAAAGAACAAGGAACCAAACAAGAAGAAGCAAAGAACAAAGAACCAAGAACCACTAGGGCAAGGACTAGGGGTCCTTCCCAAGTGGAAAGAAATCCAACACAGAAGGATAGTGACCTAAAAGAATATGGGTATGGACCCATCGTCGTGATCTACTGGTGGTCTGCTGTTGATGGGTAGAAGCACTGCGAGGTCTCACGGATTTGGAGTGATTGATGGTGGAGGCACGTGAGGGCTGCTTCACACCCTGAGCCGAGGGTGAGGGAAAGAAGAAATCTATAATGAGCTTCTCGGTGACCTACTTATGGAGAAATAGAAGCTACAGGGTCTGGTCACGGATCTGTACCGTCTCCCATAAATAGAGTACCAGACATCTTTGGTCAGAGTAACAAAAGAAGGAAGTCAAGGAGCTGCAATCTCCGAATAAGCAATAGAATCTCCCTCTGATCTCATAGTATATAGGGCAGTGAAAAATGAAATGTGCCTCAGTCTCAATTTCAGACAATGTGCATAAACAACAAATATGATCCTCTCTGTCAATGTGATGATCAGTCTGTGCTCATAGGCGGTGAGAGCCAACTCTGAAAGGTCCCAGGGCGATTCAAAGAGCATGGCACCAATGCTGTGATAAATATTTGGGTCGAACGATGATCCCATACAGAATGTGTAAGAAGTGCTCAGCATAAAAAGCCATCCTCAGATGTAAGCCCCCACTAGGGTTGGTCGAGGTCGAGATGATGTACTACCTATAGATGTCAAGTCTGACATGCTCATTCAACTCCTGTCAGGAGGGGAGAAGATGAGCTAGAGCGTCCAAAGAAAATTGAAAGGGGGGTAGGTGATCAATATCAATCCTGATGGAACCCAAAAGGGAAGTGGCCTGAGCATACCAGCAACGAACTCTAGGGGAGGTGTCAAATCTAGCCAGCTCAATAGAAGAGCAATAGGTGAGGTAAGAGTATCTACTCCGATCATTTGAAGAGTCTGCAAAGCAATGTAGGCGGTGAAGAAACCAAACCAGGTCGAAGATGGCTCCTAACCTAAAGGGATGAGCCCCGGACTCAGCTAGGATGATGCTGTGGGAGATGGTACGATGACATCTGATGATACGTCAAAGAAAGAGAGTTTGTATATGCTCAATAGAGGCCCAGTCGGAATCAAGAAGAGATGGTCCCCAAACAACAGAGCCATAGAAAGAAAAATCTAAGAAAGAAACATGTGAAATTAAATTTAACAATTTTTTTAAAAAATCTACATTAACTTCACAGTTAAATATATCCAAGCAAGACATGTAAGGCAAAGCATGAGCAAATGAATTATCTAAGTACAAACTAACTCTTCTCATGAATATAAAAGTATGACCACGCTAAGAACTCTAATTTTTTATTTTATTAATGGTGTTGACATCATAGAAATTATGAAACCTAAATGCCTAATGTTAAACTACAACTCAAAATTACTATGCTTTGAATGATGATTCTCAATGACTACATATTCTTAATATTTGGCAAAATATTTAAACCAACATGTTTATCAAATCGACAAACAAAACTGTTGAGTTGAGATAATAGGCATGCATGCAAATTATAATTATTACAATCAATTATTTTCCACTAATCTATCCCAAGTAACCTAAGAGCTAGATAGAGACCCGAAAGACATTACAAGAAATGTAATTTATTTATAGGTATTGCTCAAAGGAAACGATTTAATGCAAACCCCATGAGTGTCAACCTCTTAGCATGCCAAAGGCACTTTTCCCATTTTTTCCTTGTTTCATGTGGCATTGGTGTCTGTATGTCTTTGACACGTGTATATTCATATTTCTATATAGCATTTGAATGACATAAATTTTGATGGTGTAGATCAAGGTAATATTTCAAATGTATTTGAATGACATAAATTTTGATGGTGTAGATCAGGGTTATATTTTAAATGTGACTGAGTGTAATTCTAGGAAACCATTCCAAAATAAATATTGTAGATTCCTTTGAAGATGAATATATTTGTTATGGTGAAATGAGGTGGTTTATTGAGAAATGAAAGCATAATTGATAAACTAATGTTATCACAAAGATAATAAAGACTACCTTCATGTAACCCAGTGCCTTTTCAGTGAACAACTAAAAATCGAAGACTGTTAAAAACTATAAATAGGCGGCAAAGATACCTTATATTATTGAGATGAAACTCAAAAACCCCATAAATCTTTCCAAAACCTACTAAATCCATAATCCACATTAAATACCATTTCTCAAACCATCTACGCTCCTCCACAATTATTATACACCACTAAATACCATTTCTCAAACCACCAAGAAGACCCCAAAACCAAACAATGAAACAACCCACAAAAGAACCCTAATATTCAAAGATTAAAATAGAAGAAATCAAATGCAGAGATCATACCTTTACTAATCACCATCATAAATCATTTCCCTCCTCAAATCACCATCCACAAACCAAAAAACAAATAAACAAACTACAATGAAAATGCAGGGGGGAAAAATTCAAACAAGAGAAAAAACCAAGGAGGCATGGCCATGCCATAAACAAGAAATGAAATACAAACAAAACAAAAAAACTGAAATCAGAATAGGGAATGCATGAATATTCACTATCCAACTTGATGTTGGGTCGCAACACATCAAAAAGCTACTCGTAAATTTATCTAAAAATTTGTAAACCTATAACCATTAGCTGGTAAACTCTTTTGCATATTATTAACTTTAATAAAGGTCAAATTTTCCATCAAAGTACTTGGATATAATTCTTCTCTATATGTTTGTATTTTCATTGTGAAATCAATACTTAGAATCATTTTCTTTTCGTGGTTATGTTCAAAAAATAAAAGATTGAAATCATTTAAATAAATGGAAAAAAAATATCAAGAAATTTGTAGTTAGAATATTTCATTTTCCTTGAAGACTGAAGATAAATTGAACATGAAATTTAATAGCAAGAAAAGAAGAAGATGCCAAGATGAAATGAAAGATGGGAGATCATATGAAGATTGGGATGAGGATTCAAACTAGAAAAATGAAGACCAAGGCAAAAGAAAAATTAGAGACGTGAGGATTCACATGGTCCTAGAGATCAAAGTTAAAGAGGCAAAGAAAGATTAGGTAGAGGTTTTTGAAGAGGAAATTACAAGATCAATTGTTTTGAATGTGGAGATGGACACAAAGGTTATGAATGTCTAGAACATGGGAAAATAGAGAGAAAAAAATGAAGGAAAAAAAAGAGTTCTAAATGTGATTGAGGAAGACGCTAAGTCATGACCACCAAAAGATGTAGAAAAAGAAGAAACACTTGTTGCAAGAAGAGTTTTGTTGAATGAAAGACAAGAATCAGTTCAAAGAAAAAGTTTATTTTAGACAAGATACAAGTGTGAGGGTAAGGTATGCAATGCCATTATTGATGGTGGAAATACATACAATCTTGTATCATAATAAATGGAAAGAAAGTTGTAGTTAGAAAGAAGATGTTGCATCCATATTGAATTGTTTGGTTACATGATGATTGAAAAGATTTGGTGAGTGAACAATGTTTCTAGTTAAATTTAAGATAGGAGATTACCATGATGATGTCTTTTGTGATATTATGTCAACGAATGTTGGTTGTATGTTATTGGGAAGACCTTGGTAGTTCGACACGAAGGCAATTCATGATGGTTACACAAACACATACACTTTGATGAAGGATGAAGTTCGATACAAATTGAAACACTTGAGTAAGAATAGTGAAAAGGTATATAAGAACATTGGTAAATGTTTGATTAATGGGGTGAATTAATTAGTCAAAGAGGATGAAGATGAAAATTATGATTTTCTCATGCAACTTGCAGTAGTGTTGATTGTATTCCAGAAGGGCAAATGACAGTTTCGATGGAGAAGGAAAAAGAGGTAAAATTTGGTTTTTGTGAGAATGTTGTTGAATATTATTTGTTTGAGAATGATAATATTGGTGTAGAAGAGAATATTGTAGAAAAAAATCCACAGGAAGATGAATTTATAAATGAAGAAGGAGATGGATGGGTGAAGGGTGAAATACATGTGTCTCTAATCAAATATACGTCTCTAATCAAATAGATGCGTCTCTAATCAAATATATGTCTCGAATCATGTCTCTAATCAAATATATGTCTCGAATCAAATATTAGTACATCTAATCAAATATATATGTTTCTAATCAAATATATGTCTCGAATCATAAACTGAGTCTCAAATAAAATATATGTTCAACATGTCCTAAACTAGGGATTCATCTAGGCGCATGCAAACAGAGTGACCCTCTGAGCGACTGCCACGAGCATCCTCTGGCTGTGAGAGAACAACTGATCCCTGCGAATATAAATGCATGTATATATGATAATAATCTAAAATAATTAAAATATTATAAATGCATGTTTAAAATTACATATTTTTAAAACTTACCTGACCACTACTAGGTGTCACATCTACTGAATCGCTTGTATGAAAAGAATCATCTAGCTATAAAGAAACGACTGACCCCTGCAAATTTAGTGTACAATAGTTGGTTATATACATGTGCATAGTAGATATATTATGTAAAGTACTTGAAATATATAAATGCATGTGTACATATGCATGCTTAAACATACATATATCTAAAACTTACCTGACCACTAGTAGGTGTCACATCATGTGGAAGATGCTCTGAGCCCACACTAGAGGTAACATGCTTTGCTAACTATGCCTACAAAATATTATACATTGAACAAACATCAATACACATGTGACCTACAATTAATTGTTCACTAAAATTCCTAATAAAAAAGAAAAGAAAATTTTATATGTACCTGAGTCTTAGGAGCAAGAGGATTGTTAGCACGCTGCACCATCGTATCATCAATTGATACTGCATTATCCACACCACCTAAGGTCCCGAACCTCTATAGTAATGAGGAGTGTAGGGGTGACACTAGCTGGGAGGATGTAGAACCTGAACCATCTGGATGCAATAACATATCCATAAATGACCTACCATAAGTGCCAACATCCACCTGACCCAACCCATGCAACTGCTCATCAAAAGCGTCTAGGCCCTTAGTGGTGATGCGTACATCTCCAATCTGTATACCTGGCTTTGCAGATGTAGAGTGATCTGTGGGTGCACGACGCTCTGCACTATGTTGTGCCTGACTAGTAGATGGTGTGTCTTGTGTCGGTGGAACTACAAAACCCCGTATAAGTGCAATGAAATCCCTGATTGAATGTATGGGGATCCTGTGCGTGTCAGCAATATGAGAATAGGCCTGTAGGAGATCCTCCAAAAAGTAAAGGGCCATATCTAAAGTACTCTGATGACCTGACAATGCTCGTATCTCTCCAGGTACAGGAATACCTGCAACTCTATATGTCTCCTCACTCACACCTACAGTAGTACTAGATGAAGCCTCGGAGGATGATCTGGCTCTACTTGATCTAGTCAAAATGTATCTGCCCACTAAATCTGAAGTGATGGATGTGGCTGTAGAAGCAATCTATCCTATACTATCCACAACTCCCCTCTAAGAAGCAATGATGACTCTATCTGCAGTAGCATCCATCGCCAGTGCCACTGCCGGAGTCCTCTCCCCAACTAGCTGTCTATGAGGTTGCACAACTCGATCAACCCTACGATACTGATCGCGATCTGCAACCCTACCTCGCCCTTGACCATAATATGATGGGAAATCTAAATAGTTGACCCTGAGTCCCAAACGGAACTCAATGTACAATTACTATGTAAAATATAATGGAATCTGGTCATTATTTGGATAACGGTCATGTGCTGCAAGATGTCAAGGGTAAATCATACATGCAATCTAAGGTATCACACACCGTGTGACCTGATATGCCCTCACCACTGTCTTCCCCTCATAATGTGGGAAAACCTCTTGTTTGATGGTTTCCTTGGGGATGAGGCTCTGAACTGTCGCCAAGGAAACATCGCCCGAGACCTCCTCCCTCAACTCTTGAAAAATGGCCTCAACTACCTGAGGTGTGAAGGAGGAGTGAGACCTCAATCTACCAGTCATAGTCTCCAAACTAGTCAATATAGTAGCACACGTATCTCTATATATACCATCCCCTGCAGACCTACGGATAGACTCTCTAAGTCGAGCTATGTCCGTATCAGCCATATGAAAAATAGTATGCATATCAGGAGTTTGAGGTGCATCCTAAGCGGCCATCTAGATACATAACATGTGAAAGCTAAGTGTTAATAATTAAGTACTTGATTACATGTTATAACTGCATGTAAAATGGAAACAAATATCTAAATATATAAAATTATAGGTCTTATTAGGTCACATAAGTGGTCCTAGAGTGTCTTAAGGAGTCGTGGGTAACATAATATGTCATAAGCTATAGATAAAGGTCCTAGAGTGTCTTAAGGGTCCTAGAGTGTCTTAAGTGGTTCTAATTAGGTCATAATTGGTTCTAATTGAGTCTAATTAGGTCCTAACATATAGATAAGAGTCATAGAGTGTCTTAAGGGGTCGTGAGTAACATAAGTGGTCCTAGAGTGTCTTAAGGGGTCGTAGATAACATAAGTGGTCCTAAGGTATAGATAAGACATCAATGGGTCATAGGACATCCTAGTATGTATTAATGGAACCTAACATGTACATCAATGGGTCATAGGACTAACTTTATATTTACTAAAAATGTGTGTACATAAGGGGTCGTGGGTAACATAAGTGGTCCTAGAATGTCTTAAGGAGTTGTGGGTAACATGAGATGTCATAAGCTATAAATAAAGGTCTTAGAGTGTCTTAAGGGGTCATGTGTAACATAAGTGGTCCTAGAGTGTCTTAAGGGGTTGTGGGTAACATAAGTGGTCTTATTAGGTCTTAAGGGTCCTAAGATGTACTAATTAGGTCTTAAGGGGTCGTAGATAACATAAGAGGTCTTATTAGGTCTTAAGGGGCCGTGGGTAACATAAGTGGTCCTAGAGTGTCTTAAGGGGTCGTGAGTAACATAACTGGTCTTATTAGGTCTTAAGGGTCCTAAAATGTACTAATTAGGTCTTAAGGGGTCGTATATAACATAAGAGGTCTTATTAGGTCTTAAGGGGTCGTGGGTAACATAAGAGGTCCTAAGGTATAGATAAGAGTCATGGAGTGTCTTAAGGGGTCGTGGGTAACATAAAGGGTCCTAAGGGGTCCTAGGTTACATTAGTGGATCCTCGTATGTATTAATTGAATCTTAAGATACATAAATGTGCCATAGGACAACCTAAGATATGTTAATGGGTCTTTAGGATCTGAATAGGTCATATATGTCTTAAAATATTGTAAGGGATGTATAATGGTCCAATAATATTAATGGTTCGTAGATGTGATAAGTGGTCTAAGTGGTCGTAGGACATCCTAAGATTCTTTAATGGGTCTTGGGGGTCCTAAGGTTTCATATTTGTTTTAAGATTTCATAAGGGATCCAGATAAGAGTCCTAGAATGTTAATGAGTCGTAGGTGCAATAAGTGGTCCTAGAGTGTCTTAAGGGGTCGTGGGTAAAAAAGAGGTCCTAAGGTATAGATAAGGGTCCTAGAGTGTCTTAAGGGGTCGTATGTAACATAAGAGGTCTTAAGGGATCCAGATAAGAATCCTCCAATGTTAATGGGTCGTAGGTGCAATATAAGCGGTCGTAGACTGTCTTAAGGGGTTGTGGATAATAATGAGTCCTAGATGTGTCTTAAGATAATGTAAGGGATGGATAAGGGTTAGGTAGAGTGTCTTAAGGGGTCGGGGGTAACATAAGAGGTCCTAAGGGGTCCTATGTTTCATTAGTGGATCCTTGTATGATATTAACTGAATCTAAGACACATAAATGTGTCCTAAGATAACCTAAGATATGTTAATGGGTCTTGATGATCTGAATGGGTCATATGTCTTAAAATATCGTAAGGGATGTCTAATGGTCCAACAATGTTAATGGGTCGTAGATGTGATAAGTGGTCTAAGGGATCTTAAGTTACTTTAATTGATACTAGTATGTCTTAAGGGTTCTTGCGGGCAACGATGGGTTCACATATGTATTAACAGAAGCTAAGATAGATGAATGTTTCCTAGGACATTTAAGATATAATAATGGGTCGTATGGGTCTTAAGGGGTCCTATGTGTCAAGTAAGATGTCATAAGTGATACGCGATGGTCCTAGAATGTTTTAAGGGGTTGTAGGCCTCATAATTGGTCCTAAGAGATCATAGGTTACATTAATTCATCCTAGAATGTCTTAAGGAGCCTTGAGGGAAACAATGAGTCATTGTATGTATTAATGAAACCTAACATGTACATCAATGGGTCATAAGACGTCCTAATATGTATTATAAGATCTTGAGATTCCTAAGGGATCCTAAGTGTCTTAATATGTCGTAAGAGAGGAATAAGGGTCCTAGAAACTTACTGTACTACAATTTTTTAACTTTTTCTAACATACTACTAGATCATTTAAAAAATTTAACTACAATTTTCTAAGATTTTTACAAACTAAAAATTATTTTAAACAAATAACTAACTTTAATATTTACTAAAAATGCGTGTACATGTGTGAGAGAGAGAGATTCCTAATATTTACAACTTTAAACTTAAAATTTAACATTTTCTGACTTTAATCTTAATGTTTTCTAACATTTTCTAACATTTTCTAACATTTCTACTATGGTTTCTAATGTTTTGTAAATATTTTCTAACAGGTGCTAACAAACTACTAAGATTTTCTAACATATTCTAACGTTTATACTACAATTTTTAATATCTCTATCATTTTCTAATATTTAATTACAATTTTCTAACATTCTACTATTAATTTCTAACATATTAGATAATATTTAACTACAAATTTCTAACATTTCTACAAATAAAAATTTATTTAAAACAAATAACTAGCTAAAATAAATACAAAACATATTATTTACAATAAAAAATGAGAAAAATGCGTGTACCTGATACTGCTAGGAAACTGAAGACGTCAATGAAGCTTGGGAGGCGCTGGCGTGCTGAGGTACTTCGCTCCAAGGCCTGGGGTCCGCAAATAGTGTCAGAGAAAATGATGTGGAAAAACATAAAACGTCAAAAATTTATAAAAAATCCGATCAAGAGGGGCTTTGTGCGAAGCCCCTCTTCGCACGAAGCCTCCCTCGTAGGGGTCTTCATGCGAAGAGGGGCTTCACACGAAGCCCCTTGTTTGGGGTACTTCATGCAAAGTGGGTCCACCACTTCGCACGAAGTATCTACTCCATACGAAGGCCCAAAATTTTTATTTTTCCTCGGCTTCACGATTTTGTTCGTCCCTAAAAGTGGGACACAGCTTCGTGGGATCACCCTTTAATTAATTTTTTATTTTAGTTTGATTTCTCACTGGATTAGCCTGACCATTTTTAGGTGTCTACAAATTCCCCTCTTTGAATCAATGTGTGAAGTTGTCCCTAAAGTTGAAACCATGGACTTAACTCAAACTCAACCATGATTAACTCAACTCCACCCCCTATGCTTGCAAAAATATATAAAAGCAAGACTAAAATCAGGAGAAAATGATCCACACATCGGAAAATTGCATCAAACCTCTTGAGATTTTAAGCTAGAAAGATAATTTTAGCATAGTTTCATTATAGGCTTAATTAGTTAAATCTTTTATCATTTTCTCATTTTAGAGCTGTCACTAATGGAGGCTTGTTGAGAGCTTATCATTAGAATATCTAAATAGAGAGCCATGAAATGCTTATTGGCTTTATCTACATTAAATAGCTCAATAATTGTGGTAATTTAGTTTACTTTGTTCATTTAAATTGTCAATCTAACCCTATGAAGGTACTTTATTAGTACACAAAATGGCGCCCACCGTGGGGCATTAGACCTCATTTGTCTAAATTTCAAAAAATTTGCTAGAAATTTAGGATTTTCTAATTAACATCTATGTTTTACACATGAAGTTATGCATTTGAGCATTCCTGAAGCGCATCTAAGCATTTTAGCAGCGCATTTGAGGTCTTAAACAACGCATCCAAAGCAAAGCCTTGCGCATTTGCACAGTGAAACAACACATTTAATACTTTGTCTTTTGTCTTACATTCTTTCAGCGCATTTGCACTAACTCCAAAGTGCATTTACAACTTCCTGCAACACGTTTCATATTTTCTTTATGCGCATTTGATTGTTAAAGCAACACATTTAATTTCTGTTTCAGTGCATTCAATTTTTCCTGTTGCGCATTTAAGGCTTTAAATACAACATTTAATCATTTCCGCTACGCTTTTGACTATTTTTCAAATTTGATAAATCTAATAGTCGGAAATGTTTTCTCTGTGTTTTTCTAATGGCAAGACATAAAAAAGTAAAAAAATGTGAGACACGAAAATAACAATGAAGACAAGGCTATTGCGAAAAGGATCAACAAAGAGAACATAGCCCACATAAATAAATTTTTGGAGGATTCCAAGTAGGAAGGTAAGGATTATGAATGATATTTACAAATAATTGAATCTTACAAATTGAAATTTGTATCCTTAAATTGGATTTTCATGCCTTGATCATTTTTTTTGTTAAAAATTTAAAAAAAGAGGCTTAAAGTTCAATTTTGCTTGACTTTCTTCACTTTTTTTGGTTGTGTTGGACTAACAATTTCAAAGGGGGGGCAAAGGAGCTGGAACAATCGCCACTAGGTGAGTGAATTGATGAAAAACTTAATAAAAAATGCCACTAGCCTTTGCTAGCTTCGAAATAAGGTACAAGCCTTCATCCATTTGTGAATTTTTTCTTTGAATTATGGCATTTTCACTTTGAATCTAGTAATTACAAGTCTATTATTGTTTTGGAAATTTGGAAGTAGGCCTATGCTCTTCACTTTCCAAGTGAATCAAACTGCCAAACCTACAAAATTTCTTGATTAAAATAAAGGCTAAGGAATAAACACACACTAAAATTAAAGCCTATTGTTTGTGGAGGAGAGTAGAAATAAGTTCGATTCCCATTAGATTAGAAGGCTTGGTAAATTGAACATTGTTAATTGTGCTTGGGAGTGAAGAATAGTAGGGATATTATCTTCACCTTTTGGTGAATCAAACTCCTAAACAGGTTATCTTTTCACTTCACTTATTTGCTTTCAAATGAACATGCTAGAACTTTAGTGGACTCGCCTCCCAAGAATTTTCCTTAACAAGGCCGATGAGAGGGACAACCCAATGTGGGATAGAATTGCCTTTGCCGCAAAAATACAACCCACTATTTGAAATAAAATGCATTCATCCTTAATGGGGTGAGTGACAAAAGGATATCAAGTATCGAACTTCCTCACGTAGTCCTTTGGGATTGTGCAAAACGTTGATATACTGGTGGTGGGAAGCCCCTAATTGTTGTGGGATGAAACTTGATGTTCTTTTGAACGAAACCATTAATAGTACATTGTTAACTTAAAAAGCCTACCTATTTAGAGCCATGTTTATGAACCAATTTGACAAATAGGTAGATTGTTTGAAGTTACTTCTTGTGCAAAAACTCATGATAACGTCCGATACATTACAAACATTTTGTGTTTAGAGGGTTAAAAAGACAATTGTACTTGTGGTTGCTTTGTTTGAAGATACGTATAACAAGTGAGAAACATCCATTGAAAATCATCTTACACTTTTAAATATCTTCTTAAAAGAACAATCACTAAAATAGGGGAAATTTAAATCGAATCAAACCTTTGTTGATGTTGGTTTCTACAAGATCACATAAATTGAAAATATCCTTACAAGAAGATGACACTTGCACAACACAAGAGGTCCCTGAATTTTTACTTCAAACTCCTTTTATTGAAACTCAAGAACAAGAAGATAGTCTCCCTAACCTATTTGAGGTCGAAAGATCCAATTCATGGCTAGAAAAAATGAATTTTATGACTATTTTCCTGGAGGTAATAATGAAGATCAAGGAGCAACCAACCAAGGAAATCAAGGAAACCAAGGGCCAAATGAAACAACCAAAGATAAAGCCAATAGGGCTACCCAAGATTTTGAATTCCTTGAGATAATGGAAAAACTTTTAGAAAGAAATAAGGAAAGATACTTCCTTAACCTAGCCCAATTAGGGGTCAAACTTCCTCATGATTATGACACCACAATATTAAAGAAAGATAAGGAAGATGAGAATCCTTTAGATGCAATGAATAAACAAATTAAAATGTTTCAAGCACAAATCGACACCATGAAGAAAGCGGCTGAACCAAAACACTTTTCCATTGAGGCTTTATGCCCATTTCTATTTGATCAAAGTTTTTTTATGGTACCTTTCCCACCCAACACGGTCTTCCCTAGATATGATAAATATATGGGTAAATCGGACCTACAAGACCACCTAAGGGAATTTTGTGCTTTGAGTATAGAATTCATGTACAATACCACTTATTTAATGAGGCTATTTCCAAGAAGCCTAGGAGGCCAACCCATGGAGTGGTTTTCCAATTAGTTACCACAAGGAATCAAAACATTTGAAGAACTAGCCTCCAAATTCGTGACTCACTATTCTTATAACATAGAACATGAAATCACCATGCTTAACCTATGCGACACAAAACATAGAGATGGTGAGCCTTTTCTAGGTTTTCTCCATAGATGGAGAACAATTTTTACATGATACCCTCGAAGTACACCTGAAAAGGAAAAGATGGATATTTTCATGAACAACCTAAACATGAAAATGAACTATAGACTCCAATTTCAATGTCCCCCCACATTTGAAAAGATCATTGAAAACGGGATAAAAATTAAAGAAGTGTTGGTAAAAAGAGGAGAGATTAAACTATTTAAGGAAAACAAAGGTTACACCAACAATAACAATAACTTAAATAATTATAATAATAACAAAGGATCCAACAATAATTATGATAAACCAAGGTTATAGTTGAAGAACACAAACAAGAACCTTGTAAACGATGGGGTTGTAGAAGCACACAACTTAAAGGCTACCCATTTTAACTTATCGAGCAAGTCAAATCAAACACATAATGTCAATCAAACAACAAAGTCTCCTTTCAACAACAACAACAACAACCCTTTCAACAATCAGAATGCAAACAAGCCTAAGCCCTTATTTTCTTCATTTCAAAGAATAAAATTCACATTCCTAGGTGAACCCTTAGCTATCCCCAAGGTAGGGTTTAGACAAGAAGGCAACAAAAAGAAGATGTGGGAGCACCTAAAGATGAAAGGAGAGGAAGAAAATATTTCATAAATACTCGTGAGCAAGAAGCTAAACAGAATATAGAGGGTGGTCAACAACTTACCATCCTTGAGATATGCTCTCCAAACTTGTAAATAAAGATTATTTCTTAGAACATCAAAGCACTGAATAGTCCTCATAAACAAGATGTATTGATAAATTTGGTAAAAGATAGCAAGCCAGACATTTTACTTATCCAAGAAACAAAAATTCTCAGAGAAAAAGTGGAAAAAAATCATCCTTTTAAGAATGGAGGTAGTATAGGAGGTGCTTTTGATGGTGCCTCAGGTGGTGTGGTCATTTTCTGGAATAAACAAACCATTAATTGCTCTTGTTTGATGAGTGATAAGAATATCATATTGGCCAGAGTCAACCATATAAAAGATAATTTTACTTGGAACTTGATGAAAATTTACGCTCCCAACACCCGAAATGGAAGATTGAGATTTTGGTGAAGTTTGAAAGAGATCCGAAAGAATTTCCAGGAAGAAAGCTGGATGGTTATGGGAGATTTCAATACCCGCCTTAAAGATGATGAGAAAAGGGGTGGTATCCACTCCCAGATGGATAACATAATAGACCTGATCGACTATATCAATGATGAAGCTTTTTTGGATGTAGAGTTGGAAGGAATTGCCTATACGTGGTCCAATAGCTCATGACTAGATATCCATGAACTCTTGTTCCTTGTCTTCTTTGATGAGAATTGGTTCTGACCATTTTCCAATTTCTTTAAATGCTAATCTGATTACTGGGAAAACAAACATTCCTTTTTGGTTTGAAAAAATGTGGATGGCCCACCCAAATTTGAAAGATAGGATAGCAAACTGGTGGAACTATATTTTTTGGATGGAGGGGCCATGTACATAACCATTAAAAAATTGAATAGTATTAAAAGGAAAACCAAAATATGGAACCAGGAGGTGTTCGGGGAGATTTTCCTCTCTAAAGGTAGAATGCAGATTGAAATAAAGGAAATTCAAGAGAAAATTCAGAATGTAAGTCTCTTTGAGGAACTTAAAAAAATAGACAACTCTATGCTGGCTGATTTTCATAACATTATTTTTAAGGAGGAATCCTTCCGGAGACAAAGATCTAGAGCTCTGTGTATCAAAGCAAGGGACAAAAATACTAGATTCTTTCATATGATTGCTATGAAGCACAAAGCGATCAATAGGATTTTTATCTTGTTAACTAATGGTAACACTATCAGGAAAGAGGAAAATATCATAAAAGAGATGCTCTGCTACTTCTCCTCTCTCCTAACCAAAGATGACAATTTGGCCCTATCTAATCAGGAATAAATTCTCTCTACTATCCCTCATCTGGTTGACACTAGAACTAGCAAATTTCTTCAAGTGATTCCTTCAGATAATGAGATTAAGAGTGTTGTTTTTTCTTTTGAAGGGGATAAATCTCTTGGCCCTGATGGGTTTCCCATGTTCTTCTTCCAGTAATTCTGGGAAATTTTGGGCGAAGATGTGCAGGCAGTGGTTAAAGAGTTTTTTGGAACTAAAATTCTCCTCATGAAACTCAATGCTACTTGTTTGGTTTTAATCCCCAAAAAGCCTGGAGCCAATATGGTTGATGCCTTTAGACCTGTTAGTCTTTGTAATTCCATGTACAAGATTATATCTAAAGTCCCGACTTCTAGATTTCTTTCTATTCTTCCCTCGAATATTTCTCCCTAGCATAATGGCTTTGTCCCTAGAAGAGAGATCTTGGATTCCATTATTGTCACCCATGAAAATATCCATTCTTTGGAAGTGGCTAAAAAACAAGAATTCATGATGAAGCTGGATTTGTCCAAAGCATATGACAGGGTTGATTGGCAGTTTTACAAAAAATTCTTCTTTCGTTTGGTTTCGATAATGAGGTCATCAAACTCATTGTTCAATTGGTTACTACCGTCTCTTCTTATGTCATTGTCAATGGAGGTTCTTCCAAGTTTTTTAAGCCCTCTAGAGGCCTCAGACAAGGTGATCCTATATCTTCTATCTTGTTTTCTATCCTTGTGGAATGTTTAGGAAGGTATATTAATAAATTAGTGGGAGATGGTTGTATTTTTGGTCTCCAACCTTTTTCCAGATCTTCCTGGTCCCATGAGAAATTTCTTGATGATACTCTCATAATGGGGGAGGCTACCATCAAAGAAGCTAGAAATTTGAAGAAAGACCTCACTGCTTATACTGCTGCTCTGGCCAACTCATCAACTGGTCTAAAAGTTCCATTTTCTTTATCAATACCCCTATTGGGAGACAAAGAAAGATCTCCAAAATTTTAGGGTGTAATATTGGAAGCCTCCCTTCCTCTTACTTGGGATTACCTTTATGCACTAAACCTCCTGAAAGCTTTTGGAATTCTATTATTTACAGATTCAACAAAAAGCACTAAGAGCATCTGCAACCCTGTTAGACTTTCTACTCCTATGTTTCAAAACAAATGTGTAACACTGCAATAGGCAGGAAATAGTGTTCTTAGAATTTTACTTACCACAGTGTCTTCTTCAATGATTCCACCTACTCCTCGAATAACATTCACTACTTTGACTCGGTTGTTGTACTGATTAATTTTTTCACCTTCTTTCATTTTCATATCATCAAACTTTCCTCTTAAGCTTTCTGCCTTTTCCCTAAGCACATTCACATCTCCTCTATGAACTAGTGTTAGCTTGTCCCACATCTTTTTTGCAGTTGTATAGGTTTGATGTCTTCAAATTCAACATCTGATAGGGAAGAAGCAAACTCAATCATCATTTGTTATGTTCTTGTCTCTCTTTCATATGGTTAAAAGTCAAAGGACCAGTAGGAGTTACAAACTCATTTTAGAAATAATATATTGTAGAATATCCAATGCCTAATAGATAGAGCCTTATCATGCTTTTCCATGTTGAGAAATTATCTTTGTTCAACTTCGGTACCTCTCTTGTATACATCTTGTGATATCTAACTCATGTCCTTGAAAAAATTTCCTTCAAGTACCCTAGCTTTGATACCAATTGTTGTATAATTGAGAAAGGGGGTGAATCAGTTAAGTCCAGTTATCCTACGATCCCAAATACTCTCAGATGTATAAAACTAATTCAACATTAAACAGAAACAACTCGGTAAAAAATGTATGTTCCTCTTTTGTTCATTAACCGACTGTCAGTAAAATATCTAGTATATACCGATCAAACCAATAAATATAATGTGTAAAGTAAAATAAAAAATTATCACACACATACACATTTGACACTTTGATTTTTAACATGGAAACCTTTTTAGGGGAAAAACCACCTAGGACCGGTACCCAAAATAATTTCACTCTTCTGAAGTGAGCTTGCTTAAGAGCCAACTGTAGTAAAGGTTACAAAATACACTGTAAGGTGTGACCTTGTTAGAGGCTTTATCACTAACAGTTCTTCGTGACCATACATTCACTTGGGTCAACAAGAAAACAATCAACATTCATTGAATGACATAATGAAATAATAAAGACTGTTAAGTCCCACTCAGTTAAGAGATTTATCTGTAACAATGGTTAGAATGCAATAGTAAATGATCTAATTCACATACAAATTTTTTTGCAAATATTTATGCTAAGATCAATATACCTTTGGCCAATATAATCATTTCATTTTTTTTCATCGTTCAACTCTGTTCTGTTCGGTTATCTCCTTTCTTTTGACGCCCAATGTAGTCTGCAGAATTTCTTGGTTCTCACTTCAACATATTTGACTAGCTACGCATGTACACAATCTTCTCCTCATGCATATACATACTTTGAATCTCTTATCTCCTTATATAGACATGATAAACCATTTTCTTCTCAATCATAGATTTTGCCACTTAATCTTCACTATTGATTTTGCCACTTCAACCTTTCTCGGAACTTGTTTCATAACACATTTTCACTCTTCAACATCCGATCTTCCTTGAATTTTGTCAGTCGTATATCTTCATAACAAACTTCATCTTTATCCTCGGAATCCTCCCAATTCATCCAGCTCATCATCTTAAGTTGGCAATCATATGTTTCTCTGTATTTCTCCTTCTCGGTCAATACCGTGATGTGTCGACAACTTCCTTCTTGGTTAATATTGTTCTCGGTATACACTACGCTTGCTCGGTGTACACTATGTCAACTCGGTGTATACTAAATTCTTCATTTACAAACCACATAAACTTGTACGACTCTTGATCTTCAATCTTTTATTGAATCATGTAATACAATCAAATCACTATCATAATGTCATAGACTCATCAATAAGTTACCCAATGAATACAATATCCATATCTTGCTCATACATCTCATCTTCATGTTAATATCTCATTCCTTCATCATTATTACCTTCTTCAGAAATTTGCAACTATCATGATAAGTACAGTCAAAACTAATTGGCATCAATGATAATATAATAACTGAACTAATATCTTACATATACTTTAGTAGCTCGGTGATCATCATCACTTTCTCCATTCTATTCTCCAAGTAGTTAATCAGTTGTAGTTTAACATGATATGCCCAATATTTTTAAAATTTTTTTAAAAATAAATAATCTCTAAAATGCTAGGAAAACATGACCCACCAATTAGAAAAGTAGAAGAAATTATATTTGAATATGTTGAAAGGATAATTTTTTTGAATTTAAGTGATTATATCAACTCCTACATGGATTTCAAGACAAATTATTGAAATACTAGAGAGAGAGAGAGAGAGAGAGAGAGAGACTTTCAGCCCTAGATTATCATAGTCATCCACAAAATTTCTTTTTATAGCCATAAGATAATCTTCACTTGTATGGTCATTCACAAATCTATTTTATTCAAAGGCAATGATATCAACACCACAAATTTATTAATCTAGTTTCATATTTCGTTTAAGATCACTCTAAGACTCTAGGTATGAAAATATTTATTTCATACAACCTACACCATAATCTTGAGAATAATGTTTAATTTAGACTCTTATAACATATCACATAAGCTTCTTTGACACCCATAAATATCTTCCTAATTTATAATGTTTTTTAATAGATAAGTAGGGAAAGGTCCTATATTCCTTAAAAAAATACAAGACAATAAGAGGAAACATCTACCACAAACAACAAAACTTAGTGAGGCCCCCCAACACTAAAACTAACAAAACCACCAAAAAAGAATTACCAACCCATAGTATATAACCCTCTCCCTCCCACTCCCCCTCCCACTCCCTCTCCCCCTCCCTCCCTCCCTCCCTAGTTTCCCACTCCCCCTCTCCCTATTCCCCTCCCCGTCCCTCTCTCCATTTCTCTTCAACCTCACTCCTTCACCCCCCTCCCATGATCTCCCCCTATCCCTCTTTTGATCCCTCCCTATTGCACTCCATCTCCCTCCCTCCCCATGTCTCCCTACTATGCCCACCCTATCAATATCTCTCCCTTTCTCATGCACTCCCTCTTGCACTATCCCCCTCTTCCCTCCACACTCTCCCCCTCTCCCTCCCTCATGCACTATACCACCTCCCCTGCCCATGCCCCTCCCCCTCCCCCTCCCTCACTTCCTCACTCACTCTCACACCTCTCTTTCCCTGCCTTCTTCACCTTTTATCCTCTCCCTCCCTCTTTCTCTCCATCTTTCACTTTCACTCTCCCTCTCCCCTACTCTCTCTCCCTTTCCCTCCCTCTCACCTATATTCTCCCCACCTCCTTCACCTTTCATCCTATCCCTCCCTCCCACACTCTCCCTCTCTCCCTCATGCACTCACTCCATCTCACAGTCTCCCCCTCCCTTTCCCCACCCTGTTCTCTCTCATTCACCCCCCCTCCCTCTCTCTCTCTTGTACTCTTCCACTGCATTCATCTTTCCTCCTCTCCCTCCCTCTCTCACTCACTCACTCCCTCTCCCCCCTCACTTACTCCCTCTCATAGTCTCCCCTTCCCCACCTTGTTGTTTTCTCTCGCTCACTCACTCTTATACTCTCCCATCTTCCCTCCATAATCTCTCCCTCGCTCCCTCCCTCTCGTGACTCCACCTCCCACTCCCCCCTCCCCTTCACCTCCACCTCCACTCCCACTCCCACCTCCACCTCTAATACCCACACCCACTCCACCTCCTACTCCCACCTCCCCTTCCACCTCCACTCCCACTCTTCTGCTCCCCCCTCCCCTTCGCCTCCACCTCCACTCCCACTCCCACCTCCACCTCTAATACCCACACCCACTCCATCTCCCACTCCCACCTCCACCTCCCACTCTCACTCCCTTCTCCCCTTCCACCTCCACACCTCCACTCCCACTCTCCCCCCTCCCCTTCGCCTCCACCTCCACTCCCACTCCTACTTCCACCTCCACCTCTAATACCCACACCCACTCCACCTCTACCTCCCACTCCCACTCCCTTCTCCCCTTCCACCTCCACACCTCCACTTCCACTTCCACTCCCACTCCCACTCCCACTTTCCCGCTCCCCCCTCCCCTCCACCTTTGCCTCCCACTCTAACTCCCACTCCCACTCCACGTCCACGTCCACGTCCACCTCCCACTCTTAATCATGCTCCCTTGTCCCCTTCCACCTCCACCTCCACCTCCACCTCCCACTCCCACTCCCACTCCACCCCCACCCCCACTCCCACTCTACCACTCACCCCTTCGCTTCGCCTCCACCTCCACCTCCACTCCCACTCTCACTCACATCTCCACCTCTAATTACCACACCCACTCCACCTCCACATCAACCTCCCACTCCCACCTCCACCTTCGCCTCACACTCCGATTCTGACTCCCACTCCACCTCCACCTCCACCTCCACTCCCACTCCCACCTCCACATCCACCTCCACCTCCACCTCCCACTCTCACTCCCTTCTCCCACTCCACTCCATTCTCCCCTTCCACCTCCACCTCCACCTCCACTCCCACTCCACCACCTCCACTCGACTCCACCTCCACCCCACTCCACCTCCCACCTCCACGCCCACACTCCACCTCCACTCCACTCTACTCCCACACCCACCTCCACTCCACTCCACTTCCACTCCCACCTCCACGTCCACGTCCACCTCCACGTCCACCTCCACTACACCTCCACCTACACCTCCACCTCCACTCAACTCCACTCCCACCTCCACCTCCACCTCCTCCTCCTCCTCCTCCTCCTCCACCCCCACGCCCACTCCCACTCCCACTCCCACTCCCATCTCCCACTCTCACTCCACCTCCACCTCCACTCCCACCTACACACCCCCACGCCCACCCCCACCTCCACCTTCCACTTCCACTTCCATTCCCACCTCCACCTCCCACCTCCACTTCCACACATATGCATATGAATTTTGATGCAACCTTCAAACAAAGTCCATTCAACTCAATAACATATATGCCATTAAAACATTCATACAAATCCACAAAATTAAATTACAACATTTATATACAATCATATAAAAGATGTATTTATAATTATTTAATTAGCAACCATAATTAATTTTCATATTTGATTCGTAAATTATTTAAATAAATTAAAAAATTAAAAAATAACATAAAAAGGAACAAGAAAGACCTCTTGAAGGATGTTCATGGCCATCCTTAAGAGTTTGTGGAGAGGTATTTCTACCCCTCCAAAAAAATAATATATTTTTTTTATTAATTATAGTTGTAATGTGACATGTTTACAAGAAATTTAGGAACTCTATTTAGAAGTTAATATGGACATCTTTTAAATGATAGTGCACTCCTTGGCTTTTTGTTTTATATTGTTTCTTCTAATCCAAATGAACCCTACACATTTCACATTTCACTCCAAACATTAATAAACCTTTAACATCAAAATCATCATGACATATATAATGAATATATTGTTTATCTAAGAAAATAATTTTTTTTAGTTATATATAAAACAATCTATTACTTACAATTATCATACAAAATATTTCATTTTGTACATATTAAAGAAAATGTTTAATTAAAATATGATTCCAAATGTCAACATTTTCCATTACATAGAAACAATATATTTTCAATGAATTCAATGAATTCACTGAATATAATTCCCATTTTTACCTTTACTACTAATTATCTATTTTAACCATTCAATGCATTGGAAATCAGTATGTAACAAAATAATCAAATGGTATAGTCCCTAACATCAATAATGAAACCACACATCAATGACATTTTTTCAAAATTTAAAAATGTCATTAGACTAGTTAGATTGCACCCTTAGGATCCCAAAATTAGGTATTAGACTCTCCTTTTCAGTTTGTAAAAAATAGTTCATAATAGAGGAATAAGACCCAAATCGTTGCGTGTTGATGTTACTCAAAGTTCCATAAGCTTCCCATGTTAAAAAAAAGTGCATTATTTTAAGCATCATCTTCATTGAAAGCTGATATGCAGTCAAAACTGAGCTTTGCCAGCTGAACTGCATTAATACTGTTGGACAGTTATTTCAGAGTGGGACGGTTGGCAACACTTTATGGGGCACTTTTGCAGAAATAAGTTTATTCCGTGGGACCTAATCCATGAAATTAATGAAGCTTCTAAAATAGAAAATGATTATGGAGCATAATGATTCTCACCTAAAGGTCAGTCATTGTTTATTGATTCATATACATATAAACATACATCTGCACTACATTTCTTTGTCTAATACATACACTACAAAATGGTTTACTACTCAGATAATTTGACAAAAATATGTCTCCACCCCTTGGTCACTGCATTCAAACTTCCAGGTCAAAAGTGACTTCATCCATATGCAGTTTTCAGATCTTTTATCGAGCCATAAACTGATTTGAATTTACAGCCTTGGGAGAACTTCAACCACTCAGATTGTATTTGGCGACCAGTATGATTTTTTTATGTCATCATTTTCTCAATCATTAATTGCATTGACTTCCTTATTTGGGTCTATGTTTTTATGATTGTAGATTTTGATTTGCAGAATTTTCATAGTTGGAAACTTATTATCGACTTTGGTATTTTCTAGGATTTTCCTTTTAAGTGGCGTGGGTTGAGCTTGGAGCACAAAATTAATTATAAAAATTGCCATGGGAAAATTTACACACAATAGTATCCTTCCGACTATACACAGAGAGCCTTACCAAGATAGATACATACGAATGAAAAATTTCTACTCATTAATCATAATGGCTGAAAAATATCAATTTCGGGGCTATTTTACAATATTCTTATAAGGAAAAATGAAAGAAATAAGTTTTCCTTGTCTATTTTAGTTGATTGGAATCCCTATTTAGACTCTTGGATGGAACTAGCTGTCATTCTCTCAAAAATACAGTCTCCACAGTTTCAAATGACAATCTTCATGACCTTGCTAAAAAAGAAAGACCTTCCAAATTATGGTGATCACTTTTTCCATATGCCTGAACAAAAATTCAGAAACCAAGTCCTTTTCATCCTACCAAACACTTCCTAACCTCGCAATCTTGCACAAAGAAGACAAAATTATCTTTCCAGCACCCTCTCCTTCTTCCATTTTCCCTCAAAGATAAAACTTCCTCTTCCTCTAATTGTTGATGCTCTTTTTCCTTGACATGAGATGCATGTTGCAATTACCGATTGCCCTCTCTTTTCTCCCCAACATATGATCTATGTCTCTCTCTTCTATAATGAACACCAACTATATGTAGAAACTGAAAGACACTCCTCAAATAATGGGATTCAGAATAACCATAGGAGAATGGTCAAAATGATCAAGTCTGGGGAGCTGCATTATTTATTTTTATTTTTATTTTCATTTTTTGTGATTAGTTTTACAAGCTACCGAGGATTCTTCTGCATCAAAATGTCTTAATTACATGATATGATCTCCATTTCTAATCTTTTCTCTAGAACTCTTAATATAGATCTTTTTGTGTTATAGTGTTCAATGTTTTGGCAGTTCTGAAACTGAAATTTTGCAGTACTGATCGTGATATTTTTTCTTTCCTAGCTGGAATCAACCACGTCAAATTTCCAGTGATTGCAGCCACATAGCCCACATATCTCTGAGGTATTTTGTGATACATACCTCTACTTAAATTAACTGTCAGTTTTCTAAGATATGATATTGTAAATCGCTTACAATTGATATTTCCACCATTTTCATACATATTAACCACAGTGTGCACATATAACAAATACATCTAACATTAAATCATTTTGGTTCATTTTTAATGGATCTCTAACCATATGTCAAAGCCCCCATTTTTGCACAAGCTCAGGGGATGGTGCCAATGGCTGCAATTACATGACTTTGTTTTATACCTTTATATCTGCCAACAAATTTGCTAAAAGAGATTTAAAAATTTATCAACAAGCCCAGTATTTTGCATGTTCTAAAGTTATTTCATTCTATAAAATTATGTAAGTGTTTCATGGAGCCTCTAGAAGATCCTTCTATGTCATTAACAAGTCATACAGTTAATTATAAGAGCTCTCAACTATTTATTTATTTTCTTTTTATTATCATCGTGACACTCCAAGAAAAAGTTCCTCAAATACAGACAAGTTGTCAAACTGGGCTTCTTTTCTTAGATTGCTAAAATTTGCTAGCGATCATATAGAAGAAATTCAGACTAAGGTAATATGATAATATGCCTATGTTTCCATTAATTTTTCGGTAGTACTTATCTTCTATTGTTGTTGCTATACAGTTTGAGTTTTCTTAGTCGGAAAAAGTGACAAAAATTGTAGGAGATATGCTTCAGCAAATTGGGCAACTGCATTGGGCAATTGCAGAGCTCTCTATCATTGGTTATCTGGTATCAAAATGCCAAGAAGTGCCCAACAACAGGACTGGATATGTAGATTTTTTAAAAGACATGCTTAAACTTGCATATCTTATTAAGCGCTTAAACAATGTTTCTATCAAAAATGATAACAAGGAGGTTTTCAAAAATGCCTTTCAATATATTGCTAAAAGATCTATATATTGTACTTATCAACTAGATTTGGGAAATTCTTTATAGGTCGGTATCTTGTTCCCTCTACGATTTATGGCTTAAGATTATGTTGTTAGCATTATTTTTCTCCTTATTAAATGTATACTATGACTTACCGTTATAAATTCAAATTTTTAGTTTTGTGTAACTGCAGCTTCTTGAAAACATCAATAAACTCTGGCGTTTTGCCACGATTAATAGCATTTATTATAGTATACATTTCTAAAAAATACTAGAAAATGGATCACATATCTGGAATTTCATCTCCCACAATGGTACATCACTATTGAGCATCTTTCTTAGGAAATAAAGAATAGAAAGATAGTTATTCTCTCTCTTGCAGGGCAGGAAATTGAGGAAGTTCTCTCCAACAGTTGGGAGATTACGGTGAAACATAGATACTTTTAATTTCAAAGGTACAAGGAAACACAAGTGGTGAGACTGGTCTAGGTAATAGATTGACACTCTTATCTTCATTCTCTCAACAAGAAAGGTAAACTTCTAATAAAAAAGATTAGATAAGGTGTTCGTGCTCCTCAAATTGGTACTCAGTTAGGCTCAACCATGCATCCCATGTGGATGCCTCTAGAAGATCCTGCTTGGTTGGAAATCAAATGTTGGCACAAAGACTACCTCCCAAAAAATGGAGCATTTGCATAAGTGAATTCTAAGGAAAAGGTGCTCAACGGAGATAGACTTCATATGGAATTAATAATCTCCTCCAATCTGATCTTTGTAAGAAAGTTGAGGAATCTAACGCATAGATGTTAAACTTGGCTCGTTGTGGAATCTGCTTGAAAACTCATTACACATTGTGAAATGATAAGCCAGCTGCTAAATCCAAAGCTCATCCATAGGGTGGGTAGGCTAACTGACAACTGACAAGCAATTAACAAATCATTGATTTGTAGGCTCATTGGTAAGACCTTTTAAAAAATGATGAAAGAAGATGCAAATATTGGGTCTATTCCCATGTCCTACTAATGCTAGATGATTGAAGGAAGGCATGATGACAGTCAAGTTTCTTCTACATGGAGCAGGTTTGGTTTGATTTTATTTTATTTTTCTCAAGAAAGTGATATTCTAACATGTGCAGTCTTCTGTAATGCAGTATATAATAAATAAATACTCTCAAGAATCCCTTATAGTATTTAGTGAGATAATTTCCATCCATTTCTGAAACACAACAAGCTTTAGTGAGATAATTTCTATCCGTTTCTACAACACAACAAGCTTGCAAAAATGTCTTTGTGTGAGAATAAGTTAATCTAGTTTTTCGATCTAGCATTATTGTATTTGCATTCATCAACACTTATGCATGAACAGAAACAATGGCAGAACATGCCAAAAAAACCATAGAATTATCTTAAATATAAATAAAGACTAACAATTTTTTTGTGATACAAAAATTGGCAAGACCGTGAAAGTCATAAGAGAGGGGAGGCATAGTCTATAAATTGAATGTGGATAATAGAGAGACAATCATGATTGAGGATGGGAATTGTGAACCACACATATGTTTGTTTTGATGTTAATATATTATATTTTTTCTTTTGTTTTTTGAATGTGTGGAATGTTTGTTAGAGTTTGCATAGCATTTGGGTACGTATGATGCACATAATGTTAAACAGAAATGTCCAAATACATATCCTTTTCAAAGTTCCTTTTCAAGTTATATTTGCTAATTTCTCAGGATCTTGAAGATGTAAGTGTTCCAGTTCATTCCACTGTTTACAATGATAGGCTAATGAAAAAACAAAAAAGTGGCAAAGGTTTTAAAGACATCTAAGGTGAGATATATTTGTGATAATCAACACATTTCTATGCATCTTCAGCCTATTTTATTCTAAATTTCCATCTAACCATCACGTCTCCACCAAATTATGATCCCCATCAACTTAAAAGGTTCTGGGTTGTACCAATTTGGACTCACCTTCTGTTAAAGATGTGACTTCTAGGAGACAAAAGAATGGTTCGGACTTTAGAGACACAGAATTTGAAGACAAATACATAGTTTAGGTTTGAGATGTAGCAAATTACATCTAGCATCACCTACCTCCCAAGTACATACACATCTAATCAACAGATGGGGCTCACTACAAGTATTGGGTGTGCACCCAATGGATCAGATTTGTGCAAATATTGAAGAGAATTTACACCATAAATTTGACAGAGGGAAATATCTTAGACCATAAAATATACTCACATGGGGAATGACCATGTTCAACCAAGTGGATCGCCTTGTCAAACTAGCTGCAGTTATAGATGGGTTACAGGTTAATTCATACATGTGTGACAAGTTCATGTGTGAATTCCATTGTACGTTCAAGAAATGAGGCCAGATAAATTTGACCACATCCTCAATGGATGAGACCTAGGGGACCTATTGGGTTGAGTATCATAATAAGAAGTCTTGAAATAAATATGGTTTTACCATGAATTGATACAATCTGGTGAATTTTATTGTACTTTGAATAAAAAAGATCTGGGGTAAGTATTAGATGGAATTCAAATGAATTTGATTGCAACCTAAATGGGAAATGTCACACGCATAAATCAGGTGGAAATTTGATAGTATTCTAAACAAGTGAAGCAGGGTGGACATGATTGTACGCTCAATTGATGAGGCCACGAGAAATTAAAACCCAATTCTATGATTGCGCAGAGGTGTAGTTCTTGGAAATGGAAAATAAACATTCAAGCTGTCTAACATGTTATCATAGACTACAAAATTAATTATAAAAATAAACAAGTATTCTTTTTCAGCTTGGCAGATCTGAGTTGAAGTTATGGGTCACTGTTTAAGTGGCGTGGGGTGAGCTTGGGGTCAATAGATTCTTAAAATCCTATAAACATAAGTTAGGCTTGGATGTACAGAGATTCTATCTACATGAACTATGAACTGGGGAGGAACACAGACCATGGTAGGGTTTTACACCATGTGGAGAGGCTTATTGAAAATCTAAATGTGAGGGACCAAAATATTACATATGCTAATGAATTTGCAGGGACAGAATATTTGTGAACAGGGGCTGAAAACACACCTCTTGTTACCAATCATAATGACTACATGCTGATGACCAGCCTAGCGATTCTCTGCACAGCATGTGATTACATGGTAAACACAAAAGCTGAGACATTACCTAACTGCTGGAAGGACAAGAACCTAAGGCTAAGACATCTCCTAGTAGCACCTGAATGGGTGAGGTCAACTAAATTTGGCAGCACCCTAAATCAATGAGAATAAGTGGATTTGAGAGCACCCTGATTGCATCCTGAATAGATGAGGTCCCATGGATTTGACTACACCCTAAAGAATAAACTCTATATCCTAAAACTTACAGAATAAAATGTCAAAGAATAGAATCCCATCTCCAAAGAAGTCATACATTCTTATCGTCATGACACAATGCACAGGACACTCCAAGCAAAAGTTCTTCAAATACAGAAAAGTTGTCAAACTGGGCTGAAAACACACCTCTTGTTACCAATTATAATGACTAGATGCTGGTGACCAGCCTAGCGATCCTCTGAACAGCCCAGCCCAGAAAATCCTCTCATTAGAGCTTTCGGATATCATAATAAGTAGTCTTGAAGTAGATACGATTGTACCCTGAATTGATACAATCTGGTGAATTTGACTGTTCTTTGAATAGAAAAGCTCTGGTGGAAGTATTGGGTGCTATTCAGATGAATTTGACTACAACCTAAATGGGAAATGCCAAATACATTACTCGGGTGGAAATTTGATTCAATTCTATGTGAGGCGTCATGGACATGACTATAAACTCAATTGATGAAAATTTGGTTTAACAGGGAAGGGTCGGTGAAGGTCCTGGGGAAAATTTGAATGTGTCCTAAATAATTCAGTCGCTTGCAATCGCAATTCTAGGATTGCGCAGAGGTGCAGGTCTTGGCAAATAAACACCTTAAATCTTTCCTTCACTGGGAAAATCTTATATTGATTTACAAAAAAGAAAATTAATAAATCCTTTTAACAGATCTAAAATTTTCAAAAACTTGACAGAGAAAGCCTAGAAAAATGAATTTAAAAATATAAATCTGAAGAAAAATGAGGATTATCATCAGGTACAAGAATTTGAACAATTTATTGACAATGCACACGATACAGATTCAACCCACAAAATTACTGGAAAAATGAAAAATGTATGTAAGTAGATTACTCTCAATCCTATGCTACCACCGCCTCTCCCCTGTCTCTTGTTTTGAATATAAGCATGTTGGTGAATCAATCCAAAATTGAGGGATAGAAAATCCATCGGGAAACGAAAGAAAGAAGCTAAAATCTGCAAAAGAGGAGAAAGAAAGCTGAGGATTCTCATTAGCTACAAGAATTTGAAAGATTAATTGACAATGCACACGACACAGATTCAACCCACAAAATTGTTGGAAAAATGAAAAATGTATGTCAGTAGATTACCTGAAGAAGAAGAATTTTGACTGTTCTCATTCCTCTACTACCGCCGCCTCTCCCCCGTCTCTTGTTTTGAATATAAGCATGGTGGTGAATCAAAAAAAGAGGGATAGAAAGAAGCTAAAAAGAGGAGAAAGAAATTATAAAAACAAGAATGACAGAACGAGTATAGTTTTTCTCATTCATTTATAATCCTCCAAATTTTGAATTTTACTCTTTACGCTTTAATTCCAACGGTACTAGATTTTTTCAATGCTTTTTTCTTTAATGTATGTTTTTTTAAATTCTTACTATGCATTTGAATTATTGGAGAAAAACATTCACGAGTGACTGAGTGGTTCAAATTTTAAATTCTATGGGTTCATTTATAATCCTCCAAATTTTAAAGAGGAGAAAGAAATTATTAAAAAAAAGAATGACAGAATGAGTATAGTTTTTCTCATTCATTTATAATCCTCCAAATTTTGAATTTTACTCTTCACGCTTTAATTCCAACGTTACTAGATTTTTTCAATGCTTTATTCTAAGGGCATTTGCTTTTTTATTTTATTTATGTTTTTTTAAATTCTTACGATGCATTTGAATTATTGAAGAAAAACATTCGAAGGAAAGAAAGAACGAACATTCACGAGAGACTGATGAGTGGTTCAAATTTTAAAATCACATTCAATCGATTTAGTTTAAAGTTATGATATTAAAATTTAGAAATCTAAAATAAGTAATGACAATTGTTAAAACTAATTCAGTTCATCTTTCATTTTTTCTAGGTTTAATTGTGTCCAGTTGTGAGGGTGGCGTTTTCTTTTCTTGAACCCGTAAGTATTATGATGAACTCAACAACTTCATAACAAGAATTTGGGGCAATACAAAGGCATACAATAGACCCAGGTCCATATAATAACTAGGATATAGCCAATTTTAAATATTTTAAATGTAATTTGAAAGTAGCGATTCTTATTTTATCTTTATTTTATGAAGTGTATGAATACTAATATTAACCATTTCCTCCCAAAATTTCAACTTTTACTTCATCATTTAATATATTGTTGAATCTTCACAACTAGAACTTCTACATGATCATACATAAAGTAAGGTCCCCAAAATTAGAGAATTGTGAGCAATATTGGACAATATTAGGAATCAAATGTTTTTTAAAGTTTTGATTGAATTTTTATTCGAGAAGTTAAAGACAAATTGTAGACAATATATAATTAGAAAAGACACGTTGTAGGAGAAGATGATTGATCTCTTCCTCATGAGATGTAATGTATATAGTAATTAAGACCTTGAAACCTTTCTCTAATTTCTCCCAAGATAGAATTTACTTGATGTATTTTATGGTTCATATATATATCAGTGAAATATATACTATTACATGGAAGAATATTAGGATAGTGTGATACTTAATCGCAGTCTTAATACATAATTTATGTCATGTCTCCAAACATCTTAGAGATAGTACTCAGATGCCCTCTTAGGTGGAATTATTAGTATTATTTCATTGAATTGTAATACTAGTTATGATGACTCTCTTTTAAAGGATGTGGAGCTGGTAGTGGTGGTTACAAATCTTTTTTAGCCATTTTTCCATATCTTTGGCATAAGTGGAGCCATTGATTATATTTTGAGTATTAGATGAGATCTGCATTAGTGTTCATTCTCATAAGGGGCGTTATACTTGGATATGCATGCCATTGAGACTTACAAGACTAATATTTTTCTATTATGATGTCTATTTTGGTGAGTTACATTTTCAATTCCGGGAGGTTTCTAATGTTGATGGGTATTGGATTTTTGAATGAGGTTGCATGTCTTGTTTGGGCCCATAGTTTATTATCTCTAATTGTTTAAACCATTCATAGTATAAATGTAATGTGTTGATCCAAGGTTTTACACTAACAAAGTTTACAATCCTCATGGGAAAATCAGTAACTGGGGGACATAATGTTGGACACTAAACAACCTCTAGGATTGGGAAGACAACTCTTCATAATCTTATTTTTTAGGAAAAGAGAGAGAAGGTATTGATGTATAAATTTAATTCTAAGGTGATGTGCCTGAACATTTGAGAATACTTTAGACAAACTTCAAATATTTCCAAGTTTGAGATAAGATAACAAAAATAAGAAAAACTTACAAAGATTGAGCATAAAACACCATTGTCTCTTCATTGTTGAAGTGAGAACAAAGTAAAAGGCTTAAAGACACATGCTACAATATTCAAATCACTTTGTGAGAAAAAACTACTTAAGCTCGAGAATAAATGCAAATATTATACAAAATATATTTATGCACTTAGTTCAATTCCATTTCCCAAAACAAGCATGATGTAATTCCAATCACTTGATGATAGAAAATACTAAAAGAGTAATGCACATGATCTAGTAATATAAGTTTTCAAACGAGAATCATAAGAGTTTAAGGCTAAGAATAAGATAATCTACTCACATGACATAGAATCCTAGATTTATTTAGTAATCAAAGCCACCACAAGGCTTATCAAAGCACAATCTAATATATCTTATTTAAACCAAACAAGTGAGAATTAAAGTCAAGTAATATCTCAAATGTTAGCATAAAACACTGAAATACAACAGTCTTCCTTCTTGGGTAAACTTTAGAATCCCTAAACTTCAAATCTTTCCCCCTTAAATAAGACTAGTCCCTAGTAAATATTTCTCGTCGATTGTAACATTTTTTTTTGCCTATAGTAGCATGTAGAGAAAACTCATCACGAAGTAGTTACAATCTCTCAGGTGCATGCCATCTCTATCATAATTGACTCCACCATCTATTCAAGAGTGGTATCTTGCCACCACTATTTTTCATCACAGATTTAACAACTTTAAAACCAATACTCCTATTGTGATGCTTCATTTAGGACATGTATCAAATAGGTGGGGATTGCTCCTTTCTCATTACTTTCCTTTGCATAAAACTCCTATGGACATGAAACTTGGCACTTTCTTTGAATAAAGAACATGGGAAATAAAAAGAACCAAAACACTGATAGGTGGAAACATCACACACTCTTGAAATAGTTTGGAGAGTGGGAAAATAAAATACCTGAAAATATGTCAAGTGATATTTTCACTATGTATTGGCCTTGGGGTGCTTGTAGTTATATCCACATATTTGGCAACTTCTAGGATTCTGCACCTGTGGAGAGACAAATCCAAAACTCTTGTTCCAAATAAAATTTACAAGGAAAAGGAAAAGAAAAATGGGAGATCACAACTTGGAAAGAGCGGATTGCAACAAAGCCCAATCTACTTCAGTATGTTAGTCATGCAACTAGAAATCTTGGAAGGCACCATCTAACTAGAAATCTATTTCTCTAAAAGGAAAGGTCATCATTATGGGTCGTGAAACCTCCATGTGAAAATGTAAATGCGCCAGAGAAGAGCGAATAAACTCAACTTGAACCACATTAGGATCAAGCCCTAAAGTTTTGCACAAATGACATATCTTGTCTCTCATCATTTATCGATTGTTTTATCTAGTCCTCCTCAAGGAACATTCCATCTAGATGGAAAGGTGAGGGAAGACCTACATGAGTGAACATGTTGATTTGTCCTTTCATTTATGAGATAGAGTACTCAAGAATTCTGAGGCATTCTCTAGCATGTAGAGTGGCTCCACTACACTTGATGAATTCTCCAACCCTTCCGATTTGTCAAACTTCTATCAGTAATCCTTGCACCCATTAAAGTTTCTTATCCATCACATAATGTTTTAATAAGTTTATGGGCTTTGGCTACCATGCAAGTAATCTTCTGCAAGGTTACGTCTATTATAGAATCAACTTCTATGTTTTACTTTAGAAAATTGACAATGAACTTGAAAGTTTGTGCCAAGGCCATCATGGAGGTTTCTATTCTATCCCAAAGTAATATATGAAGTTGTTGAATTATTGGGATGTAGTTTAATTATTGAGTGAAAATAGTGACAAAATTCTACAAATACTGAATCTGCAAATCTATCTTCTTTATTGTCTCATGTAGCTTTCTCACTTCTACTAGAGAACCTAACACTTCTTATCAAAATTTAATTAATCCTATTCTCTAGTCTATAAGGAAGATTCTACCGCTTGCCAAATACATTTCTCAAGCTCAATTTTTGATCCATCTCCCTACATCTCCCTTTGGAATTAAGCTTCTTTTTCTTGTAATTCATAGAGACAAGCTCTTTATCTATTATATCCAATTCCCATGTTTTTTCCGAAATCTTCTTTTCAAGTACCTCTTTCTCTCTTCCTTCTTCTCTTAACTAGGTTTGAACCTATTAGCTATTGGTTGGAATTATTTCTATTAAGGGGATTATTGGTTGTTAACATGCATGTTTTGTCATTGATTTCAACATATGTTTCAGTATTATATTCATATGTTTCAGTTCTTTATTGGTTGTATCAGATAGATTGTTTCTCAAGAAGTTGGATAGAGGTGTATGAAATATCATTGTATGCGGGCACAAATTTGTTGTTCTTAGTATATGTGGACCTTATCTCTAAGGTCACATGGCATCATGTTGTGATTTGAGAGAGTTACATTTGTTTTGGTGAAGACGCATTGTAGCACAGAGACAAGGATTATGCGAAAGCTAGTTGTTGTATTTTGAGTACAAGTTGGTCGCTAGGTGGAATTGTGGTATGAAAGATTAAGGCATTCAATAGGAATCATAATGGAATCATTTGTGTAATTTATGGATCAATTGTCTCATGTCGTTGTCAGAGGTAGTTTGTTGAATTTACATTATTTCATATTGGATTTGACTAGATTGTGTAGCGTGTGTAAGAATTGATGAGAATTAATTATAGATTTTGGCACGTATTTTAATGTTTCCAATTGATGTATACTTGTATTATATACTATGAGTATCATAGAATTGGTAAATGTAATTGTATGTACATTGGGGAAGCTCTAACAGGTCGACCTAATTAATTATTTGTAACTTGTATAAAGAGAGGAAATGTAATGTGAGGAATAGTGTAGTGTCTTAGACATTGTGGAAGAGAATTTGTTGCTAGTTATCAGAGCAGAGTAGAATAGGTATGAGTGGAATATATGGTCACTCCTTATGTACTTCAATGGAACCGTAAAGGAAAGTAGGTTGTCATTTAGTTAGTTCATTGGACATCAAATCATTAATTCTATATTAGGAGAACGTGTCTTGAAGGTGGGTTTAACCTTCACTTTGGAGTTGTGCACTCAAGAAGTGTGCCTTTTGTTCTTACCAACTCCCAATAGGGTTGAAGGACCTTTTACCAGATATTTTGACCTTTAACAGGGACTTGTCTTTCAACAAGGATAGATGTGCTAGATGCTTTGTAATCAACTCCTAAAAGGGACATTTATATACTAGTGCATGATCTAGTGGGTATTATCCCCATCTGGGTTTTTCCCTTAACAAGGTTTTCCTCGAGAAAAACAATTGTGTGTTATGGTATTGGCATTTGCAATGTTCATCTTGATTAGTATTGTTCTATGTTTAATTGGTAATCAGATAGAAAAGTTTAAAGTTTATAATAATTACACACAACTGATTCACCCCCCCCCCCCCCCTTAGTTGTGTTGTGTACATTGTTATTCCTAACAATTGGTATCAGATATTTTGGTCCTCTTGAAGAAATCTTAACCATTTGTGATCCAAAATGGAAAGTTATAGGAAGGACAATCCAAAGTTTGATGGTGAAAATTTTGACAGCTAGAAGAACAAGATGCAGACTCATTTGATCTATTTAGGAATTGAATAGTGGATGATTAAAAAGAACCATACTGACATTAAGACAGGGGATGAGATGGAATCAAGTACTAACACTAAAAAAAAGGAGTTCACTTGAAATATGGTCGCAAGAGAAGCATTAATTAGTGCACTTTTAGAGGCAATTTAAAAAGGTTAAGGAGCTTGGTTCAACACATGAGATCTAGAAAAAATGGAAGCATTATATGAAGGATACAAATACACCAAACATGCCAAGTTGCAAAGTTGGAAATAAAAGTTAGAGAACATGAAGATGTTCGCATGTGATGTTTTCGAGCACTAGGAATCACTTGAAGGTTGTCATTTATGGAAACACTTATGTTGGAGTGATCACATGTTGTGGAGATTTCCAACGGAGTCACAGTCATGAAAATGACTAAGTCCAAAATCAGGATAATACGGTACAGTGCCACAATTTTGATCAGCGATGAAGATATATGAGGTATTATGGCTTGCAAATTTAACTAGAGGTATTTTTGGATGTATACATGCTTCAGTTAAAATCGCATAAGTTTTTGTTACCAGATCTGTGAGATATAGTGTTCGAAATGTATGCGAAGATAGTAAAATAGTGTAATAAGGTATATGAATAGTTGTGAAGATTAAGGAGAGCATAATGGATATGGTAATGTGCTAAGACAAGTGAATAAAGTATATTGTCGACTCTTTGGTAATATAAGATCGTCGACTCCATAAGTTATTGATATGTTTTGTATGGTATTTATGAAGCCGACTTGAAGGCTGGTTTTGTATAAGTATAGATTGCTTTTGTGAAAGCAAAGTATGGTTATGATTATGATGATGAAGTAAGTTTGCAAATGTAAGAGCAGAGATCATATGCAAGATCAGTAAGAGGTCAAGCTATAACTGGAACTATCTAAGCAAGATAAGTGATTGTATTGTTCCTCTTTTATGAACTCTTTTGAGACAAGTATTAATTATAAGAGAAGTGTGCTCACCACCTTTAACCAAGTGTTTGGTATACCCCTAACAGGATTTTGTATTCCTCTAACAAGGAAATGTACTATGTAACAATCAGCTCCTAACAAGGCTAGATCTCCTAATAGGGATATTATATTTTAGTGCATATTTGTGGGTACCATCCCCACTGGGGTTTTCCCTTTGGCCAAGGTTTCCTCAGGAATAAATAATGGTGTAACGAGTAATGTGTTATGCTTATATGTTCTTTTCATTTCTGCATTACTTTTGATTGTTTATAATTGTTTAAATTTGAAAAGATCAAAGTTCTGTAATACTGAATCACCCCGCCTCTCACTATTACCTAATCCTAACAATTGGTATTAGAGCTATTGGCCCTTGGAGAGAAAACCTAATAGCTTAAGGGAGATCAGAATGGATTCAGGATTCTTGCAAGAGAACTTTGAGGCTACACTTGAAGATCTGGATAAGATGAAAGCTGAGAATGGTGAACTAAAATTTAAATTAAGAAGAGCATAAGGTTTCACGAGGAAACTAAAAGAACAACTTGAGATATTAAAGAGTCAAAGACAAGACCTTATGAAGAAGATCAAAGAAGGTTCAGAAAGTGACACATCAGATAAATTAAAGAAGTTGGAGCAAGAAAAAGAAAAAATCAACCTTTTGATGATTAAAGAAATTCAGCATGAAAAGGATGAAAGAAACAAAGTTGAAGAGTCACTAAAAGATTCTAAAAAGTAGATAATTGAAATGAAGACTGAACTTGACCAATGCAAAGGTAAATATCAGGAATTGAAAAAATGTAATCAAATCATTAAAGGTGAACTCACTCAAGCCAAATTACACATTGAGAAGTTGCACATGAGTAGTTACAAGATTGATGAACAAAGAGCAAGACAAAAGCCTAAAGGAGATATGACTGGAGTTGGATTCAATGAAGGTGAAAGTTCAAAAACCTAGGAAGAATCAAATAAAGAAAAGAATGAGGAAAGACCTATTCCTGAAGAGAGACCTACTAATGAAGAACCTAGAGAATAGTTCAGACCCTTCAGAGGTAGATGTTTCATATGCAACAAAGTTGGACACATGAAAAGAGATTACAGAAGTAAAGGTAATTCTAAGGCCTTTACTCATTACTATTTTAATTGCTATGAATATGGACACAAGAAAGCAGATTGTAGAAAACTTGATCAGTCCAGGTATAAGCAAGACTATATTAGAGAAGAAATTATAGCTAAGATCACATGTCAAAAATGTAATAACTTTGGGCATACAATAAGGTATTGTAAATTAAAGACTAATCAAGATAGAAGGAGACCACCTACATGTTAAAAATGTAACAATCTAGGTTAGATTGTGAAGTTTTGCAGATATAATGGAGAAGAGAACAGAAGAGGACCAAGAAAATCTAGTGAACCAAGAGGACCACCTCCTGTGGTTATAAGGAAAGATGTTGGTGACAGTGGTAAAAGTCTTAATGAGTACATGGATGAATTTGGGAATCATTTTAAGAAATCAGAGAGCAAAGAGGATGACAAGATATGTAAAGTAAATGTTTTAAACAAAGCACTGGTTCAGGGAGAGACACTAGATGATGTTGTGTCTTCGCATGATGAGTTATTTTTTAGGTATCCACCTAGAAGGCCACATGGGCTTATGGGGAGCATTGGATACAGTGAACATAAATTATCCAGCCCCTCTATATGTGGAGTAAGCTCATGCGAGCTTAGGAATGATGTGTATAGATGAATGGAGTCTATAGTTGAGAGCGCAACACTTGGAGATTCATCTTCTATGTTCATGAGTTTTATCGATTAGACGACATGCGAAGTTGAGCTACCTATTTTTAATACACATACTCAATGTGCGATGGATAAAAGTACCTAAAAAGACCTCAAATCTACACCATTTTTTGAACAGTGCTTAAGGAGAACAGAGTTAAGAAGGTTATCAATCATCTGGAAGTGTGATTGTGTGATCGCGTGAAGAAAAGCATCGAATTTAGGTGTGTCCAAGGTATTTAGACCTAATATCTTAAAAGAGTCATGGATGCACCATAAATAATGATGTTGTAGAAAGACCTAGGTATAAATTCAAAAGACATCCATTCAAATCCTGTGAGGATGATCCAGAAGGAGTGTTTTCACAAACCCCCATAGGCATGTTGCAAGTAGAAGATATTAGGGCATACATACATTGCAAGTATGAGATTATTGGGGAGGTTAACATCTTTAGTGAATTGAATAGTATGATTGATGTTGATGGATCTATGGTAGAATAATTTAAGCACCTAAAGTATCAGGCAATCCTTAAGTTAACCTGACTCACAAAATTCATGAAAGTTGAATGGTTTAAGATCATTCTTAGCAGAGTTCATGACCAATTTTTGTGGATAGGTAAACAACCTATTAAGATATGTGAATAGTTGATTCATTATATCAGAGGCCCTGACAATGAAGGAGCCCTACCTTTAGTAGAAAAGAACCTAAAGAAACTAGTAGAAACCCTAACACACTCTAAGTGGGATAAAAGGGCTATGACAGTAAATGATATTTATTTGCAAGATGTCAGATTGGCAACAATGTTGCTAGGCTACAAGTTGTTTAACAATATCAAACCTAATTTTGTATCTGCTGGAGTCATCATGATGGCATACATAATGGTAAAAGAGAACAAGAAGTATAATCTTTGCAAAATTCTAGCACAACAGTTTATTGAGAATGTGAAAGCTATAAAGAAGGATAAATCTAAGACATTTAGGTTTGGTTCATTACTAATTCACATGTACATTCATATCATTCATAACTTTCCTGACATGCATCCTAGAGCATGGAGAGACAATGAACCCACCAGACTTCATATTTTAGAATACTCTAGAAGATAGAAGAAGGAATGGGTAGATGGAGAGTTGTTTGGCATGATCAAGATACTACAGAGGCAGATGAAAAAAAGGTACATAATTCCAGAGAATTTAGTGGAAAAATATGAGGACACAATATGTTTCATGATTGAAATTGATTGTGTCTTCTTTGAGGAAATTGAGCCAAGAACCAAGTGGTGCTATCCTATGGTATATGAGGTAAGTACTGAAATCCTGACTATGCAAGTAGAGCATGTATTGGCAACAAAGATAATGTCATATGCACTGAATGGATTGATCCATGTCAGTGAATTGTTGATAAATTCATTTATTAAAGAAGTTAAGACCTTGGAAAACTCTTTCCAAGATGTCTTAAATCTGGTGAGTAAGCACTAAACCATTTGTGCTTAAGTTTGCAATTTTGATAGTACCTTTTCTATTGATGTCAAAGGGAGAGGAAGAGAAAGGAAAAATGAGGAAGAAAAATGAATATGGAGTAATAAACAAAGAAAAGATGTAGAAAAGAAACAAAAATAAATAGAAAAGAGAAAAAGAAAAAGGAAGTTGTATTGTGACACTTAGTCATTTTTCTAAGTGTTGCCATCAATGCCAAAGGGAGAGATTGTTGGAATGTGATGTTTTGGAGCACTAGGAATCACTTGAGGGTTGTCATTTATGGCAACACTTATGTTGGAGTGATCACATGTTGTGGATATTGCCACTGGAGTCACAGTCATGAAAATGACTAAGTCCAAAATCAGGATAACAAGGTACAGTGCCACAGTTTTGATCAGTGATGAAGATATATGAGGTATTATGGCTTGTGAAGTTAACTGGAGGTATTTTGGGATGTATAAATGCTTTAGTTAAAAGCACATAAGGTTTGGTTACCAGATTTGTGAGATATAGTGTTCAAAAGGTATGTGAAGACAATAAAATAGTGTAACAGGGTATATGAACAGTTGCGAAGATTAAGGAGAGCATAATGGATATGGTAACGTGCTAAGACAAGTGAATAAAGTATATTTATGAATCTTTGGTAATATAAGATCGCTGACTCCATAATTATTATTTGCACAAGTTATTGATTTGTTTTGTATGGTATTTGTGAAGCTGACTTGAAGGCCGATTTTGTATAAGTATAGATTGCTTTTGTCAAAGCGAAGTATGGTTATGATTATGATGATGGAGTAAGTTTGTGAATGTAAGAGAAAATATCAGATATGAGATCAGTAAGAGGCCAAGCTATAATTGAAACTATCTAAGGAAGATAAGTGCTTGTATTGTTCCTCTTTTGTGAAATCTTTTGAGATAAGTACTAATTGTAAGAGCAATGTGCTCACCACCTTTAACCAGGTGTTTGGTATACCCCTAACAAGGTTTTGTATTCCTCTAACAAGGAAATCTACTATGTAGCAATTAGCTCCTAATATGGCTAGATCTCCTAACAGGGATCTTATATTTTAGTGCATATTTGTGGGTACCATCCCCACCGGGGTTATCTCTGTTGGCCAGGGCTTCCTCGGGAACAAATCATGGTGTAATGAGTAATGTGTTATGCTTATATGTTCTTTTCATTTTTGCATTACTTTGTATTTTTTATAATTGTTTAAAGTTGAAAAGATCAAAGTTCTGTAATACTTATTCACCCCCCCTCTCAGTATTACCTAATCCTAATAGAAGATGCAAGAATATCATATGTTCAAAGGGTAACATAGGTTGTTACTAGCATCAAAAATTTAAGAGGAACAATTACAGAAGATGAAATCATTACAAATATTATGAGATCCTTGACACCAACATATGACACCAAGGTGATGGAAATTGAGGAGATTATACCGCTCACTAAGGGGTTTACAAGGCAGATTTTGATTCGTAAGTTATCAACATTTGAAACTTCGAGATTACAAGAATATTTACCTCAAATAGAATCTACATTTAAATCAATTGTTCATAAGGATTATAGGATGATTAATAATGTTGGAAGTATTAGTAGAAATGACCTAATGCTAGTCTTGTAGAATTTGCTAAGGAATAGGTAGAGATGGAAGAAGAAGAAAGGAAGTTGAATGAGCTTGTTTCTATGGTCACCAAAAGAGAGAATAGAGGTAAAGGAAAGTATGAAGGAGAGTTACCTTTGAAATGTTTTTCATAGAATAAGATAGGTCATTTTTCTTCCAGATGTCCTCCCAGAGTTCCTAAGAATTATCCCAAACTGTACAAATCCAAATATAAAAAAGAATGTTATTATGCTAGTGATGGAGCTTCTGATAATGAATCAGTAAAAAGTGATGATGAGATTAAGTTTATTGTTATCAAAGATGAGAGTCCTATTCATGAAGAAAAGGCTTTGGTCTCTCATGTAGAAAAGAAATCAGAATGGATCATAGACATTGGTTGTTCACATCATGTAACAGGCGATAAAGAACAATTTAAACATAACTGCACCAGAATGACATAAAAACATAACACAAGATTTAAAATGTACAAAAAAAAATGAATAGGACCAGCATGCATGCTAAAAAAACTACAACTATAAAAAATTATCAAATGAAAAAGAAATCTTAAGGGAAACAATCAACAAAAACAGTGATAGAAAATGCGTCGAGAAAGGAAAACAAGAAAAAAATAGAATGAAGAAAAATTTTCATAAAAGGAGAAAAACATTCAAAGGAAAGAAAGAATGAACATTCATGTGAGACTAAGTGGTTAAGGTAATCCTCATTTATTTATAATCCCCTCCAAATTTTAAATTCTATGGGTATTAGCTCCAACGATACTACTTTTTTATTTTATTTATGTTTTTTGTTTTAATGGAATATTATTGTTAGAAATTCATCCATAAAATTTCAAAATGATTTTGATTATTTAATGTGTTGACGAAAACTATGATTCTTATAATTAAAATCACATTCAATTGATTTAGTTTAAAGTTATGATAGCCATTTTTTCCATATCCTTGGCATAAGTGGAGCTATTGATTATATTTTGAGTATTAGATGAGATCTTCATTAGTGTTCATTCTCATAAGGGGTATTAAACTTGGATATGTGTGTCATCGAGACTTACAAGACTAATATTTTTCTATTATGATGTCTATTTTAGTGAGTTACATTTTTAATTCTGGTAGGTTTCTAATGTTGATGGGTATTGGATTTTTGAATGAGGTTCCATGTCTTGTTTGGGCCCATAGTTTGTTATCTCTAATTGTTTAAACCATTCGTAGTTTAAATGTAATGTGTTGATCCAAGGTTTTACAGTAAGGAAGTTTACAATCCTCATGGGAAGTTCAGTAACTGGGGGACATAATGTTGGACACTAAACAACCTCCAGGATTAGGAGACAAATCTTCATAATCTTATTTTTGAGGAAAAGAGAGAGAAGGTATTGATATATAAATCTAATTCTAAGGTGATGCACCTGAACATTCGAGAATACTTCAGACAAACTTCAAATATTTCCAAGTTTGAGATAAGATAACAAAAATAAGAAAAACTTACAAAGATTGAGCATAAAACACCATTGTCTCTTCATTGTTGAAGTGAGAACAAAGTGAAAAGGGTCAAAGACACATGCTACAATATTCAAATCACTTTGGGACAAGAAATTTCTTAAGCTCGACAAGCAATGCAAATATTATACAAACTATATTTATGTACTTAGTTCCATTTCATTTCCTAGCACAAGCATGATGTAATTCCAATCACTTGATGATAGATAATACTAAAAGAGTAATGTACGTGATCCAATAATATAAGTTTGCAAACAAGAATCATAAGAGTTTAAGGCTAAGAACAAGATAATCTACTCACATGACATAGAATCCTAGATGTATTTAGTAATCAAAGCCACCACAAGGCTTATGCACAATCTAATATATCTTATTTAAACCAAACAAGTGAGAATTAAAGTCAAGCAATATCTCAAGTCTTAGCATAAAACACTAAAATACAATAGTCTTCCTTCTTGGGTAAAATTTAGAATCCTTAAACTTCAAATCTTTCCCCCTTAAATAAGACTAATCCTTAGTAAATATTTCCCGTCGATTGTAACATTTTTTTTCTTATAGTAGCATGTAGAGAAAACCCATCATGTAGAGTTACAATTTTTTAGGCGTAAGCCATCTCTATCATAATTGAGATCTTGCCATCACTATTTATCATCATGGATTTAACTACTTTAAAACCAACACTCCTATTGTGATTCTTTATTTAGGACACATGTCAAATATGTGGGGACTCCTTTCTCATTCCTTTCCTTTGCATAAAACTCCTACGGACATGAAACTTGGCACTTTGTTTGAATAAAGAACATAGGAAATAAAAAGAACCAAACAACCGATAGGTGGAACCATCACACACTCTCGAAAGAATTAGGAGAGTAGGAAAATAAAATACCTAAAAATATGTCAAGTGACATTTTAACTATGTATTGGCCTTGGGGTGCTTGTAGTTTATATCCACATATTTGGCAACTTCTAGGATTCTGCACCTGTGGAGAGACGAATCCAAAACTCTTGTTGCAAATAAAATTTACAAGGAAAAGAAAAAGAAAAATGGGAGATCACAACCTGGAAAGAGAAGATTATAGAAAATCCCAATCTACTTCAGTATGGTAGTCATGCAACTAGAAATCTTGGAAGACACCATCTAACTCAAGCATTTCTCTAAAGTAAAAGCTCATCATTGTCGGTCGTGCAACCTCCATGTGAAAATGTAAATGCACCAAAGAAGAGGGAATCAACTCAACTTGGACCACATTAGGATTAAGCCCCAAAATTTTCACACATGACATATGGTTATATGCACAAAGATGGGGGACCAAAAAGGTGCCGCTTTTCTTTTTGGTCCCCCATCAAGCATAGTGTGTGCGCCCTATAGGGCGCACGCCCTTTAGTGGCACACACCCTATGGCTTGGGTTGCCCAAGCCTTAGGCTTGGGAAATCTAAAGCATACCACGTGCGCCCTATAGCGCGCACGTGCTTTGAAAAAAGCATGTTTAGTATTTGCTGCAGGTTGGAAAGCTCATTTTTCTTTCCTCAAACCCACGTTTGCAACAAAAGGAACCTTCCCAAGCACGTACGCAGTCTTGTTTGGGCTTGGTGAATCCATATTTTTCATTCATTCATCCATCAAATGGCTCCACAGTGTCGTCAAGTTCAATTCAAAAGAAGAGGTAAGTGTTTTTACAGCCCATGCCTCTTTTTTGTTTTAAAATTTCAGTTTTGTAGCAATTTATTTTGTTAAAATTTACTTTTGTTAAAATTTGTTTTTGTTAAAATTTGTGTGTAATGAAGATTTTAAAATCTAATTTTTTTAATTTCCAAGAATAAATAATCTCCCTCAACCAAACCCTCCATATCCTCATGAAGAAATGAATGAAGAAACAAATGAAGAAAATGAAGTTCAATTGCCTCCACCAATCGAGAAACCTTCTCCTCAAACACAAGAGATGAACCAAATTGAAAGAGGGAAAAAAGAATTAGAATCTTTAATTACGAGGTTAAAAGATTCTAGTGGTACAAATCCTGGAAGGGAAAGAATTGCGAAATCATTGGAAGTAATATTGGCCCACGTAAGCTCGGTTAGTGGGCAAATTAATTTATGGCGGGATGAAAGAGAAGAACAAAAACAATATTATGCAAATAAATTACCTTATGCGGACATAAAAAAGAAAAAAAATAAAAAAAAGATGACATTTGCAAGCTATTTAAAAAACCAAGGGACATAGATACTCTTAGAACTACAACAAGGAGGTTCCCAATTCATTGGTGCTTAAATTAAGACATTAAAAACAATTTTTGGGAGAGATAGTGGATTGTCTTTGATTTGCCTCCCTGTAACAATCATGAGGTTCCTATACATTTCTTGAGGAAACTCTATTGCGAGTTTGTACTCAAGGAGGTGCCAAATTATTTTGACTATCTAGATTCTCAGGGTAGAGGAGGGGGGTCATCATTTGATAGAGCGGGGGCACATCGTGACCCTAACGTACTTAGGGTTCCTATTGGCAAGCCACAGGTGGATCATGTTACTATTCCTTCCGTTGTGAAAGAACATGTAGAGGCAGACACACTAGGCACGATTAGTGCTCTGACACAGACTCTCATTCAGTGTGCCACTCCTTTTATTGAGGGTGACCATGGTCAATCTTCGAGGGGGCATATTTGTCGATCATGTGGATGCTTGTGCACATTGGTACTGTTAGAGTAGTCATATTATAGCTAATAATTAATTTATTTAATTATTAGTCTATTATTCTCTACACTTAAGTTAGACTTAGGCATCTCATTATTCTTTAGGGTTTTCACCTTTAGGGTTTCGGTATCCTTTATAAGGATTCACCGCTTTGTAATTCATAAGGAGATTGTATTATTTTCATCATTGTTAATAGAAGATTATTTTCTTGCAACATGGTTTTGCAGTCTCTGGCCTTTTGGCCGCCATAGTTTCTGCCTTCTCTTCTGTCTTCATTCTTGTAGCAGTCTTTGCATGCAGGTGTTCTTGGGAAGATTTGATGGTTATCAAATCTTAACATGGTATCAGAGCCATCTTGCTACTGGCTGTTCATGTTTTATTGAAGCACAGAGGGTTTCAGAAGCTTTTTTTGGCTTCTTTTAGTGGTTTTGGGGGGTCTCTATTTTTGGAGGCATTTTGAGCCCAAACGGACACTTCCATTGCGTCCGGAAGGCCCAAAAACCCCAGAATCCATATAAAGCTTGTCCGATTTGGTCACCGGGGCTCTGGAGAAATTTTTTCGACCTCCTAGGGCCGTACGGCTCGAAATCCGAGGCGAAAAATTTAAAAAAAAACAATTTTTCATTGTTTTTTGCGTTAAAATTAATGCATACAGTGATATTTGTTGGCGTCGCCACCACGCCACCGACGCTCCTCCACCACCGGCACCGCGGCCCGCCCCGCCACCCCTCCGCCGAGCGCGCCCACCATCAGCACCGCCGCCCGGCTCCTCCACCACCGGCACTGCGGCCCGCTCCGCCGCGTTCAAGCGGGCCCCGGCCCCCGCTCCGCCGCATTCAGCGGCCCCCGCTCCGCCCGGCCCACCGCCGCTCCGCCGACTGCGCCGCCGCTTGGGCCGCCCGGCGGGTGTTTAAGCCCGCGGGCTTATTTATGCCCAGCGACGGTCCTATGGGGACCAGAGGCTCGGGGTTTAGCCCCCTGCGCGCGCCATGCGCCCAGGGGCTCCTTTTTTTTCTAGCCCCAGGGGCTTTAAATTTTCTTTGGAGCTTTTTTGACCCCTTGACGGTGTTTTCGCTCTACAGGGAGCATACGGGGGTATTTTTCTGACTTCCATATATCATCGGAAAGCTCTTTCCGAGCTCTTTTCGATGGTGGAGGTTAGGTTTTTTGGTTCCACCGTTTCAACAGTATTTTTTTTCTGTTGAAGTCTGATATCTCTTTTTGCCTTCCGGGAGTCATATCTGGCTCATCCGGACTCCTTTTTCGGCAAACGAGATATCGTCGGAAAGCTGATTCTATGTACTATTCAGTGGCAGAGGTATTTCTTCCAGATTCTGCTCCATGTTTTCACTCCTCTGAGTTATGCAGTTTATGCCCTCTGGTGGTGTGCTTGGTTCTACAGGTCCGGGGATCTCTTCTTCTGGTTTCTTAGTGCACTCTTCTTTCTGACTTCTGAGCTTGCATGCTCTTTCTGATGTATCTTTGTTCTGTAAACGCACTAAGATAAAGTGCCCTCTTCTGCATTTCTAGGATCTTTTTCACCTGGTTCAGTTTTAGTATTCGCACTCAGTTATAAAGTGCCATGGGGGGATTCTGATGCATTTGCCACTATAGGAACATCCACTCTTGTCAAGTGAGTGTACCTTCCACGACATTAGCCCATGTAGACTGTGTCTATGACACCGCCCTTTATCCTGTGTGTGTGCTTCTGTTGCACTGTTGGTGTTCCTGGTTCTTCTTCTGCAGCTGTTTTTGGCATCGCATTTCAGTGTTCCTGTCACCTCTCCCAGTTCAGCATTATGGGGGGGTTCACCTGTTGGTTCTATTGCTTCCTGGTTCGATTGATCAGCTCTTCAGACACTTGTCTTCTCTACCTGGTCATGCACTTCAGTGGGGGTTCCAGCAGTATCTTCTGACAGAGTTTTCAGACATGCTTTGGAGGAGCTTCTTGCTCTCTTCTTGTTCCTTTCTCTGGGACATCTTTTGCTTTATGTACTTGGGTACTTGATCAGGCCTTGTTGCCGGGACCCATAGCTCTTTCATGCATTTTTGTTTTCATGCATCTTGTAGTCCTTAGTTGTTTAGCTTCTCCCTAAGTTACACTTAAGGGGGGGTGTTAGAGTAGTCATATTATAGCTAATAATTAATTTATTTAATTATTAGTCTATTATTCTCTACACTTAAGTTAGACTTAGGCATCTCATTATTCTTTAGGGTTTTCACCTTTAGGGTTTCGGTATCCTTTATAAGGATTCACCGCTTTGTAATTCATAAGGAGATTGTATTATTTTCATCATTGTTAATAGAAGATTATTTTCTTGCAACATGGTTTTGCAGTCTCTGGCCTTTTGGCCGCCATAGTTTCTGCCTTCTCTTCTGTCTTCATTCTTGTAGCAGTCTTTGCATGCAGGTGTTCTTGGGAAGATTTGATGGTTATCAAATCTTAACAGGTACTACCGAGAGAGAGGAAGAGGATCCTGGAATGATGATTGATAGTTTTCTAAATATGACATTTGGCATTGACACACAGGTAAATATCTCCAAGTTCATTAAATTGCTTTGATCATATTTGATTTATAAAAGAATAACTAATGAATTTAGTATCTATTGATTATGATGAAAATTCAGGGCAAGAGTGTCAGTGGCGGTGGCAGTGGTAGTGGCAATGATCCTCATGTCCCCTTCTACACATCGGCATCAATTCCACAAGTATGCATCGAATAAAATATTTTAATTAATATATTTGATTATTATGTAATTATATGAATAATTGTATCATAACTTATTGTGCATGTGCATTAGATGTTCACTGGTGGATCATCGACATTCACAATAGACAACGAAGGGCATCGTGCCACTTTCCTTGAGGTATCTTTATTGGCATGTTAATTTGATTTACTTGATTATATTAAATTAATAAATGAATGAATAACTAAATTACTAGACAAATTATTATCAAAATCCAGAGGCACGATGATCACATTCTTTCACCTGGCTTTGTGATGTCACCATTGAGTCCATAGGTATATATGTAATAATGCATTATAATTAACATGTCAGTAGTGCATTCTTATATGAATGGTTATCTTATAATTTTCCATGTACATGTGCACTAGTTGAATGTTGGAGCTTCGACGTCGATACCGCACACCGAAGGACGTGGTGGAACCTTCACGAAGGTATCATTTACTCATTAGTAGGGTTGTAAAAAATATATGTAATCTTGATAACTGCATAATGATTTTTTTGTTTCATTTTCAGTTATTGACATCAGAGACTCCTCTTTTTGTTCATGATACTTTGGATCGTGGAGTAGCTGCAGCAGTAGCTAGTTTTGAAGCACTGATTGAGGTATGAAAGAGATCACTTAATTTTAATTGTTATTTTAATTTGTATTGAATTTTATAATGATATTCATATATGTATTTTAATTATTATTTTGATCATTGTTGTAGGGACATATTACTCCAGTTTTCCAGCATGCGCCTTCAGTGGATGAACATAGTGACTATTTGCTAGCGGTAAGAGAATATTCAATTTTATGTCATTGTATAATTCAATTTTGATGTATATTAGTTATTGATGCTTAATTTTTTTTTTATCATCTCGAGCTAAAGAAGAGTCTAGACAGGAGGACGAGTGAGCACACTTGGAAGACTATAGCATCCACTGCATCTCCATTGATGCGACAATCGAAGACAACTCAGGATTTGTTTTCTTCCCCTGGCGGGAAAGGACTAGATTAGGGATATGGATTGTATGCCTATATGGAATTAGTGGACATATTTTTTGTATATTGTATAAGTGATACATTGTACATCTATTTGGCTTTGAGGAAGCCAGTTTAACTGTATTGAATATATTCAATGTATGACATTATTGGACATATATATTTGGCTTCATGCCCTACGAATATATATTTTTTATGTTTTAGGTATGCAATTCATGTGTTTGGTGTATTGATGTATACTAATTTATGTTTATGTGGATGTCTTATGCTTTGTAAATTTCTCATGCCTTATAGTTATGTTTGTATGTTTATCAATGTATGTTTAACTTGTTGATTGTGCTACAAATGCCAGCCACTCTCCTTAATAACAGTTATTCCTTGACTATAATAATAACAAAAGTAATGAAATGAATGCAAAAATATATAAATATAATATAAGGCAATATTTCTACATCGCAACCTATCCAAGATCAGGTGGAATCAAATATTTATATTCATTGGTGTGTTATCTGTTCCATGGGATAGTCACAATATAAAGACATGACCTCGAACAGGTGAGGCAACATATGGCAAGGTTGTCGTCTATTGACCCCAATACCAAACCTATTTTGATCTGTGGATACCCTAATGTTGGCAAGAGTTCTTTTATTAATAAGATTACCAGGGCAGATGTGGATGTGCAACCTTATGCTTTTACTACTAAGTCTCTATTTGTTGGGCATACTGATTATAAGTACTTGAGGTATCAGGTTATTGATACCCCTAGTATTTTGGACCACCCCTTGGAGGACAAGAACACCATCGAGATGCTCAATAATAATGCCTTGGCTCATTTGAAGGTGGTTGTTTTGTTTTTCCTTGATGTTTTGGGGTCCTATGGTTATAGTACTGCGAGGTCCCTTAGTTACTGACTATATCCCTGTTCTAGTCACTGTCAATACACTAGTTAAATCCTTGGTGTTGTAGTGATGAAGGTAATGAAAAGATATTCTAGACAAGTCAAGACAAATGCAAATAAACGTTACTACATCAAAATAAACAAGGATCACATTTAGATCAAGTACAATAGTTCACTATTGTTGACTGTACCTGTAGGCCAGTGCAATACCAATGTGCAGAGAAATTTTGATTTTATTGATTCAAGCTAATACAAACTCGATCCACTTTAGATCAACAAAATTCTCATGCTATCCACTCACGTGGATCCCTTCCAAAAAAACTCTAATCTTCCAAAAGACCGACTAGAACCTACAAACTAACTTCTAACTATCCCCTAACTGACTGATTGTTAATGACAAACACTAGAATTAGTTGTCAAGTTGACAACAAAAGTTGTCAACTTGACAACCCAACACCCTTTGCCCACTCTAACTACTTATAAAAGTTTTAGAGACAACCTTTACAAACCAAACTAACTTATACTTCCTACTAACCACTACTGACTCCAATTAAGCCCTATTTGGCTTATATTGCCAATATAGGCAATTTACAAGATTGTTCACATTTAGTGCTTTTAACACTATGTAAAGCCTCTAATAGCCTTAGTACATATTTATAGACCCTTATAGGTTATTTCCATCAACCCCTAACATTGGATCAATACATAACCATTCGTAGTGACCCCTAGGTACCTTTTAGGCTTCTTAGTGCCATTAAGGCTTACATTTAAGATTGGGTTACAATATGATCAATACATGATCCAAATAACATTCCATGATCCAAATACATGATCAAATTTCAAAGTGGACCACAAGCCCTTTTGCATCTAAATACATATTTGCACTCATCCTGCTGCTCGCCTCGGAGTGGTCGGCAACGTTTGAACGACTGTGTGCCAAAAAAGGTTATCAATAGCATTTATTTGGCCATTCAAAGTTGTTGGAAGAGACGGTTCGATGCTACGACCGACGGTTTGAAAGATACACAATGTTGGCCATTTGAACTGAGGAACACTATGAGTTTTGAAATCAACCGAGAATGTGTTGCCAAATTTAAATGAACTTGAATCTGTGAAAACTGAGATAGGCTATTGTAGGCCTCGGCAACATAGCCCTGTAGCACCTGACAGATCGATCCTACCTCACACGAGCTCCGAGATATGACCCCGTAAAGATTGATGATTTCATGCTGAAGGGACCTTGAGGGACACTTCAGCCCGGAGTCGTCGGCGGCATTTGAATGACTGTGTGTGCCGAACAAGGTTGCCCCTAGCGTTTACCTGACCATTCGGAGCTGTTGGAACAAACAGTTCAATGCTACAACCGACGGTTTGAAAGATACACAATGTTGGCTATTTGAACTGAGGAACACTGTGAGTTCTGACATCGACTGAGAATTTGTTGCCAAATTTAAACGAACTTGAATATTTGAAAACTGAGATAGGCTATTGTAGGCCTCGGCAACACGGTCCCATAGCACCTGACAGATTGATGCTACCTTGCACGAGCTCTAAGATATGACCCCGTAAAGATTGCTGATTTCATGTTGTAGGGACTTTGAGGGACAGTTCGGCCTGGAGTTGTCGGCGGCATTCGAACGACTGTGTGTGCCAAATGAGGTTGCCCCTAGCATTTACCCGACCATTCGGAGCTGTTGGAACAGACAGTTTGATGCTACGATTGACGGTTTGAAAGATACGCAACGTTGGCCATTTGAACTGAGGAACACTATGAGTTCTGACATCAACCAAGAATGTGTTGCCAAATTTAAATGAACTTGAATCTCTGAAAACCGAGACAGTCTATTGTAAGCCTCGGTAACATGGTCCCATAGCATGTAACGAATCGATGCTACCTCACACGAGCTCCGCGATATGACCCCGTAAAGATCGCTGATTTCATGCTGAAAGGACCTTGAGGGACACTTCGGCCCGGAGTCGTCGGCGGCGTTCAAATGACCGTGTGCTGAACGAGGTTTCCCCTAGCACTTACCCGACTATTCAGAGCTTTTGGAATAGACAGTTCGATGCTATGACCGACAGTTTGAAAGATACGCAACGTTGACCATTTGAACTGAGGAACACTGTGAGTTCTGACATCGACCGAGAATGTGTTGCCAAATTTAAATGAACTTGAATCTCTAAAAATTGAGACAAATTATTGTAGGCCCCGGCAACACGATCTCGTAGCACCTGACGGATCGATTCTACCTCACACGAGCTCTGAGATATGACCCCGTAAAGATCGCTGATTTCATGTTGAAGGGACCTTGAGGGACACTTCGGCCTGGAGTCGTCGATAGGGATCGAATGACTGTGTGTGGCGAACAAGGTTGCCCCTAGCATTTACTTGGTCATTCAGACCTGTTGGAACAAACGGATCAATTCTACGACTGACGGTTGGAAAGATATGCAATGTTAGCTGTTTGAACTAAGGAACACTTTGAGTTCTGACATCGACCGAGAATGTGTTGCCAAATTTAAACAAAATTGAATCTCTGAAAACCGAGACAGGCCATTGTAGGCCCCGGCAACACGGTCCCGTAGCACCTGATGGATCGATGCTACCTTGCATGAGCTCCGAGATATGACCCCGTAAAGATCACCGATTTCATGCTGAAGGGACCTTGAGGGACACTTCGGCACGGAGCCGTCGGCAGGGATCGAACGATAGTGTGTGGAGAATGAGGTTGCCACTAGCGTTTACCTGGCCATTCGGAGCTGTTGGAATAGATGGTTCGATGCTACGACTGACGGTTGGAAAGATACACAACGTTGGCCATTTGAACTGAGGAACACTTTGAGTTCTGACATTGACCAAGAATGTGTTGCCAAATTTAAACGAACTTGAATCTTTGAAAACTGAGATAGGTTATTGTAGGCCCCGACAACACGGTCTCGTAGTACTTGACAGATTGATGCTATCTCGCACGAGCTCCGAGATATGACCCCGTAAAGATCACTGATTTCATGTTGAAGAGACCTTGAGGGACACTTCGGCACGGAGTCGTCGGCAACGTTCGAATGATTGTGTGTGGTGAACGAGGTTGCCCCTAGCGTTTAACCGGACATTCGGAGTTGTTGGAACAGATGGTTCGATGCTACGACTGATGGTTTGAAAGATACACAACGTTGGCCGTTTGAACTGAGGAACACTTTGAGTTCTGACATCAACCGAGAATGTGTTGCCAAATTTAAACGAAATTGAATCTATGAAAACCGAGATAGGCTATTGTAGGCCTTGGCAACATGGTCCTGTAGCACCTGATGGATCGATGCTACCTCGCATGAGCTCCGAGATATGACCCCGTAAATATCGCCAATTTCATGTTGAAGGTACCTTGAGGGACACTTCGGCATGGAGTCGTTGGCGGGGATCGAATGACTGTGTGTGGCGAACGAGGTTGCCACTAGCATTTACCCGACCATTCGGAGCTGTTGGAATAGACGGTTCGATGCTACGACCGACGGTTGGAAAGATACGCAATGTTGGCCATTTGAACTGAGGAACACTTTGAGTTCTGACATTGACCGAGAATGTGTTGCCAAATTTAAACGAAATTGAATCTCTGAAAACTAAGACTGGTTATTGTAGGCCCCGACAACATGGTCTTATATCACCTGACGAATCGATGCTACCTCGTACGAGCTCTGAGATATGACCCTGTAAAGATCGCTGATTTCATGCTAAAGGGACCTTGAGGGACACTTCGGCCCGGAGTCGTCGACAGGGATCGAATGACTGTGTGTGGCGAACGAGGTTGCCACTAGCGTTTACCTGGCCATTTAGAGCTTTTGGAATAGACGGTTCGATGCTACGACCGACAGTTGGAAAGATACGCAACGTTGGCCGTTTGAACTGAGGAACACTTTGAGTTCTGACATCAATCGAGAATGTGTTGCCAAATTTAAACAAACTTGAATCTCTGAAAACCGAGACAGGCTATTGTAGGCCCCGGCAACACGGTCCTGTAGCACCTAATGGATCGATGCTACCTCGTACGAGCTCCGAGATATGACCCCTTATTTTAGTCAAGTTAAATGATTCTTAATGAACCCACTAAGAATCAAGTCTTATTGAATACAATCCTCTAACATAAAAAAAACTATGAACTGGAATTCATGTCCTAAACAAATTTAACATATGACTTAATGAATGAAAACTCCATCAAATAAATAAATAACAAAAATACTAATTAATAAATAATTTTAAATATATCACTATTTACAATACATGTCAACTAAAATCATCGAGCCAACTTGTTCATAAATACACCTAGCCATTTCAAATCTCAAAAAAATTCTTGATTTGATATCTCACAAACAAAACTATCTGCCCAAAAATTCTCTTGCATTAAATGCCATCCCTCCCAACGCAACAACATAGGACCAAAATCTATAAAAGGTACACAACATTCAATTCCACACAAGCCCACAATCTCTTCAAAAGATATTGGGAGCCGGTGAAAAATCCTTGTACGTATGCTCTCAATTACCCACAAACAATGCTTTAAATCAAGCCTTGTATACAATCCAATCCCATACCTGTGCATTTGAGAATTCTAAGAAACTTAACCTGCAAAAAATTCCAGTCAGTTGTTCATACAAGCATAAAATCCATGGCTCCATTAAAAGATTCTAGGGCTTCCACAACTATTAAAGCAGATGGTATGAAAGGAGAGAATGAAGTAAAGGCTTCTCCAAAGCAGAAACATTGTTCATAGAAACATTGTTGTCAGTACTTGTGCATTCTTTCATGATGACTGTGCTTAATAGAAATAAATATTATTGCTAGGCTACTTGATCATAGTCACTACTTTGTATGGCACTATTTTCTGATTCAACCAACCACTGCCCTTTCATAACAGTGTATGCATCCTCTGATATTATGCATTTGGAATTAATATTCATTTCCATTGTACTTAGCATTTTCAATTGGAATTAAGTATCAAAATAAATCATTTTATCATCATCAAATTGAGTTATAATTATAGAACTGTGAAAATTCAAGTCGTGTCTCAATTAAGGTAAAAAAGGACATTATAGACTCTGTTGTAGCGTACCACTTATAGGGAGTTGAGCTAGCCATTTCTTCCAAAAGATGCATCTATTTAGAAAACTACCATCCCAGCTAAGGATCTCACTAGAGATTGTTAAACCATGTCATGGATCCTGAGAGATATGATGGATACATACCAATAGTTTCATAGTAATCTGCATTTACGTGCTATTTTACTTAACAACTAATACACAACTACCGACATAACTATCATAGTCACTGCTTTGTATGGCACTATTTTCTGATTCAACCAACCACTACCCTTTCATAATAGTGTATGCACCCTCTGATATTATGCATTTGGAATTAATATTCATTTCCATTGTACTTAGCATTTTCATTTGGAATTAAGTATCAAAATAAATCATTTTATCATCATCAAATTGAGTTATAATTATAGAATTGTGAAAATTCAAGTAGTGTCTCAATTGAGATAAAAAAGGACATTATAGACTCCGTTGTAGCATACCACTTATAGGGAGTTGAGATAGCCATTTCTTCCAAAAGATCCATCTATTTAGAAAACTACCATCCCAGCTAAGGATCTCACTAGAGATTGTTAAACCATGTCATGGATCCTGAGAGATATGATGGATAAATACCAATAGTTTCATAGTAATCTGCATTTACATGCTATTTTACTTAACAACTAATAAACAACTACCGACATAACTATCATAGATATCTAATTAAGCATGACTGCTTTATATATTCTAATACTACTTCTGAATTGAAACGAACATACTTTGAGTACCCCGATTGACCTACTTGGTGTGATTTATGGACATTAAGATGATTCTTTTGTTTTCTCTCTTTATCTCTTTATACTATTTGAGACACCCCGAGGAGACCACTGCTGCTCCTAATTTTAGTAGGGATTTTTTACAAGGGAATTTGGCTTCTATTGGCCACGTATTCCCAACCATATATTTAGCACTCCATATAACGATGACGCTTAGATTTTTTCTTGAAAAATCCATATGATGTGCTAGAATATATAGTTGGATATCCACTAGCACTTATGTGAGTGTGGATGATGAAAGTTTGCAATCTGCAGTTCCCATAAGGGTTTTTAATGAAATAAATGGCAGGAGATTGTATAGTTCTATCTTTAAATGTAGAATTAACTAATAAAATATACTCATGTTTCACAGCTTGTATTGTGATATTCTAAATGCAGAATTAACTAGTAAAATTTAATTCAATATCTTGTAAAAGTTATTGTCCATTTACAAAATCAACAAATGCAAGAATTAATACCTGGCTCAAGTTGATGTACTCGGATATTCTTAATGCCAAAAGGTGTCGGGATGTATTTATCATCCTACCGATCAGGACTGGTGCTATTAGTACCTGTCAACCAATATTGTAATCTAACAACCAATTCACTATTTTGCCTATGATTTTACATCTTTGCCTTGGATCTCATCATTACTATGCATCACATATTTGATCTGTCTTTTTCATGAATGTCTTGGATTTCTCATTGTTACTTACCTATTCAAATTGTACTCTTTTATCTACTGCAATAATACATATCATTGATTTATTAACACTAGTTTGGATCTTCAAGACCTCACTGTCTTTCTCTTGCAATATCAGTGATTTCCATGCATTTAAATTTTTTCTTTCAGAATATTTTCTATTCATACCATTTTGGTGTTCCAACTATCGTTGACAGTGGTGTCCATGACTGTGTTGAATCATGACCATAACATCTCTACCTACCATTACAATGTCCTTGTCTCTGTCTTGTCAGTGTTTCATTGATTCTTAATCATGTGTTTTATCTCTTAACCATGCTCTTAAGATTGTGCAACAAAGTTTTTCTCTACTTTCTTACTGTGACATATGATATTCATGACATTCATGGTTATTGTTTTGTCCTCTTTTATAGCAATGACATCTAATCTTTCATTTTTCTTGGCACTTGACTGTCAACCTAATCTGTAGATTGAAACATGAGATGCTACACCTTGACATTGCATTTTACTTCTTCATGACATTACTTATCGCTGTTTTTTCAATATGCATGTTATGATAATGGATACTCTTGTTACCATCATAATATGATCATTTTTGTTCATTGGATCTCACTATTTTTTGATTGTATATTGATGTAGATCTGCACTATGACAAAAAAACCCTTCTTTCAGTCATTACTTCATGTACTTGATAAGATTTCCATTAATGAAAATCCCTAATGGCCATGTAACTGACCTATGATGAAAATGACTGATCTTGAGTACTCTTTGAAGGATTTAAACCTCCTCTACTGTCACTAACTTAGACTGTCACCCTTTTCTATTAATTTTGAGGTCTCTTTCCTTTTGATAGCTTCAAAGAAAAGCTCTGCCTCTGCCCCCTTAGATCATGGACTATTACTTTTATCAATACCATGTGAGCTCTAATGATAGTGGCACAATTTTAGGACAGTCTCCCCTCCTCAATGTCGTTGCTCTTATATAATGAATATTGTCCTCAAGAGATTCAATGACCTTCATATGACAGTGATATTTTCTCTTTATCTAGACCTCTACTACTACAAGGTCTCTTGGCTATTTCCTAACACCCTTGACCTTTTCATGCTTATCACACACATATTCATTCAAGCACATTTGAACTTAGGACTACACTTTTTACTAATGACTACTGCCCTTAATAGAGATTTTATTGCTAAGATCAAAACCTACTATCACTGTCCATACCTCTATTTTTTATGAATTATGTGCCAATGCCTTTGAAGCATGTTTACCACCGTCTAATTTAGCTTGTGTCCTCTAACATTTCTTTTCCATGGACACTATTTTCATTGTAAACCACTGTTTAATGCACTTGGAAATGACCAGTCAAAATTGTGAAATAGCCTTACCATCATGACTGTTTCTCTTATTTTTCTGTAAATTTGGGACAGTAAAAAGGGTCTCTGTACGGGTGTTGTAACTTACAAACCCACCGTTGGATTTCCCTATATTTTGGATGTTATTTAGACACCCTGGTTATAAACAACTCCACCGAAGTGATTCCCAATATGAGTTCCCAAATGAAAATGGTGAATAACAGAATTCAGGGTCGACAAACTGTCACAACTAGGACAGATTTTGAAAGTTGTTGGTTGAATTTACTTTGTATTTGAATCATTGCTCTTTCTGTGGGATTTTGATCACAAGGTAATTATAAGGTAGGGATTTCAATGTATCTAATGACTCATTCATGTCCTTAGATCAACAGTGGATGACTGCACTTAGTATAAGGACATCAAAGGTAATCTTGTTTCTAAAAGGACTGTGAGCAGGATTGTTGAAGATTGTCTTGTTGATTGATTAATGGTTTGAATGATTCTCTACATCAAAAAAGAACAAATTTTAAACCCTCATCTTGAGAAGACAATATTTTTTTCTCAACAAGTCAAAACATGCCACAAGACATCATGTCTTCAAGAATGGGCCTGGGTATCCATTTTATGGATAATAGTACCCTTGATTTTTGTAGCAAGCATACTAATCTCTGTTGTTCTATTTTAACAGTGCATGTGACTGCCCTTTTGATAGCACTGTGTTGATAGTTCAATCAATGGATTCACTTCCACTTGGTAATGAGAATGGTCTTTGTTTTGAACCAATATCTTGGATCTCTGCTAATCAATACCTTGTCGGAACATTGCAAGATTTCACCATGCAGTCACAACCTCATAATGATAGTACTTTGAAATAATACATTTTATAAATAGGTTGGAAACAATGCCCAAAGGCGAGGAAAGTGAAATAGTTTATCAAGGGCAGAGTTGGACAATAGAGATATCTTCACTCGTCTCATGAAAAATCTAATATGTTGTAGGAAAAATAGCCTCTAAAAATGAAATGAATCAGAAAAAATCAAACTAAATGACTAGCAAGGCAAAAATATCCAGACTTAAAAGGAGGAACTGTTTGAACACTGACAGGACCACCCTAAAGGTCCTAACCTACAAACTGAAATTTGTACGCATCACAATAGTGGTAGAGTTTTTAACAATGGTAATCACGTGTGTGACCATTCTACTCACACAATTTACACCAGAAGTCCTCCACTGCATACCATCACAAATTCACAAAAAATAACTAGAAAAGTTCAATGTCTCAAACTGTTTCTGGCTAACTGGGGGTATACTAGGTGATACTATAATGAGAGTGATAGGAAGCACACTCAGACGTGTAGGAGTTAGTCAGAAATGAAATTAATAATTTTGTAGAAGAGAAAGTGTATTGGGAAGGTAAGAGTTAGGAGAAGTAGTTGCAATATCCTATTGGCTTATGCTCAATTGAAATTATTTTTTGTTTGTCAGTCAATCAAGAAAAGGAGGTGGTAATCAGTTGACAATAACAAGCTAGTTTTTGCCACAATAGGGTTTTCAAGCTAAGATCCTCATGAATTGAAATATATTGTCATTTCCTTTCAAATATCATCAGAATGTTTCAAAACCAAAAAAAAATGCACAATTTGTTAATCTAATATACATTCTATGCCACTGTAATTTGAAGCCAAATTTGAGCAGTAGCCATAAGCATTAATTTACAAACAGATGATTTACTAAGGAGCATAAGACCTTATGACTTGTATCTGTTGCAATATCTACAAAAGTTAGTTTATCAATGAAAAAAATCTTCAAAAATAGGTTGGGAAATGATTGGTCATGGGTTTAGATTCCCATGGCCTTTTTTGTGCAAAACACTGTAGACTTCAAGTTGGATTTCATTTGTCTAACAATTACAAGGGAGGTTGACCTATGTAACTGCTACATGTATGTTACTCATATTTATTAAATTGTCTCTAATTTAATTGTGTTGTACTAAAAATCTCAAAATATGGAGAAAAGGAAATACAAATAACAGTGGTATTTACAGTGGTCTTGGAATCTATAGTAGTATCGAAGAGAATATAAGACAATCAGTGCTCTTTATCACTCAGCAGGAGGATATGCATAAAGCAATACCAGTGCATCAACATCCATAGATAAGAAAACATCAGAAAATTAAGGAGTGGTTGGGTGTATTCTTATATATACAAAAATGCCCCTTCTTGTATTGATCATTCCCTGAATTCTTCACATCCTCTGGATCTGTACTTGCCATAGCTCATTTCAACAGCATCGATTCTCCTACAAAGTGGATGTTGCCAGTTACAACTGAATCAGATTTACCGTTCCCTTTCACAACGTTCCATGGCCATAGTTGACATTTCAAGATCCCAAAACATGATGTGGATGACCACCATCTCCCTTGGCATTTCCCTTGGAAACAATGTTATTCGCATCAGCATTGTTGAGAATTTTACCACTGGTAAAAATGTTTCCAAGGTTTCCATTAGGGAAAATATTTCCACTGGGAATGGCAGCACTGCCACTGTTAACACTAGCATTGGCAGACCCAACTGTTCCTCTAGTAGAAGCTAATCCAGTATTGATTATGTTACATGTTGTAAGCTGAGGTCCACAAACTGGCCTGGAATTGACGGTTGTGCCATTACTTACCTCTCCAGACAATCTGGAGGATGAACCACTGTCTAAACAGCTATAAAGTTGTTTAGAGATTTCCATCTATCATTTTTATTGAAATAAACAACTTTAAAGTTGTTTGAAGATTTCTTCCTCTATGGATGGTGAGGTGTTTAGGATTGTGGAAAGTTCTTTATCACTCTTTTTTAATGAGAATGCCTTGATTCCATTTATAATGAGATGAAACAAGGTTTATTTATACTAGGATGAAATTAATAAGGTTTAGTTGGATGGATTCTTTGTTTATCCAGGTTGCCCAAGACTGAAGACGGTCAAACTCTACCAGACATATTCATGGTACTCTTAAGACTGACAGGACTAAAGCCTTGATCATTCAGGTGGAAGAATCCTAGGCTCAACCACTAAACCTCAATGACAGGACTAAAGCCAGAATCATTCAGGTGGCCATTATAATATTGTCATTATTGTTTTTGAAAGAACCTCTCAGTATTAGTTGCAAAGAACGAATGACATCCATCTCAACATCTTCCCAAGGTAAGCTCTTATTTTGGACAACATCAATGAATGCCTTGAATGAATTTTGTGGATGCATTTTCTTTCCATCATCTCTATTACTGGCACAGTGTATGGCACTGCCCCATTTTATTTCTCTTGTTGTATGGGATCTGAACCAAAATAACAAGTCTTGTGAATTAATTCTCACCACAGCCATTCCACGGACTGCATAAGAAAATAGTGCAACTCCAGGGTACTCTACCTTGGTAAGGCTATCTATGCACAAACCTATGGAATAAACATGATGTTAATAAACCCATTCAACGATATCAAGTAACTGATCCTTAGTAGGAGTTGTCTCGAGAAGCCAATTTATTTTTACAATAGTAGAAGGCAGCACCATCACACCTGACAAGATCCACGATGTTGGGAATCTCTTTGATAATGTATGGGAAAGATTAATATAGTGATACATGTATGGGAAAGGCACAATGTTATTCAAAGAATGAGTTTCAAGACACAGCAAAAGCAAATAACCTTATAATGAAAAGCCACTGTCATAATGGTGGATAAAGGATTCTATTGTAGTGGTTATGACAGTTAAAGGATTTGTTGATGACAGCCAAGAATAAGATGATCATTTCTATACACAGAAGGAAAGCCATGGACTGTCATGTGAACCAAAGAGAAGATGTAAAGAATGTCCAAATCCATTAAAAGATCAGTCCAAGGTATCAGTCATCCTTCCAAGGTACAGCTAATGATAGTGCTATTAGCAGTGAGTTCAATAAATGAGCAGAAAATATTGCCATGAAGAGTCACAATGATCAAGGGGTAAGATAAAAAGTGAGAATATAAAGCATGGACAATATCAATATACGTGAACACAATGAGGAGCAACATTTTCCCATATTGGAAAGAGCAAATTTTAAAGAGTGAGAAGAAATCTACATTCAAAATAATGACCAGCTGTTGTTTTGAACAACATTTGTTATCAAGGAATAGAAAATGTTTTGAGCAACATTTTCTAAAAATGGAAACTAGCTAATAAACCCTATCCCCAGATTTCAACATCTTCTTAAATCAGACCTGCAAATAGAGCAGCAAGAACAATCAAGATAATAATGTGAGGAACACAATTGCAACTCTTGTGGAAATTCTATAAAATATAGAACAATAGGGCTGGAAAGAATTTGATAAAATGTTACAGTGTTACAAAAATCACAAGTCAGAGCAGAAATATATGGAGGTCCTCATTAAAAAAACTGCAAGAAGCCAGAAACCAAGTTGAGTCTGAGGCTAAAGTTCTTCAAACTAAACTTGAGAAGCTAGAAAGTGAGAATGGTGGCCTCAAATATAAACTTAAATCACTTCATAAAGGAGTATGATAACTGATGAAAGGGATATTAGTAGGAAATCTTCCCAAGCTGCTAGCAAGTAGCATATAGAAACAGTTAAGAAAATTACCAAGTTGGAGGCCGAGTTCCATAGGCTGAGAGGTCTACTTAAAAACTGATTACCAAAGCCTGCTATGTTGGCTCAAGTGAAATTGGAAGTAGATACTGTTGGAAGGGAATCTGGAGAAATCAAATTGAGGAAGTCACTTAGTAAGGGTGTTGGTTCACCATATTCTTCAGTAGAGACATTAAATGATAAACATGAAGAACATTCTCAGAAAGCAATTGATTACCATACAGGAAAAGTGATGGCTATAGAAGAAGTGAATAAGATGCTAAAAGATGCACTTACAAAGAAAAACAGTGAGCTTACGGCTTCTAGAGTCTCGTGTGCTAGAACAACTGCCAAACTGTCCACTGTTGAACAACAGTTGGACTATTTGAGGTGAAGGCAAGGTTAACCTGCTCTTGAGTTGCATTTGGAAGGATTAAGAAATGAAAGCACAAGCAATCCACCAAGCTTGTCTTCCATTTATGAAGACAGGAATGATGGTGATCCTAGTTGTGCAGATTCATGCGCTTCGGCATTGATCGTAGAGATGGATCATATTAAAATAGAAGAGGTTACTGGCAAAGTTGAAAAGCTCAGTGATGTGCCCAAGGTAGATTTGATGGATGATTTTCTTGAGATGGAGGGACAAGCTTCCATGGATTCAACTAGATTAGATCAGATAGGAATAGGAAAATTAGATGTAATAACTAACAAGAATGTTTCAGGAAGTTTTGATATTTCATCTATTCAAGAAGATATAGCTTTCTTAGAAGAAGCTCTTGCACAAAAAGAATCGAAGCTTCAAGTTGTCAATTAGGAATGCTCTGAATTGTTGAAAAAACCAAACCATTTGCAAGAAAATCGAACTGTGTTGCAAGCTAGAAGCACTTGGAATGAATATGCCCTAGTTAGTCTCAAAGAAAAGCTTGCATTGATCCTTGCTACTAAAGCTAAGGGTGCAGACTTGTACAAAATACTAGATGAGGTCAAATTTTCCATGACAATAGATGTTGAAAGTGCTAGAGATTCTCAGACATATGTTTGGTCTTTTGTGAAAGCTGACTACACTTTTCTTTCTGATACTGGGAGTAGAACTAGTGTCATTGATGTAGAGTATGCAACTATAGTTACCAGTTTTGTTAATTTTTTACAACCATTTTGTAACATAGATCAAGGTATATGCCTCAAGGATTCCCAACCATGACAAATAATTTCCCCAAAGAAACCAAGGATGGCTTAATGAATGATGATCAGGTAAATGAGCAAAAAAAAGCTATATATAATTGTTAGAAAGTAAAGTCCACCAAGATAACTGAGAGGGGGGGTGAATCAGTTATCTGATAATTATAACTTTTATCATCTTCAACAGCATTAAAGCATATAAGCAATATAATTACCAACCATAAAAAGATATTCATACACAATAACACAATGACACAAGATATGTTGACTAGGGAATCTCTTGATCAAAGAGTAAACTCCGGTGGGAATGATGCCCACAAAAGATGCACTAATATGAATATTCCTTGTGAAAGGATGGACTCTGTTAGGAGTCTTATGAAATACATTCAGTACATATGAATCCCTGTTAGGAGATTTTGAATCCCTGTTAAAAGATTCTAACCCTGTTAAGAGTTATGGAAGACAAAAGGACCCACTGCCCAAACAGCTTCAGGGTAAGATCACTAAACACACTATCCAAATAATCTTTTCATTACTCAATAGAATAATATGTTACCTCTTCTCTGACTATGCCAAACCGCACTCACTGTTACATCAGATCTCAATTTCAGATCTCTGTACTTCGTATGTCTTCCTTCACATATTCGCTTTCATACTTAGCTCTATTCTTCACTTCATGCATACAACATCACACACAACCGCTACTTCCATATCACTACTACAACACTACAACAAGGAAATACATTCCTTCCTTTATACCACACTCAAATAATTACAAATGAGTCGGCATACAATTACAACATAAAAGTTTCCACACGCTACATCAAAATTACACAAAACTGTCGGCTTTCAAATACAATAAATCTTCACTCGTGCAACCTCAAAGTTTGCACCATCATCCACATCACTATCAATGTGTCTTCAACTTCCCTTTAACTGTGCAAAACCAGATTCCATCCCAATTAGGAGATATCATCCGATTTCCACAAACCGCTACTCAGGAACACTGCCTGAATATTGCTTCCACCAAAATGCTCATAACTTCCATGAATAAATGAATTACAGTCTACGCTCTTAACCATAGACATATAACATATCAAAAAGTATATCCTCAACATCACATAGCTCCAACTGCAATAACCCATGTGCGCTAATCCAAACTCTGTCTACTTCTCTGCAAGTCTTCGATAAATCACTGTGTTGACATCAATGACAATCATAGTCATGAATGCAACAACAACTACTATAGAATGGCTGCCAAACATTTAGCATTCATTCCTAACAATCTCCCCCATTGGCATTGATGGCAACATAGATGAAAAACATCCAATGTTCCAAAAATCCAATACTGCAACACTGCTACTCCATATCCTCTTCATCAATCAAATCTTGCTTCGTTATCCTATTCAGTTCTCTCCAAAAGATGTTTCAGATGGTTTTCATGTATACTTATCCCCCATTGACATCAATGATAGAAATTTCATCATTATGTCAACAACAACTCAATGTCAAAAGACACTGTTTAGAAAATGCATTCACTAGAGTCCTCATGACTCAGCTCAGATACACATACTCCCCCATAGAGGAAGTACCAACATCCAGTCCAGAAGAAAGATAGGGCTCATATACCACTGGACGGATGCAACCAACTGCATCACTTTTCAAAAGTAGGATGGGGCATAACCCCAAGCATACCTCTCAGATACTCAAATGTATCCTTAGGCAAAGGCTTTGTGAATATATCTGTTATCTGCTCCTTTGTACTTATGTACTCAAGTCTGACTTCTTTCTCAGCAACTTTCTCTCTTACAACATGATACTTAATCTCTATATGCTTTGTCTTAGAATGTAATACAGGATTTTTAGACATACTAATTGTGCTGGTGTTGTCACAATGTATGACAACAGGTTCAACAAACTTTATTCTAATATCCTTCAGCATTTTCTTCATCCAAATTATCCGGTTACAATTGTTTGCTGCTGCTACATATTTTGCTTCTGTTGTACTTTATGAGATACAATTCTTCTTTTTGCTTAGCCAAGAAACCAATCTTCCTCCAAGGAAAAATGCTCCACCATTGGTGCTTTTCTTATCATCAACACTGCCTCCCCAATCAACATCTGTATATGCACATAGGGTAAAATCATCAAATTTTTCATACCATAATCCATAGTCCATTGTGCCTCTTAAATATCTCAGTATCCTCTTTACTATTGCATAATGTGATTCTCTAGGTTCAACTTGAAATCTTAATACAATTCCAACTGAATGTGCTATATCAGGTCTTGTATGAATCAAATATTGCAATCCTCCAATCATAGGTCTGTATTTCTTCTGTTCCACTGCAGGAGTCTCATATGTGCTAGATAGCTTATGTCCAGTCACCATGGGTGTTCCAACTAGTTTACAATTCTCCATTCCAAATCTTTTCAACATGTCATTCAGGTACTTTGTCTGACTTACAAAGATACCATCATTGTTTTGTGTTATCTGTAATCCCAAAAAGTATTTCATTTCACCAATCATACTCATTTCAAATTCAGTTTTCATTTCATCAGCAAATTTGTCACTAGCTTCATCTTCTCCTCCAAAGATAATGTCATCAACAAAAATAACTATAACTAACAAACCATTTTCAATTTCTTTTGTGTACATATTGCTATCAGCTGTTCCTTTTGTAAATCCTAATTTTAACAAATATTTATCCAGTCTTGCATACCAAGTTCTAGGTGCTTGTTTAAGTCCATATAAAGCTTTCTTTAGTTTACATACCATGTCTCCTTCTTGAGTTAAAGGAAAACCTTCAGGCTGCTCAATGTAGACTTCTTCCAATTCTCCATTCAAAAATGTTGACTTCACATCCATCTAATATACTTTGAATTTCTTGTAAGTTGCATAGGCCAAAAACATTCTTACTACTTCAATTCTTGCAACAGGTGCAAAAGTTTCTTCATAGAATCCTCTAGTCCTGGTAGGACCGCTCAAATCTTTATGAACAATCTCCAACTTCTCTATAGATGTAACCTTCTTACTGGGAAAAGAACTTCTCTTCTGTTTAGCCATTACACATTCTTTGCAAATCATGTTAGTAGGCTTCATAATTTTAGGTAAATCTCTTATTGCAAGTGTAGTACTTACTTTCACAATGTTATCAAAGTTTATATGACAAAACCTTCTATGCCATAACCAACTGTCATCAATCTTAGTAATCAAACATGTCATCTTAGTAGGATTCAACTAAAATACATTACCTCTAGTTCTAGATCCAGTTCCAATCAGATTTCCATCTTTATCTTTTATCACATAAGTTTTCTCAGTAAACCAAATTTGATATCCCTTATCAACTAACTGTCCAACACTCAAAAGATTATGTTTCAATCCATCCACAAAAATAAACATCATCAGTGTTAGTCTTTTTATCAAGAGTAATAGATCCTATACATTTAATCAAACAAGGTGCATCGTTACAAACTCTAACAACTCCTCTATCATATTCATTAAGCTTTATAAACTTTTTCATGTCTCCAGTCATATGATGTGAACAACCACTGTCTATAATCCAATCAACTTTCTTTTCAACTTGAGAAATTAAGGCTTTTTCTTCCTTAACATTAGTTTCAGAATTTTCTTCTTTAATTTCTACAAATCCTATGTCATCATTATTCTCAGTATCACTTTCACTTAAAGTTCTTTCTATAGAAGCTTCAAGATCTTCATCATTAGCATAATAACATTCCTTAGATCTTCTAGGTTTGAAATTGTTTCTATACTTTTTAACTCTCTTAGGACACTTAGATGCAAAAATGACCATATTCTTGACAAGTTCAACATTTAAATATTTTCTTACCGTCTGGTTCTCTTTTCACAAGCAAGGCAATACCTTCTTCAATCTTCTTGTCTTCTTCATTTCTAGATCTATTGTTGCCAGCATAATCTCTGCTCACACTGATGCTTCTTGAAAAAGTAGGGCGAACACTAAGAGCACTGAATGCTATCTCCATTCTAGGTAAGTCTCTTGATAATCTCAAGTTCATTTCAGCTGCTTCCAATCTTCCAAGAAGAGTCTCTCTTGTAAAGTTTGTAGTACAAGGTATAACTTTTTCAATCACCTATGTTGCCTGCTTAAATACAGGGGTCAATGTCCTCAGAATTTTTCATATCACTTCATTCTCTGTCTTTGTTCCTCCACAAGATTTTATACCTGTAATAATTTCTGACATTCTACCAATATAGTTTCTAATAGATTCATCTTCCAACATTCTTATATCTTCAAATGCACATATCCAATTATGTAATCTAACTCTTTTTGCATGTTCATCACCTTCAAAAGTAGAGTGTAAAGCTTTCCAAATTTCATGAGATTTTTTCAAATATTTTACCTGATTGTACTCATTCTCCAGAAGGGCTGTCAAAAGTGCTTCTCTTGCAAGTATGTTACACATGAATAGATCTCTCTCATCAGTAGTACATGTTTCAAGATTGTCCTCTTTAATGATAGTCTTATCATTCTTTGTAATCAACCAATAACCTGGTCCTAAACACAGTAGGTGTGTCTTCATCTTTTCTTTCCAACTGTCAAAATTTACTCCATCAAACTTAGGGTTTTCTTTCTTGAAATTTGCCATGGATCTCCTTAAGTTGTTAAACTTCTTTTTCAAGGACCTGCCACTCTGATACCAATTGTTAGAAAGTAAAGTCCACCAAGATAACTGAGAGGGGGGGTGGGTGAATCAGTTATCTGATTAACTTTTATCATCTTCAACAGCATTAAACCATATAAGAAATGTAATTACCAACCATAGAAAGATATTCATACACAATAACACAATGACACAAGATATGTTGACTAGGGAACCTCTTGATCAAAGAGTAAACCCCGGTGGGAATGATGCCCACAAAAGATGCACAAATATGAATATTCCTTGTGAAAGGATGGACTTTGTTAGGAGTCTTATGAAATACATTTAGTACATATGAATCCCTGTTAGGAGATTTTGAATCCCTGTTAAAAGATTCTAACCCTTTTAAGAGTTATGGAAGACATAAGGACCCACTGCCCAAACAACTTCAGGATAAGATCACTGAACACACTATCCAAATAATCTTTGCATTACTCAACAGAATAATATGTTACCTCTTCTTTGACTATGTCAAACCACACTCACTATTACATCAGATCTCAATTTCAGATCTCTGTACTTCATACGTCTTCCTTCACATATTCGCTTTCATACTTAGCTCTATTCTTCACTTCATGCATACAACATCACACACAACCGCTACTTCTATATCAATACTACAACACTACAGCAAGGAAATACATTCCTTCCTTTATACCACACTCAAATAATTACAAATGAGTCGGCATACAATTACAACATAAAATTTTCCACACGCTACATCAAAATTACACAAAACTGTCAGCTTCTAAATATAATAAATCTTCACTCGTGCGACTTCAAAGTTTGCACTGTCATCCACGTCACTATCAATGTGTCTTCAACTTCCCTTTAACTGTGCAAAACCAGATTCCATCCCAATTAGGAGATATCATCCGATTTCCACAAATCGCTACTCAGGAACACTGCCTGAATACTGCTTCCACCAAAATGCTCATAACTTCCATGAATAAATGAATTACTGTCTCTGTTCTTAACCATAGACATATAACATATCAAAGAGTATATCCTCAACATTGCATAGCTCCAATTGCAATAACCCACGTGCGCTAATCCAAACTTTGTCTGCTTCTTTGCAAGTCTTCGGTAAATCACTATGTTGACATCAATGACAATCATAGTCATGAATGCAACAACAACTGCTATAGAATGGCTGCCAAGAATTTAGCATTCATTCCTAACAACAATTTTATTCAATGAAACAATTCAGAATGATAAGATGACACATTACTAAGAACAAGGCTTCTAAACTATCTCTACATACAAGTGTCCCAATTATCAACTATATACTTAACTGAGTATCAAAATATCAACCATCCTAAATGGCACAATTTAGACAATAGGAACTTATAAGCACAAATTATCCATATAAGATCCCTAAATAGAAATTATGCATAAAAGCATAGACAATATAAAGTAAATCTTGTTACACCATCACAAGGCATCAATTGCAAAACATCTCCATGATGCAAAAACTATGGCTCCACGTGATTTCTTATGATAATATAATTTAGTGACATTAGGCATTATAATCACACTATATTATGGCACCCCACTTAAATAAAGAACATCATATAGCAACAAGGCCATATAAAATTTATTTAAGAACTCAAAGGCTTAAAACAATACTTGTAAACTTTCCTTAAGCATGCTCTATACCCGAGTCACACTCAAGACAGTTGGCAACACTGTGCTTTAGACCATCATATGAAGATGCATTCAATAATAACAATACTCTCAATTTTTTCTAACGTCAATTTTCCATTTAGAGCACTAGCCAATATTGCAGGCAATTAACCCAGTCAAAGATGATAGCATACTTGTGTGATGCAATCATTGACCATACACACTATTGTGCATTCCTAGAATTAAGGCACCAAAACAAGGTATTCATGAAATATAATTATAACTTCAACTAATTTCTTGGATTACCATGCAATTCAATTACAATATATAATTTGAACTTGGGTATTTCCAGAATGAAGTCATATTATATAATGATTTCTAGTTTATAACAACAATTTCATAATATCTCATATTCTGATTTGTGTAAATTAATAGAATACTCCCACTCAAGATACAAAGTCAATATACACAGGGACTGGTATATCAAACCAAATTACAAGCAACTCACACCATGGTGACTCCTCACTAATATGGCATTGGATTGATAGAAAGTGTTTAAAAAAGTTTCTTATGCCATTACCAGCTATCATATTTTAAGTTGATACCAACCCATCTATGGAAAGTTATCAAATATTTCATTAATCTATACAAGTATCATTTAATAATATTGGTACCATGCTACTGTTGCAACATACATATTTACAAAGCTATATCAAATTTACTAATAGAGGTGACGCCTCGACACAGATGCAAAATATATTTATTTCTTTGCAACATCTATAGTTACAAAGCTATATCAAATTTACTAATAGAGGTGATGCCTTGATGTGAATGCAAAATATATTTATTTCTTTACAACTATTGTATTGAGCATTGTTGTTCCCACTATAGAGTGCATTAATCACAATTTGAACTCATTCAAGAGGAACTGAATCTCATATTCTGATTCGTGTAAATGTAAAGAGCCTTGGCTGGCTCTTGTTTATAAACTAACTTTTTCCACAAATTAAATTGCACTTATAAATTTCTTTCAGAATATATAGAAATTAATGAACATCAAATATGAATTTCAATGATACTTCTCAGATTTTTAACCTCTTGATAAATAACTACAAACATTAATTCACCGTTGAATGCTTACAAAAAATCAGAATTACAATAACTATCAAATTAATTCCCTATTACAAGCATTCACAAATAAATTTAGGCACCTTTAATTACATGTGACTGCTGGAAAAGAAACGCAGCCCAAGGGAATTGAAGCACAACTGCAAATGAAGAATGTAGCCTCCCAGATTATTATCGCAACCTTCATTAAATGATTCACAAACTTCTTTGGATGTTACGCAGCCTTCAATAACAACTGTAGCCTTCTCATAAGTATTACGCAACCCTCTTGAAGTTTGACACAACTCTATAAATATGCTACACCACCCTCTGATATAGACACAGCCAAACTAGAAGATACAACAGCCTTCCAAGGACACAAGATATTCTGAGAAAATCAAACCAGAATTATGTATACCTTTGTAACAGCAGCAATTTAATAATTCTCTTCAAATTTGGTATACAACAGCACTAAATTTGCATCCACAAAATCAGAATAATTTCCAAAATTTAGTTTGCAAAATTCACCATCAATCAGTGATGATTCAAATTGCCAAAGAGAGAAATCAGTCCTCAAACCCTAGCCATTTCTCACAGCCAAGAAACTTTATAAAATTTTCATCAAATGAACAATAGATATCTTAGAATGAGCTCTCAAGTCCCTTTTTATTCTTTTTTGTGAGAGCTCAAACACAATTCTTACCAATGTGGGATAAAAAGATATACTTTTCTTTTTAATAATTCATTTACTCCAATACTTTAAATTAATACCTTGGCTTAGGCTTCCATGAATTAATTAAATAAATGGCCCCTTCCCATGATGACTCAACCCTCAACTTAAGTGAAATTATAAAGTTAAATTATAACTTTATAATAAGCCATTTAATGATTTAATAATAATTTGGCCACCAAAATAATAATAACTCCCAAAATACTTATCATTTTAATATGCCGTTTGAAATAGGAGTCACACCTATTATTTCCCCATGTGACCAAATGCACTTTCCAAAAATAGAAAGGGTCCTTCTTGATCAACATCAGACTTACTATAAATAGTAAACATGGTAAAACTATAGCAAATGAAGTCCGAATGATGCCAAATGAAAGCCAAACCAAAGCATACTGAATCTTGAAGTAGATGCCCACTGAAAGAAACCCTCTGTCCATCCTCATTAGCCTATGAGAGTCACATGATAGGCTAATCCCAAGAGCCTGAAAAATGAGGACATTACAATCATCCCTTCCCAAGATTGCTTGTCCTCAAGCAATCAAGAAAAACAAGCAACATCACAGTCCACTCGGATCCCAAGGATGGTCATGAGTAACATCCCAATCCTCACCATACTCCTATGAAGAAATCATCAGCATCAACAGTACCAAAATCAGCAACTGAGAAACTGCACTCAACACCAAAACAACTAACATCACTGACAACATCATCTGAAGACCAACTGTAGATGCCAATAGAAGAAACCACTCAGTGGAAATCAACCCAACTGAAACATCAACTCTGTCAAAAATCAAGTCCTTGTCTAATTGACACTCGCAGCCAACTACACTGTGGATATGACAAGAACCATAGGCACCTAAGTCACTGCCACCAAATCCAATCTCTAGCAAACTGTCCTAGGTGTGTCGATACTACAAGCTGTGTAACTTGCAACTGCCAATTCCATCTGCAAAAGATGGTGCTAATCCATCCCATAATGGATGGTAAGAAACTGGAACCGGTCTACACTTGTGTGAAATCAAATCTTCTATCTTTGGGTCAAAAGAAAAATGATGAGCATACCCCACTGTATAATGCCAGTAGAAAGCCCCAATCTTCGTCAATGGCTCATCACTACACAACTAGGAATCATGAGATGGCTCCAATCTTTGACTCCTCATAACCATAGGCTGGTTAGGATCCTAAGAAACCCTCTCAGCAAACCCAACCTCGAAATCCCTATGAGGAAGCATCGTAGAAAGAGTCTCCACAATCTTCCCTACAAACCTCCGAATAGCACAAGAGCCTCAAATGAGAGTACCCTCAGACACTCTGTATGAATCCTCTCGCACATCTGCACTCTCAAGTAAATACTCCATGAATGAATCGGTGCAGTAGAAATTATACGTGGAAGCATCAACTTGCTCCCCCGCAATCCATAGCTGATCCCTCTGAAAATGTGGCATTGCCAACTCATCCATACCTAGTGCACCCACATCCTAAACAGATGTGTCTACCACATCATCATGTTGCGTATCCCCAACTGTAGAAGCCAACTCACCACCAACCACTTCAATGTGCAACCGAACTGGGTCTAGGGCTAGTGTGGACCGAATGTGCTCCAACTCCACGGTCACCTCCTCTAACTAAAATTGTGACTCCTGAAGAGCCTATTGAGTGCACTCTAAAGCCTCAGTAGTCACTGTGAGCTCTTGAGTAAGCTCACTCACCTCCTCCTCTCTATCCATCAGTGCCTCATATGATGTACTCCCCCACTCAACTAGGTGATCACGGTCAGCTACCATTTGTAAATAATCATGTCTCAAAATCCTGACACCCTCACACAAGGAATGGATCTTTGTCAAGGAAAGGTAACCACCATTGTGCTCATCTATCATAGGAGCACCCTAATCATAAATAGCCAACAACTGATGAGTGACATCAAAATGCTGAAGAGTAGAAGTAATATCTCTCTCACCAACTCGCAACTGGCTAGTCACATGATGACTCTGCACAACGGGCCTCCTATGTACAACCTCAAATGCACTGTCTACACTATGAGAGGAAGCTGTAACCAACAAAATCCCCTCAAGATCACCCTCTCTCTATGTACTTACATCTAAGTACACTTCTACAAACTAAGTACATGCATTAGACACATCCTCATCTAAATTTGGGGAAGCTGCTGCTGAAACTGACTCAAAACAATCTCCAGCTCCCTCGTCCTCTGCAACTATCTGATAATCCAGACCCTGAGGCACATCCTCATGAGTTACCAAAGAAGCAACCCCATCTCTAACATTGGAAGCACTAGCTGTAACAAAAACCTGCCACTCATAAGCTTCCCTGTCCTCATTTGTGTGTTCCTGTAACATAGACTCCTGGAACCCACCATCACCAACTGACAATGCTAAATTAATGCCCAAAGTTAGATATAGAAAGCCTTAAACACTACAGTACTCATTGTTCTCACTCTCAGCATTGAAGATATCTGCCATGCTAGTGTACACATCATCTATCTGCATCTCCTTTACTAACTCTAGCTGCATACATGACTCAATGTCATCATGTGAATCGACTAAACTGTGGCATGAAACTACATGGCCCAAATCAACTGCAACACTCCCATCCTGAGTGTCATCACTAGAAAGCTCCATGCTCACATCCTCAACACAAGAATAAACCATTGTCTCCTGTACTGATCCCACACTATGACTGCTATCATAAATCTCTGAGTTGTCAGAGCTCATACGCTCCTCGCAGTCATCACCCAACATCTCACAGGGGGCGTCATCCCCAATGCAACTCACAACATCCTCAAAAGTGTCATCAGATGTGTCTATACTATTAGATCCTACATCTCCTGCTGAAATCTCAACTACTGACACGTGACTCTGCACACATGACTCAACGTCAGGTTGTGCACCAATAATGCTAGAGCACGAACTGTCATCAAATGATCCTGTTGTAATGCTCAGATCACCAACCTCACCACTGGGAGACTCCGTACATGCCTCGATCCCAATTGAGGAAGCAATTGCCTCTTGAACTGGAGCAACACTACTACAACTGACATAAATATCTCTAATAATAACTCCCTCCATGAAAGAGTCTGAACACTCAGTGATAACTGCAACGTCAGCTACCTTTATACAATCCGTAGTGACTGCTCTAGGAGCCTCAACCTGATGATGCTTAGTACTGCTGTCAACCAATGACACTAAAATATCCACTGGTTCTAGTGCAATAAATCCATCATCAACACTGTGAATGGGAATGGTAGGTGCTGAACTAGATGTAAGAACATCAGCATCATAGACAACTGTCGGAGAAAACTCTAGCCTCCTCCCCTGCAAACTCGATGTCGGCCTTCTAAAGGCAAAGACCATATATCTTGCTGCTCTGTCTACTATAACTGGATCTGACAAACTCTTTGCTAATGTCTGTTGATGCAGTCTAAGTCTCTCCACGCTTTCTACTAAAACATTTAATTCCTCTCTATTTCCCTTACTGCTATGACGACTTCCAGAATTGGATCTCTTGTATTTATCCATAGCTAGGGAAAATGGAAGTGTTGGTCCCTTTAAAATAACTTCATAAAATTAATGTAACCAGACCCCACAGGATGGCAGGAAGAAAGCTCTGATACCACTGTAAAGAGCCTTGGCTGGCTCTTGTTTATAAACTAACTTTTTCCACAAATTAAATTGCACTTCTAAATTTCTTTCAAAATATATAGAAATTAATGAACATCAAATATGAATTTCAATGATACTTCTCAGATTTTTAACCTCTTGATAAATAACTACAACCATTAATTCACCGCTGAATGCTTACAAAAAATTAGAATTACAATAACTATCAAATTAATTCCCTATTACAAGCATTCACAAATAAATTTAGGCACCTTTAATTATATGTGACTGCTAGAAAAGAAATGCAGCCCAAGGGAATTGAAGCACAACTGCAAATGAAGAATGTAGCCTCCCAGATTATTATCGCAACCTTCATTAAATGATTCGCAACCTTCTTTGGATGTTATGCAGCCTTCAATAACAACCACAACCTTCTCATAAGTATTACGCAGCCCTCTTGAAGTTTGACACAACTCTATAAATATGCTACACCACCCTCTGATATAGACACAGCCAAACTAGAAGATACAACAGCCTTCCAAGGACACAAGATATTCTGAGAAAATCAAACCAGAATTATGTATACCTTTGTAACAGCAGCAATTTAATAATTCTCTTCAAATTTGGTATACAACAGCACTAAATTTGCATCCACAAAATCAGAATAATTTCCAGAATTCAGTTTGCAAAATTCACCATCAATCAGTGATGATTCAAATTGCCAAAGAGAGAAATCAGTCCTCAAACCCTAGCCATTTCTCACAGCCAAGAAACTTTATAAAATTTTCATCAAATGAACAATAGATATCTTAGAATGAGCTCTCAAGTCCCTTTTTATTCTTTTTTGTGAGAGCTCAAACACAATTCTTACCAATGTGGGATAAAAAGATATACTTTTCCTTTTAATAATTCATTTAATCCAATACTTTAAATTAATACCTTGGCTTAGGCTTCCATGAATTAATTAAATAAATGGCCCCTTCCCATGATGACTCAACCCTCAACTTAAGTGAAATTATAAAGTTAAATTATAACTTTATAATAAGCCATTTAATGATTTAATAATAATTTGGCCACCAAAATAATAATAACTCCCAAAATACTTATCATTTTAATATGCCATTTGAAACAGGAGTCACACCTATTATTTCCCCATGTGACCAAATGCACTTTCCAAAAATAGAAAGGGTCCTTCTCGATCAACATCAGACTTACTATAAATAGTAAACATGGTAAAACTATAGCAAATGAAGTCTGAATGACGCCAAACGAAAGCCAAACCAAAGCATATTGAATCTTGAAGTACATGTCCACTGAAAGAGACCCTCTGTCCACCCTCATTAGCCTATGAGAGTCACATGATAGGCTAATCCCAAGAGCCTGAAAAATGGGGACATTAAAGTAAATTAATAGAATACTCCTACTCAAGATACAAAGTCAATATACACAGGGACTGGTATATCAGATCAAATTACAAGCAACTCACACCATGGTGACTCCTCACTTTTTATGGCACTGGACTAGTAGAAAGTGTTTAAAGAAGTTTCTTATGCCACTACCAGCTATCATATTTTAAGTTGATACCAACCCATCTATGACAAGTTATGAAATATTTCATTAATCTATATAAGTATCATTTAATAATATTGGTACCATGCTACGGTTGCAACATCTATAGTTACAAAGCTATATCGAATTTACTATTAGAGGTGATGCCTCAATGCGAATGCAAAATATATTTATTTATTTACAACTACTGTATTGAGCACTGTTGTTCCCACTATAGAGTTTATTAATCACAATGTTAACTCATTCAAGAGGAACTAAATCTCATATTCGGATTCGTGTAAATTAATAAAATACTCCTACTCAAGATACAAAGTATATTAATATCCTGTCATGATATAATTAAAAGTATATTTTTAATTTCATGAATTATTTTCTCCACATTGTAAAAATTTGCCTTGCTGGTAGGGATGTCTGGTTATCTTTGGGACAGTTGATGGATGTCCAAGATATCCCGAGTTGTCTTTGGCATTACCAAATATCTTGGCAATGTTTCCTTTCACCACAACACATTTTAGAAATGTTTCCAAGATATTGAATATTTTTGTGGATGGCCAGTAGTTCTCACTATACCTGAAATGCTATTGGGGATGAGGATAATGGGTTTGAGGATTGGGAACATTTTTGTGGAAAACAGATTGAAGCCTTTGAAAAATTATTGTTGTTCTTGAAAATATTTTGCAGATCAACATAAATAAGACTGAAAGCCTTTTTGTAACAACTTCCTTTTTCCTCTCAAATCATTTATGCATGAATTCTTCTTTTAAAGCATGCAAATGCTTATCATTTTACTTTCAGCTTTCTAATGAAAGGGAGAGGTGGAGAAAGTAAATGACATAACCATCTGACATGGATATACCATTGGCTAAAATAGAAGAACCTGGTAACACAACATGCAAATCCTATTTTTTCGTTATTTTTTATAAATTTCAGATGGCTACCAACAAGAGACTCTTTCTAGGGACCATAGGACATACTTGGATCATACAAGAAATTCATAGAGAAAAGGTTGCAGGAAAATAAGATCTAGGTTTTTGGTCAGCATTTAAGGAGAAAAAGATGCAATGTATGGGATTATAAGCAGTATATTTACAAAGGAAATCAATGTCTTTTGAATAAAATAATGTTTGTATTGTAATGAACTAACTTCAACATTTATAAATAAAAACAAACAAACTGAAATAGATTTCACATTCACTTAATAGCAGATTATAATTTAGTTTACAATGGAGACATAGAAAAGATTGCAATTTTAATCTCTAACCTGTTTGAGCATCAAACTAACAATTGTTAGCTCCCATTTTGGCATAGGCAGGGAGGATGTTGGCAAAAGTGGTTGAGTCTATCTTTACACCAACCAGCTGCATTTTTCTAGAAGTCTTCAAGGCCTTCTCAACAAGCCCATTTTGTGCATATCCTATAACCATTGCAGTCCAATAGGTGACATCTTGTCGTGAAGTTTTATCAAATAATTTAATTACCTTGTGCACGCTTCCATGTTCTACATACATTTCTATCAACACATTCCCAACTACAACATTTGAAAAAAATCCACTTCTGATTATGCTTTGATGGATGTCCATACTTTGTTCTAAAGCTCCCATTTTGGCATGTATGCTGGGAAGATGGTGGCAATGGTTGCCCAGTTTGGGTTAATACTAGGGCTCTACACCAACCAATTGCTTCTTCAACAAGTCCATTTTATAGCATAACTTGATATCATCAAAGTCCATGAAACCACGTGTCATTGAAATATGTTGAAAAATAGTTTATGTACCTTCAACGTGATTCCATATTTCACATACATGTTTATCAAGGCATTCACACTTACATCATCTAACATATATCTACTTTCAACTAATCTTTGATGGATTTCCATCCCCTATTCCAAATCTATCACTTTGGTAGAGGTTGAGAGGATGCTTGCAAACGTTGTGGAGTTCACCTTCAAGCCTGCCAATTGTAGTTTCTTGAAACTTTGCAAGGCCTCTTCAGAAAACCCCTTGTGTGCATATCCAAAAACCATTGCAATCTAAGAGATCACATTTTTTTGAGACATTTTTTTAAACATCTTGTGTGCTTTGTGTATGATTCCATGTTTTGCATAAATGTATGCCACAACACTTATAACTACATCTGATATATGTTCGCTCTATATTACTTTGAATATCCATACCGTGATCCAATGATACTCTTATGGCATACGCTGGGAGGCTGCTAGTAAATGTTGTTGCATTTGGCTTTAAACCTGCTAATTTTAGTTTCTTAATGCCTCCAAAGTCTTCTCAATGAACTCATTTTGTGTGGACCCTAAAACCATAGCATTCCATAAGACCGCATTTGAATAAGGCATTTCTTTCAGAAGGCTTCAAGCCTAGTTGAAAACACCATGTTTTGCATATCCATTAATCATGGTATCGTGCATATTCTCCTTCCTCACACACCAACCATCCCCCACTGTAGTTGAATGGCCAACCTAATTTCCTTCACCATGAAAAACCCATTTATCCTTTACTCTGTCCCAAGTGGCCAAGCAACTACATGGAACCCCACAGGAAACACTTCCCAACACATAATTCCACCCGTAGTAACTCATAAAATCCCCAATCGACGGGTGCAATAGACCTACATCTGTGGTGCCCATGACATCCACTAGGCAGAAGAAGCTCTGAGTTAGATTGATCATGTGGCTTCCACAAAACCTTAGATTGATCATGCGGCTTCCACAAAACCTAAAAAACACTGGCAGCTAACCCAGAAGCAAAATGCCAAAGAAATAAAATCTTCATTAAATATACATCTATATAAAAATGTTGTTGATCTAATGCATTAGGGCATCAAATAAAATGTTACCTGCTAGTTGATAAGCTCAATAAAATCGCATGGTACATTAGGGTTTTTGTGCCGACAATCCAAATGTTGTAATGATGGTGGCACCATACAAATGATTAAAATCATTCCAAATAATGAGTTGAAAAAAATAAAAAAATAAATTTATAAATTAAAAACTAAAAAGATTGGTTTGGATGTTCTCTTACATAATTCAAGGCCACTAAAAAATGGCACAGTTTCGTACTAACCCTCCTCACACTCAAGGCCACCTACAAATCCAGTGTAAATTTTCTACAAAATTACAACAAAAAAATTGAATATTTTCTAATGAAATCTATATTCATGGGTTGCAGGCCACCAAACATATAGATTGGAGTTAAAATATCCACCAAATGCAATACAAGTCTACAAGATCTGAGATAAACAAGCACCAACCTATGACTAGATTATTCCAACATAAATGATAAAAAATAAGGTCTCTAGAGATTGGAGAGTGAGAGTGGGGATTACAAAACTAGAGTAAAATAGCGGGAGAAATAGTAATGGGATTTTTACATGATGTGGCTGGTTTTGGGGTTTGTTTTTTTATCAAATTTAACTTTGCAAATCTTTATTGAAAAAATTCCCTCCCAAAATGATGTCTGGTTAAATAACAATAGACTTTATTTTATTGCTTTATGAAAAATTGAGATCTCATTTAGTAATACAAATAAATAAGCTTCCCCTCCTAAAGACCATTGTCTATAGAGCACCGAAACTACCCCATTTAATGTAATTAATAATTAATTAAAATTGTTATGTTCATTATATTTCAATTTTTAAGTAATTTTTTTTAATTAATTAATAATTATATTAAATGTTACAATTTGGGGTGTTGTGTAGACATTGTCTATGCAACACCAAAAATTATCATTTTTTAATTAATTAATTAAAAATTAAAATTAATTAAGTAAAAATTGAAATATAATAAATATAACATTTGTTATTAAATTAATAATTAAAATAAATTGACTAATTATTTAATTTAAGGAAAAAAATCAAATCAAAGCTACACAATTTTAGTTGTTAATTGAAGTACCCTGCAGAGCTTTAAATGCTTCCCCTCTTGATAGCTACCATAGTATAGTAACCAATCTACTACCACAAATAACACCTTAAAAAACCTTGATAATGTCTATGAATTATCTGCACCTAATCTATATAAATTCTAATTGCAAAATGCTTAGATGAATTTTAAATATAGTTACCATTTAGAGATATTGGCAAATAGTCACTAGAATAATGTTCCCACAATAAGTCTATTGGCGAACACACATTATTGGTGAAATGCAACTTCTAAGAATATAAGTATATGATATTATCAAATGTTAATGTGTAAAGGAGTATTAATCATTCATTTAGTCATTTTTATTAGGGTAACTAATTATTTAGTCATTTTAGTTGTGATTTTACCCGATGACCAAATTGGTCATTTATTTAGTCATTTATATTTGTAGAACAGGATCAGTTTTAGTCACGTGACTAAAAAATGGTAAAACATGATCAGTTTTAGTCACGTGACTAAAAGTTTTAGTCACCTGGTCATTTATTTGCCCAAATTCTACTAGTGCACCTTAAGGAACCAACTCCATTCAAGGATGCACTATCTCATTTCCTTTCCAACTTCTCCCTCTCTGAAATGGAAGGTTTACAATTTGGTTTATCTAGATAGTGTACCCTCCTAGGCAACCTAGTGTACCCAGTGCCTCCACCACATCAAAACTCAAACTAGACTTCACGCCCTGATCCTAACACCTTAGATCATCTCAACATGGTACATTTTTCATGTTACAACTTCCCATTCACTCCTATCCACTCATCCTTCACCATTCTTCTACTATAGCCTTTCTAGGCCTATCTAGTAGCCCTTCAAACCTTGAAATCAACAATTCATTCATAATATCCCCAAACAACCTAGCAATGTTTTTACACTTTCAAATACCCTTTTCAGAGTTACTACCTTGTATATAAACCTCTTGTAACATTCTACACTTCTCTTCCTCTTCTTCTTCTTATTCTCATATTTCTTGGCTTTGACTGCTAAATCCTTTGTGGGCTTGAACATCACTTTCTTTGCTTTTCTATGCTTTGGAGAAGCCTTTACTTCATTCTCTCCTTTCATACCATCTGCTTTAACAGTTGTGGAAGCCCTAGAATCTTTTAATGGAGCCATGGATTTTATGCTTGTATGAACAACTGATTGGAATTTTTTGTAGGTTAAGTTTCTTAGAATTCTCAAATGCACAGGTATGGGATTGGATTGTATACAAGGCTTGATTTAAAGCATTGTTTGTGGGTAATTAAGAGCATACATACAAGGATTTTTCACCGGCTCCCAATATCTTTTGAAGAGATTGTGGGCTTGTGTGGAATTGAATGTTGTGTACCTTTTATGGATTTTGGTCCTATGTTGTTGCGTTGGGAGGGATGGCATTTAATGCAAGAGAATTTTTGGGCAGATAGTTTTGTTTGTGAGATATCAAATCAGTAATGTTTTGAGATTTGAAATGGCTAGGTGTATTTATGAGCAAGTTGGGTCGATGATTTTAGTTGACAACACATTCTTGGTCGATGTCAGAACTCAAAGTGTTCCTCAGTTCAAACGACCAACGTTGCATATCTTTCCAACCGTTAGTCGTAGCATCAAACCATCTATTCCAACAACTCCGAATGGTGGTGTAAATGCTAGTGGCCACCTCGTTCACCACACATAGTCATTCGAACCCCGCCGACGACTCCGGGCCGAAGTGTCCCTCAAGGTCCCTTCAGCATGAAATCAGTGATGTTTACAGGGTCATATCTCGGAGCTCATGCTAGGTAGCATTGATTTGTTAGGTGCTACGGGACCGTGTTGTCGAGGCCTACAATAGCATGTCTCCATTTTTAGAGATTCAAGTTCATTTAAATTTGGCACCACATTCTCAGTCAATGTCAAAACTCAAAGTGTTCCTTAGTTCAAAAGGCCAACATTGCGTATCTTTCCAACCATTGGTCGTAGCATCAAATCGTCTATTCCAATAGCTCCAAATGCCTGGGTAAACTCTAGGGGCAATCTTGTTCGCCACACACATTCGTTTGATCCCTATCGACGACTCCAGGTTGAAGTGTCCCTCAAGGTCCCTTCAGCATGAAATTAGCGATATTTATGGGGTCATATCTCAGAGCTCGTGCGAGGTACCATCGATCCATTAGGTGCTATGGGACCATGTTGCTGGGGCCTATAATAGCCTATCTCAGTTTTCAGAGATTCAAGTTCATTTAAATTTGGCAACACATTCTCGATTGATGTCAAAACTCAAAGTGTTCCTCAGTTCAAATGGCCAACATTGCGTATCTTTCCAACCGTTGGTCGTAGCATTGAACTGTTTGTTTAAACAACTTTGAATGGCTAGGCAAACTCTAGTGGCCACCTCGTTCACCACACACAGTCGTTCGATCCTTGTCGACGACTCCAGGCCGAAGTGTCCCTTAAGGTCCCTTCAGCATGAAATCAGTGATCTTTACAGGGTCATATCTTAGAGCTCGTACAAGGTAGCATCAATCCATTAGGTGCTACGGGACCATGTTGCCAGGGCCTACAATAACCTATCTCAGTTTTTAGAGATTCAAATTCATTTAAATTTGGCAACACACTCGGTCGATGTTAGAACTCAAAGTGTTCCTCAGTTCAAACAGCCAACATTGCGTATCTTTCCAACCATTGGTCGTAGCATCGAACTGTTTGTTCCAACAACTTCGAATGGTCAGGTAAATGCTAGTGGCAACCTCATTCACCACACACAATCATTTGATCCCCGCCGACGACTCCGTGCCGAAGTGTCCCTCAAGGTACCTTCAGCATGAAATCGATGATATTTATGGGGTCATATCTCAGAGCTTGTGTGAGGTAGCATCGATCCGTCAGGTGCTACAAGATCATGTTGCCGAGGCCTATAATAGCCTATCTTAGTTTTCATACATTCAATTTGGTTTAAATTTGGCAACATATTCTCGATTGGTGTCAGAACTCAAAGTGTTCCTCAGTTCAAACGACCAACATTGTGTATCTTTCAAACCGTCGGTCGTAGCATCAAACTGTCTATTTCCACAGCTCCAAATGGCTGGGTAAACACTAGGGGAAACCTCGTTCACTACACACAATTGTTCGAACACCACCGATGAATCTGTGCCGAAGTGTCCCTCAAGGTCCCTTCAACATGAAATCAATGATCTTTACGGGGTCATATCTCGAAGCTCGTACGAGGTAGCATCGATTCGCCAAGTGCTATGAGACCATGTTGTGGGGGCCTACAATAACCTTTCTCAGTTTTTAGAGATTCAAGTTCGTTTAAATTTGGCAACACATTCTCAGTCGATGTTAGAACTCAAAGTGTTCCTAAGTTCAAACGGCCAACGTTGCGTATCTTTCCAACCGTTGGTCCTAGCATCGAACCGTCTTTTCCAATAGCTTTGAGTGGTTGGGTAAACACTAGTGGCAACCTCGTTCGACACACATAGTCGTTCGATCACCGCTGATGACTCTGGGCCGAAGTGTCCCTCAAGGTCCCTTCAGTATGAAATCAATGATCTTTACGGGGTCATATCTCGAAGCTTGTACAAGGTAGCATCAATTCATCAGGTGCTACAAGATTGTGTTGCCAGCGCCTACAATAGCATGTCTCAGTTTTCAGAGATTCAAGTTTGTTTAAATTTGGCAACACATTCTCGGTTGATGTCAGAACTCAAAGTGTTCCTCAGTTCAAATGGCCAACGTTGTGTATCTTTCCAACCGTCGGTCATAGCTTTGAACCATCTGTTACAATAGCTCTGAATGGTCAAGTAAATGCTAGTGAAAACCTCATTCGGCACACACAGTCATTTGATCCCCGCCGATGACTCCAGGTCGAAGTGTCCCTCAAGGTCCCTTCAGCATGAAATCAATGATCTTTATGGGGTCATATCTCAAAGCTCATGTGAGGTAGCATTGATCTATTAGGTGCTACGAGACCGTGTTGCTGAGGCCTACAATAGCCTATCTCATTTTTTAAAGATTCAAGTTCATTTAAATTTGGCAACACATTCTTGGTCGATGTCAAAACTCAAAGTGTTCCTCAGTTCAAACGGCTAATGTTGCGTATCTTTTCAATCATCAGTCGTAGCATTGAACCATCTGTTCCAACAACTCCAAATGGCCAGGTAAACACTAGTGGCAAGCTTGTTTGCCACACATAGTCATTTGATCCCCGCCGACGACTCCATGCCAAAGTGTCCCTCAAGGTCCCTTCAACATGAAATTGGTGATCTTTACGGGGTCATATCTCAAAGCTCGTGCAAGGTAGCATCGATCCATCAGGTGCTACGAGACCATGTTGTCGGGGCCTATAATGGCCTATCTCAATTTTTAGAGATTTATTTTTTAAAAAATTTGGCAACACATTCTCCGTCGATGTCAGAACTCAAAGTGTTCCTTAGTTAAAATGACCAACATTGCGTATCTTTCCAACCGTCAGTCATGGCATCACACCATGTGTTCCAACGTCTCTGAATGGCCAGGTAAATGCTAGGGGAAACCTCATTCACCACACACAGTCATTCGATCCCTACCAACGACTCCAGGCCGAAGTGTCCCTCAAGGTCCCTTCAACATGAAATCAGTGATCTTTACGGGGTCATATCTCAGAGCTCATGCGAGATAGCATCGATCCGTTACGTGCTATAGGACCATGTTGCGGGGCCTACAATAACCTATCTCAGTTTTAAGAGATTCAAGTTTGTTTAAATTTGGCAACACATTCTTGGTCGATGTTAGAACTCACAGTGTTCCTCAGTTCAAACGGTCAACATTGCGTATCTTTCAAATCATTGGTTGTAGCATCAAACTTTCTATTCCAATAGCTCTAAATGGCTGAGTAAATGCTAGGGGAAACCTAGTTCGGCACACACAGTTGTTCGAACACCGCTGACGACTCCGGGCTGAAATGTCCCTCAAGGTCCCTTCAACATGAAATCAGTGATCTTTACGGGGTCATATCTCAGAGCTCGTGTGAGGTAGCATCAATCCACTATGTTCTATGGGACCATGTTACCGAGGCCTACAATAGCCTATCTTGGTTTTAAAAGATTCAAGTTTGTTTAAATTTGGCAACACATTCTTGGGCGATGTCAGAACTCACAGTGTTCCTCAGTTCAAACAGCCAACATTGCGTATCTTTCAAACCGTCAATCGTAGCATCAAATTGTCTATTCCAACAACTCTAAATGGTTGGGTAAACGCTAGGGGAAACCTTGTTCAGTACACATAGTCATTCAAACACCACCGATGACTCTAGGCCGAAGTGTCTCTCAAAGTCCCTACAACATGAAATCAGTGATCTTTACAAGGTCATATCTCAGAGCTCGTGCAAGGTAGCATCAATCCATTAGGTGCTACGAGACCATGTTGTCGAGGCCTACAATAGCCTATCTCGGTTTTCAGATATTCAAGTTCATTTAAAATTGGCAACACATTCTCAGTCGATGTCAGAACTCACAGTGTTCCTCAGTTCAAATGGCCAACATTGCGTATCTTTCAAACCATCGGTCATAGCATCGAATTGTCTATTCCAATAGCTCTGAATGGTTGGGTAAATACTAGGGGAAACCTCGTTCAGAACACATATTCGTTCAAACACCACCGACAACTCTGGGCCGAAGTGTCCCTCAAGGTCCCTTCAACATGAAATCATTGATCTTTACGGGGTCATATCTCAAAGCTCATGCGAGGCAGGATTGATCCATTAGGTGCTACAGGACCGTGTTGTCGAGGCCTATATTAGCATGTCTCGATTTCACAAATTCAAGTTCATTTAAATTTGGCAACACATTCTCGGTCGATGTTGAAACTCATAGTGTTCCTCAATTCAAATGGCCAACATTGTGTATCTTTCAAACCGTCGGTCGTAGCATCAAACCGTCTGTTCCAACAGCTTTGAATGGCTGGATAAATGCTACTGATAACCTTTTTTGGCACACACAGTCGTTCAAACATCGCCGACCACTCTAGGGTGAGCAATAGGATGAGTGCAAATATGTATTTAGATGCAAAAGGGCTTGTGGTCCACTTTGAAATTTGATCATGTATTTGGATCATGGAATGTTATTTGGATCATGTATTGATCATATTGTAACCCAATCTTAAATGTAAGCCTTAATGGCACTAAGAAGCCTAAAAGGTACCTAGGGGTCACTACGAATGGTTATGTATTGATCCTAGGTTAGGGGTTGATGGAAATAACCTATAAGGGTCTATAAATATGTACTAAGGCTATTAGAGGCTTTACATAGTGTTAAAAGCACTAAATGTGAACAATCTTGTAAATTGCCTATATTGGCAATATAAGCCAAATAGGGCTTAATTGGAGTCAGTAGGGGTTAGTAGGAAGTATAAGTTAGTTTGGTTTGTAAAGGTTGTCTCTAAAACTTTTATAAGTAGTTAGAGTGGGCAAAGGGTGTTGGGTTGTCGAGTTGACAAATTTTTTTGTCAACTTGACAACTAATTCTAGTGTTTGTCATTAATAATCAGTCAGTTAGGGGACAATTAGAAGTTAGTTTGTAGGTTCCAGTCAGTCTTTTGGAAGATTAGAGTCTTTTTGGAAGGGATCCACATGAGTGGACATCACGAGAATGTTGTTGATCTGAAGTGGATCGAGTTTGTATTATCTTGAATCAATAAAATCAAAATTTCTCTACACATTGGTATTGCACTGGCCTACGAGTACAGTCAACAATAGTGAACTATTGAACTTGATCTGAATGTGATCATTGTTTAGTTTGATGTAGGAACATTTATTTGCATTTTTTTTGACTTGTCTATAATATCTTTTCATTACCTTCATCACTGACAACACCAAGGATTTAACTGGTGTATTGACAGTGACTGGTATAGGGGTACAGTCAGTAACTAAGGGACCTCATAGTACTATAACCACAGGACCCCAAAACATCAAGGAAAAACAAAACAACCGCCTTCAAATGAGCCAAGGCATTATTATTGAGCATCTCGATGGTATTCTTGTGCTCCAAGGGGTGGTCCAAAATACCAGGGGTATCAATAACCTGATACCTCAAGTACTTATAATTAGAATGCCTGACAAACAAAGACTTAGTAGTAAAAGCATAAGGTTGCACATCCACATCCGCACTAGTAATCTTATTAATAAAAGAACTCTTGCCAACATTAGGGTACCCACAGATCAAAATAGGCCTAATATTTGGGTCAATAGACGACAACCTTGCCATATGCTGCCTCACCTATTCGAGGTCATGTCTTTATATTGTGATTGTCCCATGGAATAGGTAACACACCAATGAATATAAATATTTGATTCCACGTGATCTTGGATAGTTTGTGACGTAGAAATATTGCCTTATATTATATTTATACATTTCTGCATTCATTTCATTACTTTTTTTATTATTATAGTCAAGGAATTGACTGTTATTGAGGACAGTGACTGGCATTTGTAGCACAATCAACAAGTTAAACATACATCAATAAACATACAACCATAACTATAAGGCATGGGAAATTTACAAAGCATAAGACATCCACATAAACATAAATCAGTATACATCAATACACCAAACACATGAATTGCATACCTAAAACATAAAAAATATATATTCGTAGGGCATGAAGCCAAATATAAATGTCCAATAATGTCATACATTGAATATATTCAATACAGTTAAACTGGCTTCCTCAAAGCCAAATAGATGTACAATGTATCACTTATAGAATATAAAAAAAATATGTCCACTAATTCCATATAGGCATACAATCCATATCCCTAATCTAGTCCTTTCCCGCCAGGGGAAGAAAACAAATCCTGAGTTGTCTTCGATCGTCCCGTCGATGGAGATGCAGTGGATGCTGTAGTCTTCCAAGTGCGCTCACTCATCCTCTTGTCTAGAATATTTTGTAGCTCGAGCTGATAAAAAAAATTAAGCATCAATAACTAATATACATCAAAATTGAATTATACAATGACATAAAATTGAATATTCGCTTACCGCTAGCAAATAGTCACTATGTTCATCCATTGAAGGTGCATGCTGGCGATCTGGAGTAATAAGTCCCTACAACAATGATCAAAATAATAATTAAAATACATATATGATTATCATTATAAAATTCAATACTCAATACAAATTAAAATAACAATTAAAATTAAGTGAGCTCTTTCATACCTCAATCAGTGCTTCAGAACTAGCTACTGCTGCAGCTACTCCACGATCTAAAGTATCACAAATAGAAGGAGGAGTCTCGGATGTCAATAACTGAAAATGAAACAAAAGAAGTATTATGCAGTTATCAAGATTACATATATTTTTTACGACATTAATAATGAGTAAATGATACCTTCGTGAAGGTTCCACTGCGTCCTTCGGTGTGTGGTGTCGATGTCGAAGCTTCAACATTGAACTAGTGCACATGTACATGAAAAATTATAAGATAACCATTCATATAAGAATGCACTACTGACATGTTAATTATAATGCATTATTACATATATACCTATGGACTCAATGGTGATGTCACAAAGCCAGGTGAAAGAATATGATCATCGTGCCTCTGGATTTTGATCATAATTTGTCTATTAATTTAGTTATTCATTAATTTATTAATTAAATATAATCAAGTAAATCAAAGTAACATGCAAATAAAGATACCTCAAGGAAAGTGGCATGATGCCCTTCATTGTCTGTTGTGAACGTCGATGATCCACCAGTGAACGTCTAATGCACATGCACAATAAGTTATGATACAATTATTCATATAATTATATAATAATCAAATATATTAATTAAAATATTTTATTCGATACATACTAATGGAATTGATGTCGATGTGTAGAAGGGGACATGAGGATCATTGCCACTGCCACTGCCACCGCCATTGACACTCTTGCCCTGAATTTTCATCATAATCAATAGATACTAAATTAATTAGTTATTCTTTTATAAATGAAATATGGTCAAAGCAATTTAATGAACTTGGAAATATTTACCTGTGTGTCTATGCCAAATGTCATATTTAGAAAATTACCAGTCATCATTCCAGGATCCTCTTCCTATCTCTCGACAGTACCAAATGTGCACAAGCATCCACATGAACAAAAAATATGCCCCCTCGAAGATTGACCATGCCACCCTCAACTAAAGGAGTGACACACTGAATGAGTGTCTATGTCAAAGCACTAATTGTGCCTAGTGTGTCTGCCTCTACATGTTCTTTCACAAAGGAAGGAATAGTAACATGATCATCCTGTTGCTTGCGAATAGGAACCCTAGGTGCGTTAGGGTCACGATGTGCCCCCACTCTATCAAATGATGACCCCCCTCCTCTGCCCTGAGAATCTAGATAGTCAAAATAATTTGGCACCTCCTTGAGTACAAACTCGCAATAGAGTTTCCTCAAAAAATATATAGGAACCTCATGATTGTTATAGGGAGGAAAATCAAAGACCATCTGCCATCTCTCCCAAAAATTGTTTTTAATGTCTTCATTTAAGCACCAATGAATTGGGAACCTCCTTGTTGTAGTTCTAAGAGTATCTGCATCCCCTAGTTTTTTAAATAGCTTGCAAATGTCATCTTTTGTGATTTTTTTCTTTTTTATGTCCGCATAAGATAATTTATTTGCATAATATTATTTTTGTTCTTCTCTTTTATCCTGCCATAAATTAATTTGCCCACTAACTGAGCTTACGTGGGTCAATATTACTTCCAATGATTTCGTAAGTCTTTCCCTTCCAGGATTTGTACCACTAGAATCTTTTAACCTCGTAATTAAAGATTCTAATTCTTTTTTCCCTCTTTCAATTTGGTTCATAAAATTTTCTTGTGTCCTAGGAGAAGGTTTCTCGATTGGTGGAGGCAATTGAGGTTCATTTTCTTCATTTTTTTCTTGATGAGGAGATTGAGGGTTTTGGTTGAGGGAGATTATTTCTTCTTGGAAATTAAAAAAACTAGATTTTAAAATCTTCATTACACACAAATTTTAACAAAAACAAATTTTAACAAAATAAATTGCTACAAAACTAAAATTTTAAAACAAATAAGAGGCATGGGTTGTAAAAACACTTACCTCTTCTTCCAGATTGAACTTGACGACGTTGTGGAGCCATTTGATGGATGAATGAATGAAAACTATGGATTCACCAAGCCCAAACAAGACTGCGTGCACGCTTGGGAAGGTTCATTTTGCTGCAAATGTGGGTTTGAGGAAAGCAAAATGAGCTTTCCAACCCGCAACAAATACTAAATATTCTTTTTTCAAAGCACATGCATGCTATAGGGCGCACACAGTATGCTTTAGATTGCCCAAGCCTAAGGCTTGGGCAACCCAAGCCATAGGGTGTGCACCACTAAAGGGTGTGTGCCCTATAGGGTACATGCCCTTTAGTGCATACGCACTATGCTTGATGGGGTACCAAAAAGCAAAGTGGCACCTTTTTGGTCCCCCATCTTTGTGCATATACCCATATGTCATGTGTGAAAATTTTGGGGCTTAATCCTAATGTGGTCCAAGTTGAGTTGATTCCCTTTTCTTTGGTGCATTTACATTTTCACATGGAGGTTGCATGACCCACAATGATGAGCTTTTATTTTAGAGAAATGCTTGAATTAGATGGTGTCTTCCAAGATTTCTAGTTGCATGACTACCATACTGAAGTAGATTGGGATTTTCTATAATCTTCTCTTCCCAGGTTGTGATCTCCCATTTTTCTTTTTCTTTTCCTTGTAAATTTTATTTGGAACAAGAGTTTTGGATTTGTCTCTCCACAGGTGCAAAATCCTAGAAGTTGCCAAATATGTGGATATAACTACAAGCACCCCAAGGCCAATACATAGTTAAAATGTCACTTGACATATTTTTAGGTATTTTATTTTCCTACTCTCCTAACTCTTCCGAGAGTGTGTGATGTTTCCACCTAACAGTGGTTTGGTTCTTTTTATTTCCTATGTTATTTATTCAAACAAAGTGCCAAGTTTCATGTCTGTAGGAGTTTTATGCAAAGGAAAGGAATGAAAAAGGAGCAGTCCCCACATATTTGACACGTGTCCTAAATAAAGCATCACAATAGGAGTATTGGTTTTAAAGTAGTTAAATCCATGATGACAAATAGTGGTGGCAAGATCTCAATTATGATAGACATGGCTTACACCTAAAAAATTGCAACTCTACATGATGGGTTTTCTCTACATGCTACTATAAGAAAAAAACTATTACAGTCGATGGGAAATATTTACTAAGGATTACTCTTATCTAAGGGGGAAAGATTTGAAGTTTAAGGATTCTAAATTTTACCCAAGAAGGAAGACTATTGTATTTTAGTGTTTTATGCTAAGACTTGAGATATTGCTTGACTTTAATTCTCACTTGTTTGGTTTGAAAAAGACATATTAGATTGTGCTTCGATAAGCCTTGTGGTGGCTTTGATTACTAAATACATCTAGGATTCTATGTCATGTGAGTAGATTATCTTGTTCTTAGCCTTAAACTCTTATGATTCTTGTTTGCAAACTTATATTATTGGATCACGTACATTACTCTTTTAGTATTATCTATCATCAAGTGATTGGAATTACATCATGCTTGTGCTAGGAAATGAAATGGAACTAAGTACATAAATATAGTTTGTATAATATTTGCATTGCTTGTCGAGCTTAAGCAATTTCTTCTCATAGAGTGATTTGAATATTGTAGCATGTGTCTTTGACCCTTTTCACTTTGTTCTCACTTCAACAATGAAGAGACAATGGTGTTTTATGCTCAATCTTTGTAAGTTTTTCTTATTTTTGTTATCTTATCTCAAACTTGGAAATATTTGAAGTTTGTCTGAAGTATTCTTGAATGTTCAGTTGCATCACCTTAGAATTAGATTTATATATCAATACCTTCTCTCTCCTTTCCTCAAAAATAAGATTATGAATATTTGTCTCCCAATCATGGAGGTTGTTTAGTGTCCAACATTATGTCCCCCAGTTACTGAACTTCCCATGAGGATTGTAAACTTCCTTACTGTAAAACCTTGGATCAACACATTACATTTAAACTATGAATGGTTTACACAATTAGAGATAACAAACTATGGGCCCAAACAAGACATGCAACCTCATTCAAAAATCCAATACCCATCAACATTAGAAACCTTCTGGAATTGAAAAGGTAACTCACCAAAATAGACATCATATTAGAAAAATATTAGTCTTGTAAGTCTCAATGGCACACATATCCAAGTATAATACCCCTTATGAGAATGAACACTAATGAAGATCTCATCTAATAATCAAAATATAATCAATAGCTCCACTTATGCCAAGGATATGGAAAAAATGGCTAAAAAAGCTTTGTAACCACCACTACCAACTCCACATCCTTTAAAAGAGAGCCATCATAACTAGTATTACAATTCAATGAAATAATACTAATAATTCCATCTAAGAGGGCATTTGAGTACTATCTCTAAGGTGTTTGGAGACATGACATAAAGTATATATTAGGAATGCAATTAAATATCACACTATCCTAATATTCTTCCATGTAATAGTATATATTGCACTGATATCTATATGAACCATAAAATACATCAAGTAAATTCTATCTTGGGAGCAATTAGAGAAAGGTTTCAAGGTCTTAATTACTATATACATTACATCTCATGACGAAGAGATCAATCATCTTCTCCTACAACATGCCTTTGCTAATTATATATTGTCTACGATTTGTCTTTAACTTCTCGAATAAAAATTCAATCAAAACTTTAAAAAACATTTGATTCCTAAAATTGTCCAATATTGCTCACAATTCTCTAATTTTGGGGATGTTACCTCATGTATGATCATGTAGAAGTTCTAGTTGTGAAGATTCAACAATATATTAAATGATTAAGTAAAAGTTTAAACTTTGGGAGGAAATGGTTAATATTAGTATTCACACACTTCATAAAATAAAGATAAAATAGGAAACACTACATTCAAATGACATTTAAAATTGGTTATACCCTTGTTATTATATGGACCTGGGTCTATTGTATGCCTTCATGTTGCCCTAGATTCTTGTTATGAGGTTCTTGAGTACATCATAATAGTTACGGGTCCAAGAAAGGAAAATGCCACCCTCACAATTGGACACAATTAAACCTAGAAAAAATGTAAGATGAACTGAATTAGTTTTAACAAGTGTAATTACTTATTTTTAGATTTCTAAATTTTAATATCATGACTTTAAACTAAATCAATTGAATGTGATTTTAATTGTAAGAATCATATTTTTCCTCAACACATTAAATAATCAAAATAATTTTGAAATTTTATGGATGAATTTCTAACAATAATATTCTATTAAAATAAAAAACATAAATTAAATAAAAAAGTAGTACTGTTGGAGCTAATACCCATAGAATTCAAAATTTGGAGGGGATTATAAATAAATGAGGAATACCTCAACCACTTAGTCTCACATGAATGTTTGTCTCCTTTTACGAAAATTTTTCTTCCTTCTATTTTTGTCTTGTTTTCCTTTCTCGATGCATTTTCTATCACTATTTTTGTTGATTGTTTCCCTTAAGATTTCTTTTTCATTTGATAATTTTTTTTGCTGTAGTTTTTTTAGCATGCACGCTGGTCCTATTTTTTTTTTTTCTGCACATTTTAAATCTTGTGTTATGTTTTTATGTCATTTTGGTGCAGTTATGTTTAAATTGTTCTTTATCGCCTGTTATATGATGTGAACAACCAGTGTCTATGATCCATTCTGATTTCTTTTCTACATGAGAGACCAAAGCCTTTTCTTCATGAATAGGACTCTCATCTTTGATAACAATAAACTTAATCTCATCATTACTTTTTACTGATTCATTATCAAAAGCTCCATCACTAGCATAATAACATTCTTTTTGATATTTGGATTTGTACTGTTTGGGATAATTCTTAGGAACTCTGGGAGGACATCTGGAAGAAAAATGACCTATCTTATTACATGAAAAACATTTCAAAGGTAGCTCACCTTCGTACTTTCCTTTAACTCTATTCTCTCTTTTTGAGACCATAGCAACAAGCTCATTCAACTTCGTTTCTTCTTCTTCCATCTCTACCTATTCCTTCGCAAATTCTACAAGACTAGCATTAGTGTCATTTCTACTGGTACTTCCAACATTCTTAATCATCTTATAATCCTTATGAACAATTAATTTAATGTAGATTCTATTTGAGGTAAATATTCTTGTAATCTTGAAGTTTCAAATGTAGATAACTTACCAATCAAAATCTCCCTTGTAAACCCCTTAGTGAGCAGTATAATCTCCTCAATTTCCATCAACTTGGTGTCATATGCTAGTGTCAAGGATCTCATAATATTTGTAATGATTTCATCTTCTATAATTGTTCCTCCTAAATTTTTGATGCCAGTAACAACCTATGTTACCCTTTCAACATATGATCTTCTTGCATCTTCTGTTAGGATTAGGTAATACTGAGAGGGGGGGTGAATAAGTATTACAAAACTTTGATCTTTTCAAATTTAAACAATTATTAAAAATCCAAAGTAATGCAAAAATGAAAAGAACATATAAGCATAACACATTACTCATTACACCATGATTTGTTCTCGAGGAAACCCTGGCTAAAGGGAAAACCCTGGTGGGGATGGTACCCACAAATATGCACTAAAATATAAGATCCCTATTAGGAGATCTAGCCATGTTAGGAGATAATTGTTACATAGTATATTTCCTTGTTAGAGGAATACAAAACCCTATTAGGGGTATACCAAACACCTGGTTAAAGGTGGTGAGCACAATGCTCTTACAATTAGTTCTTGTCTCAAAAGAGTTCACAAAAGAGGAACAATACAAGCACTTATCTTGCTTAGATAGTTCCAGTTATAGCTTGGCCTCTTACTAATCTCACATTTGATATCTGCTCTTACATTCACAAACTTACTCCATCATCATAATCATAACCATACTTTGATTTCACAAAAGAAATCTATACTTATACAAAATCAGCCTTCAAGTCGGCTTCACAAATACCATACAAAACATATCAATAACTTGTGCAAATGATAATTATGGAGTCAGCAATCTTATATTACCAAAGAGTCATAGATATACTTTATTCACTTTTCTTAGCATGTTACCATAACCACTATGCTCTCCTTAATCTTCGCAACTATTCATATACCCTGTTACACTATTTTACTATCTTCACATACCTTCCGAACACTATATCTCACAGATCTGGTAACCAAAACTTATGCGCTTTTAAATAAAGCATTTATACATCCCAAAATACCTCTAGTTAACTTCACAAGCCATAATACCTCATATATCTTCATCGGTGATCAAAATTGTGGCACTATACCCTGTTATCCTGATTTTGGACTTAGTCATTTTCATGACTGTGATTCCAGTGGTAATATCCACAACATGTGATCACTCCAACATAAGTGTCACCATAAATGACAACCCTGAAGTGATTCCTAGTGCTCCAAAACATCACATGCCAACAATCTCTCCCTTTGGCATTGATGGCAACACTTAGAAAAATGACTAAGTGTCACAATACAACTTCCTTTTTCTTTTTCTATTTTCTATTTATTTTTGTTTCTTTTCTACATCTTTTCTTTGTTTATTACTCCTTCATATTTCTTTTTCTTCCTCATTTTTCCTTTCTCTTCCTCTCCCTTTGGCATCAATAGAAAAGGTTCTTAGCTCAATTTCCTCAAAGTAGACACAATCAATTTCAACCATGAAATAGATAGTGTCGTTATATTTTTCCACTAAATTCTCTGGAATTATGTGCCTTTTTTTTCATCTGCCTCTACAGTATATTGATCATGCCAAAAAACTCTCCATCTACCCAGTCCTTGTTCTGTCTTCTATAGTATTATGAAATCTAAAGTCTAGTGGGTTCATTGTCTCTCCATGCTCTAGGATGCATGTCATGAATGTTATGAATGATATGAATGTACATGTGAATTAGCAATGAACCAAACCTAAATGTCTTAGATTTATCCTTCTTTATAGCTTTCACATTCTCAATAAATTGTTGTGCTAGAATTTCGCAAAGATTATACTTCTTGTTCTCTTTTACCATTCTGTATGCCATCATGATGACTCTAGCAGATATAGAATTAGGTCTACTATTGTTAAATTTTTTTTAGCCTAGCAACATTGTTTCCAATCTAACATCTTGCAAATAAATATCATTTACTTTCAATAGCCCTTTTATCCCACTTAGAGTGTGTTAGGGTTTCTACCAGTTTCTTTAGGTTCTTTTCTGCTAAAGGTAGGGCTCCTTCATTGTTAGGGCATGTGATATCATGAATCAACTATGCACATATCTTAATAGGTTGTTCACCCATCCACAAAAATTGGTCATGAACTCTGCTAAGAATGATCTTAAACCATTCAACTTTCATGAATTTTGTGAGTTGGGTTAACTTAAGGATTGATTGATACTTTAGGTGCTTAAATTGTTCTACCATAGATCCATCAGCTTCAATCATATTATTCAATTCACTAAAGATGTTAACCTCCCCAATAATCTCATACTTGCAATGTATGTATGCCCTAATATCTTCTACCTGCAACACGCCTATGGGGGTTTGTGAAAACGCTCCTTCTGGATTGTCCTCGCAGGATTTGAATGGATGCCTTTTGAATTTATACCTAGGTCTTTCTACAACATCATAAATTACTAGTGTGTCCATGAATTTTTTAAGATATTAGGTCTAAATACCTTGAACATGCCTAAATTCGATGCTTTTCTTCACGCGATCACACAATCACATTTCCAGATGATTGATAACCTTCTTAACTATGTTCTCCTTAAGCACTGATCAACAAGCGGTGTAGATTTGAGGTCTTTTTAGGTCCTTTTATCCATCACACATTGAGTATGTGTATTAAAAATAGGTAGCTCAACTTTGCATGTCGTCCAATTGATAAAAATCATGAACATAGAAGATGAATCTCCAAGTATTGCACTCTCAACTATAGACTCCACAATGTCTGTACACATCATTCCTAAGCTCACATGAGCTTACTCCACATATACAGGGGCTGGATAATTTATGTTCACTGTATCCAATGCTCCCCATAAGGCCATGTGGCCTTCTAGGTGGATACCTCAAAAATAAGTCATCATGCAAAGACTCAACATCATCTACTGTCTCTCCCTGAACCAGTGCTTTGTTTAAAACATTTACTTTACATATCTCGTCATCCTCTTTGCTCTTTGATTTCTTAAAATGATTCCCAAATTCATCCATGTACTCAATAAGACTTTTACCACTGTCACCAACATTTTTCCTTATAACCATAGGAGGTGGTCCTCTTGGTTCACTAGAATTTCTTGGTCCTCTTCTATTCTCTTCTCCATTATATCTACAAAACTTTACAATCTAACCTAGATTGTTACATTTTTAACATGTAGGTGGTCTCCTTCTATCTTGATTAGTCTTTAATTTACAATACCTTATTGTATGCCCAAAGTTATTACATTTTTGACATGTGATCTTCGCTATTATTTCTTCTCTGATATAGTCTTGCTTATACTTAGACTGATCAAGTTTTCTACAATCTGCTTTCTTGTGTCCATATTCATAGCAATTAAAATAGTAATGAGTAAAGGCCTTAGAATTACCTTTACTTCTGCAATCTCTTTTCATGTGTCCAACTTTGTTGCATCTGAAACATCTACCTCTGAAGGGTCTGAACTATTCTCTAGGTTCTTCATTAGTAGGTCTCTCTTTAGGAATAGGTCTTTCCTCATTCTTGGCTTTATTTGATTCTTCCTAGGTTTTTGAACTTTCACCTTCATTGAATCCAACTCCAGTCATATCTCCTTTAGGCTTTTGTCTTTCTCTTTGTTCATCAATCTTGTAACTACTCATGTGCAACTTCTCAATGTGTAATTTGGCTTGAGTGAGTTCACCTTTAATGATCTGATTATATTTTTCCAATTCCTGATATTTACCTTTGCATTGGTCAAGTTCAGTCTTCATTTCAATTATCTTCTTGTTAGAATCTTTTAGTGACTCTTCAACTTTGTTTCTTTCATCCTTTTCATGCTGAATTTCTTTAATCATCAAAAGGTTGATTTTTTCTTTTTCTTGCTCCAGCTTCTTTACTTTGTCTGATGTGTCACTTTCTGAACCTTCTTTGATCTTATTCATAAGGTCTTGTCTCTGACTCTTTACAATCTCAAGGTGTTCTTTTAGTTTCCTCGTGAAACCTTCTGCTCTTCTTAATTTAAATTTTAGTTCACCATTCTCAGCTTTCATCTTATCCAGATCTTCAAGTGTAGCCTCAAAGTTCTCTTGCAAGAATCCTAAATCCATTCTGATCTCCCTTAAGTTGTTAGGCTTTGTCTCCAAGGGCCAATAGCTCTGATACCAATTGTTAGGATTAGGTAATACTGAGAGGGGGGGTGATTCAGTATTACAGAACTTTGATCTTTTCAACTTTAAACAATTATAAACAATCCAAAGTAATGCAGAAATGAAAAGAATATATAAGCATAACACATTACTCATTACACCATGATTTATTCTTGAGGAAACCCTAGCCAGAGGGAAAACCCCGGTGGGGATGGTACCCACAAATATGCACTAAAATATAATATCCCTATTAGGAGATCTAGCCTTGTTAGGTGCTGATTGTTACAAAGTACATTTGCTTGTTAGAGGAATACAAAACCTTGTTAGGGCTATACCAAAAACCTGGTTAAAGGTGGTGAGCACACTTCTCTTACAATTAATACTTGTCTCAAAAGAGTTCATAAAAGAGGAACAATACAATCACTTATCTTGCTTAGATAGTTCTAGTTATAGCTTGACCTCTTACTGATCTCGCATATGATCTCTGCTCTTACATTTGCAAACTTACTCCATCATCATAATCATAACTATACTTTGCTTTCACAAAAGCAATATATACTTATACAAAATTAGCCTTCAAGTCAGCTTCATAAATACCATACAAAACATATCAATAACGTGTGCAAATGATAATTATGGAGTTGGCGATCTTACATTACCAAAGAGTCAGCAATATACTTTATTCACTTGTCTTAGCACATTGCCATATCCATTATGCTCTCCTTAATCTTCGCAACTGTTCATATACCCTGTTACACTATTTTACTATCTTCACATACCTTCCGAACACTATATCTCATAGATCTGGTAACCAAAACTTATGCACTTTTAACTAAAGCATTTATACATCCCAAAATACCTCTAGTTAACTTTGCAAGCCATAATACCTCATATATCTTCATCGATGATCAAAATTGTCGCACTGTACCCTATTATCCTGATTCTAAACTTAGTCATTTTCATGAATGTGACTCCAGTGGAAATCTCTATGACATGTGATCACTCCAACATAAGTGTTTCCATAAATGACAACCTTCGAGTGATTCCTAGTGCCCCAAAACATCACATGCCGACATCTTCATGTTCTCTAACTTTTCTTTCCATATTTGCAACTTGGCATGTTTGGTGTATTTGTATCCTTCATCTAATGCTTCCATTTTTTCTAGATATCATGTGTGGAATCAAGCTCCTTAACCTTTTTAAACTGCCTCTGAAAGTGCATTGATTAATGCTTCTCTTGTGACCATATTTCAAGTGAACTCCTTTTTTTCAGTGTTAGTACTTGATTCCATCTCATCCCCTGTCTTAATGTCAGTATGGTTCTTTTTAATCATCCAATATTCAATTACTAAATAGATCAAATGAGTTTGCATCTTGTTCTTCCATCTGTTAAGATTTTCACCATCAAACTTTGGATTGTCCTTCCTATAACTTTCCATTTTGGATCTCCTCAAATGGTTAAGATTAATCCAAGAGGACCAAAATATCTGATACCAATTGTTAGGAATAACAATCTACACAACACAACTAAGGTGGGGGGGGGTGAATCAGTTGTGTGTAATTATTATAAACTTTAAACTTTTCTATCTGATTACCAATTAAACATAGAAAAATACTAATCAAGACGAACATTGCAAATGCCAATACCATAACACAATTTTTTTTCTCGAGGAAAACCTTGTTAAGGGAAAAACCCCGGTGGGGATAATACCCACTAGATCATGCACTAGTATATAAATGTCCCTTTTAGGAGTTGATTACAAAGCATCTAGCACATCTATCCTTGTTAAAATACAAGTCCTTGTTAAAGGACAAAATCCCTGGTAAAAGGTCCTTCAACCCTATTGGGAGTTGGTAAGAACAAAAGGCACACTTCTTGAGTGCACAACTCCAAAGTGAAGGTTAAACCCACCTTCAATACACGCTCTCCTATTATAGAATTAATGATTTAATGTCCAATGAAATAACTAAATCACAACCTACTTGCCTTTACGGTTCCATTGAAGTACACAAGGAGTGACCATATATTCCACTCATACCTGTTCTACTCTGCTCTAATAACTAGCAACAAATTCTCTTCCATAATGTCTAAGACACTACACTATTCCTCACATTACATTTCCTCTCTTTATACAAGTTACAAATAATTAATTAGGTCGACCTGTTAGAGCTTCCCCAATGTACATACAATTACATTTACCAATTCTATGATACTCACAGTATATAATACAAGTATACATCAATTGGAAACATTAAAATATGTGCCAAAATTTATAATTAATTCTCATCAATTCTTACACACGCTACATAATCCAATCAGCTCCAAAATGAAATAATGTGAATTCCACAAACTACCTCTTACAACGACATGAGACAATTGATCCATAAATTACAAAAATTATTCCATTATGATTCCTATTGAATGCCTTAATCTTTTATACCACAATTCCACCTAACGACCAACTTCTACTCAAAATACAACAACTAGCTTTGGCATAATCCTTGTCTTTGTCCAACTTCTTGAGAAACAATCTGTCTGATACAACCAATTAAGAACTGAAACATATGAATATAATACTGAAACATATGTTGACATCAATGAAAAAACATGAATGTTAACAACCAATAATCCCCTTAATAGAAATAATTCCAACCAATAGCTAATAGGTTCAAACCTAGTTAAGAGAAGAAGGAAGAGAGAAAGAGGTACTTGAAAAGAAGATTTCGGATAAAACATGGGAATTGGATATAATAGATAAAGAGCTTGTCTCTATGAATTACAAGACAAAGAAGCTTAATTCCAAAGGGAGATGCAGGGAGATGGATCAAAAATTGAGCTTGAGAAAAGCATTTGGCAAATGGTAGAATCTTCCTTACAGACTAGAGAATAGGATTAATTAAATTTTGATAAGAAATGTTAGGTTCTCTAGAAGAAGTGAGAAAGCTACATGAGACAATAAAGAAGATAGATTTGTAGATTCAGTAGTTGCAGAATTTTGTCACTATTTTCACTCAATAATTAAACTACATCCCAATGATTCAACAACTTCATATATTCCTTTGGGATAGAATAGAAACCTCCATGATGGCCTTGGCACAAACTTTCAAGTTGATTCTATAATAGATGTAACCTTGCAGAAGATTACTCGCATGGTAGCCAAAGCCCATAAAATTATTAAAACATTTTGTGATGGATGAGAAACTTTAATGGGTGCAAGGATTACTGATAGAAGTTTGACAAACCAAAAGGGTTGGAGAATTCATCAAGTGTAGTGGAGCCACTCTACATGCTAGAGAATGCCTCATAATTCTTGAGTACTCTATCTCATAAATGAAAGGCCAAATCAACATGTTCATACATGTAGGTCTTCCCTCACCTTTCCATCTAGATGGAATGTTCCTTGAGGAGGACTAGATAAAACAATCGATAAATGATGAGAGACAAGATATGTCATTTGTGCAAAACTTTAGGGCTTGATCCCAATGTGGTTCAAGTTGAGTTGATTCCCTCTTCTCTGGCACATTTACATTTTCACATGGAGGTTTCAGAACCCACAATGATGACCTTTTCTTTTAGAGAAATAGATTTCTAGTTAGATGGTGCCTTCCAAGATTTCTAGTTGCATGACTACCATACTGAAGTAGATTGGGCTTTGTTGCAATCTGCTCTTTCTAGGTTATGATCTCCCATTTTTCTTTTCCTTTTCCTTGTAAATTTTTTTTGGAACAAGAGTTTTGGATTTGTCTCTCCACAGGTGCAGAATCCTAGAAGTTGCCAACTATGTGGATATAACTACAAGCACCCCAAGGCCAATACATATTGAAAATATCACTTCACATATTTTCAGGTATTTTATTTTCCCACTCTCCAAACTATTTCGAGAGTGTGTGATGTTTCCACCTATCACGGTTTTGGTTCTTTTTATTTCCCATGTTCTTTATTCAAAGAAAGTGCCAAGTTTCATGTCCGTAGGAGTTTTATGCAAAGGAAAGTAATGAGAAAGGAGTAGTCCCCACCTATTTGATATGTGTCCTAAATGAAGCATCACAATAGGAGTATTGGTTTTAAAGTTGTTAAATCCATGATGAAAAGTAGTGGTGGGAAGATACCACTCTTGAATAGATGGTGGAGTCAATTATGATAGAGATGACATGCGCCTGAGAGATTGTAACTACTTCATGATGGGTTTTCTCTACATGCTACTATAGGCAAAAAAAATGTTACAATCGACGAGAAATATTTACTAAGGACTAGTCTTATTTAAGGTGGAAAGATTTGAAATTTAGGGATTCTAATGTTTACCCAAGAAGGAAGACTGCTGTATTTTAGTGTTTTATGCTAAGACTTGAGATATTGCTTGACTTTAATTCTCACTTGTTTGGTTTAAATAAGATATATTAGATTGTGCTTTGATAAGCCTTGTGGTGGCTTTGATTACTAAATACATCTAGGATTCTATGTCATGTGAGTAGATTATCTTGTTCTTAGCCTTAAACACTTATGATTCTAGTTTGAAAACTTATATTACTAGATCATGTGCAATACTCTTTTAGTATTTTCTATCATCAAGTGATTGGAATTACACCATGCTTGTTTTGGGAAATGAAATTGAACTAAGTGCATAAATATATTTTGTATAATATTTGCATTTCTTGTCGAGCTTAAGCAATTTTTTCTCACAAAGTGATTTGAATATTGTAGCATGTGTCTTTAACCCTTTTTACTTTGTTCTCACTTCAACAATGAAGAGACAATGGTGTTTTATGCTCAATCTTTGTAAGTTTTTCTTATTTTTGTTATCTTATCTCAAACTTGGAAATATTTGAAGTTTGTCTAAAGTATTCTCGAATGTTCAGGCACAACACCTTAGAATTAGATTTATACATCAATACCTTCTCTCTCTTTTCCTCAAAAATAAGATTATGAAGAGTTGTCTTCCCAATCCTAGAGGTTGTTTAGTGTCCAACATTATGTCCCCCAGTTACTGAACTTCCCACGAGGATTGTAAACTTTGTTAGTGTAAAACCTTGGATCAACACATTACATTTAAACTATGAATTGTTTAAACAATTAGAGATAACAAACTATGAGCCCAAACAAGACATGCAACCTCATTCAAAAATCCAATACCCATCAACATTAGAAACCTCCTGGAATTGAAAATGTAACTCACCAAAATAGACATCATAATAGAAAAATATTAGTCTTGTAAGTCTCAATGGCACGCATATCCAAGTATAACGCCCCTTATGAGAATGAACACTAATGCAGATCTCATCTAATACTCAAAATATAATCAATGGCTCCACTTATGCCAAGGATATGGAAAAATGGCTAAAAAAGATTTGTAACCACCACTACCAGCTCCACATCCTTTAAAAGAGAGTCATCATAACTAGTATTACAATTTAGTGAAATAATACTAATAATTCCACCTAAGAGGGCATCTGAGTACTATCTCTAAGATGTTTGGAGACATGACATAAAGTATGTATTAGGACTGCAATTAAATATCACACTATCCTAATATTCTTCCATGTAATAGTATATATTTGACTGATAAATATATATGAACCATAAAATACATCAAGTAAATTCTATCTTGGGAGAAATTAGAGAAAGGTTTCAAGGTCTTAATTACATATATACATTACATCTCATGAGGAAGAGATCAATCACCTTCTCCTACAACGTGTCTTTGCTAATTATATACTGTCCACGATTTGTCTTTAACTTCTCAAATAAAAATTCAATCAAAACTTTAAAAAACATTTGATTCCTAACATTGTCCAATATTGCTCACAATTCTCTAATTTTGGGGACCTTACTTTATGTATGATCATGTAGAAGTTCTAGTTGTGAAGATTCAACAATATATTAAATGATGAAGTAAGAGTTGAAACTTTGGGAGGAAATGGTTAATATTAGTATTCATATAGTTCATAAAATAAAGATAAAATAAGAATCGCTACTTTCAAATTACATTTAAAATATATAAAATTGGCTATATCCTAGTTATTATATGGACCTGGGTCTATTGTATGCCTTCGTGTTGCCCTAGATTCTTGTTATGAAGTTGTTGAGTTCATCATAATACTTACGGGTCCAAGAAAGGAAAACGCCACCCTCACAACTGGACACAATTAAACCTAGAAAAAATGAAAGATGAATTGAATTAGTTTTAACAATTGTCATTACTTATTTTTAGATTTCTAAATTTTAATATCATAACTTTAAACTAAATCAATTGAATGTGATTTTAATTATAAGAGTCATCTTTTTCCTCAACACATTAAAAAATCATAATCATTTTGAAATTTTATGAATGAATTTCTAACAATAATAATCTATTAAAACAAAAAACATAAATAAATGAAAAAAGCAGTACCGTTGGATCCATAGAATTTAAAATTTGAACCAATCAGTCTCTCATGAATGTTCGTTCTTTCTTTCCTTCGAATGTTTTTCTCCAATAATTCAAATGCATAGTAAGAATTTAAAAAAACATAAATAAAAGAAAAAAGCGAGTGCCCTTAGAATAAAGCATTGAAAAAATCTAGTACCGTTGGAATTAAAGCGTAAAGAGTAAAATTCAAAATTTGGAAGATTATAAATGAATGAAAAAAACTATACTCATTCTATCATTCTTGTTTTTATAATTTCTTTCTCCTCTTTTGCAGATTTTAGCTTCTTTCTTTCGTTTCCAGATGGATTTTCTATCCCTCTTTTTTTGATTCACCAGCATGCTTATATTCAAAACAAGAGACAGGGGAGTCATCTACTGACATACATTTTTCATTTTTCCAACAATTTTTTGAATCTGTGTCATGTGCATCGTCAATTAATCTTTCAAATTCTTGTAGCTAATGAGAATCCTTAGCTTTCTTCAAATTTATATTTTTAAATTCATTTTTCTAGGCTTTCTTTGCCATGTTTTTGAAATTTTTAGATTTGTTAAAAGGATTTTCCCAGTTCATGATAACGTGCAAGAGAGCTTTAAGATGTTTATTTGCCAAGAATTAGGATTGCCAGTGAATGAATTGTTTAGGGAACATTATAATTTTGGATTCAAAACAAGAGACAGGGGAGAGGCGGTGGTAGCGGAGGAATGAGAACATAAAACAAATATGTCTTTAAATCGTTCCTTCATTCTCTTTTGTAAAAATTTATTTTTCCTCTTTTGCAGATTTTAGCTTCTTTCTTTCGTTTCCTGATGGATTTTCTATCCCTCAATTTTGGATTGATTCACCAACATGCTTATATTCAAAACAAGAGACAGGGGAGAGGCTGTGGTAGCAGAGGAATGAGAACAGTCAAGATTCTTCTTCTTCCAGGTAATTTTTCATTTTTCCAAAAATTTCGTGGGTTGAATCTGTATCATGCGCATTGTCAATAAATTGTTCAAATTTTTTTAGCTAATGATAATCCTCAGCTTTCTTCAGATTTATATTTTTAAATTCATTTTTCTAAGCTTTCTCTGTCAAGTTTTTGAAATTTTTAGATCTGTTAAAAGGATTTATTAATTTTCTTTTTCTGTAAATCAATATAAGATTTTCCCAGTTCATGATAACGTCAAGGAAAGATTTAAGGTGTTTATTTGCCAAGACCTGAACCTCTGTGCAATCCTAGAATTGCGATTGTAAGCGACTGAATTATTTAGGACACATTCAAATTTTCATCAATTGAGTTTATAGTCATGTCCATGACGCCTCACTTAGAATTGAATCAAATTTCTATCCGAGTAATGCATTTGGCATTTCCCATTTAGGTTGTAGTTAAATTCATCCGAATACCACCCAATACTTCCACCAGAGCTTTTCTATTCAAAGAACAGTCAAATTCACTAGATTGTATCAATTCAGGGTACAATCGTATCTAGTTCAAGACTACTTATTATGATATCTGAAAGCTCTAATGAGAGGATTTTCTGGGCTGGGCTGTTCAGAGGATCGCTAGGCTGGTCACCAGCATCTAGTCATTATGATTGGTAACAAGAGGTGTATTTTCAGCCCAGTTTGACAACTTTTCTGTATTTGAAGAACTTTTGCTTGGAGTGTCCTGTGCATTGTGTCATGACGATAAGAACGTATGATTTCTTTGGAGATGGGATTCTATTCTTTGAAATTTTATTCTGTAAGTTTTAGGATATAGAGTTTATCCTTTAGGGTGTAGTCAAATCCATGGGACCTCATCTATTCAGGATGCAATCAGGGTGCTCTCAAATCCACTTATTCTCATTGATTTAGGGTACTGCCAAATTTAGTTGACCTCACCCATTTAGGTGCTACTAGGAGGTGTCTTAGCCTTAGGTTCTTGTCCTTCCAGTAGTTAGGTAATGTATCAGCTTTTTCGTTTACCATGTAATCACATGCTGTGCAGAGAATCACTAGGCTGGTCATCAGCATCTAGTCATTATGATTGGTAACAAGAGGTATGTTTTCAGCCGCTGTTCATATATTCTCTATCCCTGCAAATTCATTAGCATATGTAATATTCTAGTCCCTCACATTTAGATTTTCAATAAGCCTCTCCACATGGTGTAAAACCCTACCATGGTCTGCGTTCCTACATTTAGATAGAATCTCTGTACATCCAAGCCTAAATTATGTTTATAGAATCTTAAGAATCTATTGACCCCAAGCTCACCCCACGCCACTTAAACAGTGACTCAGATCTTCCAAGCTCACTTAATACATGTTTATTTTTATAATTAATTTTGTGCTCCAAGCTCACCCCACGCCACCTAAAAGGAAAATCCTGGAAAATACCAAAGTCATAATAAGTTTCCAACTATGAAAATTCTGCAAATCAAAATCTACAATCAGAAAAACATAGACCCAAATAAGGAAGTCAATGCAATTAATGCTTGCGGCTAGGTATTGAGAAAATGATGACATAAAATACAATCTGATTAGTATGCGTGGTTGAAGTTCTCCCTAGGCTATAAATTTAAATCAGTCTATGGCTCGATAAAAGATCTGAAAACTGCATATGGCTGAAGTCATTTTTGACCTAGAAGTTTGAATGAGACATATTTTTGTCAAATTATCTGGCTGGTAAACCATTTTGTAGTGTAGATGAATCAAGAAAATAAGACATGTATATGAATCAAGAAAATAAGATATGTTGATTCTGGAAGGAAATATGTTGCATAAACAATGACAGACCTTTAGGTGACAATCATTGTTCTATTTTAGAAGCTTCACTTATTTCTACAAAAGTGCCCCATAAAGTGTTGCCTACCGTCCCACTCTGAAATAACTGTCCAACAGTATTAATGCAGTTCGGCTGGCAAAGCTCGGTTTTGACTGCATATCAGCTTTCAACGAGGTCTCTGGTTTCTAATCATTGCCAAAGGGTGGCTCCTTAAGTGTTCCATGGAAGATGATGCTTAAAATAATGCACTTTTTTTAATATGGGAAACTTATGGAACTTTGAGTAACATCAACACCCGCACCTGCAACGATTTTGGGATGCTAATCTAAGTCTAATGAGATTTTTAAATTTTGAAAAAATGTCATTGATGTGTGGTTTCATTATTGATGTTAGGGACTCTACCATTTGATTATTTTGTTACATACTGATTTTCAATGCATTGAATGGTTAGAATAGATAATTAGTAGTAAAGGTAAAAATGGGAATTATATGGAGTGAATTCATTTAAAATATATTGTTTCTATGGAATGGAAAATGTTGACATTTGGAATCATATTTTAATTAAAGATTTTCTTTAATATGTACAAAATGAAATATTTTGTATGATAATTGTAAGTAATAGATTGTTTTATATAATTAAAAAAAATGATTTTCTTAGATAAAAAATATATTCATTATATATGTCATGATGATTTTGATGTTAAAAGTTTATTAATATTTGGAGTGAAATGTAAAATGTGCAGGGTTCATTTGGATTAGAAGAAACAATATAAAACAAAAAGCCAAGAAGTGCTATCATTTAAAAGATGTCCATATTACTTCTAAATAGAGTTATTGTACTAATGAATACCTAAATTTCTTGTAAACATGTCACTTTACAACTATAATTAATAAAAAAAATATATTACTTTTTTGGAGGGGTAGAAATACCTCTCCACAAACTCTTAAGGATGGCCATGAACATCCTTCAAGAGGTCTTTCTTGTTCTTTTTTATGTTATTTTTTAATTTTTTAATTTTTTAATTTATTTAAACAATTTACAAATCAAATATGAAAATTAATTAAAGTAGTTTAATTATTGCTAATTAAACAATTTTAAATATATCTTTTATATGATTGTATATAAATGTTGTAATTTAATTTTATGAATTTGTATAAATGTTTTAATGGCATATATGTTATTGAGTTGAATGGACTTTGTTTGAAGGTTGCATCAAAATTCATATGCATTATATGTGTGGGAGTGGAAGGTGAAGGTGGGGGTTGGGGTGGGGGTGAGGGTGTGTAGGTGGGAGTGGAGTGGAGGTGGAGGTGGAGGTGGAGTGGGATTGGGAGTGGGGTGGAGGTGGAGTGGAGGTGGAGTGGGAGTGGGAGTGGGAGTGGGTGTGGACGTGGGTGTGGAGGTGGAGTGTGGGCATGGAGGTGGAGTGGAGGAGGAGGTTGAGGTGGATGAGGTGGTAGTGGAGTGGAGTGGAGGTGGAGTGGAGGAGGAGGTTGAGGTGGATGAGGTGTGGAGTGGAGGAGGAGGTTGAGGTGGATGAGGTGGGAGTGGAGTGGAGGTGGAAGTGGAGGTGGAGGTTGGAGGTGAGAGTGGAGGTGGAGTGGAGTGGAGTGGAGTTGAGTGAAGGTGTGGAGGTGGAAGTGGAGGTGGAAGGGGAGAAGGGAGTGGGAGTGGGAATGGGAGGTGGAGGTGGAGGTGGAGGTGGAGGTGGGAGGTAGGAGTGGGAGTGGAGTGGAGTGGAGTGGAGAGGAGGTGGAGGTGGAGGTGTGGAGGTGGAAGGGGAGAAGGGAGTGGGAGTGGGAGTGGGAGTGGAGGTGGAGGTGGAGTGGGAATGGAGGTGGGAGTGGGAGGTGGAGGTTGAGGTGGGAGTGGGAGTGGAGGTGGAGGTGGAGGTGGAGTGAAGTGGAGTGGAGGTGGGCATGAGAGTGGGAGTGGGAGTGGGAGGCAAAGGTGGAGGCGAGAGTGAAGGTGGAGGTGGAGGTGGGAGTGGGAGTGGAGGTGGAGGTGGAGGTGGGCGTGGGAGGTAGAGGTGGAGGTGGAGTGGGAGTCAGTCCGAGTGTGAGACGAAGGTGGAGGTGGGAGTGGGAGGTTGATGTGGAGGTGGAGTGGGTGTGGACATTAGAGGTGGAGATGTGAGTGAGAGTGGGAGTGGAGGTGGAGGTGGAGGCGAAGGGGAGGGGTGAGTGGTAGAGTGGGGGTGGGGGTGGAGTGGGAGTGGGAGTGGGAGGTGGAGGTGGAGGTAGAGGTATAGGTATAAGTAGAAGTAGAGGTAGAGTGGGAGTGAGTGTGGGAGTGGGAGTGGGAGGTGGAATCGGAGTGGGAGGCGAAGGTGGAGGTGGGAGTGGAGGTGGAAGTGGAGGTGTAGAGGTGGAAGGGGAGAAGGAAGTGGGAGTGGGAGGTGGAGGTGGAGTTAGAGTGGGAGGCAAAGGTGGAGGTGGGAGGTGGAGTGGGAGTGGGAGTGGGAGTAGAGGTGGAGGTGGAGGTGGAGGGGACGGGGAGCGGGATAGTGGGAGTGAGAGTGGAAGTGGAGTTGTGGAGGTGGAAGGGAGTGGGAGTGGGAGTGGAAGTGGAGGTGTGGAGGTGGAAGGGAGTGGGAGTGGGAGGTGGAGGTGGAGGTGGAGATGGAGTGGGAGTTAGAGTGGGAGGCAAAGGTGGAGGTGGGAGGTGGAGTGGGAGTGGAAGTGGGAGTGGAGGTGGAGGCGGACGAGGAGGGGAGGGGGAGCGAGATAGTGGGAGTGGGAGTGGAAGTGGAGGTGTGGAGGTGGAGTGGGTGTGGGTATTAGAGGTGGAGGTGGGAGTGGGAGTGGGAGTGGAGGTGGAGGTGGAGGTGGAGGTGGAGGTGGAGGTGGAGGCAAAGGGGAGCGGGGAGTGGGAGTGGGAGGTGGAGTCACGAGAGGGAGGGAGCGAGGGAGAGATTATGGAAGGAAGATGGGAGAGTATAAGAGGGAGTGAGTGAGAGAAAATAACAAGGTGGGGAAGGGGAGACTGAGAGGGAGTGAGTGAGTGAAAGAGGGAGGGAGAGGATGAAAAGTGAATGCGGTGGTAGAGTACAAGAGAGAGAGAGAGAGAGAGAGAGAGAGAGGTGAAAGAGAGAGAACAACAAGGTGGGGAAAGGGAGGGGGAGAGTGTGAGATGGAGTGAGTGCATGAGGGAGAGAGGGAGAGTGTGGGAGGGAGTGAGCGAGCGTTGGAGGGAGGGAGAGGATGAAAGGTGAAGGAGGTGGGGAGAGTATAAGTGAGAGGGAGGGAAGGGGAGAGAGAGTAGGATAGAGGGAGAGTGAAAGTGAAAGATGGAGTAAGAGAGGGAGGGAGAGGATAAAAGGTGAAGGAGGTAGGGAAAGAGAGGTGTGAGAGTGAGTGAGGAAGTGAGGGAGGGGGAGGGGAGGTGGTATAGAGCATGAGGGAGGGAGAGGGGGAGAGTGTGAAGGGAAGAGGGGGATAGTGCAAGAGGGAGTGCATGAGAAAGGGAGAGATATTGATAGGGTGGGCATAGTAGGGAGACAGGGGGAGGGAGGGAGAGGGAGTGCAATAAGGAGGGATCAAAAGAGGGATAGGGGGAGATCATGGGAGGGGGGTGAAGGAGTGAGGTTGGAAGAGAAATGGAGAGAGGGAGTGGGGGAGAGGGGGAGTGGGAATGTAGGGAGGGAGGGCGGGTGAGAGGGAGTGGGAGGGAGAGGGTTATATACTATGGGTTGGTAATTCTTTTTTGGTGGTTTTGTTAGATTTAGTATTGGGGGGCCTCACTAAGTTTGTTGTTTGTGGTAGATGTTTCCTCTTGTTGTCTTATGTTTTTTAAGGAATATAGGCCCTTTCCCTACTTATCTATTAAAAAACATTATAAATTAGGAAGATCTTCATGGATGTCAAAGAAGCTTATGTGATATGTTATAAGAGTCTAAATTAAACAATATTCTCAAGATTATGGTGTAGGTTGTATGAAATAAATATTTTCATACCTAAAGTCTTACAGTGATCTTAAAGGAAATATGAAACTAGATTAAGAAATTTGTGGTGTTGATATCATTGCCTTTGAATAAAATAGATTTGTGAATGACCATACAAGTGAAGATTATCTTATGGCTGTAAAAAGAAATTTTGTGGATGACTACGATAATCTAGGGCTGAAATTGTGTGTTTAATCTGTGTGTGTGTGTGTGTGTGTGTGTGTATTATTTCAATAATTTGTCTTGAAATCCATGTAGGAGTTGATATAATCACTTAAACTCAAAAAAATTATCCTTTTACCATATTCAAATATAATTTCTTCTACTTTTCTAATTGGTGGGTCATGTTTTCCTAGCATTTTAGAGATTTTTTATTTAAATTTTTTTTTAAACAATATTGGGCATATCATGTTAAACTACAACTGATTAACTACTTGGAGAACAGAATGGAGAAAGTGATGATGATCACCGAGCTACTAAAGTATATGTAAGATATTAGTTCAGTTATTATATTATCATTGATGCCAATTAGTTTTGATTGTACTTATCATGATAGTTACAAATATCTGAAGAAGGTAATAATGGTGAAGGAATGAGATATTAACATGAAGATGAGATGTATGAGCAAGATATGGATATTGTATTCATTGGGTAACTTATTGATGAGTCTATGACATTTGATGGTGATTTGATTGTATTACATGATTCAATAAAAGATTGAAGATCAAGAGTGTACAAGTTTATGTGGTCGGTAAATGAAGAATTTAGTATACACCGAGTTGACATATTGTACACCGAGCAAGTGTAGTGTATACCGAGTATAGTATTAATAGAGAAGGAAGTTGTCGACACATCACAATATTGACCAAGAAGGAGAAATATGGAGAAACATATGATTGCTGACTTAAGATGATGAGCTAGATGAATTGGGAGGATTCCGAGGATAAAGATGAAGTTTTTTATGAAGATCTATGATTGACAAAATTCAAGGAAGATCAGATGATGAAGAGTGAAAATGTGTTATGAGACAAGTTCTGAGGAAGGTTGAAGTGGAAAAATCAACAGTGAAGATTAAGTGGTAAAATCTATGGTTGAGAAGAAAATGGTTTATCATGTCTATATAAGGAGATAAGAGATTCAAAGTATGTATGTGTGTGAGGAGAAGATTGTGTACATGCGTAGCTGGTCAAATAGGTTGAAGTGAGAACCAAGCAATTCTGCAGACTACACTAGGCATCAAAAGAAAGGAGATAACCGAACATAATAGAGTTGAAGGATGAAAAAAAAAAATGATTATATTGGCCAAATGTATATTGATCTTAGCATAGATCTGAATATCTACAAAGAAATTTGTATGTGAATCAGATCATTTACCATTGCATTCTAACCATTGTTACAGACAAATATCTAAACCAAGTGGGACTTAACAGTCTTTATTATTTCATTATGTCATTCAATGAGTGTTGATTGTTTTCTTGTTGACCCAAGTGAATGTATGGTCACAAAGAACTGTTAGTGATAAAGCCTCTAACAAGGTCACACCTTACAGTGTATTTTGTAACCTTTACTGCGGTTGGATCTTAACCAAGCTCACTTCAGAAAAGTGAAATTATTCTAGGTACCGGTCCCAGGTGGTTTTTCCCCTAACAAGGTTTCCACATTAAAAATCAAAGTGTCAAATGTGTATGTGTGTGATGATTTTTTATTTTACTTTACACATTATATTTACTGGTTTGATCGGTATATACTAGATATTTTACTAACAGTCGGTTAATGAACAAAAGAGGAACATACAATTTTTACCGAGCTATTTATGTTTAATGTTGAATTAGTTTTATACATCTGAGAGTATTTGGGGACTGTAGGATAACTAGACTTAACTGATTCACCCCCTTTCTCAGTTATATAACAATTGGTATCAGAGCTAGAGTACTTAAAGGAAAAGTTTTCAAGGACTTGAGTTAAATATCACAAAATGTATACAAGAGAGGTACCAAAGTTGAACAAAGATAATTTCTCAACATAGAAAAGAAAGATGAGGCTATATCTATCAGGCATTGGAGATTCTACAATATATTATTTCTAAAATGAGTTTGTAACTCCTATTGGTCCTTTGACTGTCAACCAGATGAAAGAGAGACAAGAACATAATGCAATGATGATTGAGATTGCTTCTTCCCTATCAGATGTTGAATTTGAAGACATCAAAACCTATACAATTGCAAAATAGATGTGGGACAAGCTAACACTAGTTCATAGAGGTGATGTGAATGTGCTTAGGGAAAATGCAGAAAGCTTAAGAGGAAAGTTTGATGATATGAAAATGAAAGAAGGCGAAAAAATTACTCAGTACAACAACTGAGTCAAAGTAGTGAATTTTATTCGAGGAGCAAGTGGAATCATTGAAGAAGACACTGTGGTAATTAAAATTCTAAGAACACTATTTCCTCCCTATTGCAGTGTTACACATTTGTTTTGAAACATAGGAGTAGAAAGTCTAACAGGGTTGCAGATGCTCTTAGTGCTTTTTGTTGAATCTGTCAATAATAGAATTCCAAAAGCTTTCAGGAGGTTTAGTGCATAAAGGTAATCCCAAGTAAGAGGAAGGGAGGCTTCCAATATTGCACCCTAAAATTTTGGAGATCTTTCTTTGTCTCTTAATAGGGGTATAGATAAATAAAATGGAACTTTTAGACTATTTGATGAATTGGATAGAGCATTAGTATAAGCAGTGAGGTCTTTCTTCAAATTTCTATCTTCTTTGATGGTAGCCTCCCTCCTTATGAGAGTATCATCAAGAAATTTCTCATGGGAGCAGGAAGATTTGGTAGAAGGTTGGAGACCAAAAATACAACCATCTCCCACTAATTTATTAATATACATTCCTAAACATTGCGCAAGGATAGCAAACAAGATAGGAGATATAGGATCACCTTTTCTGAGGCCTCTAGAGGGCCTAAAAAACTTGGAAGAACCTCCATTGACAATGACATAAGAAGAGACAGTAGTAACCAATTGAACAATGTGTTTGATGACCCCATTATTGAAACCAAATGAAAGAAGAACTTTTTGTAAAACTGCTAGTCAACCCTGTCATACGCTTTGGACAAATCTAACTTCATCATGAATTCTTGTTTTTTAGCTGCTTCCAAAGAATGGATATTTTCATGGGCGACAATAATGGAATCCAAGATCTATTTTCCAGGGACAAAGCCATTTTGCTAGGGAGAAATATTCGAGGGAAGAATAGAAAGCAATCTAGAAGTCAAGACTTTAGATATAATCTTGTACATGGAATTACAAAGACTAATAGGTCTAAAGGCATCAACCATATTGGCTCCAAGATTTTTGGGGATTAAAACCAAAAAAGTAACATTGAGTTCCCTGAGGAAAATTTTAGTTCCTAAAAACTCTTTAACCGCTACTTGCACATCTTTGCCCAAAATTTCCCAGAAGTACTGGAGGAAGAACATGGAAACCCATCAAGGCCAAGAGATTTATCCCCTTCAAAAGAAAAACAACACTCTTAATCTCCTTATCCCAAGGAATCGCTTGAAGAAATTTGCTAGTTCTAGTGTCAACCAGCTGAGGGATAGTAGAGAGAATTTATTCCTGATCAGATAGGGCCAAATTGTCATCTTTGGTTAGGAGAGAGGAGAAGTAGCAGAGCATCTCTTTTTTGATATCTTCCTCTTTCTTGATAGTGTTACCATTATTTAACAAGATAAAAATCCTATTGATCGCTTTGTGCTTCATAGCAGTCATAGGAAAGAATCTAGTATTTTTGTTCCCTTCTTTGAGCCATAGAGCTCTAGATCTTTGTCTCTGGAAGGATTCCTCCTTAGAAATAATGTTATGAAAATTAGCCAACATAGAGTTGTCTATTTTTTTAAGTTCCTCAGAGAGACCTTCATTCTGAATTTTCTCTTGAATTTCCTTTATTTCAGTCTGCATTCTACCTTTAGAGAGGAAAATGTCCCCAAACACCTCCTGGTTCCATATTTTGATTTTCCTTTTAACAGTATTCAATTTTTTAGTGGTTCTGTACATGGCCCCTCCATCCAGAAAATATAGTTCCACTAGTTTTCTATCCTATCTTTCAAATTTGGGTGGGTCGTCCACATATTTTCAAACCAAAAAGGAATGTTCATTTTCCCAGTAATCAGATTAGCATTTAAAGAAATTGGAAAATGGTTAGAACCAATTCTCAATAAAGAAGACAAGGAACAAGAGTTCATGGATATCCAGTCATGAGCTATTGGACCACGTTTAGGTAATTCCTTCCAACTCTACATCCAAAAAAGATTCATCATTGATATAGTCCATCGGGTCTATTTTGTTATCCATCTAGGAGGGGATACCACCCCTTTTCTCATCATCTTTAAGGGGGGTATTGAAATCTCCCATAACCATTCATCTTTCTTCCTGGAAATTCTTTCGGATCTCTTTCAAACTTCGCCAAAGTTTCAATCTTCCATTTCGGGTGTTGGGAGCATAAATATTCATCAAGTTCCAAGTAAAATTATCTTTTATATGGTTGAATCTGACCAATATGATATTATTATCACTCATCAAAAAAGAGCAATTAATGGTTTGTTTATTCTAGAAAATGACCACACCACCTGAGGCATCATCAAAAGCACCTCCTATACTACCTCCATTCTTAAAAGGATGAATTTTTTCCACTTTTTCTTTGAGAATTTTTGTTCCTTTGATAAGTAAAATGTCTGGCTTGCTATCTTTTACCAAATTTCTCAATACATCTTGTTTATGAGGATTGTTCAGTCCTCTGATGTTCCAAGAAATAATCTTTATTTATAAGTTCGGAGAGCATATCTCAAGGATGGTAAGTTGTTGACCATTCGCTATATTCTATTTAGCTTCTTTCTCATGAGTATTTTTGAAATATTTTCTTCCTCTCCTTTCAATTTTAGGTGTTCCCACATCTTTCTTTTGTTTCCTTCTTGTCTAAACCCTACCTTGGGGATAGCTAAGGGTTCACCTGGGAATGTGAATTTTCTTCTTTGAAACAAAGAAAATAAGGGCTTAGGCTTGTTTGCATTCTGATTGTTGAAAGGGTTGTTGTTGTTGTTGTTGTTTTTGAAAGGAGCCTTTGTCGTTTGATTGACATTATGTGTTTGATTTGACTTGCTCGATAAGTTAAAATGGGTAGCCTTTAAGATGTGTGCTTCTACAACCCCATCATTCACAAGGTTCTTGTTTGTGTTCTTCAACCATAACCTTGGTTTATCATAATTATTGTTGGATCCTTTGTTATTATTATGATTATTTAAGTTATTGTTATTGTTGGTGTAACCTTTGTTTTCCTTAAATAGTTTAATCTCTCCTCTTTTTACCAACACTTCTTCAATTTTTATCCCATTTTCAATGATCTTTTCAAATGTGGGGGGACATTGAAGTTGGAGTCTATAGTTCATTTTCATGTTTAGGTTGTTCATGAAAATATCCATCTTTTCCTTTTCAGGTATACTTCGAGGGCATCGTGCAAAAACTGTTCTCCATCTATGGAGAAAACCTAGAAAAGGCTCACCATCTCTATGTTTTGTGTCGCATAGGTTAAGCATGGTGATTTCATGCTCTATGTTATAAGAATAGTGAGTCATGAATTTGGAGGCTAGTTCTTCAAATGTTTTGATTCCTTGTGGTAACTAATTGGAAAACCACTCCATGGGTTGGCCTCCTAGGCTTCTTGGAAATAGCCTCATTAAATAAGTGGTATTGTACATGAATTCTATACTCAAAGCACAAACTTCCCTTAGGTGGTCTTGTAGGTCTGATTTACCCATATATTTGTCATATCTGGGGAAGACCATGTTGGGTGGGAAAGGTACCATAACAAAACTTTGATCAAATAGAAATGGGCATAAATCCTCAATGGAAAAGTGTTTTGGTTCAGCCACTTTCTTCATGGTGTCGATTTGTGCTTGAAACATTTTAGGGCTTCCCACCACCGGTATATCAATGTTTTGCGCAATCCCAAAGGACTACTCGAGGAAGTTTGATACTTGATATCCTTTTCTCACTCACCCCATTAAGGATGAATGCATTTTATTTTAAATAGTGGGTTGTATTATTCGGCAAAGACAATTCTATCCCACATTGGGTTGTCCCTCTCATCGGCCTTGTTAAGGCAAATTCTTGTGAGGCGAGTCCACTAAAGTTCTAGCATGTTCATTTGAAAGAAAATAAGTGAAGTGAAAAGATAGGTTTAGGAGTTTGATTCACCAAAAGGTGAAGATAATATCCCTCCTATTCTTCACTCCCAAGCACAATTAACAATGTTCAATTTATCAAGCCTTCTAATCTAATGAGAATCAAACTTATTTCTACTCTCCTCCACAAACAATAGGCTTTAATTTTAGTGTGTGTTTATTCCTTAGCCTTTATTTTAATCAAGAAATTTGGTAGGTTTGGCATTTTGATTCACTTGGAAAGTGAAGAGTATAGGCCTACTTCCAAATTTCCAAAACAATAATAGGCTTGTAATTACTAGATTTAAAGTGAAAATGCCACAATTTAAGCAAAAATTCACAAATGGATGAAGGCTTACCTTATTTCAAAGCTAGCAAAGGCTAGGGGCATTTTTTATTAAGTTTTTCATCAATTCACTCACCTAGTGGTGATTGTTCCAGCTCCTTTGCCTCCCCTTTGAAATTGTTAGTCCAACACAACCAAAAAAAAGTAAAGAAAATCAAGCAAAATTGAACTTTAAGCCTCTTTTTTTTTTAATTTTAACAAAAAAAATGATCAAGGCATGAAAATGCAATTTAAGGATACAAATTTTGATTTGTAAGATTCAATTATTTGTAAATATCATTCCTAATCCTTACCTTCCTGCTTGGAATCCTCCAAAAAATTATTTATGTGGGCTATGTTCTCTTTGTTGATCATTTTCGCAATTGCCTTGTCTTCATTGTTATTTTTGCGTCTCACATTTTTTTACTTTTTTATGTCCTGCCATTAGAATAACACAGAGAAAACATTTTCGACTCTCAGATTTATCAAATTTGAAAAATAGTCAAAAGTGCAATGGAAATGATTAAATGTTCTATTTAAAGCCTTAAATGCGCAACAAGAAAAATTGAATGAACTAAAATAGAAATTAAATGTGCTGCTTTAACAATCAAAAGCGCATAAAGAAAATATGAAACGTGCTGCAGGAAGTTGTAAATGCACTCTGGAGTCAGGGCAAATGCGCTGAAAGAATGTAAGACAAAAGACATAAAGTATTAAATGTGTTGTTTCACTGTGCAAATGCGCAAGGCTTTGCCTTTGGATGTGTTGTTTAAGACTTCAAATGCACTACTAAAATGCTCAGATGCGCTTCAGGAATGCTCAAATGCATAACTTCACATGTAAAACAAAGATGTTAAGTAGAAAATCCTAAATTTAAGGCAATTTTTTTTAAATTTAGACAAATGAGGCCTAATGCCCCACGATGGGCGCCATTTTGTGTACTAATAAAGTACCTTCATAGGGTTAGATTGACAATTTAAATGAACAAAATAAACTAAATTACCACAATTATTGAGCTATTTAATGCAAATAAAGCCAATAAGCACTTCATGGCTCTCTATTTCGATATTCTAATGATAAGCTCTCAGCAAGCCTCCATTAGTGATAGCTCTAAAATGAGAAAATGATAAAAGATTTAACAAATTAAGCCTATTTCAATGAAACTATGCTCAAATTATCTTTCTAGCTTAAAATCTCAAGAGGTTTGATGCAATTTTCTGATGTGTGGATCCTTTTCTCCTGATTTTAGTCTTGCTTTTATATATTTTTGCAAGCATAGGGGGCGGAGTTGAGTTAATCATGGTTGAGTTTGAGTTAAGTCCATGGTTTCAACTTTAGGGATAACTTCGCACATTGATTCAAAGAGGGGAATTTGTAGACACCTAAAAATGGTTAGGGTAATCTAAGTGAGAAATCAAACTAAAATAAAAAATTAATTAATTTAATCAAAGCCAAAAGAGGATGAATTAAATCAAATTAATTATGCAATTATGCAATTAATCTAATTAATTGTATAGTTGAATTAAATCAAATCCAACCCATTCAAGGGGTACACATGGCTAAAGAAATTAAATAAATCAATTAATTAACTGGACTAAAATTTCTAACCTACGACATGGTCAGGAATTACATCAACCAGTGGGAATTGAGAATTGAGCTCACATGGATCAAAGCCAAATTGAATCTCAATGACTCACTTGGAGAATGCATCTTGACCACTCATTTTATCTCATTGTCCTGAGATTTGAGGACAAAATATTTAAATTGTCTCAACATTTGTAACCATGAACTTAACCCAAGCTTGATCATGATTAAACTTATTCCACCCTTTAATCTTGGAGAATTCTATGAATAGAAGACAAAAATTAGGAGAAAAGGATCCCATGATCATTTTAGAATTATATCTTTATCATAGTCAATTTGATTTAAACGCATAATTTTAGCATAATTGATAAAGATAGGCATATATTTCATCTTTTACCATTAATTCTCATTTTAGAGTTATCTCTAATGGAAGCTTGCCGAGAGCCTTTCATTAGCATCTTTAATTAGAGAGCCATATGATGCTTATTATCATTATTTTCATTCAATAGCTTCTAAATTGTTGTATTTTTTATAATTGAATTGATATATTGATGAACAAATCCTGTGAAGGTATTTATTATACACAAATCTTTTTCTTTAAGATAGAGGGTTTCATCCATACCTTTCTCAATGACTAGGGAATTCACTTCTTTTAGCTTGTCTTCCAAAGTAAGTTTGTTTGTGAATATGTTTCTAAATCTTTTAGAGTTCCATTCTAATAGCTTCTTTTTAATTAATTTTAATTAATTTTCTACTATGGACATCTTAGAACTTGATACATCAGTTTCATTCCGGCATTGCTCTATTTGTTTTAGAATATTTGCATCCTTTAGCCACATCTTCTCAAATTTGAAAGGGTAGTTTCTCGGTCCTGAATCTACAGAAATCCTTAGTTGGACAGGATAATGATCAGATCCAGAAACTGACATTATTTCTTCTTCTAAGGAGTGATCAAAATCCACAAGGCTCCCATGAAGGAAGAATCTATCTAACTTTTCCACTATATTGTTGAAACCTTTCCTTCTTTTATTCTAGGTGAAAGAGTTGTCCTTAGTATGGATTTCTTGAAGGTAGTTTCTATTTCTCCAATCAGTGAATTCTAATGTTGCTGGAGGGAGTTTATTACTGCCCCTCTTTTATCTGAGGCCTTAATAATGACATTGAAATCCCTTCCTATGATGCTCACCAAGTTTGGGTAATCAGTCTAAAAGGTTTCAATTTCATGCCATACTAGTTTTTTTTATCTTTGTTTTGGATGGGCCCATATACATTTATTAAGTTGAAGCATAAGTTATTTATGATATTCTTCACCTATCTACACATCCAGTATTAGCTTTTCTCTAAAATTTTGAATATAATTTCTCTAGAGTCCCATATAATGGCTAAGCCTCCCGAGGCTCTTTGGGCTAGAGAGTCTTCCATTTCTCTGAACCCAAGTTTCTTTTTAAAATTTGACATTTCTTCTTTGTCCAATTTGGTTTCTTGAATTATAATTATATCTAATTTAGTGTTGTTAAAAAATGATTTTATAATCCTCTTCTTGTTAGGGGCATTCATGCCCCTAACATTCCAAGTTAGGATATGCATAGCTCCTTGGGAAGGTACTTCCCCTTCCCTGCATTTAAGAGACATGTAATCTTGGCTTGACCTGATGCCTCCCCGACCTTTTCCCTTAATTTAACATTTGACTTTCTTCCCCTTTTTTTAATTTTCTTTGCACAATCCCGGGAGTCCCTTCTTTCCTTCATGAAAGAGATTCCAAACATTTCAGGATCTCGTTCCTCTATTTTGTCTAAACTTACCATCATTTCGATTATTTCTTTGTTCTCCTTGTACCATTCTAGTTCCCTAATTCCCTCAATGAGGAGTTTCCTTTGTAAGTTGAATTCCTCCTTGTTACACACCTCATCTAAAAATTGGTCCAACAATTTATCCACTAGAGGCTCTCCCAAAAAAATTGTGATAATTAAATTACTTCTTTCTCAACTGGATTTTTATTTCTTGTCTTGTTTCCACATCCTCCTTCTGCTTTTCATTAGAACAATTCTCAATTACCCTTAGTTTTGAGAATATCACTTTGGTTGGTGAACTTCTCTTTGGGGTGTCTGACTCTCTTTGTGATTTAAATTTATTCTTATAGAAACCCACCTCCACTGTAATATAATTCACCCATAATATCATCATGCTATTGCTTGTAGCCCCTCTTGGATGGGAAACCAATTCCCTGATTGGAGAAAGGGAATTTGACTTTAGATATTGAAGATTATGTTCTTAGTTTTCTTGGGAAACTAGGTTTAGAGGATTCTTCTGGGAGGTTTCCCCAGTTGAAATATTTATTGGGGATGATGATACCCCCTAACTGTCCATATCCCTAAGATCTCCTACTCTACTATCGATGTTTTCTCTACTTTGTCTTGTTTCAATTTTGAAGCCACCTCCATCCTTGTAAGTATAATTGTTGTGTCTTCCTCAGACTTGTTCCTTTGAATTCATCTCATATTTCCTCTGTAGTTACTACTCCCTTGAAAACTACCTCCACCACAATCTCACCTTCTTCGATTTCCATATCTTGGGGTACTTTGGTATCTCTCAAGGATTGGGTGATTTTCAGTTGGTTCCTTGGGTTTCTATTTCTTTCCTGAATTAGCTTATCATCATACTGGACATCCTTAATTTAGATTTGATAAATTTGGGATAGATCGTATACACATCATCCTGACTTTGAATAAATATTGGTTTGAGAGCCTTAATGTTAATATCCATGTTAACTATTATTGTGTTGTTCGATTGTGAGAAGCCGGGTTCTAACATTCCAACATATTGGCCTATGTGGTTCCCTACCGCCTTAAAAATATTCAAGCTAATTAATTCCACTGGAATATTTGGAAGACAAATCGTGCTATCAATTTTCAAATTCCTTAAATTGGTAGAGTTAAATTTAGGTTGCCACTCTAGGAAAAATAAAATTACATCCTTTGTAACTAGGGTTTCCTCCATTTAGAAATTTGTTTCTAATTTCCATTGACTTACATTTTAGAAAGAGAAAACCATCTGAGAGAATTGATATGCTTACCCGCTCTTCCTATTTTGATTTGAGCCATTCAACAATTTCTATAATGGGGGTGCCAATCTCGTTCCATCTTGCAAAAACACCAAATTTCTTGCATAGGTCTACTACCTTTTCTATAGGACATGATTTCATCTAAATATCATTGAATCTGATGGTAGTAATCCATCCTCACGCCATGTCTTGTTTTTGCTTACTGAAAGGGGCTCTTGAATATCTCTAGTATCTTGCATTTCCAACACATTGAACGAGTTCTGAGTTCTGAGTCTAAAAATATGAGACTTCCTAGGTTGGGCATTCATGCGATGACGATTCCTCCTATTTACCCTAATCCATCCATTAGGGTTTTCCATGTTTGTGCTTGAGTCTTGAAGTCGATGAATTTGATCATCAATTTTTCTGGCATATTTGGTTCACGCAAAGAAAGTGAATTGTTCATTGATTTTGTCTATTGTAAAAAAAGTCTCTATGCAGCCAATATTCCTTTGTTGCTTGGATAAGTGCTGAGTTGTTTTGCCAAGGTAGAATTTTGGAAAAGCGGCCACCATGTATCTGTCTCCCATTTTTTGATCCCTCGGTAGGTGAGGGTCTTCATTTACTTTGTCTATTGTAGATCTCGAAGAATTGAGCTTTTGGGTGCCTTGATCCATAAGCAACTTTATTGGAGGATTTTACTGCATATGAACGATGGTATTTTATCATATTGTAGATGGAGAGAAGATAAATTTGCTGTATAATATCATTTGCAATGCATTAATTTTTTTAAAAATTATTTATTAATTTTTAGATTTAAAATTTAAAAATAAAAGTAAAAAAATATTATGTATTTATTTCAACTTAACCTCTTATGGCTCATTCGAAGTTGTCTGAGTTCTTGTTAGATGATCACTCCTTGACAACCCCTCTATCATTTCAAGACAAACAAACACATCAAATTATACTTTTAAAAATATATCGGTTTGAAGCACTAAAAGATAACAGTTAACCAACAGATCTGAACATGGGCGACCACCATTATAGCGGTTGAAACACTGAGAGAGAAATAATCTATTTTCTCTGAATTCACAACGGTAATACATCTGCTTTCTTTGAATCCCTCAATGCTAATACATCTCCTTTCTTTGGAAAAAAATAGAAAAAGTAAAAAACATTTGTTTTCTTTGAAAAAAAATAGAAAAAGAAAAAAACATCTGCTTTCCCTGAATTCACATCGGTAATCCTTCAACGGCACTCAAACTACAGCCACGGGATGAGATCAAATCGACGACTTATAGCAATTTACCGTTAGAAAAAAGCACAATTTCTCTTCTATATATGAGCATAATTTATTTGAGGAGGGCAGATTGTTCCCTCTTCTGATTTCAATTTTTTTGTTTTGTTTGTTTTTCATTTCTTGTTTATGGCATGGCCATGCCTCCTTGGTTTTTTCTCTTGTTTGAATATTTTTTTCCCCGTGTTTTCATTGTAGTTTATATATTTGTTTTCTGGTTTGTGGATGGTGATTTGAGGAGGGCACGGATTTATGATGGTGATTGGTGATTGGTGGAACGAAGGGAGTCTTCTGCGTCATGAAATGATTTTATGATGGTGATTAGTAAAGGTATGATCTCTGGATTGGATTTCTTCTGGTTTAATCTTTGAATATTAGGGTTCATTTGTGGGTTCTTTTATTGCCTGGTTTTGGGTCTTCTTGGTGGTTTGAAAAATGGTATTTAGTGGTGTGTAATAATTGTGGGGGAGTGTAGATGGTTTGAGAAATGGTATTTAATGGAGTATAATAATTACGGGGAAGAGTAGATGGTTGGTTAAGTGTAGAGATTAATAGTTTACAGGCGGTTGGCAAGGAAATTTGCCAGGATTGTGGATTGTAGATTTAGTAGGTTTTGGAAAGATTTAGGGGGTTTTTAGTTTCATCTCAATAATATAAGGTATCTTTGCCGCCTATTTATAGTTTTTAGCAGTCTTTATTATCTTTGTGATAACAAATTAGTTTATTATTGAATTTTCTGTTTGTGTTCTTTATGATTATTTTCTAAGACTTTACATTGGTACATTTGATTTTACTATTTTTTACCAAATAAATCTCAAGACTATAATTATGCTTTCATTCTGAATAAACTGCCTCATTTCACTATATCAAATATATCAAACTTAAAAGGAATCTACAATGTTTATTTTGAAATGCTTTCCTAGAATTAGAGTCAGTCACATTTGAAATATGATCCATGTAGTATGATGTACACCAATGCCACATGAAATAGGGAAAAAATGGGAAAGTGCCTTTGGCATGCATTAAAGCCTTTCCTTTCATCTCTCAAAAAAATTAGGAACATTTTAGAGGCATGTAAATTTAGCGTGGGATTGCAACTTTGCCTAAGTCACCACAATGCGTATCGAAATTTAGTTGTGGACACACAGGCCCAAAACTACTAGCTGAAAATAATTGACTGTAATAATTATAATTTGCGTTACTCAACTGAATCTAAACAGCCATCACACATCAGACATGCTTGCCTATTATCTTAGACAGACAGTTTTGTCTGTCTGTCATAAACATTTTGGTTTTAAATATTTTGCCAAATATTAAGAATATGTAGTCAATTGAGAATCATCATTCAAAGCATAAGTAATTTTGAGTTGTAGTTTAACATTAGGCATTTAGGTTTTCATAATTTTTATGATGTCAACACCATTAATAAAGTAACAAATCAGAGTTCTTAGCTTGGTCATACTTTTTATATTCATGTGCAAAGTTAGTTTGTACTTCGATAATTCGTTTGCTCATACTTTGCCTTAATGTCTTGTTGGATATATTTTACTGTAAAGTTACATGTTTCTTTCTTGCATTTTTCTTGAAGTTGTGTCAACCATATAGATTGTTGCAACAAATCTCAAAAGATTAGATAACAATGTGCATATAATTATTTAAAATGTGTTAAAGATGTTCCAGTCTAGCAGATATTAAATGCTTTTTGTAAATATCTGAGATTTTGTTCCATACATTTGCTTTAACTTTTAAAAATGTGTTAAAGATGTTCTAGCCTAGCAGATACTAAATGCTTTTTTGTAAATATCTAAGATTTTGTTCCATACATTTGTTTTAACTTTTTATATTACTTATGATTGAAATTGGTTTTGTGATTGCATGATTTGTGTTCTTCATATCCATAGCTACAAAATTGCATGATTTGTGTCTTTCATATTGATATCCATATGCATGATTTGTGTCCTTTGTATCCATAGCTATTTACTTGAGCTCAATTTATTTTAGTGTGTCTTTGCAATAAGTCTGGTTTATGCGCATAAATACTCTATTATGTTCATGATCACATTGTGCATATATCATTATGGGTTCTATTAGTTTACTTTTTAATGTTCTTATTCATTCATGTATGTTAAAATGATAAATAAAATGATAATTTAGACCTAACTGCAAGAGGCCTCTATTCATTGGTACATTTTGATTTTATTGTGTTATACCAAATAATTTGATATACTTTAATAGTTCATCTTCAGACTTACAAAATTACTTTTCAATAATATAGTGTGTTCCAATTAGATAAAACAATTGTTCTATTACATAGGTCACATACAGGAGTAATGATCACCTCTTTAGAAAAACATAAATAGACTTCTTTTATTATATTTCCATAACTAGAAAGTAAAACAGAGCAGTGAGTATTAGTAATGAAGACTTCTATCTTTGTATTTCCTCCCACTTATTTACTTCTTGTACGAGAAATGAGAACATTTGCTACCACTTTCTTTTTAAGGACTTCCTAGTCTTCCAAATCTTTCAGTTGAACCTCGTTTAAACCCCAATGCATAAATCTAGAAAAGAGAAGTCTAGATCCCTCTTTCACCTTTGGATAATGACCATTACCCTTTTTCCCGAAATGGCCATCTAGCCTTCCTCCACTTCAAAAATGATATCTGTTCTTTTCTATAGCCCATCTGAAGTCTCTTTAGATGTCCTTTTCTTGTTTCATCTTGCGATAGCCCATCCTTCTGAAGTAAAATCTGCAGTTGATAAGTGACGATTGGATAATTCCAAAGGTGACTGGTCAGAGGTTTTCTCCATTGATTTCTCATTTCCTTCAGCTTCTCACAAAAACCAAATTTTACCTCTTTTCCTTCTCCATCGAAACTGTCATTTGTCCTTCTGGAATACAATCAACACTGCAAGAGAAAATCATAATTTTCATCTTCATCCTCTTTGACTAATTCATTCACCCCATTAATCAAACATTTACCAATGTTCTTATATACCTTTTCACTATTCTTACTCAAGTGTTTCAATTTGTATCGAACTTCATCCTTCATCAAAGTGCATGTGTTTGTGTAACCATCATGAATTGCCTTTGTGTTGAACTACCAAGGTCTTCCCAATAACATACAACCAACATTCGTTGACATAATATCACAAAAAACATCATCATGGTAATATCCTATCTTAAATTTAACTAGAAACATTGTTCACTCACCAAATCTTTTCAATCGTCTTGTAACCAAACAATTCGATATGGATGCAACATCTTCTTTCTAACTACAACTTTCTTTTCATTTATTATGATACAAGATTGTATGTATTTCCACCATCAATAATGACATTGCCTACCTTACCCTCACAATTGTATCTTGTCTAAAATAAACTTTTTCTTTGAACTGATTCTTGTCTTGCATTCATCAAAACTCTTCCTACAACAAGTGTTTCTTCTTTTTCTACATCTTTTGATGGTGATGACTTAGCGTCTTCCTCAATCACATTTAGAACTCTTTCTTTTCCTTCATTTTTTTTTCTCTATTTTTCCATGTTCTAGACAGTCATAACCTTTGTGTTCATCTCCACATTCAAAACAATTGGTCTTGTAATTTCCTCTTCCAAAACCTCTACCTAATCTTCCTTTGCCTCTTTAACTTTGATCTCTAGGACCATGTGAATCCTCACGTCTATAATTTTTCTTCTACCTCGGTCTTCATTTTTCTATTTTGAATCGTCATCCCAATCTTCATATAATCTCCCATCTTTCATTTCATCTTGTCACCTTCTTCTTTTCTTGCTATTAAATTTCATGTTCAATTTATCTCCAGTCTTCAAGGAAAATGAAATATTCTAACTACAAATTTCTTGATATTTTTTTCCATTTATTTAAATGATTGCAATCTTTTATTTTTTGAACATAACCACGAAAAGAAAATGATTCTAAGTATTGATTTCACAATGAAAATGCAAAAATATAGAGAAGAATTATATCCAAGTACTTTGATGGAAAATTTGACCTTTATTAAAGTTAATAATATACAAAAGAGTTTACCAGCTAATGGTTATAGGTTTAAAAATTTTCAGATAAATTTACGAGTAGCTTTTTGATGTGTTGCGACCCAACATCAAGTTGGATAGTGAACACTCATGCGTTCCCTATTCTGATTTTAGTTTTTTTTTTGTTTTTTTTTTTCATTTCTTGTTTATGGCATGGCCACGCCTCCTTGGTTTTTTCTCTTGTTTGAATTTTTTCCCCCTGTGTTTTCATTGTAGTTTGTTTATTTTTTTTTTGGTTTGTGGATGGTGATTTGAAGAGGGCAACGATTTATGATGGTGATTAGTAAAGGTATGATCTCTGCATTGGATTTCTTCTATTTTAATCTTTGAATATTAGGGTTCTTTTGTGGGTTGTTTCATTGTCTGATTTTGGGGTCTTCTTGGTGGTTTGAGAAATGGTATTTAATGTGGATTATGGATTTAGTAGGTTTTGGAAAGATTTATGGGGTTTTGAGTTTCATCTCAATAATATAAGGTATCTTTGCAGCCTATTTATAGTTTTTAACAATCTTTGATTTTGAGTTGTTCACTGAAAAGGCACTGGGTTACATAAAGGTAGTCTTTATTATCTTTGTGATAACATTATTTTATCAATTATGCTTTCATTTCTGAATAAATCACCTCATTTCACCATAACAAATATATCAATCATCAAAGGAATCTACAATATTTATTTTGGAATTCTTTCCTAGAATTACAGTCAGACACATTTGAAATATAACCCTGATCTACACCATTGAAATTTATGTCATTCAAATACATTTGAAATATTACCTTGATCTACACCATCAAAATTTATGTCATTCAAATGCTATATAGAAATATGAATATACAAGTGTCAAAGCAATGCAGACACCAATGCCACATGAAACAGGGAAAAAATGTGAAAAGTGCCTTTGGCATGCTAAGAGGTTGACAGTCATGAATCTTTTCCTTTGAGCAATACCTGTAAACAAATTACATTTCTTGTAATGTCTTTCGAGTCTCTATCTAGCTCTTAGGTTACTTGGGATAGATTAGTCGAAAATAATTGATTGTAATAATTATAATTTGCATGCATGCCTATTATCTTAGCTCAACAGTTTTGTCTGTCGATCTAATAAACATGTTGGTTTAAATATTTTTCCAAATATTAAGAATATGTAGTCATTGAGAATCATCATTCAAATCATAGTAATTTTGAGTTGTAGTTTAACATTAGGCATTTAGGTTTCATAATTTCTATGATGTCAACACCATTAATAAAATAACAAATCAGAGTTCTTAGCATGGTCATACTTTTATATTCATGAGCAAAGTTAGTTTGTAATTAGATAATTCGTTTTCTCATGCTTTGCCTTACATGTCTTTCTTGGATATATTTAACTATGAAGTTAATGTAGATTTAATTTTTTTTTCCTTAAATTTAATTTCACATATTTCTTAGATTTTTCTTGAAGTTGTGTCAACCACATAGATTTTTGCAAAAAATCTCAAAAGATTAGATAACAATGAGCATATAATTATTTAAAATGTTTTAAAGATGTTTCAGTTTAGCAGATACTAAATGCTTTTTTAAATATCTTAGATTTTGTTCCATACATTTGCTTTAACTTTTTATATCGCTTATGATTGAAATTGATTTTGGGATTGCATGATTTGTGTTCTTCATATTCATAACTAGAAAATTGCATAATTTGTGTCTTTCATATTGATATCTATATGCATTATTTGTCCTTTATATCCATATCCATTTACTTGAGCTCAATTTATTTTAGCGCATCTTTGCAATAAGTCTGGTTTATGAGCATTTACTCTATTATGTTCATGATTACAATGTGCATATATCGTTTTGGGTTAGATGTTAGTTTACTTTTTAATGTTCTTATTCATTCATGTATCTTGAAATGATAATTTAGACCTTACTGCAAGAGTCCTTTGTTCATTGGTGTGTTTTGATTTTATTGTGTTATACCAAATAATTTGATATACTTTTATAGTTCATCTTCAGACCTACAAAATTACTCTTCAATGGTATAGTGTGTTCCAATTAGATGAAACAATTGTTATACTACATAGGTCACATGCAAGAGTAATGAAAGGTACTTGATTCATCTCTTTAGAAAAACATAAATAGACTTCTTTTATTATATTACCATAACTAGAAAGTAAAACAGAGCGGTGAGTATTAGTAATGAAGACTTCTATCTCTGTATCAAGTTCATCTCTTTGTCTAAAACCCCTAAAAGTTTCCTCCCAGTTATTTACTTTTTGTACAAGAAATGAGAATATTACTACCACTTTCTTTTTAAGGACTTCCTAATCTTCCAAATCTTTCAGTTGAACTTGATTTAAAAGTTGAATTATTCGACACCTTGTTTAAACCCCAATGCAAAAATCTAGAAAAGAGAAGTCCAGATCCCTCTTTTGCCTTTGGAATTTTCTTTTCCCTTTACCCTTTGGACTTTGTTTAATCAAAATAATCAAGGATCACTATTACCCTTTTTCTCAGAATGGCCCATCTGATGTCTATCTGTTCTTTTCTATAGCCCATTTGATGTCTCTTTAGATGTCATTTTCTTGTTTTATCTTACCAGAATATTGTAGCTCCTCAAATTCCTCTCATAAAGGCCAACTTGTAATAACCCATCCTTCCTTTGAAGATCCTTCTGAAGTAAAATCTACAGTTGATAAGTGACGATTGGATAATTCCAAAGGTTTTCTCAGTTGATTTCTCATTTCCTTTAGCTAAAGGTCACTCTAGTCTGTGCTGATTTTCCCGAGGTTGTGTCTCTTTCAGTCTCTAGAGTATATTTCCTCTTATTTGATTCTGTTGAGCTATTCAATAACTTCTGAGAGGGATTACTGGGTAGGTTCTGGAATTTTTACTATTGTTTCATAGATACTAGTAGATTTTTCTGTTTCATATTATTGTTGTTAACATTAACAGGTATAAAACTTATATCATTTAGTTATGAATCTAGATTCATAATAGGTATTGATGTTATACCACTGTTATGTTTCCATAGCAAATTTTATTACTATTATATTGCTGTCATTTATTACTGTTATTCATCATTTACAGGCTGAATGGTCTGGAAATTCACCCAGTGATGGGTTTTATGAGTTTCATTTAAATGGTATAAGATATTTTTGATGCCTATTTATAGTTTTTAGAAGTTCAAAAATCTGAGCAGCCGACAAGCCCTATAAAACACCAAATAAATATACATATATTAACAAAATATATTTTGAAACATACATATTATTATATTTTAAGGAATATTTTAAAAGAAATACCCTAGGTGTCAAAGATACATGTGTACATGTACGTGTATGTCTACTCAAATGAACACGCTATGGAGTGCTTGTATCACCTACTGCACCCTAGAATGAATATTATTCATGTATCAATTTAAATTATTCTCTAAATAAAAAATTATTTACTTTTATAAGATTTAGGTGATTAATTAATAACATGTCAAAACACAAATAAACAAACTTGTCTCTTCTCTCTAGAAAATACCATTGTCATCAAGTCATCTGTGAGGGTTGCATCCTCAACAGTGAATGCATGGCATCTACCCCCACAATGTGTACACGAATGAGATGTCGAACCATCCTCATTCACGTCAATATCTACCCTAACACATATACCCTCACAATCACTAGTAGAATTTGGAAAATAAATGACTATGACTAAAACTTTTAGTCAAATGACTAAAACTGATCAAATTCTACTAATTATTTGCAATTCACAAGTATAAATGACTAAATAAATGACTAATTTGGTCATCGGGTAAACTCACAAGGTTAAACAACTAAAAATGACTAAATAAATGACCAAATAAATGACTAAATAATTAGTCATCCAAACAAAAATGATTAAATGAATGATTATTACTCCTTTATAATAACATTTGATAATATCATAGACTTATATACTTCGAAGTTCCATTTCACCAGTAATGCTTGTTCATTAATAGGCTTATTGCATGAGTAATCCAGCTACACTGGTCTCATGCTAGAAATATGGCTTTTAGGTGATTTTAAAATTGATTGATAAACAATATTTAGAGATAGAATCACAAGGAATAGTTACTATCAAACAAATATTTACTCATGGGTTATTATTTTGAAGTAGTTATTTATAGAAGCAATTAGATTCAATTTACAATATGGATTGTAGAAATGTAATGACCCAGTCTACTGAAAGTGAAGCTTTTTCCCTTAAAGAAAAATAAGTTTTTTCCCTAAAAATGAAGATTGATTCACTTCTATCTTTGCTTGTTGATATACTCGACCATCTTAATAATGTGAAATAGAAATAATAATGATAGCCTTTGGTATGAGAATTGTAAAAATAGAATTATATTATAATCTATGAACATAAATAAGATAGACAATTTGTATATCAAACAATGAAATTTAAACACACATTATTTATTATTTTAAGAACTCAAAATTCTAAATAATAAATAATATAATCTTACTACTAATTCTATATCCTATATCCCTAAAACCCTAATATTCCTTTTAATAATAAGTAATATAATTTTAACTCTAATTTTCCCTAGCATCATATATCTTCCTTTTACACCGAGAAATAGTTTTCTCAATAATATCCCTTATTGCAAATGAGTTTCCTCAATAATATGGAAAGAAGATTCAATGAAGTATACTAATGTGCACAAAGAGAAAAGTGGATCCATGTGACTTTTGACTGTACAAAGAAATGAGAAGCAAAAGCTTACCATGTTGATCTTCGTGCAAAGAAATTATGTACCAAATCACCACTTTCCTCCTGCTTAGCTTCATCAATGAAAGTGAACAAATCCTCAAAATGTTACTCTAGATCTATCTCCACATTGTCAAGCACTGAAGAGAATGAAGCCTATTGTTGTTAGATTTTAGGGAATAGAAACAATTTTAAAACAAGGTCGACATTCTACAGTCTGAAGTGTAGAAATCATCAGAACATTCTACTCATTTAATACAAGAGTAACACACGAAAGAATCTAAGATCGCCAATTTTTACAACAATTGGTCTTATTATTTTAGGTTGCAGTGTCCTCTTTTATTTTGTGTTTGTATTTATGTTTCTATTCATTTGTTTATATGTGCTTGTGTAAAATAGAACACACACACGTGAATGTTTGAATATATCACAAAATATACATATATACACTAATGTAAACAACCAAACCAAAACATAAAAGAAAATGAAAATGAATTGAAAATTAAGACTATTATATACAATAGTTGTTATAGATAACTTTGAGCACAACACATCCTAAATAGTACATAGGATTTTGATGATCTTTTTTTTGTTGTCTGATCCGTATGCGATTTTACTATGTATATCTATTATTCTAACTTTTGGGTAGTAGCATCACACATTGCAAGATTTTTTATGCACACAAGGGTAAATAAGTGGTTATTTTAAAGTGTTGTTTGAAACCTAGTAATTAGAGGCACCACAATAACCATGCGCTAAAACCACCTCAAAATAATGACCTGGTAGTGTGAAATATGAGTAACAATCAAGGTCCACAACTCTTTCAATTGAAGTTTCATAAATCCAATTAATACAATACGTGTGAACGACTATTGATACATGTAAAGTTTATTAATAGAATTTTAGTTATCATTTTTTGATTTATTTAATTTAACACTAATAATTTGGAAGCTGGATGAACAAAAAATTAGTACTTAAACATGGGCCATAACACTCGGCAACATCACTACCATCTCTATCTAATCCTTTCTCCTCTCTCTTTATCTGTCCCTTTTCTTTTCTACATATCGCTCTCCTCCATATCCATCTCCATCTTTATCTCTTTCTTCCTCTATGTTGCTATCTCCTTACCTCTATTTATTATCTAATTCTATTTTTTAAATATATTATTTGCATCAACAAATATAATAAAATATCTATCTTTAATTATTTTCTAGATAATTTTTATTTTATATTTTTCAATCGATTGCAATATTTTTAATTTATTCTCAAAATATTAATTTACATTAAAAATTACTCTCTAATAAAATCATAATGTAAATGATAATATAGAAAAATAAAGAGAATACAAATCACATGGGATCCCTCTTATATTATATTAAAACACAATATATGTAATTTTATAGTGTAATATATATAAAAATATAATATATGATAGACTATTATATAAAGGATTATTTTAAGATTGTTGAGTTTATGGTCGCTGCAAATGTAATAGCACTACCGTGAAAGTATGTGTTTTTCAAATGCATCGATCTCTTGAATATATACAAGGTAAAGACAAGAAGAGACATGTCCCTTCATGGGACATGTCTATTCATTAATCTAATTTAATTAATTTAACTATATAATCTTTATAAGAATAAATAAAAGATTAACTTCATATATATATGTATATTAATATAAATAATATCATCTATTAAATATATTAATTTTATTTATCTAACCGATGCTACATACATCAACAAAGATGAAATTATAATTTTGTCTTAAATATTTAAATTATTATTTAAACTATAATAAAAAAAAATGAAAACCATTACTATTGTCTACTTAAATTAAAACTTAACACTAGTGCATTTTTCATTTAGGCGGTAATTAGAGGTAGAGGAAGACAGGAGAAATTTTTTTAGAGAAAAATAGAGATTTTAGAACAAAATTTCATAGAGTGCACTGAAATCCTTCATTTGGGCCTATCCCATTAGGTTCTGCACATCACAAGAAACCCCATTTACTAGCAGTGACTTCCATCGACACAATCTGCAAAGGGGATTTGATAAGTTTTTCCTCCTTGAATTTCTGCAAGGAGAGTTCTTAGAAGGTGGTGAGTATATACCTATAGGCACCCCATTTCTCCTAATTCGGTGAACCAAATAAATTTTTTAGTGTAATAGAGGTAAAATGGATAGTTGCAAGTACTACTTCTGTGTTGCGTGCATTCTTGAGTGGGCCAAGGTCGAGACTCATTGCCCCACTTGCAAACAACGCTTTACCATAATTTCCAAACCCTGTGGATTTCGAGGCAGAGGTAGGACTCTCAATCTTCCCTTGCACAACTAGGTACCCTTTTCCTATAATGCTTCCTCCAATTTTTCCTCAAACATGTCCTATTTTTTGGTTATCTATAGTTTGTTACCTTCTCTGATTCTATTTCCTACTATTTCTTACTTTTTAATCTATATCTATAGATTAGCCCTAAATCTGAAGGCATGCATAATAAATCAATGAAACCCTTCCACAAACCACAACAAAAAATCAGCATAAGAAAAAAATAGTATCAAATACCAATGGCCATAATATAAAATCATTTACAGAATTTTGGAGATAACTCCAGCTTTAACTACACAAATTTCATACAAATCTTGAATCACAAGACAACTGAGCTGAGAAGTAGAAACACCAAAATTTGAATCATCCCTTCTTCTTCAAGTATCTAGAGTCTACATGTTTCATCTTTACTGGGCTAGTATTCCATCCATCAGGTAATTTGTAGAGTAGTTTGAGAAAGGCTATAAACAAGATTTAAGTTTAATTTCTCCTATTATTTTCATTTTTGTCAATGAAAACAATACTTAAAATAAATAAGGAGTTTTGAAAATCACAAACATGGAGTAAGAAAATGAGCATTTTCTAGTTGTGCTACTGTTATAATAGGTGGAGAGTGATGTAGAACATCTAAAAACTTCCTTTAATCACTTGGGATCCTATTGATCCAATCATCTTTCCATCATGTAAACAACTTTTCGAGGCATTTTAATCCACATCTTCATCAACACAAACAATTTTAGTATGGAGCCTTGATAGGTTTCTCAATCCTCCTTAACACCTTCAAAAAAATTCACAATCATAAGCACTATCAATTCATCAATCTTCTTCCATCAGCAAGAAAGTTCAATCCCACATGTTACTAGGCCATTAAATTAGTCATCAAAAGCTTTACACTTGGTTCCATTACCCCATACATCACTACAAAGAACTCAGCATAAACATCACCATTACATTGTTCCTCCACATGGGATCTTTGATAAAATGTAGCCAATCCAAATAAAAGCTAAGTACCAAAAATATAAGAAATGGAACCACAACTGCACCAAGTGCAAGTTTCAGAGGAATGCACTGCAAAATTATTGGGATTGGATACAACCACAAATCAAATTATTAGAAATGCAAGCAAAGCCACTTGCAGTCAAAGAAGTTGGCAAGTGACAAAAGCTTTGAAAATAACAGCAATTCTGAATCAACTTCAAGCTTTAGCATAAATTAGGTGGGAGGGACTAAATCATTAGAAATGCCAGTAACCTTCTTTGAATTCTGATTAAATAGAATAATTAACAACTTTTCGCCCCCATTAATTGAAAACATAATGATAAATGTACTCGCACACCAGACAAATAAGCAAGTGCATAATTGGGAGGGGATCCAATGATAAGTCACCAGACAAGTCACACTTAGCATCCTGCAGGAAACCTGGCCCACATGGAGCAGGTAGCATTAGATGTTTTCTGGGATACTTTTTTAGTTTTCTGTATATACAATTTCACACTCTCTCTCAACATGAGAAGCACTACCAATAACAACACAAAATTGAGAGAAATTGTGAAAGACTTTAAGCTTGCTTGTTCTTCAGGATTTACAACGCTAGCGGATGAAGGGGATACATAGGTGATCGCTGGTACAATTACTGAAGAATCCTTTCAAGATTGGCTCCTTGATTATATTATCAATAGTGAGAACTCATTAGTCTCTCCTTTAGAGTAACTATATGGTCCCATATTTATCTAAAAAGTAATCTGAATAGCAAATAATTGCATTATTTGTAGCTTAGAGAGTTTCTTTCAGTGAAAAACATCACAATCAACATAAACTTCTCAAGATGAGATTATATCACTTTAGCTTGAGAACTTAAAACAAATGATCATTCTTAGAGGTTTTTAATTTCTACTCATATTTTTATGGTGTGCAATGTGCAAAGTTATAATGCACCTCTGACCATCTATTTAATGATATAGCCTACTCCATCATATTATTTTCACTGAATTAAAATTCTATCTTCCCTAATTTTCCTGATTGTGCATTCTATCTACTCAGTTTTCACCTGTCAGGGATTGTTCTCCCAGAAAAGAATGCATTGCTCAACTCTGTATTATGAAATCAGTGAATAGTCATCACCACAAAATAGATTGCAGCCTTCAATATCTTTGATTTATTCCCACCCAGTTTCTTTCATGTTGTGTTGAATTGACAGCGTTGCAAAAACATAAACATGATCACCAAGAACCAAACAGTCCATATCTTGTGCCACTTATTTTGTCACACCCTAGACTCAATTAGCTAGTAGGAAAGTAGGAGAAAGATTCCAAAGCCTTCCTTTAAATCCCATTGTTATTCAGACAGATGGGGAGAGATGAATGGTGCTCATGCTCTCAAATACTACAATTTTATTATATGTGCTCAAATGCAACTGGTATCCACCAAAAACATGGTTCCTCCTCTGCTATAAGTTGACTCACTGGTTTATCTAGCCACAAAAAGGAAGACCATCTACCAAGGAGACATGCATGAGGAAGACATGAAAAGATCCTCCTCTCTGCCAAGTTGTAACCTACTTGGAAAAGGCAACTAGAGGACACGGTATAGTTTTGCACGGTGGGATTTTTATGACTGTGATCCAACTCATGGAGAGACATGGTAGGACCTATGGAAGGCATACTATTATATCGTACACGTTCATTTCTAGAAGATGGGGATAGATTAATGGTGCTCAGAAGTTCTAAAATATTAAAATTTCCTTATATGTGCTCAGATGCAAATGGCATTCACCATAGTCGTGATTCCTCCTCTACTATTAGTCCACCCACCGACTTATCTAGCCACAAAAGAGAAGAGCATCTTCTAAGGATACATGAATGGGGAAGACATAAAAAAAATCTCCTCCTCTTGGCTAAGTTGTAGCATACTTGGAGGGGGCAACTAGGAAAGATAGTACAGGTTGGGCTGGTGGTATTTTATGATGGAGTTCCAGCTCAGATGTTCTAAAATACTAAAAAAAAATTATATCATTTACATGACTAATTAGTATCAAAATCCTAATCAGTTTTACAAACTTTGAGATGAGTGGAATTGCATTAAGGGGACTTTAGAAGACTGTTCAGGGTGAGATTAATGAGTAGATAATGGATACACTGGTATTCTCCAAAGTATATTCAAGGCTTAATTTTATATGCAAACTTATCTCACAACCAATGGTAGAGGTAATAAGATAAATTTAATTTTGAAGGTATTTTTAGGTTTGTGGCAATAGAAAGTTCATGAGATTGATAGTGCCCATTTTTCTACTATAATAACACTCAATCTCACTCTTGCCTAACATTATCTTTCCCATCTTTTCCTTTGAGCATAATGCAAGTTCAAGATCTTGTTCCTTAAGTTTCTTAGGAATGTCGTGAAGTTTTTAGAGCAACATTCCCTTGAACTGGAATTAACATCTTCTGAGAGGGTCAGTAGTTGGTATTTGGCTATGCATGTCTAGTATTACTATTTAATGCAGTCACGAGTCCACTGGCGCAGTAAAGGGTTGCAGATCTGAACTCCAAATAATTTGAATTTGCAATAGTGACAAATAAAGGAAGTAAGACATCAACTATTATTTGATTATTTTTATTTCCAACAGAATTGACCTTGTATAAGTTTGCAATTTTAATGTACTCTGGTAAACTAATATATTACCAAATTTGATTTCCCAGGCATGTCGCCTGACAGAACAATCATTCATCATGTTCAAAGGAAAATTTTGAGGGTTTTTTGGTGGCTTCTACAATGACTTTTTTTTGGCGACATTCTGATCATATTTGTCGTGCTCGCATCTGTACCCACATTCATGTGTCAAACCCTCACTTTTTTTTTGCAGGGACTACCATTTTCAAAACGCTCCTACATTTTTTACTAATTTTCAAATGTGTGACTTTTTTGTTTCACAAAATTTTCAAGGATTTTCTTCTTCTTTTTTGTTTTGGTTCTTCCAATAAATTCAATTACTTGTGTCTAGCTTCCTATGGACTCCACACACTTAGCAGACCTATGCCAACACAAAACATAACCAACAGACATGCAAGAACCTATATCAGTAAAAAAAGTCAGGATAACAAAAATATGAGCCAACCAATATTTTTGGAGTGGAGGATTGCACAAGACCTGAATGATCCTACATCACAATATCCCATCTCAATGCAATCATTTTCATCAACCAATATAGAATTAATTGTATTTTTTATATATTTGGTGGCATTTTTATTTACTGCGGTGTGGATTTTTTTAAGTTTTTACCGATATAAGTCTTAAGAGTTTCCTTTGAGTAGGACAACCTGTAGATGTTGAATACTAATTGTCATTTACAAAATAGATTTTGGTGATTGATGGATCAAAGTAAAGTTTTGAGTTTGTTGCACACATAGAAGCATCTGATGAAATTTTGAATTCGGTGCACACATAGAAGCATCTAGAATCATAAATAGTTCACATAGAAAAGTTTTAGTTAGTTCCAACTTCCATCCACTTGCTTGGTGATTCTCTGATTGCTTGTAGAATGCTTTGCTTGCCACTTGCATGCATTTGACATGTTGGACCATTTGACATAGCTGGAAAAAGGTGTCTATTTTTAAGTTTATCTTCTTCCAAGCATGAACTAGATCCTGCATGACTGCTCCAAGTTTACATGGCAACATGAGACAACCAAGTGAATGTGGTTTACACCATGCAGTTCCATATAAATTCACACCCATGTCAGAAAAGAATGAGTTTGATTCAGCCTTATTTTCCTATTTGGTGACACTGTATCGACCTTCGGCCTTCACTTCACCATATTTATTAAGTCCCCAACCTTAAACAATAAACTAAAAACCAAAACACTCAATGCACATGTCACAAACACAAACACTAATGCAACTCCTTTTGGGTGACGTAGGTTTGCTTGACCGCTAGGATGCTTTTACATGAAATATGCTTAAGGAAAAGCTACTTGCAGCTTCATTCGAGAGCCAAAGCAATTGAGGAGCTCCTTTCCAATGAAAAAGTCATACTTTTCTGAAGCGATTTAGCAAAATGTCTAGCAAAGAAACTACAAGAGACAAATGATCAATCAGGTTCAATGCCAACAAGAAGCATTTTAACTCAGCAAGGAGTGCCCTCTGTATTCTCATAAACTTACACCTCTTGGGATTTTCACTTCATGGAATTGCATATGCCAACCACAAGATGATGTGTAAGGACAAAATCAACCTTGAACATTCCTAGATTCCTGGATTGTTTGATATATGTTTTTTAATCAATTGATATGTAGCCAGAGATGGTTATCTAGAATTCCTAATTTTCATTTGATATTGTTCAATTTAAGACTCTTTTTTTACCTTGATGGCATTCATTCTAATGAAGTCCATTTTTTTTTTCACAACGTTTTTGGTAGTGTGTAAAGACTTTAATATCAAAACATTGTTGCTTTTATTGAAAAATAAAACATGTACTTCTAACTTTTACTGTTCTTTGGATCACAAAGAATAATTGAGGATGATTAGCCTTGTAAGTTTTGTTTCTTAGCCACATGCTAGCTAAGAATTCCCCAGCCTGACTCCTCTTTGTCTTTGACAATTGGCAGTTGTCAATAATTGACATTGTGAATTATAAATAATTTTACAGGGAGCAATCCATTACCCATGGACATGGGTTTTTCCATGGTTATATCTTACGTTTGTTGATACGTTAGATAAATATTGGTTAGCAAAAATTTTAGAGAACCTGTACGAATTGCTATGAATGCCTTCTCATATTTCATATGTATGGTAAGTTGGTTACACAAGATTTAGTCTTTTCATTGTTTTTGATACATGTATTGCATATCTTATCCCAAAGAGAGTGTTTTGATAGAAATATTTATGGTTCACACTCACACTAAAGAACAGAAAAATACAGAAGATAATTTTTTGTACAATTATCTTTTTAAACGGCTTTTGAGGAATCCTATATCTTAAAGAGAATCTTGGGCTATGCATAGAGAAGTCTATCTTTGTGCTGGATATTTGGGTATAAAATTTTCAAATGCATTTTATTTATTTCAAGAAAAATTGACATGTCATGCATTCCATGCGAGACTTATTTCAATATTTGGTTGTAGTACTGCATGCCAGAAGCGTATGATGAAGAAGGCAAGTTCAAGAAGGAGAAAATATTTGTTGTAGCTATCCAGCAATAGAGGTTATCCTTTACTTTGAAAAGTGCTACTATATGGATGTGAAACTTATTGTTTTGGTGTAGTCACATCTAAAATTAATAGTCATCATTAATGTGTAGAAACATGGATAGTTTCTTATACCAGCTTCCTGTTGTGTATGTTTGATAATCTTTGTCTAGCAATCTCCTAAACTACATTTGAATTCTTATATAACATAGGTCATTATAAGTGCAATGTAAACTCTCTTTTAAACTAATTGTTCTAGGAAATGGAAGTGGAAAAGTTGGAGAGTCAACATTTATACAAAAATGGATATCTACTGGGAATCTCATCATCAACGTGGAGAGCAAGTACCAAGTTGATCTCAAGTGGGACTGCAACTTCAGAACTCCTAGTAGAGCCTTCCTCATTAGGAATTTACATCACCACAAATTTTTTCTGAATTATTTGACAGTTAAAGTTTCTGAACAGGGCAATGTTCATTTCGCCTGCAAATCTTGGATTTAACCCTTTTCTATAAATAAGACAAATAAGATATTCTTCTGAAGTAAGGTACACCAAAAATGTTTAAGTTTAAATTCAGTTTTCAAAATGGTAATATTGGTAAACATTTAGAGAGAAAGACCATTTCTGATGTTCGTTGTTGACGAACACAAAGTAAAAGGGTCCAATATCTTCTTTTTTATTAATTGTCTTCTTAAGCCTTAACTTGTATTACATTTTCACATCTTTGAATGCATTTCCTGCTTTTTCCATGCTCCTTTAAAATACACAGTAGATTTCCTTGCTCATTGTTATTGCTATCATGTAGAGGATTGAAGCTAGAGTTTCCATAGCCATTAAATTTGGTCTCGATTATATAGTTTGAAGTCAAACTCAGTAGCTCATGTTCATGAGTAGTGTTTCACAAGAACCTATATCTCATGAGAAGGAATGGTACACTTAGCATTCAGTGCACCTAGGTGATGCTAATAGAGGTGAAACATTGGTACAACCAAAATAGTAATACAAATCTTCCAATTAGAAAAAATGGTTTACTACACAAGCAACCTACCAGTACATGTGAAATATTATAATATTAGATTATAATTTTATTGAATTAACAAGCCGCTATTAGAACAACATGGATAGCTAGTTAATTAAAAAATACAGTCATATAATAATCTCAATGATTTGAAATCTAAGTTCTTAATTATATTATCCATTGCAATAAAATCCCAATAAAATAATTCATTGAAATCACATGCTACAGATGGGATGGACTAGTTAACGCCTCCTTGGCATGGTGTGACTAATCACCATAAATTGGAATATACTTTGTGTATATGCCCCATGTCAAATTGAGTTTTGCCTCGTTAATTCCAATAGCATAAGCCATGACAAATTAGGCCACCACAGGTCCCACATTTGAATCTATACCTCTCGCTTTGTTTACCAATTCCAAAATGCCTTTTGCCTTCACAATAATATATAGGCACGCAAAGCAAATCACAATAATATATTAGGCCACCACAGGTCCCACATTTGAATCATTTGAGCTCTTGATAGCTTATTATTCAAGAGTTTTATGCATTTGTGTAAGGTCTTATCTTCTCTTCATCCACTATTGTGTGTACTGTAAGATGAACTGGACTAGCAGAGATGGTGTTAATTCTATTTTCTCTTCATTCTCTCTTTTGTATGTTGTAAGGTGAACTAGATTGCAAGGGGTGGTGTTCAAATTTGAAGTTTATGTAGGTATGAATATTAAATCTATGTTGTAAGAATGGACTCCACATTTATAATGAATCACTGTGACTACTTGTTCAGAGTGTTATTAGAGTTCTTACATATAAAACTACAGTTTTATGGGCTTTTCTCTAGTTGAAAGTACTTATTTTTGTGAACGAGTGAATTGAAATATTCCTCCACCATCACTTGCATCAATGTATCATCGGACCAAGCTTCTATCTTAAAAGACTGTCATGGGTTGTGCACCCATTTAGATATGTATATCTTTAGATTTATAAAGTTTTCTATTTATAGTTGATAATAATAGCTTTATCCACTTCTACGCTCTAGGATTTATGTTAAGATTTACTGGTCAATTTATTTATATTTTGTTCATTCAATTTTCAATAATTTGGGAGAGGATTAGCCTTTACATGTCGCAAAACCAAACTGAGTATTTAATAAAAGTCTAGGAAGATTGTCCATATTTTATTTTTATAATCTATAAAATGAGGGTAAAAGGGTCCCTAGCCTGTAGAAAAGGACCAAAATATTTTAGAAGATAAAAAGGAATCCATATATAATTTTCTCTTCTTTTTTCAATAGGAATTCTTCGACCCACTTTTTTGTCTGAGAAAGGGACAAAAATACTTTCACCATGAGGGGAAAACCACATTATATCTGGTCAACAGCAAGTCAAATTATGATATTTCTATCAAGATTCAATTGTGTAGATTTTGAGTCGAACTCATTGGCCCATGTTTCATGAATAGTAGTTCACAAGAATCTATCTCTCAGGAGAATGAATGGAACACTTAGCACTCACTGAATTCTAGGTGATGCTCACTAAGATGAAGCACTGGGATTTTCTGGGAGGTCACCCATCCCAGTATTAGTATGATAAGATGCATATTTGCATAAGCAATCAGCACCCAGGGAATCATACAAAACTCATCTACTCAATTTTTCCCTTCCATTCAATCCTACAAGTTCTCTTTGTTGCATATCAAATCATTAATGTCATCCCTAGTATCCTGGTAACACCACCATAGGAGCCTGACATAATAGTACATTTGACCATCCCCATGGCAGCCAGGAACATCTGTGGTGTCTCTTGACTGTCCCAAGGATGATCAGACATTACTATGTCTGTCTCTGATTTTTTCAATTCAAAAGAAAACCTCTGAATTTTAAAAAATAAATAAAACATTTTTAAATCAACAACGTTAAAGCATAAATGCTAAAGGAAAAAAAATGACATGATTACATATTTGATAATAATAAAAGAACTGTACACAGAAGTTGAACTGTATAGAGCAGACAAAAAAGAGCTTTATTAAAGGTTATTTATCTTGATGATCATGTGGTGAATTACACATTAGAGATCAAAATTGCCTGATGAGAGGCTCAAACTATGTTGTCAATGGACTATCTTCCCATAGTCCAAAAGTGTGCAGTAAACTAGTTTACAAGACCATCAAAAAAATTCAACTAAACACTCATATTTTTTATAAACTAATTCTATAGATTAGTAAACAAAAGTCAGAATCGATGCTAACTCCTTTCACCCAATGATAACCATTCACAATTCCAAATGTCTTCAGTATGCTACTCTATTGTGCATAAGCATTTTTATTCCTTTTTGTGAATATGGCCCAAAATATTAATAGTTGCCATTTGCCAACAACCAAGAAGACTTTCATGCTTCTAAAAGATGCTTGTAATTTTTGAAAGTATATTTCATCTATTTTGAAGCACTTATAAGAAACATTTGGAGAAGAAATAAAATTTTTCATTTTCTTCCGTTTAGGTAGCGCAACTTCTAGAGACCATAAGTCATCACTGGTTGACCCGATTGGCTATTATGACCCATTCCAGAAATGGCACAAAGTGCTCTACAATGCCTAGTTTAAGTAATCTCTAGTCAGCCGAAGTTTTGACCTCTTTTGGAGCCTCTAAAGCCTTCAAAACTGAGTTCAAAGTTTCTATACCCTACTACCAATACCAGAAATTTACAATATCTTCAAAACTAGAATTGATCTTGCAATGAAACTTTACTGGTAGGCTGATATGACCAAAGTAAACCTTCTTGGAAGAAAATAGAGCATTCTAAGCTAAAAAAAACTTATTAAAAATAGTAAATTTTCAAAAATAGTAGCTTTGCACAAGATCTCCCTTATTAAAAAGAAATTAGAAATATATTTGGGTGATGCAAGATTTCCCTTACACCCAGAATGCTCTACAGATCGTCCTTTCCCTTTGACCATATATTCTTCATATGTCATGTTCCTTGTGCTTCTACTAACAAGACTATCTAATATATCCTCGATCTCCATGGTAGATAAAGTAGTTTCTAGAATACTCCACTGTGCTTCTGTGACCCCATCTTCAACACCCCCTTCATGATACTCTGTCAGATCTGAAATGTTAAATACTAATGAAATATTCAATTTAGTAGGCAACTCTACTTCATAGGAATTTTTTGAATCATGCTTCTTCAGTATCTTACATGACCCAAACTTCTTCATTTTCAACTTGTTATATGTACCTACTGAAAATCTCTCATTCCATAAATGAACCATGACTTCGTCCCCAACCTGAAATTCTTTATGCATCAAATTCTCATCCGCCTTAGCCTTATACTACGTATTCATCTTGTTAATGTATTTCCTCACCTCCTCATGAATTTTCTTCAAATGCTCTGCAAAATCCTCAACTTTAGCACTACTTATCTCTCCTTTGTCTATCTTCCTCAACTTAGAAGCATTTCTGGGACTACTTCCATATACAATTTGGAATGGTGATTTGCCAGTGCTCCCGTTGACAGAATTATTGTATGCAAATTATGCCAATGGTAAAATCAAATCCCATCCCGTTGGCTTATCTCCAACCAAACATCTCAGCAGATTCCCCAAACTCCTATTCACCACCTTTGTTTGTACATCTATCTATGGATGATGTGATGAGCTGAATTTCAAATCTATCTTTAACTTCTTCCACAATGTGCGCCAAAAATATCCAAAAAACTTAGCGTCTCGATATGAAACTATGCTCTTTGGTAGACCATGTCGTTACACTACTTTGAAAAATAATTCCGCCACATGAACAACATCATTAGTCTTCTTGGAGGGAATGAAATATGTCATCTTTGAAAATCTGTTAACCACCACAAAATTGAATCATGCCCCCACCGAGTCCTTGGTAAACCAAGAACAAAGTCCATACTAATATCCTCCCATGGCTTCTCTGGTATAGGTAATGGTTGATACAATCTTGTATTCTTTTTTACTCCTTTTTCCATTTGACATACTTTACAACTCTATACAAACTTCTTGACATCTTGCTACGACTATGGCCAATAATAATTCTCACTAACAAGAGAAATGGTTTTATCTCAACCAAAATGTCTAGCCAGTCCTCCTCTATGCTTCTCCTTAATGAGATTCTCCCTCATATAAATTTGAGGAATGCACAACTGACTCCCTCTAAATAGCATACCATCCTAGATGATGAAATTTAACCACTTCGTTGTGTGTAGAGTAACAGGTTCTATACAATCTTTGCAAGCCTCACCAAAATCAAGATCCTCTAGATACCAACTCTTGAGTTCTTTGAACCCAACCACCTCAATCTGCATCTCTATCAACAAAAGTTGTCTTCCACTAAGAGCATCTGCAACCTTGTTATACTTTCCACTCCTATGTTTCAAAACAAATGTGTAACTCTGCAATAGACAAAAAATAGTGTTCTTAGAATTTTACTTACCACAGTATCTTCTTCAATGATTCCACCTGCTCCTCGAATAACATTCACTACTTCTTTGACTCAGTTGTTGTACTGAGTAAATTTTTCACCTTCTTTCATTTTCATATCATGAAACTTTTCTCTTAAGCTTTATGCCTTTTCCCTAAGCACATTCACATCTCCTCCATGAACTAGTATTAGCTTGTCCCACATCTATTTTGTAGTTATACAGGTTTTGATGTCTTCAAATTCAACATCTGATAGGGAAGAAGCAATCTCAATCATCATTCCATTATGTTCTTGTCTCTCTTTCACTTGGTTGATAGTCAAAGGACCAATAGGAGTTATAAACTCATTTTCCAAATAGTATATTGTAGAATCTCCAATGCCTGATAGATATAGCCTCATCCTGCTTTGCCATGTTGAAAAATTATCTTTATTCAACTGCGGTACCTCTCTTTTATACATCTTATGATCTTTAACTCAAGTCCTTGAAAATTTTTCCTTGAAGTACTCTAGCTCTAATACCAATTGTTATATAACTGAGAGAGGGGGTGAATCAGTTAAGTCCAGTTATCCAACAGTCCCAAATACTCTCAGATGTATAAAACCAATTCAATAATTAAACATAAACAACTTGGTAAAACTTGTATGTTCCTCTTTTGTTCATTAACTGTCTGTCAATAAAATATGTAGTATATACTAATCAAACTAGTAAATATAATGTGTAAAGTAAAATGAAAAATCATCACACATACACATTTGACACTTTGATTTCTAACGTGGAAACCCTATTAGGGGAATAACCACATGGGACCGATACCCGAAATAATTTCACTCTTCTAAAGTGAGCTTGGTTAAGAGCCAACCCTAGTAAAGGTTACAAAACACACTATAAGGTGTGACCTTGTTAGAGGCTTTATCACTAACAATTCTTCGTGACCATACATTCACTTGGGTCAACAAGAAAACAATCAACATTCATTAAATGTCATAATGAAATAATAAAGAATGTTAAGTCTCACTTGGTTAAGAGATTTGTCTGTAGCAATGGTTAGAATGAAACAGTAAATGATCCAATCCACATACAAATTTCTTTGCAGATATTCAGATCTATGCTAAGATCAATATACCTCTGGCCAATATAATCACTTCATTTTTTTTCCATCCTTCAACTCTGTTATGTTTGGTTATCTCCTTTCTTTTGATGCTCGGTGTAGTCTACAAAATTGCTTGGTTCTCACTTCAACCTGTTTGACCAGCTACACATGTACACAATCTTCTCCTCGCACACATACATATTTTGAATCTCTTGTCTCCTTATATAGACATGATAAACCGTTTTCTTCCCAACCATAGATTTTGCCACTTAATCTTCACTGTTGATTTTGCCGCTTCAACCTTCCTCGGAACTTGTGTCAACACATTTTCACTCTTCATCATCCGATCTTCCTTGAATTTTGTCATTCATAATCTTCATAACAAACTTCATATTTATCCTCGAAATCCTCCCAATTCATCTAGCTCATCATCTTAAGTCGACAATCATATGTTTCTCCTTATTTCCCCTTCTCAGTCAATACCATGATGTGTTGGCAAATTCCTTCTCGATTAATACTGTACTCGGTATACACTACACTTGCTCGGTGTACATTATGTCAACTCGGTGTATATTAAATTTTTCATTTACCGACCACATAAACTTGTACATTCTTGATCTTCAATCTTTTATTGAATCATGTAATACAATCAAATCATTATCATAATGTCATAGACTCATCAATAAGTTACCCAATGAATACTATATCCATATCTTGCTCATACATCTCATTTTCATGTTAATATATCATTCCTTCACCATTATTACCTTCTTTAGATATTTGCGGCTATCATGATAAGTATAGTCAAAACTAATTGGCATCAATGATAATATAATAACTAAACTAATTTCTTACATATACTTTAGTAGCTTGGTGATCATCATCACTTTCTCCATTCTATTCTCCAAGTAGTTAATCAATTGTAGTTTAACATGATATGCCCAATATTTTTTTAAAATTTATAAATAAAAAATCTCTAAAATGTTAGGAAAACACGACCCACCAATTAGAAAAGTAGAAGAAATTATATTTGAATATGTTGAAAGGATATTTTTTTTGGATTTAAGTGATTATATCAACTCCTACATAGATTTCAAGACAAATCATTGAAATACTACACACACAAATTAAACACACAATTTCAGTCCTAGATTATCCTAGTCATCCACAAAATTTATTTTTAGAACCATAAGATAATCTTCACTTGTATGGTCATTCACAAATCTATTTTATTCAAAGGCAATGATATCAACACCAAAAATTTCTTGATCTAGTTTCATATTTACTTTAAGATCACTCTAAGACTCTAGGTACAAAAATATTTATTTCATACAACCTGCACCATAATCTTGAGAATGTTATTTAATTTAGACTCTTATAACATATCACATAAGCTTCTTTGACACCCATGAAGATCTTCCTAATTTATAATTTTTTTTATTAAATAAGTAGGGAAAGGGCCTATATCCCTTTAAAAAACACAAGACAACAAGATGAAACATCTACCACAAACAACAAAATTTAGTGAGGCCTCCCAACACTAAAACTAAGAAAACCACCAAAAAAGAATTACCAACCCATAATATATAACCCTCTCCCTCCCTACTTTCCCACTCCCCCTGTCCCTCTCCCTCTCCCCTACTATCTCTCCCCTTCCCTCCCTCTCACCTATACTCTCCCCGCCTCCTTCACCTTTCATCCTCTCCCTCCTACACTCTCCCTCTCTCCCTCATGCACTCACTCCCTCTCACACTCTCCCCCTCCCTCTCCCCACCTTGTTGCTCTCTCTCTCTCTCTCTCTCTCAATCACTCCCTCTCCCCCTCTCCCTATGGCCCCCCTCACTCATTCCCTCTCACAGTCTCCCTTTCCCCACCTTGTTGTTTTCTCTCCCTCACTCCCTCTTACACTCTCCCATCTTCCCTCCATATGCTATCCCTCGCTCCCTCACTCTCGCACTCTACCCCCTCCACCTCCCCCTCTCCCCTCCACTCTCTCCCTCTCCCTCTCTCAAACCCCTACCACGTCCCACTTGCCTTCACCTCCCACTCTCACTCCCACCTCTGCCTCCAATGCCCATGCGCACTCCACCTCTGCCTCCCACTTCAATTCCCACTCCACTCCACTCCCAATCCACCACCTCCACCCCTACCCCCACCCCCACCTTCACCTCCACCCCACCTCCATCTCCACCTCCCACTCAAACTTCACCTCCACCTCCCACCTCCACTCAAACTCCATCTCCACCTCCCACTCCACTTCCTATTCCCATTCCCACCTCCACCTCTACCACCACCACCAACTCCTCCTCCTCCACCTCCATCTCCACCTCCACCTCCCACCTCCACCTCCACCTCCACCTCCCACTCCCACCTTCACCTCAACCTCTAATGCCCACACCCACTCCCACCTCCACCTTTGCCTCCCACTCCGACTCCCACCGCACCTCCACCTCCCACTCTACGTCTACCTCCCCCTCCACTCCCACCTCCACCTCCACCTCCACCTCCACCTCCCACTCCCACCTTCACCTCAACCTCTAATGCCCACACCCACTCCCACCTCCACCTTTTCCTCCCACTCCAACTCCCACTGCACCTCCACCTCCCACTCCCACCTCCACTCCCACTCTACCTCTACCTCCCCCTCCACTCCCACTCCCACCTCCTACCTCCACATCCACCTCCACCTCCCACTCCCACTCCCACCTCCACCTTCGCCTCCCACTCCCACTCCCACTCCCACCTCCACTTGCCACCTCCACTCCACTCCCACTCTACCTCTACCTCTACCTCCCACTCCACCTCCACCTCCACCTCCACCTCCACCTCCCACTCCCACTCCCACTCCCACTCCCTTCTCCCCTTCCACCTCCACACCTCCACTCCCACCTCTAATGCCCACTCCACCTCCACCTTCGCCTCCCACTCTGACTCCACCTCCCACGCTCATGCCCACTCCCACTCCCACTCCACCTCCACCTCCACCTCCACCTCCCACGCCCACCTCCACTCCACTCCACTCCCAATCTACTTCCACTTCCACCTCCACCTCCCACCTCCACTCCCACTCCCACTCCACCTCCACCTCCACCTCCACATCCCACTTTGACTGTGACTCCACCTCACACACCCACTCCAACGCCCACCTCCCCCCCTCTCCACTCTCACTCCCACTCCCACCTCCACTCCACTCCCACCTCCTCCACCTCCACCTCCACTCCCACCTCCCACTTCCCACCTCCACCTCCACCTCCACCTCACCTCCCACCTCACCTCCTCCTCCACACCCCCAGCCGCACCTCCACCTTCCACTTCCACTTCCACTCCCACCTCCCACCTCCACCTCCACCTCCACGTATATGATGCATATGAATTTTGATGGAAGCTTCAAACAAAGTCCATTCAACTCAATAACATATATGCCATTAAAACATTCATACAAATCCACAAAATTAAATTACAACATTTATATACAATCATATAAAAGATATATTTAGAATTGTTTAATTAGCAATAATTAACCTACTTTAATTAATTTTCATATTTGATTTGTACACTGTTTAATTAAATTAAAAAATTAAAAAATAACATAAAAAAGGAACAAGAGACCTCTTGGAGGATGTTCATGGCCATCCTTAAGAGTTTGTGGAGAGGTATTTCTACCCCTCCAAAAAATTAATATATATTTTTTTATTAATTATAGTTGTTAAGTGACATGTTTACAAGAAATTTAGGTATTCATTAGTACAATAAGTCTATTTAGAAGTAATATGGACATCTTTTAAATGATAGCACTCCTTGGCTTTTTGTTTTATATTGTTTCTTCTAATCCAAATGAACCCTACACATTTCACATTTCACTCCAAACATTAATAAACCTTTAACATCAAAATCATCATGACATATATAATGAATATATTTTTTATCTAAGAAAATCATTATTACTTACAATTATCATACAAAATATTTTGTTTTGTACATATTAAACAAAATCTTTAATTAAAATATGATTCTAAATGTCAGCATTTTCTATTACATAGAAACAATATATTTTCAATGAATTCACTGCATATAATTCCCATTTTTACCTTTTCTACTAATTATCTATTCTAACCATTCAATGCATTGAAAATCAGTATGTAACAAAATAATCAAATGGTACAGTTTCTAACATCAATAATGAAACCACACATCAATGACATTTTTTCAAAATTTAAAAATCTCATTAGACTAGTTAGATTGCACCCTTAGGATCCCAAAATTAGGTATTAGCCTCTCCTTTTCAGTTTGTAAACAATAGTTCATAATAGAGGATACGACAAGAATAAGACCCAAATCGTTGCAGGTGTTGATGTTACTCAAAGTTCCATAAGTTTCCCAGCTCCAGTCTCCAAAAAAGTGCAGTGCATTATTTTAAGCATCATCTTCCATGGAACCCTTAAGGAGACACCCTTTGGCAATGATTAGAGACCAGAGACCTCACTGAAAGCTGATATGCAGTCAAAACTGAGCTTTTCCAACTGAAATGCATTAATACTGTTGGACAGTTATTTCAGAGTGGGACGGTAGGCAACACTTTATGGGGCACTTTTGCAGAAATAAGTTTACTCTGTGAGACCTAATCCATGAAATTAATGAAGCTTCTAAAATAGAAAATGATTCTAGAGCATAATGATTCTCACCTAAAGGTCAGTCATTGTTTATGCAACATATTTCCTTTCATAATCAACATATCTTATTTTTTTGATTCATATATATATATACACATACATCTGCACTACATTTCTTTGTCTAATACATACACTACAAAATGGTTTACCAAATTTGTCTCTACCCCCTTGGTCACTGCATTCAAACTTCCAGGTCAAAAATGACTTCAGCCATATGTACTTTTCAGATCTTTTATGTAGGTTTATTATGTGGGACCTAATCCATGAAATTAATGAAGCTAATACATTACCTAAGTGCTGGAATGACAAGAACCTAAGGCTAAGACATCTCCTAGTAGCACATATTACTTTGTAGAAATATACCTATATAATCAAAAACTTTGTAGGTTTTATTAATGTTTCAAAGATTACTAGGCTGATGACTTGCAGGAACAGAGCATATTAATGTTTGAAAGATGAGAGCTCTTCACCCCTGGAGGCAATTGAATATCCACTCTGCCCAGATTGCAAATCTGCCTAACATTTTTCTTAGCCGCCAATTCAAGAGGTTGCCCAGCACTGGTGTCAACAATGCCGATGACTTGCAGGAACAGAGCATAAAATCTAATTGTCTTGTCAAATTCTCGTTAAAGACAAGTCAATATAAAATCTGCACGGTGTCAACAATGCCAATGATTATGGAAATTGTTAACAGGGACTGAAAATCATTTGCAGGAAAGACTAACAACCTTTGTACAAATCCATTAATACGACGAAAACACTCTCCAACCCAATCATTTCTAATTTCAAAATCTTCTAATTACCTAGTGATTTATGATGGGCCTTGATGCAATAACATTATCATCACTTTCTTTACAGACAAAAGATCCAAACAAAACAAAAGATCCAAAACGAAGAAAAATATTACAGCAAGGCCAAATCTCGTTTCTACAGATTTTGGTCATCATTGTGATCGTTGAATTTTATTTTCCTTCCAATGCTCATATTGGAGATTAGAATATAGTGAGAGTTACAAGGACGAGTTGATTCACAGCTCTTTACAAATTCAAACTCTGTTATCTGCAATACAAGCCTTGAACTCAAATTGTAAAATAAAAACACTATTAGTATTTGCATAATTTTTCATTCTATTCCTAAATTCTACTATCTTTTCTAATTTGAGGCAAGCAAGAGTTAAAATTGTAAAAGGCTTGGTATAAGTTCAGGAAAATTAAACTCTGTATGTCGAATAACTTGAAGCACAAATTTTTTCAACATAAAATGTGTTTGTTAACCAAGCCAAATGCTTATTGCCAAAAACAAGCGATTTCTTTGGGTTTCCTTTAGTTATGTCTGGGATGGGCTACTGTGCTTTTTTATACACTGTACTATGGTGCTTGAATGAAGGCAGTTTTGAGCAGAAAAGAAGGTCAGTCATTGTTTATGCAACATATTTCCTTTCAAAATCAACATATCTTATTTTTTTGATTCATATACATATACACATACATCTGCACTACATTTCTTTGTCTAATACATACACTACAAAATGGTTTACCACCCAGATAATTTGACAAACATATGTCTCTACCCCTTGGTCACTGCATTCAAATTTCCAGGTCAAAAATGACTTCAGCCATAAGCAGTTTTCAGATCTTTTATTGAAAAATGCACGCAATCAAGTATTGACCGGTATTTTGAATACTCATCGTTTCTTGAAACACCCTCATCAAATTTGAAGAGATGCTGAAAAAATTGGCTGCTGAATACCAAAACCGAGAAATACCAACATATGAAGCAGAACATCAACATTAAACTCACTGCTAAAGTCAAGGAAAATAAAGGAAGAAGTGCTACAAAGCAAAAACCCAAAATTAGACATAACACGTATCCTACTATAATAGGGGGCAAAAGAAAGTTAAGTGCCATGTTGAAAAAGCTATCTTTGTCAACTAGATTTTTACAGTAAAGAGCCGCCTGAAACCATCTCTAGAGCATGACCACCCATCCTAGTAGAATAAAAATACACTGAAGATAAAATATCAAATTAGCTCCTCCATTATTGTGATGAAGAAGAGATGAAGGATATGCCACTTTAATAGCCATGACTGCAACACAAACTGTGACAATCATTCCACTACCTGGACTCAACAGTGAATTCAAACCAAATTTTTTTGAAGAGATGCTGAACAAATTGGCTGCTGAATACCAAAACCAAGAAATACCAACATATGAAGCATAACAACAACATTAAACTCACTGCTAAAGTCAAGGCAAATAAAGGAAGAAGTGCTACAAAGAAAAAACCTGAAATTAGAAACCTCCTCAATGTAAAAAGCCCATTAGTGAGAGAGGATGCCAGCCTAACTACCAGAAAGGGACATAACACGTATCCTACTATAATAGGGGGCAAAATAAAGTTCCAACATAAACCAAACCAGTTCCAACACCATAGGCCTAAGATGAAAGAGAAAAACCAATGTGGTTGTTTTCCAAGTTCCCTTTTCAAGAAATTGATGTCATTAATAACATTTTCCTGATAGCCAAGGTGACTTGTATGGTCTGGTGCTATGATATAACCCAACATTTGTGTGCTCACAGGTTTGACAACAGAAATAACTGATTTTAATACAACCCATGCAATTGCTATAATAGTAAAAGGTATGGATCCATACTTCAAATCCTGGAATTTTGCTTGCTTTAGTAACTTCCAGACTATCCAAGCAACCCATCCGGCAAGAGATATGCTCAGCAAACAAGACAAAAATACTTTAACCCAAATGTTCACTTTTTGTTTGGCCCAAGTATATCTCCAGCATGTACTCATCCATTGAGCTCTTGTCATTGCTTTCTCAATTTCTTTGCTGATTGTGATTCCCAGACCTGCCCAAGCTTCATTTTGATCTCTATAGTGCCATGCATTGTATTGAATTGTTAAAATTCGGGGGACTCCTCTTATTGCCTTCTCCTGTTCTTGTCGTTCTACTGAACTTGATTGTAACTATACAAGAGCCAAGAGAACAAAGCCAATCAAGATGCAATTCATACATTATTATTGAACATGCTTTGTAAATTGGGTTGTGATTCCACACTTACCATCTGGTTATTATCAATGCATGTGAGTGCTTTATAAACATCATGATACTGGGGTTGATATTCCTTGAGCAGAGTGACAAGCGGGTTCTGTTTCAGAGAGAGAGTCTTGTAATGTCTGGTTTTTTGTAGTGTTATTGTTGTTCTGCTTTGTTGTCTTGTTGTGTTTAAGCTTTTGTACAAAGCTCTGAAACCTTTCAAAATCCCCGCTTATCGTAATCAAAACATATATGTAACAAATTGAAATAAACATTTCAACTTATACCTGTTGTTTGGATTTCTTTTTCGATAGATCTAATAAATTGTGAATCCCTTTGTTAATCTGTTGATATATTTTTCTGCCTCTTGTACTAAGAGAGATTTTTTGAACTCCAATAAATTGCTCTGGTGGAAGTAGATTTGGAAATGTTAGCTGAGCTGCTGTAATGAGTAGAATCTTTTCGGTCTAGAAAAATGCAGGCATAAGCTATTAGTTTTTTTTCTAAATACAGTGTAATCACAGTTCATTGAAATTATTTATTATAAAATGAATTTTCACTAAATATACCTGAAACATGAGACTAGTTTGAATTTACAGCCCAGGGAGAACTTCAACCACGCATACTAATTAGATTCTATTTGGTGACCAGTATGATTTTTTTATGTCATAATTTTCTCAATACCTAGCCAAGCATTAATTGCATTGACTTCCTTATTTGGGTCTATGTTTTTCTGATTGTAGATTTTGATCTGCAGAATTTTTATAGTTGGAAACTTATTATCGACTTTGGTATTTTCCAGGATTTTCCTTTTAAGTGGCGTGGGGTGAGCTTGGAGCACAAAATTAATTATAAAAATAAACATGTATTCTTTTTCAGCTTGGCAGATCTGGGTCGAAGTTATGCGTCACTGTTTAAGTGGTGTGGGGTGAGCTCGGGGTCAATAGATTCTTAAGATTCTATAAACATAAGTTAGGCTTGGATGTACAGAGATTCTATCTGTATGAACTGTGAACTGGGGAGGAATGCAGACCATGGTAGGGTTTTACACCATGTGGAGAGGCTTATTGAAAATCTAAATGTGATGGACCAAAATATTACATATGCTAATGAATTTGCAGGGACAAAGAATATTTGTGAACAGGGGCTGAAAACACACCTCTTGTTAGAAATCATAATGACTAGATGCTGGTGACCAGCCTAGCAATCCTCTACACAGCCCAGCCCAGAAAATCCTCTCATTAAAGCTTTCAGATAGCATAATAAGTAGTCTTGAAGTAGATACGATTGTACCCTGAATTGATACAATCTGGTGAATTTGACTGTTCTTTGAGTCGAAAAGCTCTGGTGGAAGTATTGGGTGGTATTCAGATGAATTTGACTACAACCTGAATGGGAAATGCGAGATGCATTACTCGGGTGGAAATTTGATTCAATTCTAAGTGAGGCGTCATGGACATGACTATAGGCTAAATTGATGAAAATTTGGTTTAACAGGGAAGGGTTGGTGAAGGTCCTGGGGAAAATTTGAATGTGTCCTAAATAAATAAGTCACTTGCAATCGCAATTCTAAATAAACACCTTAAATCTTTCCTTCACGTTATCATAAACTGGGAAAATCTTATAGTGATTGACAGAAAAAGAAAATTAATAAATCGTTTTAACAGATCTAAAAATTTCAAAAACTTGACAGAGAAAGCCTAGATAAATGAATTTAAAAATATAAATCTGAAGAAAGCTGAGGATTATCATTAGCTACAAGAATTTGAACAATTTATTGACAATGCACACGATACAGATTTAACACACGAAATTTCTTGGAAAAATGAAAAAAGTATGTAAGTAGATTACCTGGAAGAAGAAGAATTTTGACTGTTCTCATTCGTCTACTACCGCCGTGTCTTGTTTTGAATATAAGCAGGCTGGTGAATCAAAAAAAGAAGGATAGAAAATCCATCTGGAAACGAAAGAAAGAAGCTAAAATCTGCAAAAGAGGAGAAAGAAATTATAAAAACAAGAATGACAGAATGAGTATAGTTTTTCTCATTCATTTATAATCCTCCAAATTTTGAATTTTACTCTTTACGCTTTAATTCCAACGGTACTAGATTTTTTCAATGTTTTATTCTAAGGGCACTCGCTTTTTTCTTTTATTTATGTTTTTTAAAATTCTTACGATGCATTTGTTTTAATAGATTTTTATTATGGTTAAAAGTTCATGCGCAAAATTTTAAAATGACTTTTTAACGTGTTAGAGAAAAAAATGATTCTTTTAATTAAAATCATATTTAATAAATAAAAGAATTAACATAAATAAATAGATTTACATGATTAAAATTAATTATTTTTTACTCTTAATTTCACATGTCTAAAATTAGACTTATAAAGTATTTTCACATTTGGGTGAAGATATTCACTTATTGTTGCACATGAAATCTTAGGTGAAAATAAAACATTTGTGTGTAAAATAAACAAACATATGATTAAAGGCTCTACAACTCAAATGTTGTAACTTGGATTTTCTAGAAAAAAAAATCTCAAATCTAAATTGAAAAAAGGCTCTACAACTCAACAAGGGTTTGAGGAATTTGCACATCTTTCAATGTCCAACCTGGACTGGCCCTAGAGAGGTTTGAGTGGCCATGTAAGTGGCCTCACTTTGCCAAGATTTCTCCCTTGTTCCTTGTGCCTATTGATGTTTCTTTGTTTAATAGGGTTTATGTTTTTAGTTGATATTTGCTTTTAATTTCCCCTATTCTGTCAATCTTTACCGCTTGAGCATGTGAGTGTATTGTGATAGGATGGAAGGACTCAAAGTCAAACAGGGTAATGAAGGCTTGTCCAATTTTTTTGACCCTAGCATTAACCATTCTCCGTTGTTGTGCTCTTCTCAGTCGAGAAAGTCTTTCAAGGAAGTGGTTTCATAGAAAATGGTTGATGTTCCAGACTCAAAAAGGTTTGTGGTTTCTTCTTCCTCTGATAGTGGAAATAATGGACAAGGACATGGTAAGAGGCCCTCCCCTTTCCTTAATATTGTCTTTCTAACTCCTAAAATTGACATGATTAATGCTAGGGGAGAGGAGCCAAAATGTGCACACCCTAACTTTGGGGGTTCACATGGGTCACCATGTGAACCCCACACCAATTTTTTTTGCCACCATAGCTTGCCTAGTTGGCAACCTGAAATGAAAAGTTGAGCCCATTTACAATTAATTTACCACATGTTAAAACTCGATTGGTCAAAGGTAGACACAACTTTACATTTCGATATGTCAACTGGGACGTGCACGATGAATGAGGTATACTCTCAAGATTTGACTTGCGTACAAATTAGGGTGGTCGTGTGGCATTTCACCACAACACCACCATATCCACCATCCTAGCCACCAATACTTCTCGCGGCCACCTTAAGATGCAACATGCAGCTACATTTACTACACGTCAAGTCACCTTAATTTTTCCTAAGGGGACACCTTTTAACATTAAAACTCTATTGAACAAGCCTGACTCTTTGTGGTTTGAGACACCTAACATCCTTTCAATCCCACCCATTCTGGAGTCTCCCATTGTTTGGGAGCCGAAATGTGCTCAATTTCAAACCCTACAAAAACATAATATCGTCATTAGTTGTTCGGATTTGGACCACCTTCTGCTTCGACTTTACAAGTATTTTAACTAGTGTTTGGTTTTTTTTAATTGTTGTTTGGATTTCATTTTCCATTTTGTCACTTTGTCTACATGTTTTAGCATGTAATGACTTCATCTGTGTGCAAGATGTTGGGGATTTTAAGCAAGTGGAGGTAGAGGACGATGTCGACCGCTGGGAGGATATTTGAGAGCTAGTTTACTTCCTGGTGTTCGATGAGGTGAGGATACCACTCTTCACTAAGACCACCTTTCACCATTGGGGCCAATGACATCTATCTTGTTTAGTTTTTTTGCTTGTTTATCTCACATTAACCTCCAATGTATATTTTCTTAGATGTCTTTGGTGCTTCTTGTGTCTTGTGTGTTGCTTTGTATTTTTGAACATGATTAGGAGTGTTTATTAACACTTTTTATCCTCAAGGGAATCATACTCTTGTGATCTAGGGTCACTAGCATGTTCAAAGTAAATGAAACTCAATTTTTTAAGGTTTTCAATCATCTATGTTCACATTCCACCTCTTACTATGCATATAAGTGTTCTACTTATCACATTTAATGAGTATTCTTGGTTGGCATTTGAAATGTTGGGGTTTAAGGGTTTAGTAAACTATCTACTTTATGGTTTAACTATAAATGTTAATAGGTTACACTAATGTTAGGTTTTAAGGGTTTAATAAGCTATCTTCTTTATGGTTTAACCACGACTCTTAATCGGTTGCACTAATTGTGGGGTATAAGGGTTTAATAAGCTATCTTCTTTATGGTTTAACTATTCATGTTAATGGGTTGTAGTTTCTTTTCATTTTGTTTATTATAGGGTTTCATTTTTAGTGTTTCCGATTCATTGGCTTTTGAATTATATCAAAGATTTTTTATGTTGTTGTGTATGAATATGACATTTGTTTATAAATGTGCTATTTGCTTAATAAGGCATTTTCTTAATGGTTTCAAATTTAGGGACTAGGGGTTTTATATGCTATTTGTCAAATGTGGTTTGATTATTACTAGTTTCCACATTCTTTTCAGTTTATGTTTTACAAGTTTCATTTTTTGTGTTAAGGGTTTACAAATTTATTTTTAATTTTATGGATTAAGGGCTTAAAAAGCTATCAATTAAAGGGTTTCCATTTGGGTATTAAGGGTTTGCAATTTCATTTCCACTATTAGGGATAAAGGGTTTAATAAGTTACTTATTTTATGGTTTCAATACCATTGTTAATGGTTTTTGAATTCATGTCAATTTATCATTTTAGGTTCTCAATTTTATTGTGGAGGGTTTAAAATTTTATTTCTACTATTATAGATTAAGGGTTTTGATGTAGGAGCATCTTGGGTTCATGGCAATCATGTATCACCAAAAATATGTTAGAGTTGTTAGATGTGCTCGGTAGATGCTTTGGAGTTCTCAATGAAGTGTTCATGTTGTTCACTAACGGGATCAGTTGCTACTCAGTTGTTCCTTTCACCCAGTTGGTTCGGTTGTTACTCAGTGGCCTACTCACTGATGGGTTTGTTTGGAGATCTTTGTTGAGGCCGACATGTGCATGTAATTTTGGTTGTAATATTAATGTTGGTATCGATCTTTAGGAGACGTGTGAACCTAAATTTGTGTGAGGCCTCACCCCGAGCCCGTCATATCTTTTCGCATTATGCTTATGATAGATATAGTATTTGACACTTTATGTTGATTTCACTATGGATTTAGACATCATATGTCATGGATTTGATCACCTTAGATTTTAGATGCATAGTATTTTATGATGTTCATGATGATTACTTTATGGCACTATTATGGATTTATATTATGGTGAATTTGGTTTAATGAATGTTATGATGGTGTAATGGATTATATATGCTTATGTGATTAACTTGGAAATGGATATTTGATTCAATTATGATGCTATGAGATTCCTACTATGAATTGAGAGTTATTTGCTTAATAACAATATGAGTGTATATGTTTTCATGAGTGAAAAAGCTAAATTATTATGCGATGTGAATTCCAAATTAGTTATGTGATGACATGGATGAATTCTCTAGAGGTGTGAGCTCTAATGGTTCCAAGGGTTTCAAGTCTTTTTCCTCCCCAGAACTCCACCCCACTCCCTTTTTTCAGAGAAATGCAGGTATCTTTACAGTTAACAAATTAAATGATTAGTTTGCTTTCTTTGCTAGAACAAAATATGCTAGGGTTTTATCATTTTATCCATCATTTTTTTCTGAAAATAAAAAAGTTGATTGGAATAAGGAAAAAACAACAATTCCTCCCTAATAAACAACCCTCCTGGGCATAGCATGCCTCAAAAACCCGCCATGGCTCTAGACTCGCTTCAAGTTGGTAAACCTATTTCTCCAAAGAGAAACCCTAATCCTTGGATTAAGGTAAGATCTAGGAAAAAGCTTCACACGAAGAACACAGGGTCTCAGATAGGGCATCCACAATCTAACCATCGATTAGTACATCTCTCTATAGAGAATAGATTTTCTCCTCTGCAATGATGGGAATCAGAACAGAGGATCCTTGATAAAAAGGACTTGCCTCCTATCCCCCCATTGATACCAACTTACTCTCCTCCTCACTCTAGACCAAAATCTGATAATTCCTCTCATTCATTATCGACTATTGAGGATTGGGTCACCCTTAATATCCTTGATGATTCTATAGAGAAAAAATAAGAAATATGAAAATCATTAGGCATCTTTTTAAGATGGAATGGATATGGGGTACCATCTTCAAAAATTGCAAAATGGTTAAAGGAAAATACCCCAATCAGGTAAGGACTGCATTACTTTTAGAGGAATTCATTTATGTAGAATGTAAGAATCAACTATTAAAAAATAGTCTTTTAAACGGAGGATGCCCTAACTTTAATAATATTAGTTTGCCAACTCTAGAATGGTCTTCTCTTTTTAGTCCCAGTAATCTGTCATAATTTCTGGTAGAAAGGATGATTCTACTCCTAGATCTTCCTATTGAATTAAGAAATGAAGATTATCTGAGAAAAATGGGTAACTTATTAGGGAAACTTGTGGGTTTTGTAGATTATGAACCTAAACAATCAGAGAATGTTATCATTGTCAAATGAATATAAAAACCAAATCCCTAAAAAAAATTATGATCAAGAGTAAAAAAAAAATAGCTTCATGATCTCTCATATCCTCATTCCCAAAATTATAGAGGCTAAGGAGGAAGATTCAGAACCTTATAATAGGCCCAAATTTGTTGCAACATATGTAGGGAATATAGTTAACAAGTATCCTAGTACGTTAGTTTGTTTTCTTGATAATATAGGGGGTTTTTCTATTAGAGATACCTCAATCCCTTATATGGAAACATTAGAGGAAGGAGAAATTAAGGAAATCGGCAACCCCTCTGCATCTCCAAAACCTGAGGAGGAATCCATGATAATAGCTGATGATATAGATTTGGTACTCCCTAATAATAAATGTAAAACTAATAATGAATGTTTGAAGGGTATAATAGTACAAGAGTACAAGCAATCCCTAGAGATTATCCTAGCTCAAGCAAAAGATATTAGCAGAGTAGTTAGCAAATAATTAAATAACATTAATAAGGATTCGTCTGAACAAACAGGTTTAGATCTTTCGACTAATGATTGGATATCTTTAGGAATTGATTATTATTCTTTAAATCCACAAGAATGCGAGGAAATGGGTGAGTAGGATCAAGTAATTATGAAGGACTATCTTCCCCTATTAGTAGGAATAACTAGGAATGGTATTGTAAACTCTGAGGACTCTGTTAGGAAAGATATAGATCTCTGAAACAAGGAAATATTGAGTAGTAAATCAGATTCTCCTGTGTTTGATAAGATAGCAGAGATAGAGGCCATAAATGAATTCTTAGGTCTAGATTTAGACATCTTGGATGATAAAGAAGGGAAAAGGGAAACAAACAGAGAGATTGTTGTAAATATTTTAGAATCTATGGATTATGATGACTCTAAATTATAAAAGGAGGCTACCTTAGAAAATAAAGCCAGTAAGCTTCAAAAGCTAGGTATGAATAATTAGGCAAAGACTCTCCACACTGCACAAAATTGGCCAAATCAAGAGGTAGAAAATCTCTAAAAGAACTAAGAGATACGTAAGGTCAAGTTAAAACTACAGAACTTTTGAATGCAGGGAAGGGGAAGTCCCTTCCTAGCCATCTATGAAGGTCATAACATGGAATGTTAGGGACCTTAATGCCCCTAACAAACACCGCTTGTTTAAAAGGTAATTATCATTATTTAAGTCAAATATAGTAATAGTTCATGAAACTAAATTAGATGAGGAAGGGTATGTCTCTTTGAAAAGAAAACTAGGCATGTGGGAGATAGGGGGAACTCCATTGAGTGGAGCTTCAAGGAGAGTGGCAATGTTATGGAATCCTAGACATTGTAATCTTGATCCTCTATGTGTAAATGGCAATTGGATAGGAGGAATATTCAAGAGTGCCAAAAGTAAATTAAGCTTTATATTAATAAATATTTACGGCCCTAAATTTCTCCTGAGATTACTTGTCCTCAAGAAATGATTGAGAATAGGGTGATTCGGCTATACTACTTTATTACCATCATGAGAAAAGGATAATATGGAATGAGGAAAAAAAAATCATCAATATGCATGCTAATGAGAATATTACCATAGGAGGATATTTTAATTCCATTGTAGACGAAATTAACAAAATAGGGGATTCCAAGAAAATGACACAAACAAATATAGAATTTAAAAATTGGCTTGAAGACATAAATGATATAGAGGTTAGGACACAGAATGGAGCTTATACCTGGTCAAATAAGAGGGAAAATGTAAATTTAATTGCTAAAAAATTAGATATATTCTTTTTTATTTGCAATTTGATAAACTTTGATTTTGGTATACAAGTGTCCATTCTGCCTACATCCGGATCTAACCACTTTCATGTAGTCCTAAATTTTATAGAACCTAATCTCCCAAAGAGAAACCTTTTCAAGTTTGAAAAGATGTGGTTGATGGATGAGATCTGTTTAAAGATCATAGAGAAATGGTGGAAGGAAGTAATCTTTAAAGGCTCTAAATGTTTTTAATAAGTCAAAACTTGAAATTAATCAAAAGGAACTTAATTTCTTGGAATAAAGAATGTTTTGGGAATATTTTTGAGAAGAAATTAGAAGCTAAAAATAATATTAAACTTCTGAATGAGGAAGTCTTTACTAATGGCATGAATGAAGAAACTTTTAACAAGGAAAAAGAGCTGCTCAAAGTATATGAAGAGATTTTAGCACAGGAGGAGACTTTCTAAAAAAAAATGTACTAGGGAAACATGGTTGGCTGAAGGTGACAAAAATACAACAAAATTCCACAATCGCATAAAATTTAGGTGAAATGTTAATAGAATAATTAAAATTAAGAGAACAAATGGGGATATACTGGAAAATTTGGAGGATATATCCAGGGAAGCAGAAAACTACTTTAAAACCATTTAAAATAATGAAGAAGGCTCGAATAGAAAAGCTCAAAATGAGTTCCTTAGAAATATACCTAATATTATATCTGATAGCCAAAATAAAACTCTTTATGATAGTTTTACAATAGATGAGGTGGAGAAGGTGCTTAGGAACCTCCATCATGATAAATCTCCTGGTCCAGATGGATTCCCTGCCCTCTTTTTTTCAAAAATGTTGGCCTTTTGTAGGCTCTGAGATAGTAGAAGCGTTAGAAGGTATGCAAAATTTAGGTCATCTTTTGAAATAAATTAATAATACCTTTATTAATTTAATTCCCAAAAATCTAACCCATAAATTTTTGAGGACTTTAGACCTATCTCTTTATACAATACGATTTACAAATTACTGACCAAAACTCTTGCTAATAGAATAAAGATTCTTCTTCTAGAACTAATTTCTGAAGAACAAATAGACTTCATCCCTAGAAGATCTATACTAGATGGGATGATTATAGCATAGGAGGCCATCCATACCATTTAGAACAATAAGAGACCGAGTATGCTAATAAAATTGGATATAAGGAAGGCATATGATAAAGTAGACTGGCTTTTTTTGTGTAAATGCTTGGAGGCCTTCAAATTTTCCAAATCTTTAGTAAATATGATCTTTGAATGCATCTCATGTCCTAAAATTTCTATCGTATTAAATGGATCCCCAATAGGTTTCTTTGATATCTCCCAAGGGCTGAGGCAAGGGGATCCTCTCTCCCTCTTTCTCTTTATTTTAATGGCGGAAGCATTAGCTAGATCCATGAAATGTCCCCTTTCTAATTTTTATATCATATTTTCATCCTCTAATCATATTATTAAATTAAACAAATAGCACTTGAAAGATTATACAATTTCTCAACAAAACCCAAATCGGGTATGCTCTAAATAGTGCCAAAAACTTCACATCTTCACATATTATTGATAAATCTGAAAGTAGAAATTTTTATATAAATTTCACCAGCATAACAGCCTAAAAAATGATATTTCTAGATCTGCAGAGAGTTTACACAATAGCTCCAAAAAGGAGGACAAAAACAATGCTCATCGAGCTCCCGAAAACAACACAAAATAGCTCGGAAACACCATAAAACACTAATAATCTATCAAAGAAGTAGAATCAAAATCCATGGAATATATTCAGCTCTATTTTAACAAAAAAATGGCTACAATACAATAACAACCCAAACTGATATGAAAAACTCAACCGAAAACACCAAAATCTTACAAAAACACACCCTAAAACTCACAAATCCGCACTATTCAGCACAAGAAAAAAATCTGCATGAGCTTGCACATAAAATGGCCTCAAAATCCCATCCTTAGCCCTCTTATAAACCTACAAAATTCCACCTTTGGGTCTCCTTCTCCACAGGTTTGGCAGCCTCTGAAGAACAACAAAGCAATGAGCAAAAATCCAGTTCTAGAATGACCCCGAAATGCCTCCAAACCCCTTTGAAAGAGGGCATAACCCTAACTCACTACCAAGAGGGGTCAATAAGACATATTTTAATAATAATTAACATTTATTATTCCATTGGTTTCCAAAGATTAGCCCCTTTTCCTGAAACTTTACTTTTTGAGCCTGCCAGCCTTAGCAAAAGTTATTATTTCTAATTGTTTGAAAAGGGGACATGACAAGTCCTCCCTCCCAAATATTGCTTTTCCTCAAGCAATGAAGGTTGGGATGCTCAAGAATATGTGCTCCTTCCCCATTTGTATCCTCCAATGGTAATCCTTTCCATTTGACCAAATGCTTTGTGATGCTCCTATTTCTCAATCTTTTCTCTCTTGTATCCAAAACCTCTTCTGATATTAAGACTAATTTCCCTTCATCATCAAGAGGTGGTAATTATGTAGATACTATGGTTTTATGGCCTAGAACCTTTTTTAGGAAAGAGACATGGAAAACATTATGTATTTTATTGTTTGGTGGGAGCTCCAATTCATAAGCTACCTCTCCTACCTTCCTGATGATCTTATAAGGCCCATAGAACCTTGGCTTGAGCTTCTCTGCCCCACTCCTCTTCAAGGTGCTTTGCTTATATGGCTACAACCTAACAAATACCAAATCTCCCACCTCAAAAGATCTTTTAGTCCTTTTCCTATCAGCGTACAACTTCTGTTGGTTCTATGCATGTTGTAGATTATCCTTAAGGGACCTTATTATGTCTTGACTTTGCTTAATGAAATCACTTGCTGCAGGTACTATGCTATCTGAAAGTACTAGATCAATAAAGGAAATGGAATCATAACCATAGAGATCATGAAAAGGAGGCATGCCAATAGACATGTGATGAGATGTATTGTAACAATACTCCCCTAGGTGCAACCATTTCACCCAAGCATGTTGTTGATTTGAAACATAGTTCCTCAAATATCCCTCTATCCTTTTATTAACTATCTCTATTTGTCCATCTATTTGAGGGTGATAGCTAGTACTGGGAGTGAGTTCATTTCCTACTAAATGAAAGAGATCCTTCTGAAAAGAGCTAAGGAATCTACTATCCCGATCACTGACAATGTTTCTAGGCGAGCCATGTAACCTGAAAATTTCCTTGAAGAACAATTCTGCCACTTGTGATGCCTTGAAATCAGATACGATGGGAAAGAAATGTGCATATTTAGTTAGTCTATCTACCACCACATATATGAAATCCTTACATTGAGCCTTGGGCAACCCCATGATGAAATCCATGGAAATACTTTCCCATTTTTGTTCAGGAATAGGAAGTGGCTGCAACAACCTTGTAAGAAAATTTTGCTCACTCTTGTTTTGTTGGCATACCATGCATTCCTTAATGTGTTTAAGGACATCCTCTTTCATACCCTTCCATGAAAAGCACTCTTGAAGTTGTCTGTATGTCTTGAAGTATCCTTGATAACCAGCCAAAGGTGTGTCATGAAAGGCCCTCAAAATTTTTTGCTTAATCTTTGATCCTGGCACTAAGAACATCATGTTCTTATAATAAATCAGCTCATCAACAACCTTATACCTATTATCATCCACTAACTTATTCAAGATATTTGTAGCAAAGGAATCTTTAGCATATTCTAAAATTATGGAAACTTTCCAATCAGCAGAGATAGATGTTAAGGAACACAAGGTGGGCTTCCTTGAGAGAGCATCAACAACCACATTATTCTTTCCTTTCACATATTCAATGTCAAAATCATAAGCTTGCAATTTGCTTACCCATTTTTGTTGACAATCATTCAAATCCCTTTGGTTCAAGAAGAACTTGAGACTATTATGGTCTATCTTTACAATGAATCTCCCACATACCAAATATTGTCTAAACTTATAAAGTGCATGCATGATTGCCAATATTTCCTTATCATAGATGGAATAACCTTTCTTCAATTAATGTAATTTTCTACTCTCAAATGCTATTGGATGTCCCCTTTGAGTTAGGACAGCCCCTATACCTTCTCTAGAAGCATCACATTCAACAACAAAAGGTAAAGAGAAATCTGGAATTGCAAGCACAGGGCATGAACTCATTACGTCATTAAGCTTATCAAATATTTTTTGTGCCTCTTCTATCCAAATAAAGGCTCCCTTCTTTGTCAAATCAGTCAAGGGGGCAGCAAGCTGAGAAAATACCTTGACAAACCTCCTATAGTAGCTACACAACCTGAAGAAACCTCTCAACTGTGTAAGATTAGTGGGTGGAGGCCAATCCAAAATTGCCTGAATTTTTTGTTGATCAACCTGTACTCCTTTATAACTTATAATATGTCCCAAATATAGGATCTCTATCAAACCAAACTCACATTTAGATAGCTTAGTATAGAAGGATTACTGCTCCAAGATTCCCAAAATAGTGTCTATGTGCTTTAGATGCTCTTTCCATGTTTTACTGTAAATCAAGATATCATCAAAGAATACCAAAACAAATTTTTGAAGATGCTTGCTGAATACCTTATTCATACAAGATTGGAACATTTCTGGTGCATTAGAGAGGCCAAATGACATAACAAGAAATTAAAAGTGCCCATAGTGACATCTAAAAGTAGTCTTTTCCACATCTTCCCTCCTCATGCGGATTTGATGGTACCCTGATCTTAAGTCAATTTTTGAGAAGTATACAACACCATGTAACTCATCAATGAGTTCATCTATGCATGGTATGGGATACCTATTTTTTATAGTCTTCTTGTTTAGAGCCTTGTAGTCTATACACATTCTCATTGTACCATCCTTTTTCTTGACAAGTACCATAGATGATGCAAATGGACTAGAGCTAGGCCTTATGAATCCCATGTCCAGGAGTTCCTTAATAGTTTTTTCTATTTCTTCCTTGTAACCTCTTGGATGGTGGTATGGAGTTGTTATAACTGGTTTGGCACCCTATTCTAACTCTATAACATGCTCAAAACCTCTATCTAGTGGTAATCCTAGAGGCAAATCATTGAAAACTATGCGATGCTTATTAAGAATATTTTGAATTTCAAAATGGAAATTACCTTGATTCTTTGGAGAGCTTGTTGGATGGATTACGACTCCTGCTGCCCGTGCTACTTGTCCTCTTCGAAAATTCCTCTCCATCCTCTTTGCAGTGACCACCTTAGGTGCTCCATTCGATAAGCCTCTCAATAAGACTTCTTTCCCATTGGAATGAAATTTAAACTCCATAGTTTGATGGTTCATGTAATAGCCTCCAATAGAGTGCAACCATTGAACACCTAATACAAGATCTGTCTCCCCAATGCCAACAACATAGAAGTCATCACATAACTCATAATCTCCTAAGGTCATCTTGAGTTGTTTCACCACCCGTGTGCAATGCATAGTGAATCCATCAGCTACAATAACATTGAATCCCTCAAAATCTTCTGCGTTAAGCCCTCTTTTCATGACAAATCTCTCATCAATAAAATTGTGAGTTGCCCCACTATCAAGAAGAACTGTCAACTTTTTCCCTGCTAGTACCCCTCAAATTCAAAAAGGATGGTATCTTGGGACTCCTAATAATGTTGCTAAAGTGCCATCCTTTCTAATTTCTTTTTCTTTCTCTTCTTCTTCCTCCTCCTTAGTGTCATGAAATTCCTCATGCTCATTTGATTTAGATTCTGAAGCAACTTCAATATAGTGCACTTGACCTTTCCCCAAACATCTGTGTCCTGGAACCCATGGCTCTCTACAAGTGAAACAAAGCTTTTTCCTTCATAATTCACTCCTAGTCTCTTCATCTACCTTCTTTTTTGCTACATTTGTCACATTCTTTGGTGGTGGTGCTGGAAAAGTCTTTTTCTGAAAATTCCCCTTATGTTGCCAAAGATTTGGAGCTTTTGATTAGTGACTCATTTCATAGGCACACAAGTTTCAAGTTGCAAGCTTCTTTTGATAGCTTCCTGTAAGGTTGAGGGTGAGAAAGCCTTAACCAAACCCTTAACTGAATCTTCCAAACCATCAAGAAAAAGATAAAAGAATCCTCTTTTCACTCATATTAGGTACCATAACAACCACTTTTTGAAACTCATCTACATACTCATTAACTAATTTGGTTTGCCTCAACTTTGACAATTCTTTAAAATACTCTTCATCATCCTTGAGATCAATTATATCTACCACTCTTTGACTAAAATCATCAAATGTAGTTACCTGATCATGACCTTGAGTAGTCATTCCATGATACCACCAATCATAGGTTGCATCTTCCAAGTGTAGACTTGCGAATTGAATGGCATCACTCTCCTTCATGGGGTTAAGTGTGAAGAAGGTCTGTAATTTTTGTAGCCATGCTCTAGCTGAAATTTTATTTGTTCCATCAAAAGTAGGTGCTGTAAACTTGCTTATTTTATTTTTGAGTTCTCTTCCACTTATATCCTGCTCTCTCTTATATTCTTTCTTGGTCATCATAGTGTTCATCATATCCACATATTCTCTGAAAGGCACCGAACTGTGAAAGTCATCATCTAAGCCATTGTAAGTAGCCCTCAGTGCAATCAAGTTACCTGTGACCTCTTCCATAGGATTAAGAGATGGATTTGGTGCCAATGGCTCATCTACAGGTAAGAAAATAGTCTTTGTTGATTTAGAAGGTGTGGGTTTCAAATTTCTTGGCTCCTCTGAAGTGCTCCCTCTCTCATTAGTAGATACAACTCCTTGGAGTTTTTTTGTCAATAACCGCAAAGCCTCTAGTTTGTGCCAGACTATCCATTGTTTGCTTTTGAGTATTCTAGATGTCCTGGAAGAATTTTTTTGCCATCTCATTTGGGTCAACCATACTTTTTCCTTCCTTGGATTTTGTACTTTTATTTTCAACTAGGGGTTTGATCAAAATTTCTTTATTCTTTTCTTGCTGCAAATATCTCTTTTCTCTTTCACTTAGTTGCATGCAAACTTCTACAAACCCTCAAGCTGGCAAGATCATAGCTCTGATACCACTGAAATGTCCCCTTTCTAATTTTTATATCATATTTGCATCCTCTAATCAGATTATTAAATTAAAAAAATAGCACTTGAAAGATTATATAATTTCTCAATAAAACCCAAATCGGGTATGCCCGAAATAGTGCCAAAAACTTCACAGCTTCACATATTATTGATAAATCTGAAAGTAGAATTTTTTACAGAAATTTCACCAGCATAATAGCCTAAAAAATGACATTTCTAGATCTGCAAAGAGTTTACACAATAGCTCCAAAAAGGAGGACAAAAACAATGCTCATTGGGCTCCCGAAAACAACACAAAATAGCCTGAAAACACCATAAAACACTAATAATCTATCAAAGAAGTAGAATCACGACCCATGGAACATATTCAGATCTATTTTAATAGAAAAATGGCTGCAATACAACAGCAAGCCAAACTGATATGAAAAACTCAACCGAAAATACCAAAATCTTACAAAAACACACCCGAAAACTCACAAATCCACACTGTTCAGCACAAGGAAAAAATCTGCATGAGCTTGCACATGGAATGACCTCAAACTCCCATCCTTTTCCCTCCTAGAAACCTACAAACTCCTACCTTTGGGTCTCCTTCTCCACAGGTTTGGCAACCTCTGAAGAACAACAAAGTAATGAGCAAAAATCCAGTTCTAGAATGACCCCGAAATGCCTCCAAACCCCTTTGAAAGAGGGCATAACCCTAACTCATGACCAAGAGGGGTCAATAAGACATATTTTAATAATAATTAACATTTATTAGTCCATTGGTTTCCAAAGATTAGCCCCTTTTCCTAAAACTTTACTTTTTGAGCCTGCGAGCCTTAGCAAAAGTTATTATTTCTAATTGTTTGAAAAGGGGACATGACAATGCATGACAAAAACACCAAGGAATGGCCTTGTGGAAGGAATTAGAATCAAATTGGAATTAGAACCATGTACTCATCAATAATTTGTGGATGATAGCCTACTCTTTGGTGCAGCCAGCATCCAAGAAGCCAGAGATTTCTCCACCATTCTTAGCAATTACTCAGTTGCCTCAGGTCAATAAAAAAATGAGAAGAAATCAGAGATTTTATTTTTTAATGCTAGCAAAGAGTTGGAAGTTGTAATCTGTAGGACTCTAAATTTTAGAGCAGGCTCTCTTCCCTGTAAATACTTAGGTCTCCCTTTGGACAAAGGCAACCATACTACTGATCTATGGAGAAATGTGCTTAACAATATAGATAAAAAAATAGAATCTTGGAAAGGTAAATGGTTAACTAATGATGGTAAAGCATTATTGATTAAGTCAATCTTATCTTCTATCATGATTTATTAGATGATGTGCCTTAATCTTTTGGAAGGTATTAAAAACAAAATATTTTCAAAATTAAAGAATTTCTTTTGGAAGGGTGTTGAAGATAAATCCAGAATGGCCTTGATTTCATGGAAATCAATATGTAAAGAAAATATAGATGCGGTGTTGGGTATCAAAGACACTAAATTTCAAAATAAAGCCCTAGGAGCTAAACTATTTTGGAAGATGATTAAGAACCTAGATGTGAAATGGGAAACAATAATTAGATTCAAATACCTAATATGGAGATAATATCTGAGCATATATAGGCAATTTCCTCCCTAAAGGTTCGAGAGTATGGAATTTTATCTATGGATGTAGAGACCTTATTCTGGAAGGCATCACTTGGGATGTCAAAGACAGAGGTAAGGCTCTATTTTGGGATGACTCCTAGGGAAATTATCCTCCTTTACGAGTAGAGGTAAATGATGACAGATCGATTAATCAGATTATATCTACTAGAGGAAGATTCATCAAATTTTATATAGAGTTCCCCTTAGATGATCCGGTTGTGGGATGGAAATGGAAATATTTTGATAATTTAGGCCTAAATAAAGATTTTGTCTCAAAAATCTCTGAAGTTTTGCTTATGAGAAAGATCAGTCCTAGAAAAGGCACATACACCATTATTTGGGCAAATTCCAAAAATGGGGAGTATAATTCGAAAGATGGATATGCAATTCTTCAATCAGCTACCTAGGTTCAAACTGAGTTACCTATTGATTTATGTTGGAATAAATATTATATGCCAACAATGGGAATGTTTGCATGGTTAGCCTTACAAAAGAGAATTTTGATAGCGGAGTGGTTTAGGAAAATAGGATACCAAGGCCCATCTAGATGCCCTCTATGTGAAAAAGACAATGAAAGTGTGAACCATTTACTTGTAGGATGTAATTTTTTCAATCATTGTTGGAAATGGTTATTAGGGAAGTTAAATTGGTCCACATCATTCCAAAATGATATATTAGAAAACTTTAATAGTTTTCCTAGAATGTATAGAAAAATTTTGAGAATTTCCCCATCTATGTTGATTTGGGAAATCTTGAAGGAAAGAAACCGTCACATCTTTAAGGAATCCAAACTTAGTTTGGAACAATTCTTGAATAGAGTAGAAGCTTTCATAGTTTAAATGGTTAACTGTAGGAATTTTCTAGGTAGGAACAATGTCCAATTCTCAACTGAGGATGATGTTGTTTGCAACAAATGGTATGGCTTAAAAATTCTAGCTTTCTACAGCAATAAGAAAGTGGATAACAAGGAGAAATGGGTGCAATGTGTTTGGAAACCCTCGCGTTATGGTTGGTATAAACTGAACTTTGATGGATCTTCCAAGGGTAATCTTGGAATGGAAAGAGCTGGTTGTTTTATCCATAAGTGGGATGGATCTAGGATTGCTGGCAAGTCCATTCCCCTAGGAATAGAATCCAATAATATAGTAGAGTTATCTTCTCTAATTGAAGGCATGTTACTATGCAAAAATCTTAACCTAGACAATATAGAAATTGAAGGTGATTCATCTCTGGTTATTAATGTTGTAAGGAAAGGTTCTACACCAAATTATTGTCTTAATGACCTAGTAGAAAGGAGCTGATGGTATATCTAATGAGACAATTTATCCTAGTTTCCCAGTAGACAATGGATAAGACTGGATGAAACCAGTGATAGTTTTAGAGTTTAGCTTATATCATTATTAGGGGTAAAATTCTTAGAAAGCCTCAAAGAAAACCTTCTAACATCATATCAAAAAGGGGTTAGCTATTCAATTAAGTTCTTCATATTTGGACTTTATCTCTAGATCAAGAAGTCTATACAATCTTATCATTTATGCCTCTAGTACTTCGGGCAAGTCCAACAGATCTACAAGAGGGATAAAGATCTGCAAGAGGGCTAAAGAACTCAAACTATTTCATAAAAGCATACTCTATATCCATAGATAGAGTTATGGAGATTCATTAAGCTATTCTTAACTATGATCTTTATACATATTTATAAAGATATATATTTATCTATCTCTAATGTGCTAATAATATAGGGAGGATAGATTCATCTCGATATTGTTTCTAATTCCACTAATGGTATTTACCGTGATTATTTATCTAACACTCACAAATAAGGAAGAAACAAACTAAGAAATGTTCTTTTTACATATAATGGCTTTAGCAAATTTGTAGCACGATAAGTCTAATCTCAGTATTACCATAGTCTTGCTCCTCTAAAACTAAAGCACGATCTAACAATCACTAATTGACAACTAGCATATATTGTTGATCCCTAAGTTTTGTTGTCTATTAGTGTCTTACACTTAGTCATTTTCTAGGCAATGTTGGTCGGTCATCACTGTGACCAAGCCATCTAGTAAAGGGTTATGTCTAGACTTGTATCTTGTACAATTATTGAGCAATAATTACTGTTGAGAAAGTCAGAGGTCACCAAGTACTTCAGTAATAGCCGAGCATTTTATGTTGAGTTGTATAGAAGTATCAGTGTCAAGCACCAATATATGAAGAACAACTAATGTTTAGTGTCAGAGACTTCATATGCCAAGCAAGCCAGATTTGACATATGTGTTTTTAATGGCACAAACACTTAGGTAAACCATTTTGGCTGACATCTACACAATATTTTATGTTTGTTGAGGGAATCACAGACATGATTATGCTTAATATTTGTAATCATCAATCGCTATGTAATCTATGTAACCAATCAAATTTAGGGAATGCTTAAGCAACATAAGTAGAGAATCTAGATCGTTGATCTTGATCTAGGAGAATATTTTTTGTCTATATAAGATGAGATTTGAACCCTAAAATGATGTAAGAGAGTATGAGAAGAGTATGAAGGATCTCATATATAGAACAAAGAAGCATTTTTATATAAGCAGATATCAATAAAAGTAACTTAGAAAGGCAGTGAAGGACCAAATAGAGATATATTTAATTAAGGAGATCAAAATAGTATTGGAAGGAGAAGATTTGTTATTAGAATCATAGTGCAAACCAAAGGATCAGGTACTAAGTCATTTTAGTAGGTGAATTAGGGTAAATCTCTTAATAGAGTGGTCCTCACAGGCCTAAGTAAATCTCTTAACTGAGTTCTTACTTTGTTGTAAGTTTAAATCCTTTTACCAAGGTAGATTGAATAAGTTTGTAAGTTCTTAATAGGGAAGACCCCTCACAGGGTAGATCATTAGTTTATGATCAAACTTTGTAGCCCTAACAAGAAAACTTTAATACTGCAATAGTGAAGATTTGTGGGTGTCATCCCCACCCCATTTTTACCTTTCAAGGGTTTCTGGGTGACCAAAATCTTTGTGTTATGTTTCAATTTCATGGATAAAGATTAGAATGTTAGATCTATTTCAATATTGAATATGATGTTTATGTTATGCAAGTGAATTTATTTGGAAATGGAGTTAATAGTAGATATCTGATTCACCCCCCTCTCAATATCTCACTTTTCCATATTAGATTTCCAACAATTGGTATCAGAGGCAAGTTTCTTAAAGAAGTCTAATCACTTGTGAGTTAAGGTTTTGGAGATGGAGGTTTATAAGTTGGGAAAGATCATAGAGAATCAGAAGATTGACATTCATCTTACACTACATCAGCTTGAAGCATCCAGAGGTGAATTGAAGAAATCCTTAAGCATAAGGAGATAATTGGCAATTCAACAGAATGAAACTCAATATCAAGAAGAGGATATTAGAGGTCTATTTGACAATGGTAATTATATTTAAAGTGACAAAGCTATAATAGATCTACTAGATAAAAATGACATGCTGGGTAAAGACATCATAAATATGAAGAGAGAACGGTAAATACAATTAGTAAGATTTTGTGAAGTAACCGAATAGAAAAAGAAAGCTGAAGAAGACAAGACAATGACACCAAAATATTTAAAATGTATAGAAAAACAAAATGAATAGGACCAACGTGCACACTAAAACAACTACAACTATACATAATTTATCAAATGAAAAAGAAACCTTAAGGAAAACAATCAACAAAAATAGTGATAGAAAATGCACCAAGAAAGGAAAACGGGACAATTATAGAAGGAAGAAAATTTTTCATAAAAGGAGAAAAACATTCAAAGGAAATAAAGAACGAACATTCACAAGAGACTGAGTGGTTCAAGTATCCCTCATTTATTTATAATCCCCTCCAAATTTTGAATTCTATGGGTATTAGCTCCAACGACACTGCTTTCTTTTTATGTCAACAACTTTTTTCTTTTATTTATTTCTTTCGGTTTAATAGATTATTATTGTTAGAAATTTATCCATAAAATTATAAAATGATTATTTAATGTGTTGAGAAAAAAGATGATTCTTATAATTAAAATCACATTCAATTGATTTAGTTTGAAGTTATAATATTAAAATTTAGAAATCTAAAAATAAGTAATGAGAGTTGTTCATAGAAAGGCCTTCATTTTTTTATCATAATTTATTTTAAATTATAATTTCTTAGATTTGCAAAAATGAAACAATAAAAACTAATTCAATTTATCTTACATTTTTTCACATTTAATTGTGTCGCGTTTGTAGAAGGAGTTATGGAAAATTTACCTTAATTATTTTATATGTAAAATTTGGTAAGGAATGTGTGATGTTTGGAGGCACTTTTAAGAAACTATTGAAATGTGAGGGTGGTGTTCTCCTTTCTTGGACCCGTAAGTATTATGATGAACTCAAAAACTTCATAACAAGAATCTGGGGCAACATGAAGGCATACAATAGACCCAGGTCCATATAATAACTAGGGTATAGCCAATTTTAAATATTTTAAATGTCATTTGAAAGTAGTGTTTCTTATTTTATCTTTATTTTATGAATTGTGTGAATACTAATATTAACCATTTCCTCCCAAAGTTTCAACTTTTACTTCATCATTTAATATATTGTTGAATCTTCACAACTAGAACATCTACATGATCATACATAAAGTAAGGTCCCCAAAATTAGAGAATTGTGAGCAATATTGGACAATGCTACTTGAATCAAATGTTTTTTAAAGTTTTGATTGAATTTTTATTCAAGAAGTTAAAGACATATCGTAGACAATATATAATTAAAAAAGGCACATTGTGGGAGAAGATGATTGAGCTCTTCCTCATGAGATGTAATGTATATAGTAATTAAGACCTTGAAACCTTTCTCTAATTGCTCCCAAGATAGAATATACTTGTATCATCTTAAAATGGAAGCACTTCCACCTTGATAGGTTTAGCACCCTCTTTTAGTACATTTATCATGATAGACTTGCATTTAGGATGCATTTTACATTTGATTCCTTCATTCTAGGTGAAATTAGGGTTAGGATCTTGAGGATTCTCCTTAATTTTCCTCTTCCATGGCTCTATTTTCTAGGTAGGATTTAGAAATAGGTCCTCCTAGCCTTCATCATGATCATCATAGGATTTTGTGCCTCCCTGACATTCTGTCTCATTCTGGCATCATTTCTAGGTCTCTGGGCATCCCTAGGACCTTCTGTCCCTAATTTTGGAAGGATCTGGATCTTTGGGTCAAAGATGAGCTAGACCTTGACCTAGGTCAGAGTCGAGGTCATCCTTGACATAGTTCAGAGTTGAGGTCATCCCTGACCTAGATCAAAGATGAGGTATTCTTTGACCTCCTCCAGAATTTGTTCCCCTTTTTCAAATTTGGTCCCGGCGAGCCTCAAAATTAATGTCAGGCCCTCATATCCGAGTGCAAAAAGGTTTTAATTCAAAATTCATTTAATTATTTTCCCTCCTTAGTTGGTTATTTTGATTGGACCATAATTCAAGGTGAAATTTGAATTATGGGTCCTCACATTGCTCTAGGAGCCTCACCTTGAAACCTCTATATAAAGACTCTCATTTGCATTCATTTTCACCAAGCAATTTCATGATCAAGTGCTCTCAAGGAGATAATTTCATGTACAAGGAGATTCAAGAAAGCAAGGAATGGTGAAGTGAAGATGCAAGATTGCAAGAGGATGATATAGAAGATCAAGCCATTGTTGACATCAAGTATCTTTGTGAAGCACACCATTGTGAACAACTACTTGGAGCAAGATAGATCCTTTCTTCCTTGATCCACCATTATCAATATTCAAGCATTCAAGAGATACAATCATGGGGTAACAATTACAGATTGTGAGTTTGGTAGGAGTACTTTAGCCTTGGGGGCTTGGTATGCTTTCCTATCTCATTCAAATCTATGCATTGTTTTCTCATACATATTCACGCTAGGGTTTTAATCTAGAGGATTAGATCTTGGCATTACACTTTCAATACACACACATTCTATTTCAATCAGCTATTCGTGGAGGTGGAGATCACCAAAATGGGGGTTTGACTAAGGCAAAACCCTATATAGCCACCCCCAAAACACCCTTTTTCAGATATCTATAGTCATTGTTTTGAGAATTGGAGGACAGATCTGAGTACCCTTTTTGGTGAACTTTTGAGATCTGTGAACAAAGTCAAAGTCGACCTTCAGAATAAAAATGTAGCCTTTGACCTTTTATCAGGGTCAAAGACTACCTACTGTCGAAAAGATGAAAGTTTTTTGGATTTTCTCTGTTACAGTTTTCTGGTCCCAAATCTGGTTGCAGAATCTTCTAAAACTTCACATAGACTTCAGAAAATAGGTATTTCTAAATCTATTCCATGATGAGGTATGTATCTTAACTTAATTAATTTTCAATCATTTCCAGATTTACTTTACTTATGCTATTTCAATTCAAAACATATTCAAATGAGTAGGTGAATGATAGATGCATTGTTAAAGCTCCACTTTTAACCTATTCAATACTTGATGTATTTTATGGTTCATATAGATATTAGGGCAATATATAATATTACATGGAAAAATATTAGGATAGTGTGATATTTAATTGTAGTCCTAATACATACTTTGTGTCATGCCTCCAAACATCTTAGAGATAGTACTCAAATGCCCTCTTAGGTGGAATTATTAGTATTATTTCACTGAATTGTAATACTAGTTATGATGGCTCTCTTAAAGGATGTGGAGTTGGTAGTGGTTGTTACAAATCCTTTTTAGCCAATTTTTTGATATCCTTGGCATAAGTGGAGCTATTGATTGTCTTTTGAGTATTAGATGAGATTTGCATTAGTGTTCATTCTCATAAGGGGCATTATACTTCCAAATATGTGTACCATTGAGACTTACAAGACTAATATTTTTCTATTATGATGTCTATTTTGGTGAGTTACATTTCCAATTCCATGAGGTTTCTAATGTTGACGGGTATTGGATTTTTGAATGAGGTTGTATGTCTTGTTTGGGCCCATATTTTGTTATCTCTAATTGTTTAAACCATTCATAGTTTAAATGTAATGTGTTGATCCAAGGTTTTACTCTAAGGAAGTTTACAATCCTCATGGGAAGTGCAGTAACTAGGGAAAATAATGTTGGACACTAAACAATCTCCAGGATTGGGAAGACAAATCTTCATAATCTTATTTATCAGGAAAAGAGAGAGAAGGTATTGATATATAAATCTAATTCTAAGGTGATGTGCCTGAACATTCGAGAATACTTCAGAAAATTTCAAATATTTCCAAGTTTGAGATAAGATAAAAAAAATAAGAAAAACTTACAAAGATTGAGCATAAAACACCATTGTCTCTTCATTGTTGAAGTGAGAACAAAGTAAAAAGGTTCAAAGATGCATGCTACAATATTCAAATCACTTTGTGAGAAGAAACTGTTTAAGCTCAACAAGCAATGCAAATATTATGCAAACTATATTTATGCACTTAGTTCCATTTCATTTCCTAACACAAGCATGATGTAATTCCAATCACTTGATGATATTATAAGTGGAAGCATAACATCTTTCCTACCATCCAAATCCATTTAAAAAATGGCACTTCTCCATTAAAATGTTTATTAAGGTTGAGGTTACATGGATGCCCCAATTTATGCTTATAAATTTACAGAAAGTAGTGGAATAAATTGTAAATATGAAAATAAAAATAAATAAAATTAGTAATTTTTCCTTCTATCTTTCTTGGGAGGAATCTAAAACTTTAAATGATTCAGTACAAGAAAAATTGTAAGGTAATGGAAAAATTTTGAGCCCCAATCCAAATTAACCCTGCTATTACTAAAAAATGAAATACCAACTGACATATCTCTTGCCTAGTCCAAGACCAGTACAAGAAAAGCTTAATTTAAGATATAAAAAACTGATAAACCATAGGGTATAGCCAATTTCAAATGCTTTAAATGTTATTTGAAAGTAGTGTTTCTTGTTTTATCTTTATTTTATGAAGTGTGTGAATACTAATTTTAACCATTTCCTCCCAAAGTTTTAACTTTTACTTCATCATTTAATATATTGTTGAATCTTCACAACTAGAACTTCTACGTGATCATACATAAAGTAAGGTCCCCAAAATTAAAGAATTATGAGTAATATTGGACAATGCTAGGATTCAATTTTTTTAAAAAAATTTTATTGCATTTTTATTCAAGAAGTTAAAGATAAATCGTAGACAATATATAATTAGCAAAGGCGCATTGTAGGAGAAGATGATTGATCTCTTCATCCTGAGATGTGATGTAAGTAATTACTTGACCTTGAAACCTTTCTCTAATTTCTCGCAAGCTAGAATTTACTTGATGTATTTTATGGTTCATATAGATATTAGTGCAATATATACTATTATGTAGAAAAATATTAGGATAGTATGATATTTAATTGCAGTCCTAATACATACTTTATGTCATGTCTCCAAAAATTGTAGAGATAGTAGTCAGATGCCCTCTAAGGTGGAATTATTAGTATTATTTCACTGAATTGGAATACTAGTTATGATGGATCTCTTAAAAGATGTGGAGTTGTTAGTGGTGCTTACAAATCCTTTTTAGCCAATTTTTCCATATCCTTGGCATAAGTGTCCAATTGATTATCTTTTGAGTATTAGATGAGACTTGCATTAGTGTTCATTCTCATAAGGGGTGTTATACTCGAATAGGTGTGCCATTGAGACTTACAAGACTAAGATCTTTCTATTATGATATCTATTTTGGTGAGTTACATTTTCAATTCTTGGACGTTTCTAATGTTGATGGGGTATTGTATTTTTGAATGAGGTTGCATGTCTTGTTTGGGCCCATAGTTTGTTCTCTCGAATTGTTTAAACCATTCATAGTTTAAATGTAATGTATTGATCTGAGGTTTTACAATAAGGAAGGTCATAATCCTTATGGGAAGTTTAGTAACTAGGGGACATAATGATGGACACTAAAAAACCTCAAGGATTGGGAAGTCGACTCTTCATAATCTAATTTTTTAGGAAAAGTGAGAGAAGTTATTGATATATAAATTTAATTCTAAGGTGATGCACTTGAACATTTGAGAATACTTCAAACAAACTTCAAATATTTCCAAGTTTGACATAAGATAACAAAGATAAGAAAAACTTTCAAAGATTGAGCATAAAAAACCATCGTCTCTTCATTGTTCAAGTGAGAACAAAGTAAATAGGGTCAAAGACACGTGCTACGATATTCAAATCAATTTGTGAGAAGAAACTACTTAAGCTCGACAAGAAAAAAAAATATTCTACAAACTATATTTATAAAATTAGTTCCATTTCATTGTTTAACACAAGTATTATGTAATTCCAATCACTTGATGATAGATAATACTAAAAGAGTAATGCACATGATTTAGTAATATAAGTTTGCAAACTAGAATCATAATATTTTAAGGATAAAAACAAAATAATCTACTCACATGACAAAGGATCCTATATGTATTTAGTAATCAAAGCCACCACAAGGATTATCAAAGCATAATATAATATATCTTATTTAAACCAAACAAATGAGAATTGAAGTCAAGAAATGTCTCAAGTTTTAACATAAAATACTAAAATACAACAATCTTCCTTCTTGGGTAAAATTCAAAATCCTTAAACTATAAAGTGTTCCCCCCTAAATAAGACTAGTCCCTAGTAAGTATTTCCCTCCAATTGTAACATTTTTTGCCTATGGAAACATGTAGAGAAAACCCATCATGAAGTAGTTACAATTTCTTAGCCGCATGTCATCTCTATCATAATTGACCCCACCATCCATTCAAGAGCGGTATCTTGCCACCACTATTTTTCACCATGGCTTTACCAACTTTAAAACCAACACTCCTATTGTAATGCTTCATTTAGGACATGTGTCAAATGCTCCTTGCTCATTCATTTCCTTTGCATAAAACTCCTACAAATACAAAACATGAAACTCAACACTTTCTTTGAACAAAGAACGTAGGAAATAAAAAGAACCAAAACACTAATAGGTGGCAACATCACACACTCTCGAAAGAGTTTGGAGAGTGGGAAAATTAAAAATTTCATAGGCATAACTTTAAAAAAAAAGTTTCATTTTTCACTTCATCATTCCTGACATGATGAAGAAGGGCAGCGCACGAAGGATTTCATTTTTTTTGGAACTACATGTAAGGATTTTTGTTTACGTTTTCCAGTATTTTCTAGTTATTCATTTACATTTTCCTACATTTGTTGGTTATTCATTTGCGTGTAAGGCTTTTCATTTATGTTTTCCTTCATTTGTTGGTTATTCTTCAACCATCTGGTTATTTTTCTAGGAGTGTAATAATATAAATTCTAAATATTTTTCTAGGAATGTAATACTATTAATGTTACGATACATCTACTGAGAGGATAAACCCCTACTTGGTGGAGACAAGAAGAGTTTAAGAGTAGCCTAGTTATAGACACTATCACTTGGGATGTATTCTTGGATAGTTTCGAAGATAGGTATTTGTCAGAGTGCTTTTGATAGCGTCATATAGATGAGTTCCATGACCTACAGTAGAGGGGACTCACAATGTCTCAATATAGGAGAAAGTTCCTTGAACTTCTTCCTTATGTATATTACATTAAGGACAAGAAGTTGTGGATTAACTACTTTATCAAGGGACTAAATGCAATTGTATTGGGGATGGTTTGCATGGAAGCTCCTATTAATTTTTGAGATTCCTTGGAGATGGCATTGGTAGCTGAGGAGGTCCATGGTAAGACACATGATTCATGGGATAGGTTCCAAAATTGTAATCTTGTTCCTCAGTTGTCGGGTTTCAAAAACCCCACTGGAAGAATAATAGACAATCTTCAGGGTCATTTAGAACCCCTCAGCCCCAACAATAGTGTCAGTAGAATAAGAGACAAAGGCCACCATAGGGACATCAGAGCTCTAAGCCCAAATAGTGGCAATCATAGGGTCCTAGGAGAGACCAACAACCATAAGCTCCCTATAATCCCCGATCTCAGACTGAGCAGTCCTCTAGAGGTAGATTCATTGGGTCCAATAGGATAGGATTATCACAGTTTTCTAGACCTCATGGAGAAAATATTCAGGCACATGGACCTTGTTATACATGTGGTACCATGGGGCACATAGCTAGAGAGTATCCCAAGGGTCAGATGGTAGGTAATCAGTGAGTGGCTACTTGAGAGCCTACAATTGGGGACATGGGTAAGTCCTAAAGGGTATTTGTAGTGGTTCACAAGCACTAGGAAGAGCATCAAACCATAATCATAGAGGAAACATGCATGATCAGATGTAGTAGAGTTACCATCTTATTTTCTTTAGGAGCTACATTTTTTTTATTTCTCTATTGGTCGTGGAGTGTTGTGGGCTAGTGATACCTAGGAAAGATGTTAGATGGGAGGTAGAGTCAGATTTCTTATAGATCTTATTCCAGGACCAATAGTTGAAAAAATTAACCATTAAGACCCGATATCCACTTCCTAGGATCGATGACTTGTTTGATCAGCTACAGGGTGCCTATGTATTCTCATATTTCTGCACAAGAGTGATATCCATATAATTATTTCAAGATTGGATTCTGCATATGCTTTGTCAGTAAATATGTTTAGGAAGAAATTGGATTGAGAATATTATTTTGGATCAATGGTGAATTATGTGAATGTAATAGTGAAAGATATAAGTTTTAATATTATCAATTATTTACATTGGTTCTATGTATATTTTTTCTTGGACTACTGATATTTGAATTTAGTTGTATAGGAAAGTTGACCATGAAAGTAAATTAGGGAATCAAGGTTAGACCTTTGTGAAATCAATGAAAGCCAAAGTTGCGTCTAGTGAAGACATAAAACCTTGTTGCTACATATTTTATTTTGTAATTGTAATGTTGCATGATTGTAATAATTATAATTTGTAACTGTTTTTTATCCTAATGGTATTGCCATGTGTTCATGTGATGTGTAAATTTTGTAGTGTCACTTGACACTTGTATTATGTGATGTGTTGGCATGACAAGACCATGAGAGTAGGTTGGAGTGTGACACTTATCCTGGGTTATCTTGTAGTGTTCTCATGTTGACTCCTTGGTTAGGAAGACATAAATTTGGGTCATATCTTGTTTGACCCATATGGAAACTTCAAGTAGGTTTTTGGAGGGTTAAATGAGCCCCTAGGGTGTAATTTGGGTCAATTTTAGCTACCCTAATTGGTATACTATGGGTTGGGGATTAGAGTTTGGTCAACCTAGAGTCCATAACTCATTTATGACCCATCAAAAGTACCCCTTAAGTCAAGTGACGAAAATTAGGGTTTGGAAAAGAGGACAAGCCCATTTTCCTTTCCCCATTTTTAGTCTTCATCTCATTTATGAGGGGAGAGAAGAATGGAGAAAAATTCTCCTTGATCCACACCCTCTTTATGATGGTCAATTGGGAAGTGGGTAGGAGCCTTTTTAGAGGGATTTTGGGAGAAGCTTGAGTTTTGATCACCCACTCTCTATCTTTAGAGACTTCTAGAATTAGCTAGGGTTTGAAGGAAAAAAGACTTGGACAAAAGGGATAGCTCTTCATAAAGTTTCATTTTTCCATTAGCTTGGAGCAAGGTTGGTTGCACTCTTGCCATGGAAGGAGTTTGATTTTGTGTACAATGTTGGAATTGTGAATTCACGTTGTATGTTATGTTGTGTTGTTGAAGGCATATTATTTCAAGTTATTATTGTTTTTGTGTATGTGAATGTAAGGGTGTTCAAGGCCAAACTCACCCTTGGGAGGGAAGAGTAGCCATGTGGGTGAAGAGTTTTTGGATAGCCCATGTAGTGTAGAGTATCTCCTCATGGAGGGGAGGGATAAGGCATGGAGTATGGGCTCCATCTTGCCATTTTTATGTTATCTATTTGGGGGGCATAAGGGGAGATTTTGTTGTGAAAAATAAAGAAGTGTGATGTGTTGATAATGAGCCTTGTGAAGACATTGTATGTATTTTATTTTGGAAATATCCTCTTAGGTACTTGGTCCACCTTCACCCTATTCATGGGTTTTGGAGACCCATTAGACCCATTGTGCAAGCTATGGTTGGGTGTCTTGTTATTTTTATTTGTGTTGAATAAAAAATTGGTTTTATGTGTGTTTGTAACTCGTCTACCATTGATTCCCCAAGCTCGGGGGTGGCCTCTTAGAGGCCTAGGTTGGGAGGTGAGCCTCCATGGTCAAATGTGAATTTCATTGCAAGTTTATGCATTTGGAAGAAATGGAAAAAGAATGGAGTGATTTACATTATTCCTTTTAAAAGGATAGCCCTGAATGTATAATATATGTTGAAAAGTTGTATTTCTTCATTTGAAATGTAAAGGTTTTAACAAAAACTCTTCTATTTTCAGCCATGAAAAGATTGTAAAATAAAATGTTAGATTTTCTTTTAATATTTTTCCTAAATTTGAACTTGTGTGAGAAAATGAAAGTCTATGAAAGTGATATTTATATGCAAAAGAAGAAAAATGTATATAAAAAAAGGAAAAAATTAGATAAAGATTCATGGATATATATTTGCATTAATTAATAATGTTACATTTATTCATAATGTGTACATATAAAAAAGATGAGAAACTTACTTTCCATATGAAAATAATTAAAAGCTATTGTTTTATGTGCATGTTTCAATATGTGATTGTAGAAGTAGATTAAAGTTAAAATCTACATTTGAATAATTGTCTTAATAGTTTATACTTTCCCCTAATATTTGAAAGTTGATTGTTTGAAAATATATATATATATATATATATATATATATATATATATATATATATATATATATATATATATATATATATATATATATATATATATTTCTTCTTATCCCCCTCTCTTAAATAAAAAAATCACATTTAAATATGTATTTGACATTATGTGTATCTTTGAAAAAAAATAAAAATTCCTTTATGTTAAAATTTGTTGTTTTCTTTAAGTATATATATATATATATATATATATATATATATATATATATATATATATATATATATATATATATATATATATTAATGGGTAATTTTTTAAAAATAATATATATAAATGTTTGTAATGATACTGAGTATATATATACTTATATATGTACACACACACACACCCACATTTTAAATATTATTTATTAAAAAATAAAAATAAAAATAAAGAAAAACAAAAAATGAAAAACCCTTATCTCAATGGCCACGGGTGGGGAAGGTTGCCCCTTTTCCTCGTGGCCTTCCATCCAAGGGAGTCACAAAAAGGGAGGGGGAGCAGCCCCCAAACCCTGGAAGCCTACAAGTGGCAGTACCACCACAACTAGAAACTGGGACATTGGTCTGTGGCAGCTCAGCCAATGGTGACATCCACCACATCCAACAATAGGGTCGCTAGTCCGTGGCAGCGCCGCCACTCATGGTAGTTGCCCAACCAACCAAGGAGGGCATGGGCAAGGGGGAGTTCACAACCTCCCCCACTATATTATGTGTGTGTGTGTGTGTGTGTGTGTGTGTCCTCTTCTCCCCAAATCTTCCATTAAATCTGCAAGAAAAAAGAATGGGAAAAAAAAGGAAGAGGGAAAAAGGATATGGGAGAGGAGAAAATTTTAGAATAGAGCATTTTAAGAGTTAACCTTAATTCTGGTTTTTATTTGTAGATGTGTAAACCTCTTTAATTAATTATTTAGGTGTTTTAATTTAATCTATTGGGTCATTTAATTAAATTTTGTGGGAAGACTTTTAATTAAATTTCCACACCTTTTTATTTTAAAATATTAAAACTTGGGATATAAAGATGTAAAATTTATATGTGACTTTTGGGGAATTATTAAATTACCAATGAATAATTAAGTAAAGAGAAACCTTAAATATTTAATGAGGCCTTTTGAATTTTGTAAACTTTAAACATAGCATTAATTTGAATGATGTTAAACTTTTTAATAATTTAAATTAAATATTCCAGATATGGTAATTTATGGAGTTCTTTAGCAATGTAATAATTTAATATTTAATCCATCTAGTAAGCCTAATAGAAGGGTTATTAGTAAAATCTAATTAACCAACTAACTTATAAATGGAATTATTAGTGCAACTTAATTAATCTAGTTTAATTTATTATACCTATGTAAGGGGGCTAAAATCTAATAATAATTTAATTAATGTTATGGGTTAGTGATTTAAATTAAAACATTAAATGAACATTATTAACTGAGATTTTGTCGGGATTAAATAATGTAACTTAATATTTAGTAGACCTTGTTTGATCCTAGTTGTTGGGGTCAATCCAGGGACGTTGACAAGATGGCCTTGCTTGCCATGATTCCTCTTGATCCTTCCGACAACTTATTATAGTTTAACCTTGGGATGTTATTTATCCTGACATCGTCAATACTTCTTGATTTAACTTTAAAACACTTAGTCATTCCTTTTACAATATTAGTTAATTAATGCATTTTTAAAAAGATGTTGTTGTGTTTTTCCCATAGAATTTGGGCATGACAATAAATGCCAAAAACAATGGTAGATTAATAAGCACAACACAATATTTTATCACACAAGCCATGACATACTTGATTAACATAAAAGTCATCAACACTCATAGGATACTATACCATATATGTTATTCAACCCTATTACATACTTTATATGTAATATTCTATTAGAATCATCATCCAAGACTCAATATCACATAAGCATGCTACATGAACAAGACCAGGCATAACATGATTTTGATTGATGTTAAGATGATAATTAACTACACTTAATCATATTGCATAAGCGCAATATGGCATGCCATTAGACCCTTGATAAAAAAAAAGTATGAATAATTATTTACACATTATTTCATTAATCTCAATGCACAAGAACATTAATCACTCCATACTAGTTGGATTCAAATTAGCTATACAAATTTTTCATGAAAAGAACCTATTGAATCATAAGAGCCTTCAAGCAATATCCATACACTCATCATGCACAAGATATAATTTCACTCAACTAGAGTGTTGATCAAGCATACTAAGCACACTAAAGAATTTAATGCAACCTTCAAACAAATCCCTTAAAACTCAATAAAATTCCTATCATTAGAATCTTTAAAAAAACATAAAAGTTAATGACATATATGGTATTAAATCCTTTTTGCAGAAGTTGTACAATCATTATGTACAAAAAATTGATGTCTCTAAACCATGATGCACAAACAAGAGTTTGATACAAAATTTTAAAAAGATCATATAACTCAATGGCATGTCACTAGACCCTTCACACAAAAAATGTTAAATCACCATGATGCATAAATAATTACATTATGCACACAAAAAGATTTTGATATAACCATTAATAAAAACCCATACAATTCAACATGTGTGTAATTTAACCATTCTCACAAAATCCATATAATCATCATCCATATAAGCAAGTTCTATGGACTCTAATAAAAAAATGGAGCCCTATTACTTTATTGAATGTATCATATAAGATCTTGGCTAAGATACTTTCCCTAAGGTTGGAAATTTTTTTACCCCATGTGATTAATCCTACACAAATTAGATTTGTCAAAGGATGCTAGATCTTGGAGAACTTGGTAGCCTCCTTGGAGGTTAGGACTGGGCCAGAGTGTCCAATCAAATAGGTTTGCATGCTTCTCCTACATTTAAAAGAAAGCATATGACATAATAGAATGAAACTTCATCTTCATGATCCTCAAGAGCTTGAGATTTCCTAAATTTTTTTGTCAGATGATCCAAACACTTATGAATAGAGCTAAGGCCTGGGTGGAGGTGAATGTAGTTCAATCTAAATCTTTTGAAATATCTAGATATATTAGGAAAGGTTTCCCTCTAATACATTCCCTGATTGTCATAGCAGTTGATAATTTATACTACATACTTAGGGATAATTCATTTTACCCTAAAGTTAGAGGCATCATGCTACGTAATGGAGATGAATTATCAAACATACAACTTTTTGATGATACAACACTTACCATTGAATTGGAAGAGAGACATATTTGCAACCTTATGTGTAAGCTTGACCTTTTTTTGTAAAGCATCGGGGATAAAGATATCTCTTCCTAAATCCAATAATCTTAGGATGGTTTGATCTTGCCCCTTCCTGGTGCAACAAATTTGACCTTGCATGGGGGGTCCTAGTCATCAAGTCAATTTTAGGTATTCCATTTTTCAGTTAATCCAAATCTAAATGAAATGTGGAATTGGATCAAAGATAAGATAGATAAGAAGTTGAGTAAATGGAATACTAACTATCTCTCACTAGAGGGAAGGTTTCAAGTCTGCCAAAAAATCCTTTCCTCATACACTATCTACTATGCATCATCTTAGCTCTTCAATCAGGCTCAATTCAATTACATCTAAAAGAAGATCAAAGACTTATTGTGGTTAGATGGTAAGGTGGCTAAAAAGAGACATGCAGTTAGTTGGAAATGGTGTGCTATGAATAAGGACACTGAAGGGATGAGCTTGGAAGACCTTAAACTCTAAGGAACTACCCTAGCAATTAAATGGATTTCTAAAGATACACTTGGGGAGGAGACCTAGAAGGTGTTAATTAGGAACAAAATTGCTAGAGCCTGCCCAAAAAAGTCCTCATCTTGGAAGGGACTTCACATTAATTACTTTCTATCATGAAATTTTGCAATTAAAGTAAAGGGATCAAATGTATTTAGGGCCATATGGAAGAGATGGGAAAGTATTAGAGGACTGATATCAAATAAAATTTTGATTGATGAAAATAATATGACATGTGGGGAAAAGTCAATATGGTGGAACCTTAGACACGGGGATAACCCATTAGTATTATTACAGAGCTGTTCTGCAAGAAAGTGGGCCAACAAAGGTATCAAACAACTTTCAGATATTATCCAAGACATAAATTTAATCAGCTAGCAGGAATTGTGTAATAAATTTGACCTCCCATAGTCTCATTGGAGAACCTACACAATGATAAGGGAGGCTTGTAAAAAGTTGGAGCTTCCCTGATTGTGTGAATGCAAGGAAGACAAAATCTCTCAACTCAAAAGGCTAAATGGTACCATGCTTCCAAACACAAAAGACAAATACAACTATAAAATCCTCATAGATAACCATGACATTCTTGAGCATCTAAATACCAAATAGAATCTAAACTAGGAAACCAAAGATTGGAACAAACTCCTCTTGGAACCATGACATAGACCTCTTGAACCAAAAAAAAACCTTTTTCATGTGGCATCTTCTCCTGCATAAACTGCCTGTCAAAAAACCAAATGGTGAATTTAATACATGTTCCTTCTGCAAATGTCTAGAAAGTGTTAACCATGTTTTCTTTTATTATTTCTTTACCAAGGAGGTATGTGGTATTTTTGGCCTTTATTTTCATTATAATTTCAGTCTGCTACATATTTTAAATAGAAATCTCATGGGCCATAGAAATAGATGTAATGTTTTTTGATCTATACTAACTGTGGAAATAATGTAGATTATTTGGAAGTTAAGGAATGAAAAAATATTTAATGGTAAAGCTAGAAACGTTGCTAAGTATCTTCAGAGACTCATATATCACTCTGTCTCCATGCAGGTTACTGTTATAATAAAGATCAATGAAGAAATTTTTTTGGATTTCCTTAACGAAGGGGTTGTGAGAATTTTAAAAAAGGAAGTGACCTTTGGCTATATCACTGAGCAGACCTACAAATAAGATATTCCCTTTGATCAAGCCTTAGCCAAACTCAAGAATGAGTTAAAGGAAATGTTGGAAAAGGAAATAAATGAGAGGGAAGACTTGCAGTCAGAGGTCTCAATGAAAATTAATCAGCATAAACTCTTCCTTTTTGTATTTAAATTTTACTATGTATATTTGACTAGGTGATGCCTTGAGTATTAGCGTATATTGCTCCTAATCAGGAGTTATATTTTGTATTGACAAACTCTTTGTATGACACTTTGAAATAGTGTAAAAGGTGTTTATATTATAATCAATAAAAAAATGCTATGAAACCCTAAACACAAAATCCATATAACCAAACTAAGCATGTAGTAATAGTTTAACACCAACTTTAAACAAAAAATATTCAACTCAATGAAATTTGTCACTAAAATCTTCACAAAAACAACCATACCATTGCCCTACTAAAAATGAATGTCTATTAATCATGACATAAGAACAAGTAAATCATGCCCTTAGAGTTTTTTGTGATCAATAAACAAGACTTATATAGTAGAATGATGTGGCATTCAACTAATCACAAAATTTGATATAATCACATCATGCACAAGAGTGAGTTTAAAGAAACTCTTCACACAGAATCAATTTAATCATCTTGACTAGAAATAATCACATAACCATGATTCCTAAATAAGCACATTAATAACACCATGCAAATTTGATACACTCTTCAAATAAAATCCAATATCCAACAACACATTTTCCATTCATCCCTTCAAATGGAACCCACACAAGCTAATTGTTGAGCATTGCTTTTACACATGACATTGATTGAGAATTTGGATTGCAAATTCTCCTCTTGTAAGAATCATACATTCACTCTCAAGGTTCCTTTTAGGCTGGGTCTCAACTGTATGCATAGCTCAATTAAAGATAAATGTGAAATTGTTCATGAGGAGGCCTTTGTTGGTTCAATTCTTGGAAAGGCTGCAAAACAAATCTTAACAAAATAACTTTTTTGTATTTTCTGGGTTAAGATGAACATATAATTTATATTGTGCAATTTAAACATAAAGCTCTGATTAATCAAATTTTTAAATAAACAAGAACAAGTCAATAGTAACAAGAAACCGGAATTAAATGACTTTATAAGAAAACTCCTAGAGGACATAAACCAATGATATACCAAGCTTGTGAATTAAACCATCAAGGAATTTTAAAGAAAACCTACACAATATGAATCAGAGTTGCTCACAAATCATAAGATGCAGATGCAATCATCAATGGAACGTAAATAATAGATGCAATGTTTCTCAAAATTCATCAAATTGTGAAGCTGCCATGAATACGCACACAAACGAGATAAATTTATCCTTAAGAATGAAATAAATAATTCCTCAATAATTTGTCACAATAAAATGATACAATGATGAAAAAATCCAAGCTACTAAATACCATAGACATAATATGCAATAAAACAAATGGCTCTCTGAAATAGATGAATATCAAACACAAATTCATAAATTTCCCAAAGATAGCAAAAATTTCACACTACGATTGAAGCACCAAAATGCATTAAACTTTATTGCAACAAAACGTTGACCTTTATTATATTATTTCAAGAAGTATATATAGAGATTGAACTTTTAGAACAAGAAACCCGTAGCTAGGGTTTCAACTATGCATAAAACTGAAAATAACAATTAATCTAAGGCTTGCTGAAGAAAAACTACTTCTAAACTATCCCTCAACATGTTTTTATGAATTCTAATCCATTTTTATTATAATTACATGATAAATCAAGGCCAAATACATCCATCAAACAAGATATCAATGTTGGAGTTCCACCGTTTGTTGAACTAGAGTCTTCTTAAAAACTTGGAGTTCTTCCTTGGAATCTTTGTCAAGGCTCCCCTTCATGAATTCAACTGATTGATGTCCCCAAGGTTTTAAAAAATGGCCCCAAACATGCAGGCAATCTAACCCAAAACAAGCTCTTCAAGAAAAAAATTTCGTTCGAAATGACCTCAGAATTTCTGACCCCAACCCTTACTTCGAAAAAGATAGGCTGAAAAAATGACTAAGAGTGACCCTTATGACTCCCAGAATTTTTAGACTTTCAGAGTTCGAAAGGCCGAAAAATTGAACTGGGAAAAATGGCTAAGTGTCAAAATTTCCTTACTGCAAAATTTGACTAAGTTAAAACTGAACACTTAGTCTTTTGGAAGGATCTCTAGGTGATCTTTGTAAAACTTCTTTGTCACTTCTTGGACTTCCTCAAATCTTAGCAACTCCATGGGTGGTAACTTCCCTTGTTGCTTCTTCATAAACCTCAAAAGTTTTGTACCAAACTTCTACATGCAAAAGTAGTTGTCAACAATGTCTTATTGAAAGCCTAAAGAATATTCTAACTACCTAAGCTAACTGCACAAGAAAAAAAAACCAAAACCATAAAGAAAAAAAAAAGGACCCTAAAAATTGGAAAAAACCTAGACAAAATCTAAAACCAATCCTCTACTAGAGTTTTTGAACTTCCGAACCTTCAAAGTCTAAAAAGACAATCGAACTCTAAAAGTTTGAATGTTTGATATTTTGTACACGAGGTGTAGGAAATTCGAAGGTCCCCTTTTCCTTCGAAGCTTCAGAGTGTGAAACTATGAAAAACCAAAAAACTTTGAAACTCTGCAAAACTAGCAAACTCTGAAACTTTGAGAAACCCAATAAACTTTGAAACTCCAAAAACCTAGCAAAAAATGAAACTCTGAAAATCTAGCAAGGTGATCAACCTTTTGGGGTTTCAAAGGTCTCAGAACCTCTAAGAGTACGAAAGTCCAAAAAAGAGATAAAAAAACTAAGCCTAAAAAAAAATCAAACTAAACACAAAATCCTGGAGGAAAAGTACAAGCTGGAAGGAAGAGAGATGTACTGAGAAATCTAAAAAAATGTATCCAACTATTGGGAGCACTATCGAGGCTCACAATCTAACTTATTAGATACCTAGCTAGGCTTACCCTAAGGACTTGAAACCACCTAAAAGGTTGAAGGACCCAAAAGGAAAAGGGGGTCCCCATTAGGCCAAGTGGCCAAAAAGGGGTGTGTGTTGTGGAACCACAACAAATAGCCTCGACAAAAGGAGAAATGACCAAGACATTTCTTTACCAGAAAACTTTCTCTAGAAATTTTCTTGTAATAAACTAAACACAAGTGTCATTCATGAAAACATTATTCCACCAACTTTTCAAGTTTAAGTCCTTTGTTGTTTCATCCAATGCGTGCATCTGTGTGGCCATTTCTTTGACACTTAGATGAAAATTACCTAGATAAGAAGCAACTGGAACCAATCTTAGCTTATTGTCACAGGTTTCCACAATCTTATTCTAACCTTTCTCTACTATCATTCATACTTTTATAGCCCCGGTAGAGGTTGCTAGAGTCACCCTTCTTTATCTTTTGACAAGATGTGAGATTCTTTTATTTTTCGAAGGGCTCTTTTAGAGTCAACATCATTTACATGGAAGGTGACTTGCTTGAGCCATTGTGCTATGAATATTTCCACTTCTTCAATTATCTTCATTTCAGCACTTTTGGTATGCTAAGAAAATGCATAGGCTATGCTACCTTAGCATTTGCATTTCTGATTTCTTCTTTTCTCTCTTTTTGGAAACCTAGACAACAATTAGGTTGTGCTAGCTAGGCATTTGAACTTTAGTTTTCCCTTGTTGACCTTATCTATATGTGTTCCTCCTTTTGATTTTATCTCTTCAAGTCAAGATGTAGACAAAGAAGGGTTATGAGATCTAAGGTCACCCATAACAATGAGGTCCAATCAACTCTAGCTGATACTTACTCAAGAAACCAACAATCCCAATATCATGCTTAAAGTGTGTAATGTCTTGAGGATGATCATTTTTTAACATCAACTTGATTTCCTGTGAAAGGTATCACCATTCATAGTCCTTGTATACAATTTTTTGCAAGATAAATTCCTTTAAACATTTTGACTAGGAAATACCTCTACCTCCTATCAAAGACCACTTGGGATGGACCACTTGCAAGGAACAACCATGAAAAAAGAACTTATCCCAAGACCAACAAACAAAAAGAAGAAACAAACTCAAGGAACAAAGACAAACACCCTAACAAAACAAGAAACAAGAAACAAAAATAACTACTAAAACACAAGGGAAACTAACTACTTAAAAAAAAGTAAAATTATATACAAAAGACTTAGAACAACAAGCATATGATTTTTATTTCCATGCAGTAGCAATAATGCACCATGTATAGTTCTAAAGAATGCAAACTCATCTTTGTACTCATAAAAATAAAATTTAGACAAGTTTTGTTCAAATTCTGTGTATAAATTATACAAAATCAGAAGTTGTAGTGACTCTCCATAATAATGATCAATCCACAAACAAATTTTTTCACCCTTAGAATCATATTCAAATTGTAAATTATCAAACTGTAAGAGATAATGGAAAGATACCACCTGATTTAGGGAGTCCCCAACAATGGGAGTATACCCACCCAATGCGATTTCTTCTTTTGGAGGTCTCAAATTATGGTACACCACTCCATCCTCCTCAAGTACATGCACACCACAAGAGAACACATGCATTAGTGATGTACTATACCTGTCATTACAACAAGGTTCAAAAGATAAAACATCAAAACTATGATCCTTGTGATAATCATCATTAGTCCTAAATAATAAATCATCACATTTAACCTCAGTAGGACTAACAATTCCACTCATAAACATGTCTTTTGAATTGAAAGAATCATTAGTATCAGCATAAAAATCATTTTATCCCTAGAGCCTCAAAGAAACATGTTCAAAACTATACTTACCTTCTAAGGTGATCTCCCAAGATAACAAGAATTCATGACAACTTACTTCTGAATGTATCTCACATGGATGAATTCTACACAAATTAGCTACTACAAGGTCTGACATGTGCATGCAATACCCATAAATGGATATTTCTTTACTCAAACATGATACCAAATCAAGCACTTTGTCTACCTCATCTGATGACAAAGATAGAGATTCATCTTGTTTGTTGATTTGCAAGTGTTGAGAGTCCTCTACCTCATAGCATGATTTGTTATCTTCATCACATTCTTGCAAATCATACACTAAATTTATCAAATCAGAAATAAAAGAGTTATGAAGATGCATATTCAATCTCGATTGTCAACTATGTGTGAGTAATGTGGACTCTAGGACAACCATTTGATCATCCTTTTGAACCTTGTGTATCTCCTTTTTATTTTCATCATGATTAGCATTCAAACAATAAAGGGCATCATCACTCATGATTTCAAAAGAATAGACTTCTTCACTTTCATTTGTTATGAAAATGCCTATAATTCCACTTTCTGCATCATTTTGAAATGTCTCACCATCATTTTCTTGTATTTTGACCACTTTACAACCCTCAATAGGCCAATACATCTCTTCCATAGTCTCTTGAGTTTGATCATGTTCATCTTCTTGCTTCCTTGATTGACTGTCCCAATGATCTTCTATAGAAATCAATACATCTTCAATAGTCATCTTTCCTCCCACATAGAGCTCCATCTTTCCAAGAAAAATAGGGAAATCTATCTCACAATGTTGATTCGTGAGGTGTATCCTACATCCTTCCAACCATGCAAAATCTGACAATGACATAAGAATACCCAATTCTTGCAACTTCTCATTTAGCCTACTTTGTTCAAGTGGAATATCCACCCAACAATGGCTATCTTTGTCTTTGCCATGTGAATCTTTTTCAATATCAAAAGAGACAGCAAGATCACTTTGTGAAGATGTTAAAGATTCCTCACTGGTTGATATTTCATGACAATAATTTTGGGGCAGCATCATCCTCTTGGATTTTACCATCATTTATTAATACTTCATGACTGATTTTTACAAAAAAATCATTTAGTAACTTAAATTCTTGATTACAATTCAGCATTTAGGACCATTTAATTTTCATTGTTGCACGACTTGTCATTCTCATCCAACTGACCAACAAGATTTTCATCTAAAATATCATCATGATCTGGTGCATTCAATATTGGAGTATAACCAGAATATAACAATACTATCAATGAAGCATCATTGGGAGGTGAAATAATTGCATCCAAGGTTGTAGCATGAGCATTTTGACCCCAAATATGATCTTGAAAGTAATTCATCTAATTATTTCAATTGGTTGATTGCATCATTTGGATATCAAGCATGTTGTAATTGGTTGATGAGATGATTGCATCTGATTCGATGTATTTGTTGGGTTGACATAGAGCTACAATGATCAGCAACATTCAATCAATTGCATATTGAAACATCCATCAAGACCATTTGTACCATTTGTAACATCACATCCACATCATGCTAAGATAAGAGCCTTGTTGAATGCATCATGCAAGGTAGTAATCTCGCCAAAAGATCTAATCGTGCTTGCAAATGAGATATCCAAACACCATAAATAATGCTCTTTTAACATTGAATCATGCACCATCCTTTTTGAATCTTGAACCCTTTGATATATGAGAAGAAATTGATGATTGAACTGGACAATGGACTCTTGAAGGGTCCTTCTCAAAGTAGAAAAATAAAATAATGACTCTTGTGAACTCATATTGGGATCAAATTGAATTAAGAATAAATCATTGAATTCAACCCATGAGAAAATAGAATTGGATGGGAGTCTCTCATACCATTGAAGTGCTACACCTTGAAATGTCCTAACAAATAGATTGCAAACAACATCTTCATATTTAATTTTGAGAAAAACAATTAGATCCTTGCAAATCCTTACATGATTTGTAGCATTTTGTCAATTATTGGGGAATAAAAAATGGAGCCTATTTTGTGAATGTAAAGGAATTGTTATCTATAAAAGTTGCACCCAAAATTAAGTCCCAAAAACAATTAATCACTTTGAGAAACATGGAAACACTCCAAGGTTGTGGGTAACCTATAGCTGGAATGAATTTTCAAATTCTAGGTTGGTTCCTATATGATACTTCACTTAAAGTCCCAAAACTTAACTTTCTGAAAAAAAGGGATAGAAGGATAACATGAAATAAAATCTAAGTCCTAAAGGGTGATGCACCAAACTAAAACTTGCAACATACAAATGAATAATTCCTAAAAAATACACCTAAATGCAATCATAAACTCACACAACCCATTACTTCATGTTCATGCATAAGTTTTTCATAGAAAGGTCTGAGAAATTATGTGTTTAGGAAGGAAAGATAAACTTTCACAACACAAAACTATGACAATGTAGTACCCACCCATAGTTTGCTTCTAGTTTGCTTTCTATTTCATTTCTTGGTCGAATACTTTTAGGTCACTTTTGATGTGATCAGTTATTATTTTAATAAATGATGGTTATGGATTATGTTCATTATATGCGTATCATGTGATTGCATAGGTTAGATGATGAGATTATCGTGATGTTATGTTTATGTTTTATATTGCTTTATGATGTTACTGACCCCATACTTGCATGTGTATGGTTATCATGTGTGTGTATTTGTTTAGCACATTTGTGTGGTAGAGGATAGAGGTGTAGTTACTTGCATAGTCAAGATCTACACGATCGACCGTACCCTATCATTGTCTGCTATATATATATTCAATGTACATGCTTCATCTTGTGATGACAGGTTTGCAAGTACAGGGCATCATCTTCTCCGAATTGGCAGGAGTGAGTGTGCCCATAAACATTCATCTCAATGGTAAAGAGGGGAGATAATACACAGACCTAAAACCCTAACCTAAGCCTAATTGTCCTAGGATTGGACAAGTATCAGTTTGACTACCCTACCTGAATTCATCTAGTTGACATGGATTCATGGATCCCTTTCTAGTGTTTTCTTGGTTTTACTTCGTTTGATTTCAGTTGATTTATTTCTTATGTGGGTGATTTTATGTGATTTATTGATTAATGATTATAGTTAAAATTTAATATTAATCATGTTCCTAAGCTTATTTGATGAAATTCAATTAAAATTTAAATATTCAATTATTTGGATTTAATTGATTATTTAATTGGTAATTAGATTTAATTATGTTTGTGTGCTTTATTAAATAATTAAATATTTAATTGCATGGTTCTGGGATGTTTTAATTATTTAATCTATTTAATATAAATTTTAATTATTAACATGTGCATTATTGAAAAGTGAATTGTTCTCAAAAGTTATCAACCTGTTTCAAAAAGTCAAGTTGAGTTGTGCATGAAAAGTGTTTTTAATTATTAATTAAGATTTATTTTCAATTTCTGATTTGGAGTTGATGTGGGAGTTAGATGTTGAGTTATCTTTAGGGTTGCATGAAATGGAGAATTGAATCCCTATTAGGGGGAATTGCATTCATTTTAGCATTAGATAGGTTTTGGAGGAGAATTCTGGGAGAGCTTGTGTGATTTGGATTTTGGAGAATTTTGCCCATTGTGGATTGCTTATTGATTTTGGCTACATCCTGCATCTGGAATTCTTGGTGTTGCATCCTTTGCAGGTTTAGATTTGTAGGTTGGATTCATTCTAGGAGCAATTATGTCTACAAATCTTCAAAGGTTTTCAGTTTCAGTTTTAGCTTTGGATCCAAGGTAGGCTTTGAAATCCTACCTGATAGTTTTATTTTTCATTTGTCTGGCTTTCTTTGTTTGTGCAAATTTTAGTGTATTTCAATAAATAGATCTATGTTCTTTGAATTCTGGGTATTTAGAAAACCCTAGTTTAGTTGATTTTATGTTTTTATTAAAATTTAGTATAGTATTGTTATGCATAGTATTGTGATTACCACATACCCTACGACATGTGCAGTAGATGTGAGTTTACCTAGATTTCATGGATGTCCATGAGGATTGTAATTTATGATGTATGATGTAATTATAATATTTATGTTATGGAATCTTTTGTTGATGTTACTTTAGTTGTGTTATGTTCTTAAGTAATTCTATGTCATGGGACCCTTGATTTTTGTAATTTGTTTTGGATGTTGTGTTAATGTGAGCAAAAGGTAATTGCTTTCGCACTGATGTTTATCTTGTATGTTAACTTTAGAAAAAAAAATTATTCACCAAACTTAGTAGCTTATTTTAGGTTAATCTCTCTTGGATTCCTTGGTGGGGTGTTACATCTGGTATCAGAGCGGAGTTTCTACACTGAGAACTCTGGGCATGTACGCTCATTAGGTTTTGTGTAGTCTAAATTTGAAACTAAACATAGACATATAACATTATTATTTTTAGACCATTGCTTTGTGATTATGTTAACATTTGTTTTTGTTTCGAGTTATGTTGTGAGACATTTTCTGGATCTCTGTATGTTGTAGGAATCATGGCTGTGACTAGATCTACTAGAGGTCATGGCAAAGGTCAATCTGGTAATTGTGGGAGGGGTAGACATCCTAGCCCTTCTACAAGTGTCAAACAGGTTAGCCACCTTGAGTAGTCTAGAGGCAAAGACTTGGATGATAGCTTTAGAGTGTAGTTTTGCGATGCATCCCTTTAGTAGCAATACTAAAGCTAGGTATGCAACTATGCAACTTACTGAGTTTGCAGTAGTATGGTGGAAGATAGAGGAGGAGAAGATAGGGCTTTAGATGAATACTGTCACTTGGGAGTTGTTTCTTGAACACTTCTGAGAGTGCTTTCTTTCAAATCAGTGGAGGTGACAAAGAGACGATGAATTCCACAATCTGAGATAGTTGACCTTGTTAGTGGGAGAGTACAGGCGCCAATCTTTTTAGCTCAAATATTATGTTGGCTTCGAACAGGATACAACTCTCCTAGTTCTGCACTATGTGAGGAGGCTTAATGCTCGCATAATTGGGGATGTTAAGCTCTTTGAGCCTAAGACCCTCTAGGAAGTGGTCATTAAAGCTACTCTTACAAAGGAAAATCTAGCATTGGGTCATAGTGGTCAGAGAGGTGTTCACCCTAGTGGTTCCAAGGAGAATCAGTCTTAGAGGAATGGGAATTTTCAGAATACTTCTACCTTTTTGAAAGGTAATCAAAATCAGCAGGACAAGAAATTCTTCCATGGTAATGGTGGTGGTTCTCAATCAGAGAACTATCACAATTGACAGTGTAGTATGCGCAATCAGGATGATCAGATAGCTCAGAGTTCACATCAGAATTTTGGTGGAGGTAGTTTTCTACAGTCTAGTGCTCCTGCAGCAAGGAGAGTTTTCAATGGAGATTGTTTCACTTGTGGCCAACACGGTCATAAATTGAATAATTGTCCCCAGCTTTCAATTCAGCATTCAAGACAGAGACCGGCAGCTTCTGAGCCTACATTCAGTGATGTAGGTAGATCTCATAGGGATTTTGCAGTAGGGAACAACCCTTAGTGTTCAAACCCTAAGGCAGGGAAGGGTCCGAAGGGACCTACTTAGTGATCCTTGGTTTAGTTTTCTTTTCAATGTAGCAAAGTTTATGGGACTTATATCCCTACTTGTTCTAGGCTTCCAGGAGTAAGCCTAATCCTAGGGGGGTGGATGTAGTACCCACCCATAGTTTTCTTTCTATTTCATTTGTTGGCCAAATTCTTTTAGGTCACTTTTGATGTGATCAGTTATTATTTTAATAAATGATGATTATGGATTATGTTCATTATATGCGTATCATGTGATTGCATAGATTAGATGATGAGATTATCATGATGTTATGTTTATACTTTATATCAGTTTATGATGTTACTAACCCCATACTTGCATGTGTATGGTTATCATGTGTGTGTATTTGTTTGGCGTGTTTGTGTGGTAGAGGATGAAAGTGTAGTTACTTGCATAGTTGAGATCTACACAACCAACCGTACCCTATCATTGTTTGCTATATATATATTTGATGTACATGCTTTGTCTTGTGATGATAGGTTTGTAGGTATAGGTCATCATCTTCGCTGAATTGGCAGGAGTGAGCGTACCCATAAACATTCATCTCAATGGTAAAGAGGGGAGATAATACACAGGCCCAAAACCCTAACCTAAGCCTAATTGTCCTAGGATTCAACAAGTATCAATTTGACTACCCTACCCAAATTCATCTAGTTGACATGGATTCATGGATCCCTTTCTAGTGTTTTCTTGGTTTTACTTCGTTTGATTTCAGTTGATTTATTTCTTATGTGGGCGATTTTCTGTGATTTATTGATTAATGATTATAGTTGAAATTTGATATTAATCATGTTCCCAAGTTTATTTGAGGAAATTTAATTAAAAGTTAAATATTTGATTATTTAGATTTAATTGATTATTTAATTGGTAATTAGATTTAATTATGTTTGTGTGCTTTATAAAATAATTAAATATGTAATTGCATGGTTCTAGGATGCTTTAAATATTTAATCTATTTAATATGAATTTTAATTATTAACATGTGCATTATTGAAAAGTGAATTGCTCTCAAAAGTTATCAACATGTTTCAAAAAGTCAAGTTGAGTTGTGCATGAAAAATATTTTTAATTATTAATTAAGATTTATTTTCAATTTCTGATTTGGAGTTGATGTGGGAGTTAGCTATTGAGTTATCTTTAGGGTTGCATGAAATGGGGAATTGAATCCTTATTAGGGTAAATTGCATTCATTTTAGCATTAGACAAGTTTTGGAGGAGAATTCTGGGAGATCTTGTGTGATTTAGATTTTGGAGAATTTTGCCTGTTGTGGATTTCTTGTTGATTTTGGCTATATTCTGCATCTGGAATTCTTGGTGTTGCATCCTTTGTAGGTTCAGATCTACAGGTTGGATTCATTCTATGAGGAATTCTGTCTACAGATCTTCAAAGGTTTTCAATTTCAATTTTAGCTTTGGATCCAAGGTAAGCTTTGAAATCATGCATGATAGTTTTATTTTGCATTTGTCTGGCTTTCTTTGTTTGTGCAAATTTTAGTGTATTTCAATAAATAGATCCGTGTTCTTTGAATTCTAGGTATTTAGAAAACCATAGTTTAGTTGATTTTATGTTTTTATTAAAATTTAGCATAGTATTGTTATGCTAGCAAAATTTCGTAGAAAGATTCCTTATAGTTTTCCTAGAAATCAATAAATTAACCCTAGACTATAGTTTGACTATAGGATTTGAGAATAAATTTACCCTTTTGAAAGAAAATCAAATCCAAAATAAAAACCCAATTCTGGTTAAAAATTTATGCTTTCTATAAAAAAATTACAATCAGATTTTTAAAAAATCCACATAGTCAAATGTGGATTGGGAAAAGAATTAGGAATATTCCTTCTTGAAAAAGAATATGTCCTCTTGTTAAAGGATAATACTCTTGTTAGAAAAATATAGTGGAAAGTAGATAATCAGAAAAGACAAATAGAAAAGTTTACTATTTCATGATTGAATTAAAATGTTCCTTTAAAAAAATAAACCCTATTTGTTCCTTACTTTTAGATTATATATATATATATATATATATATCAAAAAATTGCTTTGTAAAAATTAATATTTAAGAAAAACAAATTTAATTATTTTAAAGGGGGGAGGGGGGGTGGGCGGGCGGGGGCCACCTAACTCCCTACCCCTTCCCCTACACAACTCTCAAGGGCCCATGCGCAGCCCCAAAGGGGGACTGACACGACAACCCTAGGGACTGCATCAGTAGTACCTAGGTATTGCGTGCAGCCCAGTGGGGTAGGTCGTGGGCCCCCCATTTAAAATAAGATTTAAAATTTGTTTGTTTTTGTTTTTAAATTATTATTATTAATTAAAAGTTTTAATTTAATTTTAATTTACTTTAAATTAAGTTTGTTTTAATTAAAGTTTAAAATTATATTTTATAATTTAGTTTTAAATTTTATTTTTAATTTGTTTTATATTTTAGGAAATGTCAAATTATTTATTATGAGACAGAATTTAATAAATTGAATAAAATTTATATGTGTTAAATTTTTATTTGATTTAATAAATTTTTATTAATGTGATATTAATAGATGGGTGTAATTAAATTTATATGTTAAACATAATTTGTTTATTAACTTAATTTAATTAAAATTTGTTCTCTAATTTAATTAAATATGTTTTTAGTTTGGCATTATCTAATCTTAGTTTATTTATTTATTGTATAATATTTATTGAAAATAATGTTAGTCAAGTAAATACGTTTGGATGTATTACACATTTGTTTGGAGAGTTAATGGTTAATACATTATTATGAAATAAATTATTTAAATAATATATTAAACCATATAGTTTACTTTCTTTGGATCAAGATAGAATTTGATTAGTCTAAACTTATTTCTATTTCTTTCAATATAATTATATGTGATCTAGTTGGGTATTTATCCAAACGTTAGGAAATTTTGTGTACAAATTGGAACCAATAACTTGATAAGTATTATGCTTTTACTGAAATTGAGATTTTTTTTACTTTGTTGAATCCATAGGACAACATTAGGGAATATTCTTTATTTATGGCATTGTTGTGATGTTTATGTTCAGATTCTCCTAGTAGGCTTATGTATTCCTATATGTGGATTCAATTATGTTCAAAATGGAATTTAATTACTTATAGATCAATTTTAGTAGTACTATGATGTGAGTGTTGTATTCTTCGTTACCTGAAGTGTCTTCTTTTTCTTAATGTGTTATCGAGCACTAGAAGACCTAGAGGGGAATCAGAGGCCGAGGTAAGTGTCAGTTGGATATGTTTTCAGTATTATGTTTTGATGTGTGTGTGAGTTTCGATTATACCCTAATTTGACCATATGGGCTCATGATGCTTTGTATTCTGTTTATGGTATCTTTGTAATCATTTCTAGTTCTTGTGTATGAAACTGGATCTAGGATTACCTAGTTGTATACCTAATTGATCTAGGTGAGATATGTGAGCCTAGGGTAGTTTACCTAGATATGTAGTAGGGGGTGGCTTGCAATAAGCGTTGGGGCCCACAAGTGGCTGCCAGGATCACTTATTGTAAGTATCTGTAATCAAGTGATAACCTAATATAATTAAGGGGTATTTAAATGAACCTAATAAGATATATTTTCTCACGCATACTTGAGTGCTAGTACAGACAAAGATGGAGGATGAGATGATGCTTGCCGCCTTTAAAGGTGTGAGTCTGGCATAGTTAATAGATTCATCTATACGAGAGGTCATTGATACCATGTATGGTCACTTGAGTGCCACGATCCAAAGAGATTACTAGGATGAGACTCAAGGATTAGACGTGCATGATGACACCTTCCTATGCATAGTCTAGTTATTCTACAAGTGTCGGATGCCTCTGCAATTAGTGAGTCTTACCTATCACTTTATTTTGTTTACCTTGAGTTAGAGTTCTTTCAGGATCCTCTTTCTTAGTAGTTTTACCTTATTATTGTTCTTATCTCCTCATTATGGTGGGGTAGACCTTTCTGGTTCTACATGGATGGGTGGTAGTGATTATTTACCATTTGAGATTCAACATCATGGTGCCAATGCTTGATGGTGCTTCTGAAGATGGATTCCTTATTATTAGTCTTTGGTGGTTTCTTTTCATATCTTCTTTATTTGTAATCATGTATTAAAGTATTGTATGTGATACCTAATCTAGACACTATATTATTATTGTTAGAGTGATTACCACATAGCTTGCAACATGTGCAGTGGATGTGAGTTTACTTAGATTTCATGGATGTCCATGAGGATTGTAATTTATGATGTATGATGTAATTGTAATATTTATGTTATGGAATCTTTTGTTGTTGTTATTTTAGTTGTGTTATGTTCTTAAGTAATTCTACATCATGGGACCCTCTAGTTTTGTAATCTATTTTGGATGTTGTGTTAATGTGAGTAAATGGTAATTGCTTTTGCATTGATGTTTATCTTGTATGTTAACTTTAGAAAAAAAAAAATTATTCACCAAACTTAGTAGCTTGTTTTAGGTTAATCTCTCTTGGGTTCCCTAGTGGGGTGTTATAGACAATTTCTTTGACACAAACTATAAATTGCAACAAAACATCTACAATAAATATAAAGGCAAAATACTGCATAAAAATGATTTCCAATGTATTCTACATCTGCACAAATTTGAGTTACAAGCTAAAACAGAATGAGAAAAAGACTGAAAATAATCACAAGGCTCTCAAAATAGCATAAAACCATAACCCATTACAAATGAGTCTCAACCCATACTTATACAATTTCCACCTAGCTATATCATTAAATTTTAGCAATAAAATATAGGTCAAATTTAGCCCATCATTCCATTTTTTAGCCCTTTAAAGGACTTTAAAAAATGCATACAAGTGCCCCAAAAGTCATGCCTCATTAATGTCATTATAAAATTCTCCCATAAATGCAGTCTTATCTCTCAAAAGGTCTCAAAAAGTCTCTGAAAAGCAATAACTCCACTTAGAAATTCATCCTTATCTCCATGTCTTTAACACTTAGTCATAACTTTGCAAAATATGAATGAGTGTGGCTGCGAGTTTGAAGGCCTTATTGAGATTTGTTTGTAAAATCATGAAGTTTTTATGAAGATTTTTGAACCATTTATTGCAGATTTTTTAATATAGTAAGCATCTTTAGCATTTATTTGTAAATCTAAAGCTTTTCATACTCTTTATAGCCGCCCTATGGGTGACCCCACAATAGTGGGTTACACTTTTTCAGAAATGCTAATTTTTGTTGAAATAATACATTTTTAATAAAATATGATGATTTAAACTTTGAGAGGTTCCATTTGAAGGCATTAATCAGAAATAGGTATCTCAAATCCTCTTAGATAAAAAAATATTGATATAACATCTATACTCCTCATTCATACCTACAATGGAGTCTCCTTCGCACTTATTAAAATGCTGACAAAAAATCACTTCAACTTTATCTTTTAGCAAATCAAATGAATCCATTTGACAACCCTATATATGTAGTAATGTACTACTGAAAAAAATCTTTCCAATTATTATAATGTTAATATATATTAAGTTTATTATGACTTTGTATTTTTAGTTTTACTAAACATAGATATTTCATCGTATGTCTACCTCTATGTTTGATGCTTATGGAAAAATAGTAAATGGGAGAAAAAAATTCTAAAAAATATATATGCCCTAGGTATTGAAGTTCTCTTTCTATAAAAAAAAATTAAAAAATTGGACAAATAAATGATAAATTATAAACTATGTAGTCAAGGTATGTCAAAAATACGGTTTACTCAACTTCAAACATTAATACAATATGCAATAATCATGATAATGTCATAAAAACAATTACATGCCCTCCGTATGGATGTTAAAAAACTAAATTTTAAAGAATCACATTGATTTCTATTTTAGAAAAAAAGTTATGCTCTATAAAAATAATGTAACTTTTTGACAATGACATTTTCAGCAACATACCAATTTTTGTGGGAGAAATAAAAAACCATTCAAATCAATTCAAAAATAAAAATAAAAAATCTCTTTAGAATATAGACACAAAATCCTAAAAGACTCTAATTTACTTCATCTTCCGATTTCAAACGATGTAACGACAATATCCATCTGGATATGAACATTTTTTTTCAAAATGTAGAGTTCAATGTCTGTTTAGGCAAAAAAGTGTAACCCACTATTGTGGGTTCACCCCTATATTTATGTTCTATTTTTATATGCTAGCACTTGGGCATTTTTTTGTTTGTTTTAATTTTGTAAGTCTGAAACTTTACAAAATAAAGAAATATATCTTTGCTTAATAGCTTTACAATCTAAAAATGTATGTCTTTTTCCCATTTTTCCATATCTGTGTATTCATTATGTTGTAGAGAATAATATGAAAAATATATGCGTTATTATCCAAGAAACTAGTTTTTTCTTTATGCTAGCTTGAGTGAGGGGTTTTCTGTTATTAGCTCTCAACTATAGATTTCTAAAAATGCTCTTTTTTCCTTTTATATTGAGCGACCATGCACATCCGCATACAAATCTGAAACGTAAAAATAAAAAATAAAAATAAAACCTCTGCCTATTTCAACATGTTTTGAATCCATACTTATTATTTTTAGAATTCCATGGCGAAACTGGAGTGTTTTATACTTGTAATTTTTGGGGGTTTCTCCTTTTAAAGCGTGATCCTTTCACTGTATCCTTTGAGTTCCCGACACATTGCTTTTGACTGATTCACAACAACACTTATGCTATGGTATTTCTTTCAGAATTATTGTCTTTGCAGCATTGAATGCCACTAATCATATCACTATCATTGATTTGTTGATGCTCTTTCTTGCCTTGATCTCATTGGAAATGTCAAGGACGTTACTTGTTGCTTTGAGACTAATGCTCCTTTTACTTCCTTGTTGTCCTTATACTTGGTCTTATTTATAGCAGCATTGAACTAATTGTATGTTTGTATAATCAAGTTATTATGTTTTGAACTCTAATGTCATGGAGTATATTTTGCATCATATAAATTTTATCTTCTATGTAATTTATAGCTTACATATCATGTAATTTTTGGCTAACTTAAGATAAATGATTTACATATGCAAGAAATTTAACACCTTTGACATGGATCAATGGGTATAATTTATTATTTGGTTTGCTTCTCTTTAGTTAGTAAAATATATAGATCCTACTATGTCTCTCATTTGATGGATTGCAGGTATCACCAAATAGGTATTTGTCTGATCTATCTTCCTCAAGTGAGGAAAATGCGGGAATAGAAGATAAAAGTGAGACATCTAGTAGGTCTAAAATAGGGAGATCAACTAGAGGTCAAAAGATTAGAAGAAAATTTAATAAATGAATGCAATTTTTCATTGCTGAGGGGGGGTCATGTTCTTATGATAATGAGACCAAAGGTGACAGGAAGGTTCCCTTAAGGTACACATCTTCAGAAAGAATGGGTACCCAAGGAACTACCTCTAGTTAACACTGATTTTTTTGTTAACGAAAGGATATATCGCATAGCTCCATGTTCATTAAATGGTTTGGGCTTATTTTCCATGGATGGCATAAAGGTCAGTTATAATCAAGTTGTTGAATTGATGGAGTATGTAGGACCTTGTTACAATTACAATAATCAGATGCGGATTGTGCAATATAAAAAAAGTATGCGTAGGTATGCATTGTCAGCAAATTATATACAATGCAAAGTAAATGATCAAACTAAAAGGCTCTTTATGTATATTGATGGAAGGCCAAAAGCAACATGGAATATTGTAGGTTTATAAATAGTTCTCAACCTGTGTCAACTAATAAGCGACCAAATTGTATATTCGAAGCACGCAAGGGAAATCGTGTATTTGTATGTGCAATAAAATCAATAAGTGCAGGGGAAGAGCTTCTAATAGATTACAATTTGAATCGTGTAGATACAAAAAAATTCCCTATCACGAGACTGGTAAGTATCACATTTAAACCAATTGCCTCCAATTAATATTGACCCCAATATACAATCTACTATTTTATTAATAAATTTTTTTGGTAAGTTTATTACTTTCATTTCACTGCTGATTGCTAAGAATTACTAATCTTTGTCATAGGGCGACATGGATCCACCTCAAGATACAGGTGGGGATGTTCCTCACAGTACAACTTCTTCATCAAAGGTAAACCTTAATTAGTGTAATTTTACAAATTATATAGAAACAAATGTCACATTATTATGTTCTTTTATTTATGGCTTTGGAGTTATTTTGATAGAATTTTACTGATATTGATGTCACAACTTGATACTTATTGATAGGGAAAAGAAAAAATGACAGTAGATCAATTGCGATCTAAAATTGAGGTGACATTTATAGATGACATTGCATGTAGTGCTAACCCTGAATTCATGGCTACTTAAATTATAAATAAATATAGTAAAGAAATTCTTAACTTTGTCATGGAACCAAACAAAATTGAGGAGACAGAGGCACTCAAAGATGAATTGATATGTAGAGTCAATTGTATGAATGTAAGTAGTAATTAATCTTAAGAAATAATTAAAGTTCAATAGATGTTTATATTTTATACTATCTTATGGATCATGATCTAAAATATGATGTGTTCTTCTTACAGGATTTTTTGACACCTTTGAAACATGGTCAATATGGTGAGGGTTGTAGCATCGCACACCTTCATGTAAATAATCCTTAAACCTTTAACCATTGCAAATATCTTTGCTAACAATGTATTCTTTAGCTCATGATGAAGTGCAAACGCCTCCTTCGAATCCAATGTCAGCGGCTACATTGTCTGCAACAAGGAGCTTGCAAACATCTTCCTCTGTACCATCTACAATTGGTAAAACCTTATTTTTCTATATTTTGTTATGTGCTAATCATGCATTGATTATTTTTCTTGTGTGAATTTTATACACTACATGGACCTATTTTGTGCACTAATAGATACACCTACACCTGGTACAAGAACATATCAGACCAGTACTAGTGAAGATCAACCATTTCCTGGATCAACCTGTGTTACTAGTACCGGTTCATTTGCGGGGACATTGTTGTTGAATAGAAAAATATGTTTCCATTAAAAGTACCAAAGCTTCCAGGTGCTTTAAAATTGATATTATTTACATTGTAATTGTAGTTTACTTATACATAACTCATTTTGGACTGATAATCCCATGATGTTTTTGTAGGAAATGATGTTTTTTATGATCGTCTTTTTGAAATGACATTGAAGCTATTTGGGGCCACCATATGTAAAAGGTACGTAGCTTCATAATATTGGTACAATATTTTTCTTATCTTCCATTTATCGTACTATATTAAAGTTATGATATCTAACAATTTTGTTTTTTTCAACAAAGGTGGAATGAACAGGATGCTAACTTAAAAAATCAGCTCATTAAATCTTTAGAGGACCTCTTTGGAAATAAAATTTTTGACAGTGTCATGATTCTTAAAAAGCATCCAAACATATAAAGACTGTGAGGGACCAATATAGAAGGGCTCTAAAGGATAACCCAAAGTACGAGCATCCTCCTATGATTCCACCGATGGAGAGGAATGAAATAATGGAAGATGCAAAAGAGAAAAGGCTAAAGGGTAGTGGAATTCAACCAGAAGATGACAAAATAAGGTATGTCGTGATAGTATTAAGTAGAATGTAATCACACACTAATTAGTGATCTTTGTAAATATATTACCTAACATGTTTCAAACTTTTCATAGATTGCAAGATACATCAAAAGCTACACAAGCGAGATTAAAAAAGGTTGGGCAACACAAACTTGTCTCTGATGGCTATATGAAACTTCACTCTCAACTTGTAAGTAGCAGCATTGGAATTTCATATCAAATTTTTATTTATAAGGTTGTAAACAATTTTGTTTAATCAAATCATACATGTAAAAGTGACAATATAAAATAAAAAATAAAGGGCACAAAATTCAATGTAGAGCCCATGGATGAAGACAAAAGAATATCCTTGAAGGAAGGCTATAAAGTCACGGCTGCACGCCTACGCCGATAATCCGAAATCCATAACGAAGAATCTGTTGCACCAAATGAGACACAGGTAAATTGGTCAAATGAAAAGTAAATCAAATTGAATAGTTAATTTCGAACTTAAATTGACTATTTCATGATAACAATGTGCATGACATTTCACTGCAGCCTTCAAATCCTATCATGGAACCTGGGCATGACAAAGGCCATGATGTGCATCACAGTGGTGGAGGTATTAATTTTCTATTGGAAATAAATTACGTAATTATTAATAAAATTTAACATCTTTAATTGTAATTGGTTGTGTAACCTTTTTTTGAATATTTTAGAGCATGTTGAGCATGTTGAGCATGTTGAGCATGTTGAGCATGTTGAGGTGGCGGTAGATCAAAATGTTATTGTACATGATGTGGCATTGTCAGGTAAAGAAAAATGTATGTTATGTTCTACTAGTTAATGAAATACATGTAACAGTAAAATAATATATGCAAATTTAACCCATTTACTTGTTATTGCGGTAGACCCCCCTTTAGTACAATAGCTTCGTGCTCCTCAAGACATGAGGAAGCATCATAATTTGAGATCACAACCACAAGAGGAGGAAGATATTGATGCTCCTCTCAGCCTTTAACTTAAGAAATCTAAGAAAAAACCAAAAAAGAAATGATTTCTTAAACATTGTTTTAAGTAATTATCTATAAATTTTGCATATTAATATTGAATTATATGTCATCTTAATGAATATTTTTATGTGTTAATGAATTCTTGGTTAGTGTTGCGTATTAATGAATGTTATGTGATTGTATTGATTGAATATTATAGTTCATAAATGGATGAATGAAGTGTGTAATTAGATGTTAATGGGGAATTTAGATTAATGTTAGGGGGAGGGGGGTGAGGCTAGATGAGCTTCCACCTTCACATGGTTTGCCTTGTTAAGTAGAGAATATTAAAGTATTCTCGAAACCAAGCGAAGCTCAAACTAACATACCTTCATTATTTAATCAATTTCATTTGTTCTAGGTCTTTGCTCATAAGTGCATTTTGAATGTGTCATTGTCAAGCAACTATCAAATAAAAAACTAGAAGGGCCAATAATCAACTTGTCTAGCATGATTCGGCTTCATTTTGTGTAAGTATACTCTTATTGAATGCGTCAACCTCTCTTGGCCTAATCTGGATTATTTCATTGGTTTGTGTTTTTGAGTAGGTGAAGTGTTAAATCAGTTCCTATATTCTATTCTTCATTCATAATTATCATCTTTAGGCAAGCACATCATTATATCATCGATGTTATGTACCTTTAGCCAATGTAGAAAACTCACTGTGACAAGCATGGCATAACATTTGTTCTTGACTTGGACTACTAAAGGCATGTTGTCACTGTCATTTGGAACTGTAATGTGTCACATCACTTGCCAAATGGAGCCTTCAAAGAATAAAAGATGTCATGTTTTATCATATACTGTCATTGTGCTCACTCTCCTCTAGTTACTCGTCTCTAAGTTTTTCTTTCATATTCCTTCACCTTCTAGACTCATGCATTTCAAGTTGTTGCAGTTCACAGTCTTCTTAATTTCTTTGGAATTATTTTAAGAAAACTTTCTCTACATTTATTCATAGTAGCTCTTAACTGGTTATATTTGGCATTCTTTGTGCAAAGTTATAGATTGTAGCATTTCACTCCCTTTGACATTTAATCAAATAGTTTAAAAATCTCCACAAAGTTCTATCTCATTTGTCAAATGGTTCGTGTGCTTGATTGATGCGATCCATCATGAAGATGCTCCATTTAATACTTGCAATTGTTATTTAGAGTAAAATATTATCATTTTCTACCTTTTTCACCTTGTCTCAATGACTGTAAAAAATCCTAATTATGCACTGTCCTATCCAACAATGAAACCTCCAATAGGATTGTAACACATTTTGGATTTTTTATCCTTTTAGGTACCATATATTTGTCTGTATGTTCTCTACTTACCACATCTACCCTTGTCTTCAATGTTAGTGATGGAATCTCAGTGTAGTGACATGCCATAACATGTTGGCAGTTATGGACCTTTCACCAATGTAGATAAATGTGCTATGTCAAGCATGGTCTAACATGTCTTATTAATTTGCACTAGTAAAGGCACCTTGCCACTCTCGTTTGGAACTATAATGTGTCACATCTCTTACCAACTGGAATCTACAAGGCAGAAAAGATGTCATGTTTTATCATGTACTATTTTATTCAAGATAAGAGTTTGATTAAAGACATTTTCAAGATTAAAGATGTCATGTTTTATTCAAGATAAGAGTCTGATTAAAGATATTTTCATAGGGGACATTGACAGTCCATTAGGAGATTACTTGTTGAAAGAGTTTGGAGTCCAAGCCCAAACTATTGGGATGCTGATATATATGATTTTTCACATATATGATTTAAGCAGCTCAATTTGAAAATTGCTTATTTTTAATCTAATAGATTTTGAAGAATATTTCATCTTTGTTGTGATGATCTTTATTTCTCACATGCATATATTTCTTGGTTTTAGATTCAGCTCCGTTTCCCATTGGAATAGGCATCAATTTAGTTCCTAGCTCCTACATCATAGCAATTTTTCAAATAAATCAAAGGATATCTCAACATTAGTTTTAGGTAGTTGTTCTTTTCACTTTATATATCTCATTGCTTTAGTAATAATATTTCTCTTAGGATTCCTCAAGCATCATCCCAAGTGAGATAAGTAATGTTGCATCCAGACATTCATGTGTGAAGTTGAATGATGAGGTTGAATATCATTAGGGGTTTGAGAATGATATATCTAAGTCGTTCACATGTTTGTATATATGGTTGATAGAGGTGTGAAATCTTTTTTAGTGAAAAACCTACTGTAGGTGCTTAGTGACAACAAAATTGGAATTTCTTATGCATTGGGTATGGTTTTCCTCAAGGCATATTTCTTATCATTTCTCTTCATTTGTCCTTAAAACACACCTTAGGGAATGCCTCTAGGCATAACAAAACTTGAAGCGTGAGTTATTGTCAATCCTTATTACTTGGCCCATTGTTATTCCTGCCCATTCATAAGCTACAAGCTACTCTATGAAACTTTGGAGTTCATCTTTAGGGAGTTGGGATCAGCCATTTTGGGAGTCAACTTCTACTGTCATTATATTGTTTCTTCTTGCTAGGAAGCTATGAATTTAGTTCCACTGATAATGCATGACAGTTAGTGATAATACTGAGATGGATATTCATGTTCAAGTAGAAATTGTTCTTGTTAAGTTTTCATAAATGGAAAGATACAAAATGGCTTTGGCAATAGGTTTCATTAAAATGAATTTTATTTGTTTGAAATAATCCATGTTTTTATACTGCCGCTACCATCATAGTTAAAGATTATATCTTTCATCTAAATTTTAAGTGTAGATCTCTATAGTTTTGTTGACTATTAGTGTCTTACACTTAGTCATTATCTAGGCAATGATGGTCGGTCATCACCGCGACTGAGTCATTATGTATAGGCCGAGTCATGTAATGTATATTTACCGAGCAATAGTACTACCGAGTAAACCAAAGGTCACTATGTATTTTTGTATTAGCCGAGTTAAGTTTTTGCCAAGCTATGTAAGTAATGAATACTAAGAAATAGTGATATCAGCAAATACCAAGTACAATGAATGTCGAGTACCAAGGACATCAATTGTCGAGTTAGCCAGAATCTAAATATGAGTTTGTTATGGCATAGTCATCGAGGTAAAACATTTTGGGTGACATTCATGTTTTGTATTTTGTTTGTTGAGGAAATCACAGAGGTGATTACACACCCATTTTGTAATCATTGATCCCAATGCATCACTTAGAGACAATCAGAACTAGTAAAGCTTAAGTGGCAAAAAGATGAGATTTGGATCGTAGATCTTAAATCTTGAGGAAGTCTAAGTTGTCTATATAAGAAGAAGATCTTAACCCTAAAATGTGTTAGAGTGTATGAGAGGATGAGAAGGGAATGATGGTACATTCAGATTAGTAAAGCATTCAGAGAAAGTTAAGTGACCAAGTAAAGTAGTGAAGGACAGAACAAAGATAAACTTGATACATGAGATCAAAACAATACTGTAAGGAGGAGATCTGTAATCAGCATATAGTGAAAACCAAAGGATTAGGTACTAAGACATTCTAACAAGTGTGTCAGGGTAAATCTCTTAACCGAGTGGTTTTAACATACCTATTGTAATCTCTTAACTGAGTGCTTACTTTGTTGTAAGTTATAAATACTTTTTCAAGGTAGACTTTATAAGTCTTTTAGCTCTTAACAGGGCAGACCCCTCATAGGGTAGATCATATTTTGTGATCAAATTTGTAGCCCTAACCGAAAAAATTTATACTATAGTAGTGAAGATTTGTGGGTGTCATCTCCACCCCAGTTTTACCTTTCAAGGGTTTCTAGGTAACCAAAATTACTATGTTATGATACTTTCTTGAATGATGCTTAGTTTATTAGTTACTTTGTTTTGATGAAGTTTTGTTGATGCCATGCAAAAGTTTTATGCAATGCTAAAATGGATTAGTAGGTGATATCTAATTCAACCATCCCCTCTCTGTATCACTTTTCCCAACTATATTTCCAACAATTGGTATCAGAGCTATCAAGGTTTCTCATAAAAAGTCTAACCACTTGAAGAAAAAGATCTTGAGATGGAAGTCTATAAGCTAGGAAAGGTTATTGAGAATCAAAAGATTGATGTACAACTGACATTGCAACAATTGGAAGTAGCCAGAGGTGAATTGAAGAAATCCTTAAGTAAGACGAGAGAAATTGCTATTCAGCAAAATAATTCACAATATCAAGAAAAAGATACTACTAGACTATTTGACAATGGGAACTCTACAGAAAGTGACAAAGCCATAAAAGAGCTATTGGAGAAAAATACCATACTAAGTGACGACATCAGAAATCTAAAGAGAGAACAAGAAATTCAATCCGTCAGACTCTGTGAAGTAGTTGAACAGAAAAAGAAAGTTGAAGAAGACAAGACAATGGCTGAAGAAGACAAAAGACAAATATCAATAAGACTTGATGAGAGAACAAGTGACATGCAAAGGTTGACCAACAATCAACTAGACATGGTAAATCATCTACTGTTGGTTAATCAAGAGTTGGGCAGGAAAGATATGGAGATCAACAATTTGAGATCTGAAAATGATCAACTTAGAAATGAAATGAGATCTGAAAAGGAAATCAATGAAAGGATGAACAAACCAAATGAAGCTGCAAAATACTTTGAAGAGTTATTAAGGTCACCTAGAAGATCTGGTGATAGATCTGGACTTGGACTAAATGAGCATTCATCATCCATTGAAGAAGGAGAATCATCAAAGAGTGGAGAGAAAAAGAATGCAAAACCAAAGAAAAATAAGCCCACATGCCATCATTGTGGAAAGCCAGGACATAGAGCCAACATATGCAGAAGCAAACATGGTAAGTCTGATCTTAAATCTAAATTTAATGGGCATTGCTTTAACTATAAGAAACATGGACATCAGGCACATGAATGCAGGTCTAAAGACAACAATCCACCTACCTCACCAAAATTTCAAGGACACTGTTTCAACTGTCAAAAATATGGGCATAAAGCTTTTGAATGTAGATCTAAACCTAAATGGTCATCAAATGAAAAGACTAAGTCACCTATGAAGAATAACTCATACAATTGGGATTATAACACTTGGTACGGTCATCATTACTGTGGAAAATATGGACACATTGGAGAAAATTGTCTAAAGACTCATTTTAGAGGTAAATCTAAAAGTTGGATGAATGGAAGTATGATGTTCTTTAAATGTTACAAGATAGATCATCTAAAGAGAGATTGTAGATCACCTATGCCGAGCAATGATTAAAATCAAAATGAAGATATCTGTGATAGATTGAGAAATCAGATGAATAAAACATGGAAGAAGAAAGAAGAAGAAAGCACAAGTGAAGCAAGTGCATTTACGGTCACCCAATTTGATGGATCAGGTGATCACACTTCTTCAAACTAAGCTAAGAAGGTATGTTTGGAACTAAGTCTTACAATGCTTTATCTTACATCAGTTCCTAACATAAGTTGAGTAAAAGTCAATATCTGCATAATTAAAGATGCATTAGGACATATTTGAACCATGAGAAGCAATTCATTTTTTATGTCGAGCATTAGTGTTTTGACCGAGTTATCAATGTATGCCAAGCACTTGAGGTTACCGAGATGTGATGTACACCGAGCTATGTCTGAATGGTTGTAACGACCGAGCTTATGTCAGCTGAGTTTAACATATGTTTTCCAAGACAGCTGTATTCCACTTAAATTTGTACAAAGCATTTATGAGGCCCTAATTTGACTTTTTGGAGTCTATAAAGTAGAAAATTGTCGTTCATTTCATTTCACCTAGCGAATTGAAATTTCTTTGAGAAATTTACATAGCAAGTAACCAGTTTATCAAAGGGTGATATCAAATCTTTTCAGCGTGCCATCGATGAATCATCTACATAACACCTACAAAAAGGTATCTTACCGAGGAATATTTCTTTTTGAGAATTTTTTAAGATAAAAATGGCATCATCATCATCTACTACAATGAAGAAACAAGGGATGGAGGTTTTCAATGCACAGTTGGTAAGAAACGAAGTTTGTAAGCCGCAAAAGTTTAAGGCAATTATGGAGAGTGCAATCAAAGGAGATCTTACTAGTGCCCTATCCTCGATTCCAGAGAATGTGTTAGTAATGAATGACATTAGGTCTTGTTACATGTGCAAAATCAGAGAAATTAGAGATTATGAGATCAGGGAGGCATATGAAAAATTGTTTAACAATGGTGTGTTGAAGCCAGAATACAAAACAATTGTCGAACAAGAGTTAGTTCATGCCCTAAATTTCTTGCAGAAATTGTATTAAGTCGAGTGCATGATATGCAATTGTGGCTGGAAGATGGACTAGTGAAGATAACAAAGGAAATGATTCACCGAGTAACTGGATACCCTACAATTTCGGGAAAAAGAACAATGAAATGTCTAAGTAAAGAATAAATTTAGGCGAACACACAAGCAATTTGGAATACGCGTGGAATGACGATTTCCACCATCACAGATCTAGAAGTTGACTTTGTTGTAAGGGTTATTTCACATAAATTCTACCAATCCAGTCGATTGGACAATGTCCCATGTATGGCAGTGGACCAAGCATGGAAAATTATTAAGAAGGGACACACTTATGACCTTGCCGAGCTCCAGTTGACTCAGCTTACTGAGAACCTAGCCTCAATCTGAAAAGCTAATAATTCCCTGTGTAATTTTGGTTCCTTGCTTGTCTTTCTATTCTTTTATATTCATAAGTGTTTTCCAACTGTTGGAGGTGTGATATGGGATAAGACGAAACAAGTTACAATTCAAATCAATGACTTCATAAGTCAGATAGGAGAAAGTTTGAATGGTGTCATGGAAAATTATTTCATTGAGTTCAAAAAGAAAATGAGGAAGAGGAGTCAGATCCCTGTGTATTTAGTTGAGAAGTATAAACAAGATATATGCTTTCTAGTTGACACATATTTCACATATGTACAAGCATTTTTATCGAGGGTTTCATGGATAATGCCATTACCTTATGAGCACTAATACATTTGGGGTGAAATTGCGACGACAGGCAAATGTCATGCGGTTTTGGCTTTTTTTTTCAAATATAGCCCGACACTGTCGCAATTTGTGACGACAATACATTTGGCAACATCGCCATTGCGATGTTGTCGAGATATAAGGACAAAAAAAAAGGAACGTTGTCATTTGTGTTTTCAACAGCGTCGTAACCCTCTGCGAAATCACATCAGGATATAAGGGCAAAAAAAATAAGAACGTTGTCATTTGTGTTTTCAACAGCGCCGTAACCCTCCGTGAAATCACATCGGGATATAAGGGCAAAAAAAAAAAGAACGTTGTCATTTGTGTTTTCAAAAGCGCCGTAACCCTCCGCGAAATCACAGCTACAATTTCTGAGTACGTTGGGTTTATTTTTCTTTTGTCATTATTATGTAATCTGGTATTCAGCTGTTAGAGAGCTAAAATACCCAGAAATGAGGACATATCTATGTTGAATTTATTGTTAGCGGCTTTGGTTATTTAGAAGTTTAATTTTATTTGTTCATCTTTCAAGCACAAATGTTTTGTGGACCGTAACGTCTTCATTGTTTCGGGTATGCAGTGAAACAGCCCTAACTTGCAATTGCGATGTTGTCGGGATATAAGGGCAAAAAAAAAATGGAACGTTGTCATTTGTGTTTTCAATAGCACCGTAACCCTCCGCGAAATCACATCGGGATATAAGGGCAAAAAAAATAAGAACGTTGTCATTTGTGTTTTCAACAGCGCCGAGAGAGATTCCCTCCGTGAAATCACAGCTACAATTTCTGAGTACGTTGGGTTTATTTTTCTTTTGTCATTATTATGTAATCTGGTATTCAGCTGTTAGAGAGCTAAAATACCCAGAAATGAGGACATATCTGTGTTGAATTTATTGTTAGCGGCTTTGGTTATTTAGAAGTTTAATTTTATTTGTTCATCTTTCAAGCACAAACATTTTGTGGACTGTAATGTCTTCATTGTTTCGGGTATGCAATGAAATAGCCCTAACTTGTGACTACCTTCACGGTACTTGTGTACATTATCATGTTGTCTTTACAGTGACTGTCCTCATTCAAGTGGCAATTACACAAGGGACAGTCACTGTGAGATGTCCTCATTTGTGACAAGGACAGTCACACTTAGGACATCTCATAGTGATATTCCCTTGTGTAATTTCCACTTGAATGTATTTCTATTGAACCACATTAATTCTTTTCTTCTTCAACAAATGAGGACAGTCACTGTAAAGACAACATGATAATGTACACAATTACCAAAAAATGATCTTGTTAATTGATGTAACACTTTGTCTTGCTCACTCCCTATCCTTCACTAGGGTCTCTTTAGGCCAATGTTTTGACTTGATAGGGTACTTAACTATCCCTACACTCTTTAGGTATCTCTACCCAAGATCCCACTCCTTCAACTAGTGCACACCAACAAGAAATACAACGAACTCTGCTCAATACCAATCTAGCTACTAGGACACTCCTAGTCTTGTCTTCACAAATTGAAACACATTCAACTAGAACTTTACTCCATGGAGAGGCTGGCCACTAGGACCTCTATTGGTTTCAATATTACTCCTTCACCTATACTTTTCATCAGTACTTCAATCCGGTTCATCAAACCATGCCAATTGCACCCAAAAATAGGCTGCTAGCAATTAGGCCTTTGTCAAGCCTTTTTGTTTATATTAAGCCACCTAAAGGGCTTAGGATTCAGATGCCCTTTATTGAGAAATCCAAGATATCTAAGGTCTTCTCCTCCTAGATTTTTTGTACACCAACTGCTACAGCCATGCCTGAAAACAAGTATTTTGACACAACTTGGACAGTCTGACTAAGAGTTTGTTTTCTTAGCAGCCAAAGAAACTCACCCAATCTTCTAATTTGACTTGGGGCTTCTTTAGATGTGTGTCTACCTCTCCATGAGATTTTAGTTGAAGAAACCAATGCATTCAACTTGTTGTAATCTTCTTGTAATGATTTGTCATCCCTAACTGTGCTCAACTGACTCACCTAGGACATCATTGCAAACATAGAAAATGAGCTTCCCAGGGCCCCTCCTTCCAAAAATATAGTACATGGAGTCTCCTCACCCATTCCAAGAGCCCGTACAAAATTGACAATGGAATGATGAGCTAAGACTCCATTTGTTCAACCTGCCTGGTTCAAACCAATGATAGGGTACTTAACAAAAGAATTAACAAACTAGTTGGAATGCTTCAAAACTCAAAAAAAACACAACACAGAATAAAAAAAACAACTTGTACTAACTTTTCCAATAGACACTGCGAGCTATCTAATCCATTAATCAACTGAAAACAAAGAAACAAAAAAACTCAAGAATTCACTAAAACCGTGTTACTCTACAAATCTTCTTAATTCCAAATGTTTTTCCCCCCAACCTTTTGCACAGATCGATGGAGGCCTCTTATAGTTGATCTGATGCCTAATTCAATGGTTTCATATAGTTACATAACCATCTTACTCGAAAATGCTCCCTTGCACAAATGTTGTCAATGTTGTGAATGACAACATTGACAACTTGTTACAACCTTTGGGATTTTGGTTCAAAACTTATTGTTCAAACACCATAAGACCCTAACCATGACTTAGTTAGGCTATTTAGACCTCACATAGGCCACTTCTACACTTCTTTGCCCAATTTGACCCCTAAATGCTTCATTCCCACTTTTGCCACAATATTGGTAACTTGGGTACAAATTGGCACTTGCCTTCACAAAGGTCACACATGAGGACATCTCACAGTGATCGATTGTCCCTTGTGTAATTGCCACTTGAATGTATTGCTATTGAACCACATTAATGCTTTTCTTCTTCAACAAATGAGGACAGTCACTCTAAAGACAACATGATAATGTACACTCACTGTAAGGATAGTCACAAATGAGGACATCTCACAGTGACTGTCCCTTGTGTAATTGCCGCTTGAATGTATTGCTATTGAACCACATTAATGCTTTTCTTCTTCAACAAATGAGGACAGTCACTCTAAAGACAACATGATAATGTACACTCACTGTAAGGATAGTCACAAATGAGGACATCTCACAGTGACTGTCCCTTGTGTAATTGCTGCTTGAATTACACAAGGGACAGTCATTGTGAGATGTCCTCATTTGTGACAAGGACAGTCACACATGAGGACATCTCACAGTGATTGTCCTTTGTGTAATTGCCACTTGAATGTATTGCTATTAAACCACATTAATGCTTTTCTTCTTCAACAAATGAGGATAGTCACTCTAAAGACAACATGATAATGTACACTCACTGTAAGGACAGTCACAAATGAGGACATCTCACAGTGACTGTCCCTTGTGTAATTTCCGCTTGAATTACATAAGGGACAGTCATTGTGAGATGTCCTCATTTGTGACAAGGATAGTCACACATGAGGACATCTCATAGTGATTGTCCCTTGTGTAATTGTCACTTGAATGTATTGCTATTGAACCACATTAATGCTTTTCTTCTTCAACAAATGAGGACAGTCACTCTAAAGACAACATGATAATGTACACTCACTGTAAGGACAGTCACAAATGAGGACATCTCATAGTGACTGTCCCTTGTGTAATTGCCGCTTGAATTACACAAGGGACAGTCATTGTGAGATGTCCTCATTTGTGACAAGGACAGTCACACATGAGGACATCTCACAGTGATTGTCTGTAATGTCCCCTTTTTGGCTAACTTGGAAAACAGGAACAATTACTCCACTTCTCAGACTTACTCTATCAGATACTTACAATTAAACTAAGTAATGGAGGTTACTTAAGATATCAACCGCTATTTCAGATTCAATCACAATATGTGTGCAAGATGATATTGATACCAATATGTTTAATAGTACTGTCGGATATAATGATATGAAACATGCTATGAATATGATGATTCCTATCACTTATAGTGATAGTATAATGATGCTATGTCTGATATAAACAATATCGGTATACAATCAATAAGTATTGCTTACAGCAATGTATTTGTTGTGTCTGATATGATGATGTAATTATGCAAATGTGTAATATCGCTATGAGTGATATGTTGCTATTTCAGATTCTGAATTATATGCTTGCAACTTCAAATATTGATGTTGTTTCTGAATATCCTTTCTATCTGTGCAATCATGGTGTTGTCTCTGATCTGCAATGATAAACTTGAAACCAAACTGCCAAAGGCAGATGCTCTATTGAGTATATCCAAATATGGATAAGTAAATAAAGTTCTAATGATGCCTTGAGTGACTGACAAGAATGCATTCTTATATTGTCTTTAACAAATGAAGAGATGCTATGAATGAGACGTGTCTTGTTTCTTCCTCCATGTCCCTTTGTTAATCACACCTTTCCATAATCCGATAGTTCACATAATATTATTTCATTATTTTCTGATCATAGATAACTCCCAGATTGACTCAATATCAAATCTTTTTATGAAGGTAATCTTCCCTAATTGGTAGTGCAACCAGTAGTTAACATCCATTGTGTTTGTATTAGTTTGGTCTAACTATCATTAGTATTTAGTCAATCGATATTAACTCTTGCCTTATCCCATATTGTTATGATTATATCCAATCTTTCTACTCTGATATAAGTCGATATCATTTTCTGATAATTGTCCATTTATTGGTTGATTGCTGGTAATGGATTTTGATCTTCAAATTGACTTCCATTCCTGTTAATACTTAAGGATACATTGTACTTATTATCCATGACTGATGCCTCATTCATCAATAGCTTGTGATATAATCACTGATGCTTTTGTGTTTCTACAAGATGTGGTTTATCTCAGACAATCGATAATCTTTCAATCCTTTAGTCGATATCCTCCTATGTGGTGTCTATTGATATAGATAGTAGAATTCAATCTAGTTTATGTTATTTTCATGATAACATAGGAAGTGATGGTGCATATTTGCTAGCGGGTCTTCATGTTTGATATTGCTTTATCGGATATGTCATTGTCTAAACTTGTGCAATTAATGATTATTTATAATATATGAATGGTTATCCTTCTTGCTTATCAATACATCTTCTGAAACACATAGCGACCTATCCCTTATTCATATCATGTTGATCTTGACTTCATAGTATTTGGTTCATTAATCATCCTCTCATGATATCGATGTGTAATGACTAGTGATTGTTGTATCACTTCTTCATTCCTCATCATGATAGATAATGCAGATGTTTAATGTAGATGTATATCGATTACAGATATTCGATATTGCTTTAAACGTTATTATTATTATTATTATTATTAATGTTATTGTTATTATTAAATATTATAATTAATGATGTTAGTAATATTAATAATATTATAATAAATATTATTATAGTGATAACATATTGTTTTATATTGAGAGGTTTATTAATATTATTTATATATTAAAATTATTATATCAATAATTGATTTAATATTATTACTTAATATATTATTATAATATAATATATATAATTTATTAATAATTATTTATTATTAATTTATATTATAATTATAATCATAATTATATTATTTATTAATATTTTAATATTATTTAATTAACATATTACTTATTATGCTAACTATATATCATTATTATCTTTTGATAATAATTATATATTATTGTTATATACCGTTAATAATAGATTATTATATATCATCTAATCATTTTATTATTATACTAAGTTCAATATGTCACGGCTCATGACATTGTCCCTTGTGTAATTGCCACTTGAATGTATTGCTATTGAACCACATTAATGCTTTTCTTCTTCAACAAATGAGGACAGTCACTCTAAAGACAACATGATAATGTACACTCATTGTAAGGACAGTCACAAATGAGGACATCTCACAGTGACTGTCCCTTGTGTAATTGCCACTTGAATTACACAAGGGACAGTCATTGTGAGATGTCCTCATTTGTGACAAGGACAGTCACACATGAGGACATCTCACAGTGATTGTCCCTTGTGTAATTGCCACTTGAATGTATTGCTATTGAACCACATTAATGATTTTCTTCTTCAACAAATGAGGACAGTCACTCTAAAGACACCATGATAATGTACACTCACTGTAAGGACAGTCACAAATGAGGACATCTCATAGTGACTGTCCCTTGTGTAATTGCCACTTGAATGTATTGCTATTCAGCCACATTAATGCTTTTCTTCTTCAACAAATGAGGATAGTCACTCTAAGGACAACATGATAATGTACACTCACTGTAAGTGTACATTATCATGTTGTATTACAAATGGACCTTATGTTGGTCGGGATATAAGTGCAAAAAAAAAAAGGAACGTTGTCATTTGTGTTTTCAACAGCGCCGAGAGAGATTCCCTCCGCGAAATCAAGCGGGTTATCATTTGTGTTTTGAACAAAGCGGGTTGTCATTTGTGTTTTGAACAGCACCGAGAGAGATTCCCTTCGCGAAATCAAGCGGGTTGTCATTTGTGTTTTCAACAGCGCCGAGAGAGATTCCCTCCGCAAAATCACAGCTACAATTTCTGAGTACGTTGGGTTTATTTTTCTTTTGTCATTATTATTTAATCTGGTATTCAGCTGTTAGAGAGCTAAAATACCCAGAAATGAGGACATATCTGTGTCCAACACATTTTAAAATGATCACCCCCCTATTATTGTATCACTTCCTCCTTGTTCCTCATTCAAGTGGCAATTACACAAGGGACAGTCACTGTGAGATGTCCTCATTTGTGACAAGGACAGTCACACATGAGGACATCTCACAGTGATTGTCCCTTGTGTAATTGCCACTTGAATGTATTACTATTCAACCACATTTATGGGCCCGTTTGGACCACGACACACAGTAGCATCTACAGAGAAGAATATCCCAGGTGTAACAAGTTGTAAGAATATACCAACAGTTCTAAGAAGTTCCCTAGCACGTAGTAGCATCTACAGAGAAGGATATACAACATGAGGGCAGCCACTGTAAAGACAACATGATAATGTACACTCATTGTATGTGTACATTATCATGTTGTCTTTACAGTGACTGACCTCATTCAAGTGGCAATTACACAAGGGACAGTCACTGTGAGATGTCCTCATTTGTGACAAGGACAGTCACACATGAGGATATCTCACAGTGACTGTCCCTTGTGTAATTGCCACTTGAATGTATTGCTATTCAACCACATTTATGGGCCCGTTTGGACCACGGCACACAGTAGCATCTACAGAGAAGAATATCCCAGGTGTAACAAGTTGTAAGAATATACCAACAGTTCTAAGAAGTTCCCTAGCACATAGTAGCATCTTCTAATTGTCTATACCACTTCACAAGGTATTGTTTGCACACATTATTTTTGGTTCTTTTGATGACCCTTGTTTTGAAATTGCTATTAGGCCTTGTAGCTTATATGTTTTGATTGCTGGAGAGCTTCTAAAGCTAAGCAAGAAGACCATTGCACGAGTGATAGCCGCACGCTCAGGTTTGAAAATTGTATATTTTTTAATCTAATGTATATTTTAACTAGACTTTTAGCTTATTTTTGCTGTATATTTTAATCTAAAGGGAATCATGGATGTGAACTTGAAAGAATTTTGTACTTAGTTCTTATGGAGAGAATAGTAGTAGTTTACGGTCTAATATCAAATAGAGTTTTCCAATTACAGAAAGTTAATGAATTCTAATAGCTTATATGTTTTGATTGCTGGAGAGCTTCTAGAGCTAAGCAAGAAGACCATTGCACGAGTTATAGCCGCACGCTCAAGTTTGAAAATTGTATATATTTTAATCTAATGTATATTTTAATCCTTTTGCCATGTCATGTAATATGTCTTGCCTTGTAGCTTATATGTTTTGAAATTGCTGTTAGGCCTTGTAGCTTATATGTTTTGATTGCTAGAGAGCTTCTAGAGCTAAGCAAGAAGACCATTGCACTAGTCGTAGCCGCGCGCTCAGGCATGAAAATTGTATATTTTTTAATCTAATGTATATTTTAACTAGACTTTTAAAATGTTAAAGGATTTAACTAGGTCTAAGAAGATTTGTGTACTTTTGACAATTTTGCTTAGTCACTGAAAGTTGTAGACCGAAGTTTTCATAGCCCAATTTTTGCTTCCTGCGAAGAACGATCATGTCAGATAATATAAGTGAAGAACAAAATAGGGAGACAATCGCTAGATTGTGGTCTAACTTGAAAAGAAAAGGTGATGGAAAATGTTATTGTCCCTGCAAAATTTGTAAGGGCTTAAACCGTAGAAGACTGCTAGTCAAAACAGTTAAGAGACATTGTAGGGAGAATGGTCACATTGAAGGGGGGCATGACTATCATCCACTGGTAAGTTGTTCATTATATCATTTTAACAATTTATATACATATGAAATCACTTGATGATGAGTTGAAGATCATGGTTTATTTATATTAATCAATTTTATATAGGTTGATCTCCCCAGGGAAGTACATGATATGGAGGAACATGGAGGTGCGAATATCCAAGGTGAAGATAATGATCCCATGGAAGATGACGATCATGCGCCAGAAAACACAATTGAAGATGATGGTATAAATACATTGATCCATGACACATTTAGTCCAAGCGGATCTGATCATGATGATGATGATAGCCTCGATGTACCTCTACTTGAGAAGGCATACGAGCCCCTATACAAAGACTCCCAAACAACTCTTCTCTCTGCTGTATTGTTGTTGTTGAACTTGAAGGTTATGAATGGTTTATCCAACATAACAATGTCACGTATGTTAAGGTATGTCATATATGTCTTTATAGTTAACAAAGGGTGAATAATGTACCACTAATATTGTTTATATTAACAACTTATATTTTTTGTTGTAGATTGATAGGCGAGTTTTTGTTACCACCATCAAATATTCTACCTCGCTCATATCGAGAATTATCTGCTATTATGAAAGATATTGGAATGGAGTATCAAGCAATACATGCTTGTCCCAATGATCATAATATATATTATAAAGAACATGAATTTGCAACACAATGCCCTGTATGTCATACGAGTAGATATCGAACAGATCAAATAACAAAAAAGGTGCCTCACAAGGTTCTTCGTTACATCCCCATTATTCCACGGATGCGACAATTATTCAGGTGTACTAGCTTGGCACAATTTATGGATTACCATGCACGCAATAGAAGTCGAGATGACATTGTTCGAATCCCTGTGAATGGTTCGGCATTTATGCACATAGAGGAAAAGTGGCAACACTTCAAAGAAGAACCTCGTAATCTCAGGCTTTCATTGGCAGCGGATGGTGTCAATCCATTTGGAGAGATGAGATCTGTTTGCTCAGTGTGGCCTGTTTTTGTTATCAACAATAACATTCTTCCGTGGATGTCAATAAAGAGGGAGCACATTATGTTGGCAATGATTGTTCTAGGTATTTTATCATTTGATAGTTATTAATTTACATGTACTTACAAATCTTACAGTAAAATGGTCACAATAATTATGTAATGTTACTGTTCATTCAAGTAGGTAAATATCAAGTTAAAGATATGAATGTATATATTGAGCCTCTTATTGACGAGTTGGTGGAGTTATGGAACGGTGTCACTATGTATGACGTGTCTAGACCAATAGGACAAAGACAATTTCAATTCCATGCAATACTTGTATGGACAATACATGATGCCCCAGGGCTAACACATTTTTGTGGTATGTTATAGTGAATTCAAGTTGCGCATGATAATTCTAATTATAAAAATCAACATATTTAATAATCCAATTATATCATTATCTTGTAGGTCTTCAAACAAAGGGAAAATTTGCATGTCCAGTTTGTGGTCCAAAGATGAAATCTCGTCATTCAAAAAGTTTAGGAAAGCATGTGTTTGATGAGTACAGACACTTCCTCCACAGGAATCATAAGTATCGAAGTATGGAAAAACATCTTTTCAATGGGAAAGAAGAGACTACATCAAAGCCACGAAGAATGACACCTCGCCTATGGAAGTTGGAATATAATAGAATTAATCGTCGAGGTAATGTCATTCCACTTAATGGTTTATGTTTGTAATTTATATATTTCTATTGTGATTTTTGTTTACTAATTATGTAATTGATGATCGTGAAGGTCGTCAAGGCACTACTGACAACCTTCCAAAGGGACTAAAAAGCTATCCCAGACAATTTAGTAGGTTGCCCTACTACGAGGACCTACAAATTGTGCATTTGTTTGATCTTATGCATGTTGGAAAGAATATAACAGAGACATTGTGGAAAATACTGGATGGAAGGTGTGACAAAGAAAAAATTGTCAAAATTTGTAATGACATTCATGAATCCAATCATGCACTGAAGAATTTCATTCACTCAAATAGCAATAGAGATTAGATTAATATAAGTGCCCTTCCTTGGTTATTAACGGAGCAGCAAAGTGATGCCATAAAAGAAGTCATACGAAAAATTCGATTTCCCACAGGATTTGCTGGGAACATAAGCAATCTCATATCAAAGAAAAGTGAATTTGGGCCAGGGCTCAAAATGCATGATTGGCATACTTTCATCAAGGTAAGTTATGTTCTTCTGTATTTACAATATATTCATAAACTACGTGTACTATTCATTATGTTATGTTAGAAAATAATGAAATGATTGGTTTATAATTACTCCAGTACGTGCTACCTCTATCTCTCCCAGAGCACTTCAACAATAACATCAAACAAGTGATATATGATCTTGGAAAATACATGAGGTAAGCAGTAATATCTGTTCAATTTGTTGTATATATTTATTATATTCACAATTTGTTTTTCTTGCTATGTAATCTATTGTATATTATTTTGTAAAGTCTCGTATTTATATATTTTTTATGACTTGAATCTCTTAATGTAGGTGGTTGTCATTTAAAGAAATCCATAAAGAAGATATAAACTATTGGAAGAGAAGAATTCCTCATTTACTGTGTGAAATGCAAAAGTGTCTACCTCCAACTTTTTTCAATGCACAAGAACACTACCTCATACACCAAGTTGAGGAGATTGAATTGTGTGGACCTGCACACACTAGGTCAATGTGGATGGTTGAGAGGCACTTGAAATCTTTGAAGGCTTTGGTTCGACAAAGAGCACATCCTGAGGGTTCTATGGTAGAGGGATACATGGTATACCAGACTATGGTGTACATTACTGAATATCTTCCTAAGTTTGCTTCAAATATCCATGTAGATCGCATTTGGGATCTCGACCCTTTTAAAAAATTCAAAGGGGAGTACTTGATGGGGAAAGGTAGATTGAGGAAAGTGACAGGTAATAAATTATAAGATGTTATTCTAATAAATTATTTCTTAATCTTCAAAATAAATCGGTTGTAAGTCGTCTATTTTTTTTTTGTACAGTTGCTCAAGAGTGGGATGCACTACATTTGTATATTGCAAACAATCTTGATTGGATGACGGTATGGATTGAACGATGTCAACATTCTGGTCACACATTAACACGGGAAGGTGTATCTTCATTGGTTAAAGAAGCTCATCGTAATGGAGATTCTAATGTTACGCAAAGGGAAATAGATTTAGCATATGGTTTAAGAGATTTCCAGGTACGTGCAAAATTATTAATCACCCGTATGTTTATCAACTCACGATATAATAATTTTGACATGTTTCACATATTATTGCAGGTTAAACACCACAAGGGTATGTTCTGTAATGGTCAAAAATTTCGCGTCAAAGTGTTGGATGACATAAAGAAAACTTGTGATTCTGGAATAACTGCAGTCTTTCAAGTGACTAATATTTCATCTAGAAATGACTTAGATCCTCAAGAGTCTAAAAATCAATACTATGGCATTTTGGATGATATACTTGAGTGCGACTTTAGTTCCTTCAAATTAGTACTCTTCGTTGTCAAATGGTACAAGCTACGACTTAATCCAAATGATCCTAATAGAACTGTTATTGAACATGATAATGGATTTACAATGGTTAATACAAGGTCGTTTGAGCCAGTTGGGGATGAGCCCTATGTTCTTCCAAGCCAATGTGAGCAGGTATTTTACTCAGAGGTTTCACATAAACCGGGTTGGTCATTTGTTGTTAGACATGAACTGAGAGGAAGGCCGATAAAGTATAATGCGATGGAAGAAGAAGATACCGAAGAAGTAGAAGATGATGTAGATGATGATCATGATCGACAATTATTGGATGATGTTCCTGAGACAAATTTTCATGAAGAAGAAGAAGAAGATGATGACGATGATGCTGCTACTGATGATGATGATGAAGATGATGTTGATGTTGATGATGATGATGTTGATGATGACGACAACGATGACAACGACGATGACGACGACGATGATGATGACGACGATGACGAGGATGATGATGATGATGATGATGATGATGATGATGATGATGAGGATGATGATGATGAAATTTAAAGGTATGCCATCAATCCTTAATGTATTTAATATTCATTTCTTGATAGAAATATATTTGTCTTAAATGGTTACATAGTTTATTCATTATCTATTTAAAAGCTGCAAGTTTCAACTACAAATAGAATACTGCTAATCTAAATTAATTAAATAAAACTATTTAAAACACATATTGATGCATGAATGTATTGAGCCTTATTTTCTTTCAGGTCAAAAGCATTTGTAAGTGTTCTCACAACACCAACCAAGCATCTTCATAAGATCACTCTCCTTGATCCAAGCCAACTCCATAACCTATCAGAGTGCACACCAAATCCTTATGCCACCTTAGCGTTCTACATCTTTGGAATAATCCCAATGTCCCTCAATCCATCCAATGGATTCATCCAAGCAATCTAATCAACAAACTATCAAATGTTCACAATGCCTCAATAGGCTCCAAACTTGACTTCACCTTAACTAGGTGTTTCCTCCACCTCCACCACACACATCAAATAACTTCAAATAGCATGTCCCCAAGGTTACTAAGCCCTCAACTCATCAGCTGATACAAAAACCCAGTTTTAGCCCTTCAGTAGGCCTACTTCCCTAGCAGGCTTATAATGTGAGCCTGATTTAAGTGTTATAATGTGTACGTTTTAATGTTTTTAATTTTTATGTGATGCTTATGATGGATGCGATTATGATTATGATGTGATTATGCTCACGATAATTGAATTACATTTGCAGGAAATTGAACCCCTTTCAAGAGCATCCCGCACAGTCTCATGGATCGACAGCTATAAGTCAATACACCTTATAGAAAGTCTATTTAATACACTTATCAATAGTAAGATTGATGTCTTCTAAGATCTCTCCCATTTGTAGGTACCAGCAAATAGGTATTTGTCAGAAGTGTCTTCCTCGAGTGAGGGAAATATAGGAATAGAAGAGGAAAGTGAGACATGCAGTTTATCTAGAATAGGGAGATTAACTAGAGGTCAAAGTACTAGAAGGAAATTCAATAAACACATGAAATTTTTCCTTGCTCAAGGGGGGTCATGTTCTTATGATGATGAGACGAAAGGCGACATTGAGGTGCCCTTGAGGTACCAACATCTACAGAAACATTGGGTACTCAAGGAACTTCCTCCAATAAACACTGATTTTTGTGTTAATGAGAGGATATATCGCATAGCACCATCATCATTACATGGTTTGGGCCTATTTTCTATGGATGGCATAAAGGTGTCTTACAACAAAGTTTCTGAATTGATGGAGTATGTTGGACCATGTTACGATTACAAAAGTTGGATGCATATTGTTCAATATAAAAAAAGTATGCGTAGGTATGCACTCTCGGAAAATTATATACAACAGCAAGACAATAATCAAAGTAAAAGTGTGGCTATATACATTGATGGAAGGCCAAAAGCAACAGGGAATATTGTGGGTTTTATAAATAGTACACGACCTGGGTCAACTATAAAGCAACCCAATTGCATATTTGAGGTGCGTGAGGGAAATCGTGTATTCATCTGTGCGATAAAATCAATACGTGCAGGGGAAGAGCTGCTTATTGATTACAATTTGAACCGCATAGATACAAACGAGGCTACTATCATGGGGGTGGTACATACTATTAAACCAACTTCTAATCAATGACTCCAACATACCATTTAGTTATTAAATTTTTGGCTAACATTTTTATACTTGATCTTTGACACAGGGGCACAATATGGAGCAACCGCCCAAAGGTGATGGTGACGATATTCCTAGCTCATCTACACATGAGCAGGTAAAACTCATTGTAATTGTGCAAACTAGATAGAAGCAAAATGTTATTTTTTTTAATGTTATTTTCTTCATTATTTTGGAGTAATTTTGATAATACTAATACTATTGTTGTCACAGAGGGCCGGTGGTCGGAGAGAGGGAAAGCAACCTGCAGTCCCTCAGGAGTCCCCCCTTGTGGACCCTTTTTTTATTGATTTAGTAGAGACCGATGACCCGATCGGTTCCATTAAAAAGCTGCTAAAGAAAATTGGGAAAGAACTTCTACGTTTGGTATCCATACATCCTCAGACTCAGGAAATAAAAGACAGGGCAGCTGAGTTGTTGCGCACTTCTGAAAACTTTAAAGTAAGTATTAATGAAATTTTTAATTATTACAAGAGTTCAATAATGGTTTTTATGTTATGCTCTTTTATGACATTAATTAAAATATGGATGCATTGTCTTTACAGAGTTATTTGCGTAATTTTGAACCCCATTCCCATGATGAGGCCGGTACTGCAAGTGGTTTAGGTAGATCACATGTTCCATTCCCCACTTGTGTTTTCCACTAAATATATATAGGAATGATCATAATCATTGACAATACATGCTCGAACAATCTTTTTTTTTAATGCTCTAACAATCTTGTCCATGCTAGTCCACGTGTTCTATATTTATGCATGCTCTAACAATTTTATTCTTCAGCTCCTTTCCATGATGATATGACAACGCCGCCTCCATCCAGGACAGCCACAAATGTCTTGCCGACTGCCATGTCAACAACACACAGCCTAAATGCACCAACTGTTGCACCATCTACTGGTACACAAATCCCTCTTTTTCTCTCTTTTGTTATGTGTTTAAGTGTTATGTGTTTAGGATGTAGATCCCTTGATTGTGTTTGTGCCATGGGTGCTCTGCACCAATTTATTTCCCTTGAAGTATTATTTCTTGGAGGCATTTGATAATGGTTTTCATTTTTTGCAATAGGAGATGCAACAAGTCCCGATGCAACATCATTTCCTGGATGTTCCTGTGTTCCTAGTACAGGAACGGTGAAGGATTGCGTATTGATCATCAGCGACGATGAAGGCATTCCCTTAAAAGTAGCCAAAGTTCCAGGTACTTTAAAGTTATTATTATTCTATAGTGATATAATAGTAATTTAGTTTTTGATCACTCTTCATCGACTAATGATCCCATGATTATTTTGTAGGGAATGATATTTTTTGGCGAAAACTTGGTGACGAGTGTTTGCGGATATTCGGGCCCACCCTACGTACATGGTGGAACATCATATCCTAACTAAAACCCCAAACCACTATTTTGATTTCATATCATTGCTAGAATAGTTTTCCTTTTCATCAATTTCTTGAACTATATTAAAGGTAGCTTCTCTTCATTTATGAGTCTAACATGTTTTTTTTTACTTAAAAGGTGGAATAACCAAGATAAAAAGTTGAAGGATGATCTTGTACATAGTATGACCCAGCTTTTTGGACCTCGTGCATTCGAGAGAAACAAGCTCCTTGAAAAAGCTGGTTTATGTTTGAAGTATATTAGGGACCAGTACAGGAAATATTTAGAGGTTAACCCAAGGCACGAGCGTCCGCCCTGTGTTCTTGAGGCTGAGTGGCAGGCTTTGATTTTGGATGGAAAGTATAAAGCCGACATGAAAAAAGGAATTACGCCAGTAGAGAGTAGAGCAAGGTATGTGATACTTTTGAGAATGTAATTATGTACTAATTAACCTCTAAATTTTTCCTGTACTGGTCTCTAACATATTTCAAACTTTTCATAGATTGCCTAACACATCAAAGGCAACAAAGGAAAGATTAGAAAAGCACGGGACACACAAGCTCGGCTCTGGTGGTTTTTCCAAACTTCAAGCACGAGTTGTAAGTATTAGTAAATGAAAACTTGTATCAATTTTTTTATATATTGCAAGGAAATTTTTTTTGATCAAACAATGCAAGTAAAATTCACCATACCAAGCAAAAATGTAGGGGTCAGAGTTCAATAGATGCCTCACAGAAGAGGACAAGAGAATTGGCTTCCAACAAGGCTATAGAGCCGTGGCTGAACGGCTACGAGCTGAAATCAGTGTGCAAGGTTCAAATAATGATGCATCTGAGCCACAGGTAAATAAGCTAAATGAAATTTATTTCAAATTGAATACTTTACCAATTAGTCTATTTGATGTTAAGTTCTAATATAAAGTGAGTATATCTGTTTTAAGAAAGCAATGATAACAATGTGTAGGATATTGGAATGCAGCCTGACAATCCTTCTACACACATGATGTGCATCCTAGTGGTGGAGGTATACATTTGCTATTAAAATTTTTATATGTAATTACAATTGGTGTTTGGATTAATGTAACATTTTGTATAGCAACTGTAGAGGATCGAGGGGTCGGTGCTCATGAGCATGTTGAGGTTGAGTCTAGACAAAATGATGTGGCCAGATCAGGTAATTAAAGAGCGCCACAGTTATGTTCTTTAAAATAATTAAATACTTGTAACAATTATAATTAAATATTTTAAATTTAACTCTTTTATTTGTTATTGTAGAGGACCCCCCTTTGCAGCAGCATAGGAATTTGAGATCATCAAGAACAGAGAACAAAACAACTGATGAGGGGGGTATTGATGATAACACTGATGCTCCTCTTAGAGCTTACATAGAAAAAAAAAATTAGAAAGAAAAAAAAGAAATGATTGTCATCTAAATACCTTAATTGATAATGACTGAATTTTATGTCTCAATGAATTTAATTATGTGCTAATGAATGTTCATGAATTATGTGTTTATTTTCATATTGATGAATGTTGCGCGTTAACGAATCTAATGTGTTAATGAATGTTATCATGTGATATTGATTGAATGTTACATTTTATTAATAATTGAAAGAATGAATGAATGTTAGATGTTAACGGGGAATGTAGAGTGATGTTAGGGGGAGGGGGGTGGGGCCAAATGAGCTTCCACCTTCACGTGGTTGGCCCTGTTTAGTAGAGAATATTAAACTATATTCTCGAAACAAAGTGAAGCTCAATAAGATACTAAATGAGTCAAAATGGTTATCAAGGTTCTCTATCCATAAGATACTTGTAGTCAAAATGGTTATCTAGGTCCTCTATCCATTCCATAAGTTCTTCACCATTCAAACTTCCTCCATAACAAGGAATGTGCTCTAGGTTAGTCATGAAGCCTAGCATGGACTCTCTGTCAGATAGAGCCACTATTTCAGAGCCTTTTCTGTGCATTTCCTTCAAGTAATGTACAGTGTACGGATGTGAAAGGGAGGGCAGACCAGTGTGGAAGTCAGAGTATTTATATCTTATGCTTTGAGAGTTTATTTGGTAGATTCAAGACACCTTATATCAAAGTTATTCCTTTTTCTTATCTGTTGTTCTGTCAAACCCTCATTTTTTGGGTTATTGCATTCAAATGGCCTTAACTTGCAAATAAACCATAGGATATCCTCTGTTCTTTGTAAAATGCAAGTTAAGGGGGTTTATTTTCATATTTTAAAAGCTTTGGAACAGGATACTAAGCCAAAGAATTTTGAGAGCAAGCCCTAGGTCAAGAATCTCAATGTTCTTGACTAGGAGTTGATGGATTATGCAAGATCAGAGGGTAGCGGAAAGTAAAGGACCTCAAACCTTGTTGAATCTAGATCTTTAGAGCATGGTGGACATCTTCAAACTCTGATCTTGGTTTCATGCACCCATTTTCAATGCCTTGTTTTGGAACCCACACCCAAAGGCATGCATTAGGTCTGCGGACTCAATAAGGACATTGATATGCTGGAGTGGAGTCAGGGTCTGGGAGTTGGAGGATTGTTAGAACATCAAAAAGGGTACTCAAAAAACATATAAGTTCATAAGGTCCTTTGTCAAATTGAAGAGTTATTGCTGCAGAACAGGTTTTGGAGACCTACTAGAGTCACTAGGTCTATTTGTGATTTTGATGTCTTGGGTTGTTTGGAACACAACCAATGCATGATTCTGCATGTTTTAGGGAATCTTAAGAGTTTTCAAATGTTTGATTGGGTTGGCAAAGCCTAGGATCAATAAAGTCTCTTTTGGTAGAAAATCAGGGAACTTGTCCCTAAAAGGAAATTTGGTCTTGGTTGGGATTGAGTCAATAAGGTGTTAGAAGTATCTTGAAACCTTTGAAGTCCCTCTAGTACAGAGATTTTAAACTGGTCTGATAGAATCAGAGGCTAAATTGCTTAGGTGTAACATTTTGGTGTCTTGAAGTGGGTTGGGGCTTAAGACCAAGTTTCTTGCTGACCACTCTGCATCACATTGTCTTGCATGAAATTAGTCATTCTGTATACACTGGTCTAGTGTTGTCAATAGACCCAAATAGTTCAAAGATACTCGAACCAATCAGATGTTTTATGGGGTGCATTTTTGTGTTAGGTAGAAAGGATTCTTCATACAGGTGAAAGTCTCGAACCTTTCCCCACTCCCAAAAAAATATCACTTGTACTGTTATGAGCAGTCATGAGGACGAGACAGATACATTATAATATATGTAATTGCCACTTGAATGTATTGCTATTCAACCACATTTATGGGCCCGTTTGGACCACGGCACACAGTAGCATCTACAGAGAAGAATATCCCAGGTGTAACAAGCTCTAAGAATATACCAATAGTTCTAAGAAGTTCCCTAGCACACAGTAGCATCTACAGAGAAGAATATACAACATGAGGGCAGTCACTATAAAGACAACATGATAATGTACACTCATTGTATGTGTACATTATCATGTTGTCTTTACAGTGACTGTCCTCATTCAAGTGGCAATTACACAAGGGACAGTCACTGTGAGATGTCCTCATTTGTGACAAGGACAGTCACACATGAGGACATCTCACAGTCACTGTCCCTTGTGTAATTTCCACTTGAATGTATTGTTATTCAACCACATTTATGGGCCCGTTTGGACCACGACACACAGTAGCATCTACAGAGAAGAAGTTTGGTATGCAATGGTCTTGAAACCTCCTGAGAAATTCTTGGTATGCATTTGTGTGGTGCAAAAGCTTCGTTGAAAGAGAAAAAGAAGAAAAGAATAGAAATGATTTTTTTTCTTTTTATGTCATATACTGTAACCAGCTACTTATAACTTGCAAAAATTATTATAACCATTTGAAATTGAAACTTAGTTTAATGTGAAACTGAGAACTGCTTTATTAGAGCTTTCTGTGATTTAGATTCAGACATCAAGAACATTGTTTGCCTAATATTGTGATTAATGTTTATTTATTAATATCTCATACTGACAAACAATTGATAATTGTAGGGAAAACGTCATTGGGGGTCTTTGAGGATCCACCAGAAGCCAAGGAGAAAATGTATTCAAATGCTCAAGATGGTGTAACAGTCCTTACAGCTGTTGAACCTTGCTGTGTAGATCATCTCCGATTCTCCAAGTTCAACAGTATTGTGGTATTCCTTTGGATACTTCTAATGGTAAATTTCAGACATCAAGTTCTTTTCGTATGAAACTACTACATTTGTAATCTGTAGTTTTAAACTTTTAGTTTATAAATGTTCATCAGCTTTAGTTCATATGCTGCCATTTCAAGTATGATTAATGAAGTTACCTTTATCACAGGATGAAAGTGAGTAGTCAGCATACTGGTACGGAGCTGGCAGCATTGATACGGTGACTAGGGCATCGTTTAATGGTGGTATTGTGTTTTCCCGTGTTTAGGGCATCGGCCTTTTGAAGCATTGCCTTCATCTTTCTTAAGTCTGAGTTTTAAGTTTGTTTATCTCTCTTGGCGCTGTTGAAAATACAAATGACAATGTTCTTGTTTGTTTTGCCCTTATATCCCGATGTGATTTCGCGGAGGGTTACGGTGCTATTGAAAACACAAATGAAAACACAAATCCCTTGTGTAATTGCCACTTGAAGGAGGACAGTCACTGTAAAGACAACATGATAATGTACACTTACAGTGAGTGTACATTATCATGTTGTCTTTAGAGTGACTATCCTCATTTGTTGAAGAAGAAAAGCATTAATGTGGCTGAATAGCAATACATTCAAGTGGCAATCACACAAGGGAAAGTCACTGTGAGATGTCCTCATTTGTGACTGTCCTTACAGTGAGTGTACATTATCATGTTGTCTTTAGAGTGACTGTCCTCATTTGTTGAAGAAGAAAAGAATTAATGTGGTTCAATAGCAATACATTCAAGTGGCAATTACACAAGGGACAATCGATCACTGTGAGATGTCCTCATGTGTGACTATCCTTGTCACAAATGAGGACATCTCACAATGACTGTCCCTTCTGTAATTGCCACTTGAATGAGGACAGTCACTGTAAAGACAACATGATAATGTACACATACAATGAGTGTACATTATCATGTTGTCTTTACAGTGGCTGCCCTCATGTTGTATATTCTTCTCTGTAGATGCTACTATGTGCTAGGGAACTTCTTAGAACTGTTGGTATATTCTTACAACTTGTTACACCTGGGATATTCTTCTTTGTAGATGCTATTGTGTGCCGTGGTCCAAACAGGCCCATAAATGTGGTTGAATAGCAATACATTCAAGTGGCAATTACACAAGGGACAGTCACTGTGAGATGTCCTCATGTGTGACTGTCCTTGTCACAAATGAGGACATCTCACAGTGACTGTCCCTTTTGTAATTGCCACTTGAAGGAAAAAAGCATTAATGTGGTTCAATAGCAATGTATTCAAGCGGCAATTACACAAGGGATAATCACTCTGAGATTTCCTCATTTGTGACTATCCTTACAGTGAGTGTACATTATCATGTTGTCTTTACAGTGACTGTCCTCATTTGTTGAAGGAAAAAAGCATTAATGTGGTTCAATAGTGATGCAGAGTAGTCAGCAAGAAACTTGGATCTATGTCCCAACCCACTTCAAGACACCAAAATGACTCAACCAATCAATTAGGCTCTAATTTCTATAGGTTAATGTTTAAACTCTGCAAAGTAATGAATTTGAAGGTTTCAAGGATCACACAACAACTTATGGACTCAATCCCATTCAATAACAAATTTCCTTTTAGGGACAAGTTCCCTGATTTTCTATCAAAAGAGACTTTTAAGGTTCTAGATCTTACTTCCTGCAGCAAAACTTAGAAACCCCTTAGATATCATCTAAATAACAAGAATCATGCATTGGTTGTGATCTAAACAACCCAAGACATCAAAATAACAAACTGACCTAGTGACCCTAGTAGGTCTCCCAAACCTGCTCTGCAGCCATAACTCTGCAACTTGCCAAAGGACTATAAGAAGTTATATGTTTTCTGAGTACCCTTTTTGGATTTCTAACAGACCACCAACTCATCCCAGACCCTGACTCCACTCCAGCATATCAATGTCTTCATTGAGTCCGCAAACCTAATGCATGCTTTTAGGTGTGGGTTCCAAAACAAAGCATTGAAAATGGGTGCATGAAACCAAGATCAGAGTTTTGGAGTGTTCTCTTGATCCAGATAAACAAGAATGCACAAGTTTTCAAGTCCTCAATACGATGCAAGCTTCTGATTTTATTCTGATTACCATCTTCCCAGCCAAAAACATGGTAGTTTTTGATCTAGGGCTCGCTCTCAAAAAATGCAGATGCAACCCCCTGCCTCAGGGCTTTTAGAATATACAAATATACATCCTTAACTCTCATTCCACCAAGGAAGAAGGAATTCCAATGGTTGAAACGTGAGTTAAGGTCTTTACATCAGTCAAACCCTGAAAATGAGGGTTTGTAAACAATGCACAGAAAATTTGAAATAACTTAGATATAAAACAAAGAGAATCAATCAAACCAACTTCCAAAGCATCAGATGTCACTATTACAACTTCCAGGCAAATTTTATCATCCAACCACCATCCGTACAGCCGTATAGAGTTCATTTTTCACCAGAAATGCACTAAAATAGGGTTATTTTTATTTTTTATGAAAGCAAAATGATTACAATACTGGTTCTCTGTCTGTCTTCGACCATTTGAAGCCTAAAATAGGCTCTCCAAACGTTGGTTCAACCATCTAGGTGGTTAGAATAGTTTATCCAACAAATGTCAACTTTGCTAAGCAACTTTTAAAGTTGCATTACAACTTTGCAAACAACTTTGCCGAGAAGGTTAAAAATGTGTTGTGAAACTTTAGGAACCTTATTAAAGTTATTTTGGACCTTCAAACTTCTTAACAACATCTAAAAGACACCTAATAAACACTTACTATGCTCATTTCATCCAAGGACTCAAAAGATGCCCAAGGTTTATAAGTCACCAAGGGGTCTTGTGTCCAACAAGTGGATGTTTATAAGGAGATAAAATCAATCCTTAATATTTATTACAAACCAAGAAAACATCTAAAACTCCTATTCTAATTTATTGTCATTCAAAAAGACTCTGATTTGTCATTCAAAAAGACTCTGATTTGTCGATCAAAAGGACCTTTCACCAGTCAATCCTTCAAAGCTCCAAGGTGAAAATCTTATGTTCCAATTGATAGGATTTGACTCCTTGGCTTCATGGCAACTTCCTTCAATCATGGTGTCTTTGGCTTGCATTAGGGATGCCCCTACATCAAATAGAAATGCATTCAAGTGGCAATTACAAAAGGGACAGTACATGCCCATTAAAGTTGGTGTTTTGTTATCCAGCATGACAATGGAGACAACATACTCTGTGTCAATTTTACTGATCAAATTTCCCTCCGCCAGGCAAAGCAACAATCTGGGTACGATAAGGTGAAATTTTGTAGTCCTTTTGGGTATGATAACAGTTCTAGTTTCCAATAAGATGGTTCATTTTTATAATCTAGCTTCAATTTCTCTTGTGAAAATCTTTTTTTCATTTTATGGGTGGTAAAATATAATTATTATGCTAGAGGTGTGTACTTATGGATGATAATGAAACAAAATGATAAGATTTAAGACTCTTGTTTTTTTTTTAAATAGCAATTTAAGTTTCCTTCTATTATAAATTACTGTTTTTCTATTTTTTAATGTATCTTTCCAGATCTTTTATATCAATTTTATTTATGAAATATAAATATATTAATAATGTTTTAGTGTTTTTAGGATTAGTTTATATCAATTCTATGTATCATCATTCGTCATTCAATTGTCAGTATTATTAATTTAGACTGTGCAATTGTAGAACTACTTGAATATGGGTTGGATGGATACTCAAGCAGGGGAACCCTCCTCAAATATCTCAAGTAGTGAACTTGGAAAAATGTGTCCTGAAGGAACCCTTTCCATCAGAGAGATAAAAGTACAAACAAGTAAAAGAAGCAGGCTCTGCAAATATGTTTTTGAGAAGAAAAATGATAGATTATTCGAGTATGGTTCATGAGGTATATCTAAAAAGACATTTTTTTTCTTATTATAATAAAAGAGGAAGTTGTGAATGTCAAAGTTGAGTGAAACAAAAATTATTTTCATCAAATTTTGTTAGGCTTGCTTTTGGGAATAGTTTCTTACAATATTGCTATTAAGATTTTTATTGTGTAGTTTTTAGATTAGGTTTATAAAATTATATTTCATGAGTAGTGATTCATATTAATCAATTAACGATACTTTTGGAAGGTATTTTCAATGTGTCAAATTTTGATATTTTTACAAGAATTAGATTGTGTAATTTTTTTAATTAAAGTCATTGACTCATATTTCATAAATAATAGTTCTCATGAATCCATCTCTTATAAGATTGAATAGTCTATTTAGGAAGTATTTCTGATAGTATGTCAAATTATGATATTACTATTACCATTAGATTGCATGGCTTTGAAGTCAACCTCATTGACCCATATTCTTCTCTGTAGATGCTACTATGTGCTAGGGAACTTCTTAGAACTATTGGTATATTCTTACAACTTGTTACACCTGGGATATTCTTCTCTGTAGATGCTACTATGTGTCGCGGTCCAAACGGGCCCATAAATGTGGTTGAATAGCAATACATTCAAGTGGCAATTACACAAGGGACAGTCACTGTGAGATGTCCTCATGTGTGACTGTCCTTGTCACAAATGAGGACATCTCACAGTGACTGTCCCTTGTGTAATTTCCACTTGAATGAGGACAGTCACTGTAAAGACAACATGATAATGTACACATACAATGAGTGTACATTATCATGTTGTCTTTACAGTGGCTGCCCTCATGTTATATATTCTTCTCTGTAGATGCTACTATGTGCTAGGGAACTTCTTAGAACTGTTGGTATATTCTTACAACTTGTTACACCTGGGATATTCTTCTCTGTAGATGCTACTGTGTGCTGTGGTCCAAACGGGCCCATAAATGTGGTTGAATAGCAATACATTCAAGTGGCAATTACACAAGGGACAGTCACTGTGAGATGTCCTCATGTGTGACTGTCCTTGTCACAAATGAGGACATCTCACAGTGACTGTCCCTTGTGTAATTGCCACTTGAATGAGGACAGTCACTATAAAGACAACATGATAATGTACACAAGTACCGTGAAGGTAGTTGCAAGTTAGGGTTGTTTCATTGCATACCCAAAACAATGAAGATGTTATGGTCCACAAAACATTTGTGCTTGAAAGATGAACAAATAAAATTAAACTTCTAAATAACCAAAGCCGCTAACAATAAATTCAACACAGATATGTCCTCATTTCTGGGTATTTTAGCTCTGTAACAGCTGAATACCAGATTACATAATAATGACAAAAGAAAAATAAACCCAACGTACTCAAAAATTGTAGCTGTGATTTCGCGGAGGGAATCTCTCTCGACACTGTTGAAAATACAAATGACAACGTTTCTCTACATTATCATGTTGCCTTTACAGTGACTGTCCCTTGTGTAATTGCCACTTGAAGGAGGACAGTCACTGTAAAGACAACATGATAATGTACACTTACAGCCCGTGTACATTATCATGTTGTCTTTAGAGTGACTATCCTCATTTGTTGAAGAAGAAAAGCATTAATGTGGCTGAATAGCAATACATTCAAGTGGCAATTACACAAGGGACAGTCACTGTGAGATGTCCTCATTTGTGACTATCCTTACAGTGAGTGTACATTATCATGTTGTCTTTATAGTGACTGTCCTCATTTGTTGAAGTAAAAAAGCATTAATGTGGTTCATTAGCAATGTATTCAAGCGGCAATTACACAAGGGATAGTCACTCTGAGATTTCCTCATTTGTGACTATCCTTACAGTGAGTGTACATTATCATGTTGTCTTTACAGTGACTGTCCTCATTTGTTGAAGGAAAAAAGCATTAATGTGGTTCAATAGCAATGTATTCAAGCGGCAATTACACAAGGGATAATCACTCTGAGATTTCCTCATTTGTGACTATCCTTACAGTGAGTGTACATTATCATGTTGTCTTTACAGTGACTGTCCTCATTTGTTGAAGGAAAAAATCATTAATGTGGTTCAATAGCAATGCATTCAAGTGGCAATTACACAAGGGACAGTACATGCCCATTAAAGTTGGTGTTTTGTTATCCAGCATGACAATGGAGACAGCATACTCTGTGTCAATTTTACTGATCAAATTTCCCTCCGCCAGGCAAAGCAACAATCTAGGTATGATAAGGTAAAGTTTTTGCAACAATTTCTTGCTGCTGCTAAGGTTACCATTGTTTATGGTTTCTATTATATAGTTCTATCTATATTGCTATATGGCCTTTTGTTTAGGATTAAGTAGACGAGGGAAAATATTTCTTTTGTGGATTGTAAACAAAACATTGAATTATTTCAGAGAACAGATCTAAATCTATAAGATGCTACGATGGAGCACATGACCATGTACTTGTGAATATTAGGATCCATGTTAATCAAATGACTGCTTTATGTAAATTACTTTTGAGTAAGTAAAAGGCAATACAATTTTTCGAAGTGTGCAAGGATTTTTATGATATACAGGTGTACGAAGAAATGAATCTGTGTTGTTTTGTATCAATATCAAACATCTCTGATATATTTTCATGTTTTTATAATCTATTTTGCAGATGAAAATTGTCCAACAGATAAAGATTGGGAACTTCTCCCAGCATCTGTACCTGCATCTCTCTTATATACTACAAGTTGCTTGCCTTCAGAAATTGCAGTTCCCTCACGTGACATTGATGGTGAAGTGTTCTTTTCAGAACCATCATCTGTGGTTACCAATGCTCCTGTTTTAGGCAATAAGTTTGTTGCATTCCATGAGCCATTGGTCAAGTTTCTTCTACGAGCTTCTGATGCCTCAAAATCTAAGCAGCACCTACGCATGCCTCGTTGTGGTTGATTATCATTCTGTACATGAATTATAATGAGTAATCAATTTTGGGCCTTGGAATCTTGTATGTAACATGCACAGGCATTTCATGGCTAAATGAATCTATTTTAAAAGCATCAACTTTTCTTACATGATGCTGGATACATAAGTAGAACAAGCGTATATCAAATTGGAAGCAATCAGAACTCCACAATGACATATTATTTAGAGTACTCTTCAGTTTAAGTAATAATGCATATATTGACACTGTAAAGACAACATGATAATGTACACTCACTGTAAAGACAACATGATAATGTACACTCACTGTAAGGACAGTCACAAATGAGGACATCTCACAGTGACTGTCCCTAGTGTAATTGCCACTTGAATGTATTGCTATTCAGCCACATTAATGCTTTTCTTCTTCAACAAATGAGGATAGTCACTGTAAAGACAACATGATAATGTACACTCACTGTGAGTGTACATTATCATGTTGTCTTTAGAGTGACTATCCTCATTTGTTGAAGAAGAAAAGCATTAATGTGGCTGAATAGCAATACATTCAAGTGGCAATTACACAAGGGACAGTCACTGTGAGATGTCCTCATTTGTGACTGTCCTTACAGTGAGTGTACATTATCATGTTGTCTTTACAGTGGCTGTCCTCATTTGTTGAAAGAAAAAAGCATTAATGTGGTTCATTAGCAATGTATTAAATAATTTATTTTTTTTAATCCACCCACGGGCGTCACAATTGCGACGGGAGCCCGTTGTAATGCGATGCAGGTACCCGTCGCAATTTCTTGGGAGGCCCGTCGCAATTGCGACGGCCCTCCGAAGCCATGCGACGGGGGGGTGACGCCCATGCCGCTAACAAATCTTAGCGACATTGCGACGGGAGGGCGCCGCAATTGCGACGGCTACCCATAGACGTCGCAATTTGTGACTAAAAAATAGCGACATCTATGGGTGTTGCTATTGCGACATATAGCCGTCGCAAAATGCCCCCAAATGTATTAGTGGAGGTAAACATTGATGAAACCACAACTGCCATAACAACCCTTTTGGCTGAAGAAATTGATAATAAAGCTCCTTATTTTGGAACATATGAAGAAGCCAAATCCAAAATCACTATGGGATTAAAGGCTGCAATTGTAGAGAGAAAGAGGAAGAAAACTGTCAAGAATTTGGAAAAATATATGGAAGAAACAGAGAAAAATGCACCACTTGAATTAACTCAAGGACTGGGAGAAGATGAAGAAAGTGATCACAGTGAAAGTGAAGAAGAAGAAGAGGTAGAAGTAGAAAAGAAGAAAGGAAAGAAGCCAGTATTTGCCGAGCCCCCAACCAAAAGGATACAGAAACCAAAAGTGACATTGACACTTGTGCTTAGGTCTAGAACAAAGGGAGTCTCTTCAACTGCCGAGACACAAAAGAAATCCCCTACACCAAGGAAAAGAAAAGTTGTTAAACCTAAGGTAGTGCCGACTTAGGTAAGAAAAAGGCCTAGAAGGAAACTTGTTTTAGAAAAAGAAGATGATGAGGAAACAGAAAGTGATGAAGAGATAAAGAAGAAAGTTGCATGGCAAAATATAACACCAACTATGGATGAAATATGCCACACAATCAAGAACTCTGCATGACTTGAAGATCTGAATGGATTAAAATTTAGAAGCACGAGTATAGGAGATAAAGAAAAAGTTGAAGATGCTATTCTTGAAATGCTCTGCATTTTCAAGTTGTTATCTATACAGTTAGAAAAATGAATTCCTAAAGAGTTGAGTGATAGAGTTGCACATAAATGGCAATATGCCCTTAATACAGAAAAGGAGATAAGAGAGAACATGTTAGCTCAAGTTTCATCAGATCTAACTCCTACAAATATCAAGAAAACTGTGGAACAATATAGGAACAAATTCATTCCCAAACTTAGAGCTTATTATATCCTTCAACACAAGGTTGAAGATGTTGTATAGGAAAGTTTAAAGACTTGGAAAATTACTTTTGGGTTGTTGATTGACAAAGATGCTAGTACATCTAAGGCTGCTAAGCCAGACAATGTACAAAATGCAATTGAGTTACCTGTTCAGGATACAAAAACTTTCAAGGAAAAGGAAACTAAAGTAAGTATTGTCGACATAACATAGGTTACCCCTATTGAAACTTAGGTATTGACAGAGGCAGACATTCAAGCCGAGGAAGAAAAAGACTCATCTTTGCCAGGAAGTAATACAATGCTCTTACAAGTGAAAGAATATCCAAAAATTGAAGATCCACCAAATGTTAACACCACCCTTGCTAAACCTGAAGTTGTTAGAGTTGACATGCTAGCCAATATGAGCACTACCGAGAAACAAGATCCATCAGCAACTACACATAAGCCTACATCTACTGAGGAGTCGCAACAAGACAAAGGTGAGCAGTCTGCATTAAATAATACAAGTCCTCATGTGGAGGATAATGGAAAAGGAGAAAAGAACAAAGATGCTGATACACAAGAGCCTAAGGAACAAGAGGCAATACAAACTCTTGTACAAATGTTGAGTGAGAGTACACCAAATAAGAAGGCAATGAAAAAGAAGGAAAAAATCTCTTCACTGGAGGTAACAATTGATGAAGTTATTGTCATTCTGAAATGGGATTCTGATAACTTATCTTATGAGTAGATGCAAATTCTACAAGATCTACTGAAGACGAAAAGCAAGCAAGAAGAACTAAGGAGAGAACATCAGAAAAACCAAGTCTTATACGAGATAAAAGACCTATTTCTTAATGCTTTTGAGTTATTTGATGTAAATAATTCTGATCCTATACTAGAACAACTTTTCCATATAGTCAAGAATGTGACTAATGAAGAAAGTGGAGCCAATGATAAGTTGTTGCAGTGGTCGGAAAGAAAGTTTGAGACCAAGATGATAAACAAGGTATCTGCTGAGATTGCAGTGAAATAGGTAGCACTTTCTACTTTGGTAACATAATCTGAAGTAGTTGTGAAAGCACAATCTCTTCTTACCAAACTATGCAATGTAGAACAATTTACACAGGATAACCAAGGGATGGTAGATAAATTACAGCAAGAACTTTAGTCTACTAGTCAATCCTTAAGATTGGATGCTAAATCAAGTTCAAAACATTATGCCAAGCTTATGTTTACACAAGGAAGGATAGCCAAGTTGATGGCTAATGATGGTAAGATAAGGGATCGTCTACTCTCTATGAAAACAATGTTGAAACCTCATCTGGAGGCTATTCAAAATAGAGTTAGCCAAGGCTAAGGACTTAGCACAATGAGATCCAAATTTGTCTACAGCTGAGAGCCTAATCCACCTAGCTGCCGAGCTAGAAGTGCAGTCAAAAATTTTAAACATTGCTACATCAGGATGGGAAACTGTATTACATATGGTTATGATGCTTCATAAACCATTTTTGGACAAATACGTTACACTCCCCACTCTCAAAGAAATCAAGCGTGCCAAAAATAAGGGGGAAATTAAATGACATGACATATTCAGGTACCAGGCACAAAGGAAGGTAACAAAATTTTGTATGTATATATATCTTAGGGGGAGTATTCTTCTAATACTAAGTACTTTTGTAAATGCAAATGTAATGTCATGGCAAAGTATTTTTCCCACTAATGTCAAAGGGGGAGATTGTATATCTCTATAGTTTTGTTGACTATTAGTGTCTTACACTTAGTCATTATCTAGATAATGATGGTCAGTCATCACTGCGACCGAGTCATTATGTATAGGCCGAGTCATGTAATGTATATTTACCAAGCAATAGTTTTGCCGAGTAAACCAAAGGTCGCTATGTATTTTTGTATTAGCCAAGTTAAGTTTTTGTCGAGCTATGTAAGTAATGAATACTGAGAAAATAGTGTTATTAGAAAATACCGAGTACAGTGAATGTCGAGTACCAAGGACATCAATTGCCGAGTTAGCCATAATCGACATGTGAGTTTGTTATGGCACAATCATCGAGGTAAAACATTTTGGCCGACATTCATGTTTTGTATTTTATTTTTTGAGGAAATCATGGAGGTGATTACACACCCATTTTGTAATCATTGATCCCAATGCATCACTTAGAGCCCATCAGAATTAGTAAAGCTTAAGCGGAAAAAATAGTAAATCTGGATCGTAGATCTTAAATCTTAAGGAAATCTAAGTTGTCTATATAAGAAGAAGATCTGAACCCTAAAACATGTTAGAGTATATGAGAGGATGCGAAGGGAATGATGGTACATTCAGATTAGTAAAGCATTCAGAGAAAGTTAAGTGACCAAGTAAAGCAGTGAAGGACAAAACATAGATAAACTTGATAGATGAGATCAAAATAATATTGTAAGGAGGAGATCTGTAATCAACATACAGTGCAAACCGAAGGATCAAGTACTGAGATATTCTAACAAGTGTGTCAAGGTAAATCTCTTAACCGAGTGGTTTTAACAGACCTATTGTAATCTCTTAACTGAGTGCTTACTTTGTTGTAAGTTATAAATCCTTTTGTAAGGTAGACTGTATAAGTCTTTTAGCTCTTAACAGGGTAGACCCCTCACAGGGTAGATCATATTTTGTGATCAAATTTGTAGCCCTAATAGATAAAATTTATACTGTAGTAGTGAAGATTTGTGGGTGTCATTCCCACCCCAGTTCTACCTTTCAAGGGTTTTTGGGTAACCAAAATTACTGTGTTATGAGTACTTTCTTGAACGATGCTTACTATATTAGTTACTTTTTTTTATGAAGTTTTGTTGATGCCATGAAAAAGTTTTATGGAATGTTAAAATGGATTAGTAGGTGATATCTGATTCATCCCTCCCCCTCAGTATCACTTTTCCCAACTATATTTCTAACATTAAGTGCCCATTCTCTTGTAGTGACCTTGTAAACCTTCATATGATAGTGGATAACTTTTGTTTTTCTTTTGAGAAATTTCAAATTACAAAAAAGAGGAACCAATTATATTCATTTTAGGTGCAAACAGGCCAACACTCTATTAACTTCATAGGGCCTTGTGCTCTAATCCAAGAAATAACACTATATCTTACCATTCAACCAAACCCAAGCTTACAGTTGGTGTGAAGGAATAGCACATTTTCAAAAACCAACTGTAAATTTAAGCACATTGGTTAGTCTTGCTAAAACATCTATACCTTTTGTATCAATTTTTGTCCTTCCACATTGGTTAGTTTTGCTAAAACATCTATACCTTTTGTATTAATAATTATGATCTCATCTCAAAAATTATGCCCAAAAGTTTAAATATTTAAGTGCACCTATTCTTGAGATAATTCAAGTCTACTGAGTAAAATAAGGGAAAATTTGAAAAAAAAAAGAAGAAAAAAGTATTTATAGATGAAAATGAAAAAAAAATTTAATTTATGATGAAATCTTTTTTTAAAAATATGATTTAATCTCACTTATTTAAAAATTGTGATCTAGTCTCAGTCTATTATTTTAAAATTGCATTTTAACTAGGATTCAATTGGGATTAATTTGCATCTTAAAATTTGTGTCCTATTTTAAAAAACTGTGATCCGGTTTATAATTGGATTATATCTTCTTCTGGTTTGTGAATTTATCCCAACTTGTGCTTCTTGGTTTCATACCATTCAAGGGTTAGCCACAATGCAGTGATTAGTAGAAAATATTTTAATTGTAAATCAAAGCTGGATAAGGTATTGCTATGAGAAAGCAAGATGTTAGGTTTGGTTCCTTGTATTTTGTTCTATTAACAAACTATTAGGCAATTTGTAATCAAGAAACAAGTTACAAGTGTCAAGTTTGAAAACTATAAATATTCATTCGACAAGAAAAGTTTCTTGTTTGTGGTTATGTGGGAGGCCACATGCTATGATAAGGGGTAATTTAAGTACATTTGGGTAGAGAAAAAATATATATTGAAGGCTAAGGTAGAATGAGCAAACATAAATGACTATTTACTAAATTTTACATGTACCTGAATTAGAGAAACTCTTTTGAAGGTTACTGTACTAAGAAAAATAATAACTGGACATTGCTTATTTCATATAAAATGTATGAAAGTTAGAAGCTAGTGCAATGATATGTTAAGAAGGGTAGGGAAATGTTGGATAAATACTATTTTTTAGAGTACTATTATTAGCAACTTTAGTTGAGGCTATCAAATAAAGAATTCAAATGGAAAATAGTTTGTAAGCATCCGGTCTTGGAAAACAGTTTGTAAGCATTATCAATCATCCCTAGATCATGAGCCCCTCTCAAAGTGGCATAGAGATATACTAAACTTAATGACCCTTTTGTCTAGCGTGTGTGCTTTGCAGATCAACTAAAGGTACACATTTTCTCTAACTATCTTTCTTCTTTAATAGTTGCCCTAATTTTGTGCTTAACCTTGATATTTGTTGATTTTTTTGAATTATCTATACTCCCTAAATGGTGAATTATAGTAAACATGTATAATGTGACCTTTGGATGCATTTTCATTCTACTAGACAATATTGTGATTGCATGCTAATATAAGCTACCAATTTTGATTCCTCCTTGCTCTGCATATTATCTAATAGTATTTGTCTTTCAATTACCTTAAAGTGTGTTGATTCTTATATACAATGATTATGTATTTGTCATCCTAGATTGAAACCAATTTTGAAGAAAGACGTATACATTTGAATAAATTGACAAATACCTTTATCTATCATTTAAAGCAAGTTTCTTCTAGTCTTTAAAGGTAGCTAGAGTGATTTGATACTTTTACTTGCAATGATTTAACATTTGATTCATGTAAAAAGGTACATATCAATCATTACACCTTATGGCCCACTACGTTCCTTTAAAATTTTGAAAGTCACATTTGTAGGAGTCATTTATTCACAATTACCACAACTTTCTTTCTTTTGAATCAGGGCGAAGAGATGTTCTATTTTTTTTTGTTACTAATCAATCTAGAACCTGGTATATGCATTGAATTTTAATGTGCATATGCCATGATATGCTTCTTACCTTTGTGGATCTCATAATAAATAAATTTTGAATTGTTGTATAATCCTTGTGGGCAATATATCTTGATCTGGTGTATAGGGGTATTTCCTTAGCCTCATTTGATTTCTTTGGGCATCCATGTTATTGGTTAGGTCAAAATATAACATGGAATATTTCACCTATATGTTCTTTTCAAGTGTACTTGAAACAATCACTAAAACTGGTCCTTTAAACAATTTACTTCTAGTATTTTTTCTCACAACATATTTATGCACTTGAAAGTAGATTCAATTTAACCATCAAAATCATAAAAGCATTGAGTAACTTTGATAGACTAAATCAATGCTTGGATATAAATTTTCCTAGTGGATGTACAGTTTAATATTTTTCTTTCAGATCATTCATATAACTTACAATTCAATTCTACATCCCATAGGTGAAGAAAAGAAAAACAAAGTCAGTCATTTGATATCCCTCAAATGTTTTTGGTGTGTGCTAAAATGTTGACACACTTCTATGAGTCATTATATCCAAGATTACTCAAGAATGAGGTCTCAAATGGCGACTCATAATTTTCTATTCATGGAGTGCAAGGGTTTATAATGGAGGCCCTCAGCTTAGACCTAGTTTGTGCCCATGCGAGTACACCATAAAATGAGATATTCAAAGAGGAAAAACAAGAATGCTAGTCTCCATGATCATCAAGTATGCATGCAAATGAAAATGGAAGCTATTATATATGATAACAATGCATGAAAGCAAACTAATCTATGAAAGGAAATGCTTATGCAAGATTATTGTATGAAAGGAAATATGGATTTAATCTAACATGCAAGTGCAAGAGTAATCTAAATGGATTGCCATGGAGGCATGAGAGAAGAAGACAAGAAAAGAGAAGTTTCAATATTCAAGTTCAAGTGCTCCAAATCATTCTCCAAAATCGCTCTCCAAACCTGCATAACAATAACATAAAATTTGGATCTCTAAAATCTCTATGCCTGGATGCCTAAAACCTGGATGCCTAAATATGAAGGAGATGGCTCCTTATAAAGGACTTAGAAATGAATAGATGGTCAAGATTAAGAGGCAAAAAGAAATGAGCAATGGTGGAGATTAAATCTTGGTTGATCCATGTGCTCAAGATTCTCAAGAGGTAAAATCAATAGACATGGTTAAGAGGAAAAAAGATATGTGGAAGAGATTAAGAGGCAAAAAGAGATTCCACCCATCTTGGAAAGTGTGCATTCAATAAGTAGACAACAAGTTTTTTTCTTTTTATTTTTATTTTATTATTTATTTATTATTTTTAGCAAAGTAGTTTCTATTATTTAATTAAAAGATTTATTTATTTATTTAAAAGAGATTTGTTATTTTAATTAAATGTGGCTTAGGATAAAGTGATTTTATTATTTAATTAAAAGGGAGCATGTTCTCTTAAGTAAATAAAACTTAGGATAAAATTATCAAACCTTAGGAAATATTGAAATATTTGATTTAATTATGATTTTATCAAAGAAATTGATTTGAATTGAAAATATTGCAGAGCATTGATTCAGGAAACTGATAAATTGATGAATGGGGGCACAAAGTCTAGGCGACCATTTTAGGGTGCATACATTTGCCCCTATTTGACTAATGTGTGATCTTTATGGGAACACATGTAGTCAAAGAATGAAATTGAAATGTGAGATTGATTTGGGATCACAAAATAACCCAGATGTGTGATCGACGAAAGGGAACACATCAGGACAAAGATAAGCTGATTGAAAAAGACAAATCCAACACCCCTATAAATAGGTAATTGTCATGTCCCAGATAAGAATGAAGGTTTCCCCAAGCGAAGCAATTGATAGGATTGATAAATCTGAATCAAGGATTGAAGTTTGATAGGTACTACCCCCTTGTGATTGAAATCGAAATGAGATAGAGGAGAAATAGTAAATTGATAAATTTGATCAAATCAAACTAAAAATAATGTTCTTGATGTAAGATGAAAGATATAAGGATCACAAAACCAAGGTAGATCATCAAGCATGAAATATTATTCCCCAAGGTTGAATTAGAAGAAAATAAGTGGGGTGAAAGCGAATGGAAGATAGAATTTTGGAAGAGGTGAAAATAAATGGAGAGAAGAAAAAGAATTTTCCTCAAGAAAGAGAATGCCTCAAAATCAATCAACTGTTTAAGATAAAAAAATTTGATTGAGATCACGAAAGAAGATAAGGAAATGAAGATCAAAACGTGACCACAGTTGATTAAAAGTGCAAAAGAACGATGAAGGAAAACCCTCTCAAACTCAATGCAACCTAAAAATGAAAATTAACATCAAGTCTAACAATGCAAGCTACATGAAAATGTAAAGGTGTACTTGTAATAGAGCAACTATAACATAGGATTTTGTGTTTATCATTCATTAGAGAATGTTAAAGAACTTATTTTCATCATTGGGCCATTATCAACGGACATCGAAAAATCACACAATCATCACTAGTCACAAGCGCAACTATGAAGATATGAATGTGATTTATATTGGATTGGAATGTGAAAAGATTCTAACATAAGCATCAAAGACATAAAGGTCAAGATGAATTCGATGTTAGCTTACCCAATTTAATGTATCAAAACCATGCTCGCATCAAGGCATAGATGTCGGGATGACCATAAGAACAGTTGTGCAAAAACAGTCAAGGATAATGCCTCAAATCTCCTAAGTGTCTCAAGAGGACAACAAGAAGACACTCTAGAGTTTCAAGACCACACCCACAAGTAGAGAGAAAATAAAAACATGCCCCATGTCCCAAGTCCTCTAGCTATGCATCCCAGAGAGACTTATTAGACAACGACACTCAATGAAAAGCAATAATAGTCACCACACAAAGAAAAGATCATGACATAGCTCAAGAATTAAGTGTTGTGTTTAAAAATTTAAGTGTGTTAACTGATACTGAGTTCCAAGGATAAGGATCAAATGCTTGCAAAAAGGTAAGATCACATGACAAAACTGGGTAAGACCAAACTGAGAAGTGTTGAAAAAAACTCAGTGTCTGGGGTTGTGTTGAAAAACACAGTTGGGGTGGTGTTGAAAAATACCATTTGCAAGGTCTCCTAAAGACTAATGCATCCAAGAGACCAAAGCTAACACAGTTATGCCCCATAGACAAATACAAAGACCAATTCCAAACCAAGGCAACAAGGATAAGACATGATAAAGGCTAAGTGTCAAGGACACATGCTAAGAAACAGGGGCGCAAAGGCCTCAAGTGGCGCCTGTTTCTAGGTTTTCACCACTTATATTTTATTGCAATTTTTATATTTTTTTTTAGGACTTTTTATAATTTTTATGTATTTTTCCTACCAAGGTGCTTGTTTCCAGGTTTTCACCAAGGCACTTTTTCTTTTTTTGAATTTTTTAAATTTTTTTGGTATTTTTGGATTTTTTTTTTTTTTTTGAGATACATCAAAGCGCCTATTGCTAGGTTTTCACTAAGATGATCATTTTTTCATGACATTTTCAGATTTTTTAAATTTTTGACAATATATCATTTTTTTGGATTTTTTCAAGATCAATATGTACAAAGGATGCCCCCAGACACAATGGGCATCATGGATAGAACTTCTTTAGGTGCAAGACATTGATAGGATCAGGGATTTGCTCTCCCTTTGAATTGATAATAAATAAGTACTTGTCCCAAAAGCTACTGTAATAATGTAAGGTCCAAGCCAATTAGGTTCAAATTTCCCTTTTGATCTCTATGTTGTTGATTCTTAGGATTTTCACGTAGGACAAGATCTCCCACTTGGAATTATCTAGGGCGAACATTTTTGTTGAAGGCTTTGGACATGGGCTTTTTATAAACCCGCATATGGTCAAATGATGCTTGACATTTCTCATCTAGAGGTTCTAACTCTTGAAGTCGCATGGCGTGGTAGTCTTCATCTGTAACTAGACCTTTGAGGGAAACTCTAAGTGAAGGAATCTCAACCTCTAAAGGTAACACTGCTTCAACACCATATGTAAGGGAAAAAGGAGTAGCCCTAGTAGGAGTACGAATACTCATTCTATAGGCCCAAAAAGTCAAATTTATCTGTAAATGCCAATCTCTACCACTCTTACAAACTATTCTATGTAGGATTTTAAGAATGGTTTTGTTTGATGCTTCTACTTGACCATTTCCTTGCGGGAAGTAAATGGAGGACCAATGTTGTTTAATCTTGAATTTCTTGCAGAGTTGTTTAAGGTCCTTATTTTTGAACTGGCCTTCGTTGTTAGTGATAATCTCGAAAGGCACTCCATATCGACAGACGATATGGTTTACGATGAATAGAGAGACTGTCTTGCCTGAGGCAATAGAAAGTGGGAAAACTTCTACCCATTTAGTGAAGTAATCAATAACAGTGATAATAAACTTGTGTCCACCTGATGAGTTGGGATGAATCTGCCCAACAAGATCAAAGGCCCAACGCTAAAATGGCCAATGAGATATAGAAGGAATGAGCTCCCTACCTAGAGCATGTATCAGGTTACCATGTTTTTGACACTTTTCACATGACTTTGCAAAATCTACTGCATCAATCTACATCGTAGGCCAATAGTACTCCACTATAAGAAACCTTCGGGCCATGGCAAGACCATTGGAATGTCCCCCACAGATGCCCCAATGGATATAAACTAACGCTTGGTCAGATTCTTCCTTTTCTAAGCATTTAAGAAGTGTTCCATCTAGAACCCTCCTATACAAATCACCAGAGATAAGGGAATGGCGAGAGGCATTTTAGATAAGGTTTCTACATTCAGATCAACTAAAGGTTTCAGGGATAATGCCATCACAAAGGTATGAGTAAATAGCACCATAACGGGATGACTCATGACCAACAAGGGTACAAATGACATGACTTTCTTCGGAGACATAGATAGCGCGATGTAGCTCTTCTACCAAGAATTCAAATCTAGATTCATGTTCCCCTAACTGAAGGAGTGAAGTAAGTGTGGCCTTAGCATCAGTTGCTTTATTTTCTACTCTAGGGATTTGCTGAAACGTGACAAATGTGAAGTATCATTTCAAGGAATCAACCATTTTCTTATAAGGTACCAGTTTCTCATCTTTTGTTTGATATTCATCATTGACTTGGTTGATTATCAGCTATGAATCCCCATAGATATGTAACTCTATGATTTTCCATTCTATGGCCATCTTAAGTCCATTTGTTAAAGTTTCATACTCAACAATGTTGTTTGTACATGGGAACAATAACTTGTAAGACTTAAGAATCGTGTACCCATGAGGAGAAAAAAACAACACACCAGCTCCCAAACCATTTTGCATAAAGGATCCATCAAAGAACATCTTCCATGTTCTTTCAATCATATACATGAGGTGTTCATCTAGGAAGTCAACTTGAATAGGTGCATTACCTTATATTGGGAAATCAACCAATTGATCTGCTATGACTTGTCCTTTGATTGCTTTACGTTCAATGTACTTTATGTCAAATTTTGAAAGTATCATCATCCATTTAGAAAGTCTACCTATGAGGGCAGCCTTACCTAGTAAATACTTGAGTGGATCTATTTTTTCTATCAGGTGGATAGTGTGCACAAGCATGAAACGTCACAACTTTTGGGAAGCAAACACAACTGCAAGGGAAGCTTTCTCAATGCCGGTGTAGTTAACCTCATATGAAACAAGAGTATGACTAATGTAGTATATTGCTCTTTTTTTCCCATGTTCATCAAGTTGAGCTACTAATGCCCCTAAGGAAGATTATGTCACTGAAATGTATAGAATAAGTGGTTTCCTTGAGATAGGAGACATTAAAATGGGAGGATTTGTCAAGTATTTCTTGATTTGATCCATGCTCATTTGACAATCCTCATTCCAAACACATTTGACTCCTTTGTGTAAGTTATTGTTGAAAGGTTGAGCTCTATCTACCAACTATGAAATGAACCTCCTTATGGATTGAAGGTGTCCTTGAAGACTCCTCATTTGACTAATGTTTCTAAGAGGTGGAATATCTATGATTGCTTGGAACATTTCAGGGTCTACCTCTATTCCTTTTGCTGAAATGATAAATCCTAGTAGTTTTCCAGAGGTGACACCAAATGCACACTTTTTAGGATTTAACCTTAGTTGAAATTGTTCCATGTGATCTAAAATGACTTCTAAATCATCTAAGTGTGTGTCTCTTTTCTTAGACTTAGCCAAAGCGTCATCCACATAATCGTCAATATTTTTATGCATCATTTCATGAAAAATGGTTGTCATAGCTCATTGATAGGTGGCTCCTGCATTTTTTAATCCAAAAGGCATAACGTTCCAACAATAGGTACCCAATGCACAAGTGAATGCAGTCTTTTCTTGATCTTCAAGAGGTATCTTAATCTGATTGTATCCAGAAAAACCATCCATCAAGGAATAAATCTCATAACCCACAGTCATATCCACTATCATGTCTATATTGGGAAGTGGAAAGTAATCCTTTGGGCATGCTCTATTGAAATCTCTAAAATATGTGCAAATTTGAATGGATTTGTCATGTTTGGAAACTGGTACAATGTTTGATATCCACTTAGCATAGTCAATAGCTCTTATGAATCCTGCACTAAGGAGTTTCTCTAATTCTGCTTTGACTAGGAGAGCTATGTGGGGATGCATCTTTCTCAATTTATGTTTAACTGGTTTTACACCCAGAGCTATGGAAAAGTGATGCATGATAAGATTAGTGTCCAACCCTGGCATATCTGAATAAGTCCATGCAAAGTTGATCTTCTTTTTTTGTAAGAACCTAGTGTAAGCTTCATTTTCGTGTGGTGACAAGGACTGAGCCAAGTGTACTATCTGTGGAGCCTCATTTGTACCCAAATTTACTATTTGTGTTGGCTCGATAAGCACTAAAGATCTATCTTGAAAGTAGCTTGGGAGATGATCAAGTACCTCATCCTTAGGCGCCTCGGAGAGGTTTTCACCCTTGGATACGTCATTTATTTTTACTTTTTTTGGTTCTAACACCACCACACAATGGTTTTCACCATCAAAACTCTTATTCTTTTGATTTTCTTCTCTTTTTATTTTGTGACTAAGGTACTTGATGTCTGGCTCTGTCACGTTGGTAGTCGGTTCATTGGTGGAAGAGACTACGGGTTCAATCGAATTCAAGTAACATGCTATCTCACAATCATTTTGGAATGTTAAGAGCTCAGGTTCTTGATAGCGTTGGGACCAATCAATGAGGTTAGGATGAACAAGAGGTAAGTCAATGACTGGTTCAAGGTTGTGAATGTGAATGATATCATCTCTGGTGATCGCAGATTTGGAGTCCGTCAAGTACCCTTCTAAGCTACCCAAATCAAGATTCATCCTAACAAGTGAAATATTGTCCACTAAGGCAACATGTGGGTTCAAATCCTCTAATCCTACACATGACTCGTCAGCTACCTAGGGTTGAGAACTATAAGTGTGGATGACATCAACATCCATGTCAACTGTGGAAGAATCAGAGAGAGTCCCATTCATACTCATGTGAATCTGTTTATGAATCCCGACTAGGATGTTTACACCATAAAGGTTTGGGATGTCTTGATGTGGAAGCTCTAATGTCATCAAGGGTAACATCTCTCTCCATCAAATGAACAATATTCTTTCATTGACGTTCTTTGATAGGATCTTCTACATTTTATTCATCTTGTTCCAAGGTTGCAACTGTCTCACGAGTGACTGGACTGTCTAAGTCTCCCCAAAGGAGATTAGTGGAAGGGACCCAATCTTCACACATATCTTGCTAATTTGTCAAATTAGGTATGTATTCTGGTTCATCTTCACTATCTGACTCATCAAGGATAGGAGCAGTGTTCTTGTTATGATTCGCAAATCCTAGGCCAACCGTCTTCTTAGACTTGCGTCCAAAAAGAGCATGATCAAGAGGTTTGGCTCTAGCATCCAATCTGTGACTAAGAGGACCATGTCCAGGATAGCCCATCTTTTTGACAAAGATATACCCTCTTCCATAAGCCTTAGGAGAGGGAGAGAAGTTCTCATTGTGCATGTATTTCTCTTCTCTATAAATCCAATCTTTAACAACCACCTCTTCTTTTTCATCTTGAATATGCACTGAGGACTCTACAAATGTGCCAAATAAAGTCATAGCTGAAGAGGAAGGTCTCATTTCTTGTGAAGGCTTTCCATAAGACCTAGGTGAAACTGGTAGCTTTGTGAGGTATTTGAGTTGATATCCCCCCATACCAAGGTCTACTGACTTGAACTTGTCTTTATATTCTTCTAAGGTCACATTGAAGTCTTCTACTTCTCTATTGAGGAGAACATGAGCACTTGATGAAACTGAGTTGACAGATAAAGTGCTATCCCCAGGTACACAAATCTCTACTCCATTGTAGGGGAACTTAACACACTGATGATAGGTAGATGACACTACTTACATATCATGAATCCATGGTCTACCAAGTAATATATTGTACGCAAGGGGATCAACATCAACTATTTGGAGTAAAACATCCTTCTCAATAGGGCCAATCCTAACAAGAAGGATGGCCAACCCCCTGGAACTTCTTTCTGCCTCATCATAGGCTTTGATAGTGATCTTTTTTCTAGTGTCTATGACTTGTTCAGAATAACCCAATGTCTTCAAAAGACTCAAGGAAAAAGGTAAGGTAATGAGGGCTGGCAATATGGTTAACCATGTTTTGGAATTGATCAATGTCTAAGTTGTTAGGGACATTTGTTATGCGCAAAGCATCCTTAAGGACTTTCTTGTGTCTCAGGGAAAACTCTAAGAGCTCAAAGATCGAAATATGAGCTAGGGTTCTCTACAACTGATCAACAATATTATAGCTCAACTTAGGATTAACTACTGGTTTTGAGGTGACATTCTTGGATGCCACTTGCTTTGGTTTACTTGGTTGACTCAAACTAGGTCCTCTAATGACAACGTGACCTTGACTTTGTGTGACACCATTGAGAGCTTGGGATGACATTCTAGAGTTAGGACCCCTTAGCACCATGACCCATTCTTCATCAAAGATAAGAGGAGAGTGCATGTCTAGATCATAGCCATAGGGATCTTTGTTTCTCATCATGTTGACATTTTCCTCTACAACTTCAAGCATGTTGACAACATTCTTCGCAACTGTGTAAGTGTAATTGACCTCAGCCTTGCCATTATTAGGTTTAGAGTTTTCCCCCTTCTCATACTTGGATAAAGGTTCTTTGAATGCCTTATGATCAATGTTAGTGTTCAATCCATCCACCTTAAGTTTGCCACTCTCAATGAGATCTTGGATTATATATTTGAGTTTCCAGCAGTTTTCAATATCATGTCCAATGCCATTGTGAAATTTGCAAAAGGCTTTCTCATCCCACCAATGTGGCTTAACATTAGGTATATAATGCTTCATGGGATTTTGAGGATGCACGAGATTGTTGGCAATGAGTGTTTTCAAGACACCCTCATATGAATCACCATGTTTTGAAAACTGACACCTCTCTTTCTTAGGCTTATGTTGGTATCTTGGCTTGCTCTCTTGTTGATGAGATGTATTGGGTTTCATGGCTTGAACAACACTAGACAAGTGGAGAACAACTTGATCTTTGGGTTGAGAGGAGTCCACAACTCCATCATTGACCACTTGTTTTTTCTTATTCCAATGTGAGTTCCTTCCTTTATCCTTGTTAGAGTTGTTATTTTGACCATTGTTGTTGTTGTTGTTGTTGTTGTTGTTGTTGTTGTTGTTGTTTCCATGTTTGGTCAAAATTTCTTGTTCTCTCAAAAAATCCTCAATCCTACATGTGGTTTCAACCATGGTGTCAAAGGAATTAAAAATGACCTTCCTCACTTCATACCGCATTTTGGGAACCAAGTTGCTAACAAGGATGTCAATCTTCTCATTTTCAAGAATGGTCCTAGAGTAGCGAGAGCATTGTCGTCTCCACCTTTGCAAGAAAGTGACAAAGGATTCCCCTTGATTTTTCTTTAAGTTGCATAAGTCCAACATGGTGACAAATCTTGAAAGGTTGTATGCAAAGTGTTGGACAAATCTATGGACAAGCTCTTTGAAAGTCTTGATGGGGGGAGTTATGTTGGTTAACCATTCCATCGTCTGACCCTTAAGACTCCTTGGGAACAATCTCATGAGGTACGAATCATCTTGATGGAACTCAAAAATCATAATATAGAATTGATGCACATGATCATGTGGATCTCCATTCCCATCATACTTGTCATATTGAGGGATCTCAACCTTTCTAGGAAAGTCTTTCATGCTCACACTTTTGTTAAAAGGATTAGAACAAATTGAATCAAGTGAGAATGAACTCTTGGGTGCCAACATCTTTTCCATCATACTTTGAAGTTGCTTGATCTCTTCTTCCTAAGATGGACCTTTCTTCTTGATCTTCTTGTCTACATCATAGTTATAAGGGACTCTAGCACCCTTGTTGGTTAAACTATCTAGGAACTTGTCTTTTTTTTTCTCTAAGTATCTTTCCACATACTACTGGAAGAGTGGTTCTTGTTGTATCTTCATGAAATCTTGGGAGTTGAGGTCAAAATTTGAGCTACTGCCCCCATATTGTGAACCATGGTGAGCACGTTGTGAAGATTGTCTTGAGTTCGTAGGAGGTGTTCGTCTCCTATAATGATCATGTTGTGAAGCCCTTCTTCCTCTAGGACTAGGAGATCATGAAGGTGTTCTTGAATGTCTTCCACTTTGTGGAGTCTTAGGAGGAGTAGATGGAGGAGAGTTATTTCCACCACCAACACACATGTTGAATTGATCATTAAGTTGTTGAGCCAAGAGTCCATCCTGCTTTTCTTTTGAGGCTCTCCTTTCTATCTCCAACAAGGCTTGTCTCTCCGACTCTAGCAGTCTAAATTTCTCTTATTTTTTAGCTTGTTCATCTAGGAAGGCTTTCTTTTCATGCTCAATTCTCTTTAGTCTTTTGCTTGTATATCTTGAAGTTGGTTTGAGCGGTGAACTTGGTCTTGAATGCCTAAACAAGTCATTGGTGTATGTTGCATTCACACAAGTGTCATAAGGTTCACCATCTTAGCCTTCATGTTGTGATTGCTCTTCTTGATAGGCTTCCTTCTTATCTCTTTCAGCCCTTTGGTGTGCATCCAAATATCTAGTTGAAATAAGGGGTGAGACTGGTTGATTTCCATGAGAGGAACTGCCAAACATAATGGTATCTCTATGCCTTTCAAATATGTTATCCAGGCTTTTATCCATTTCTTCCCTCTCTCGTCGAGTCATTGTGTAACTCATATCTATATCTGAATGAGAAGATGCTAAGGGTGTACTCAACTCACTAAGGTTACTCTTGGGATCAAACCAAACTTCTGAGTTGTTCCTAGGTGATTGATCAAAGATGGGTTCTTTTCCCTTACATTTTTGGCAAGTTTGAACTAGGGGTAATTGGTCAAAGACTACTTGAGGTTGCTTTTATTGATTTACTTGATATCTTGTTGTAACCGACATGAAAGAAAAGGTCATAGGTGATAAGATGACCCTAAGAAATGTTGGTACCAAACTAGGATAGTAAAAGCACTCACTTGTCCAAAAAGAGAGATGATAAGATATAAATTTTGCAAGAGGCATAAACCAACACTGCCACAAAAGTGCCCAATGAATGGGTGAATACCCTAACATATATGGATCAAGAGGATGATTTATCCAATTTATATTGATTAAATTTGATTTGGATGGAAGTGGATGGACCAGAGATTACTAAAACTCTCCAAGCGTGTTATCAAAAGATCCAAAGGTTTATCTTCTCAACAAGGATGATTTCTAGCTCATCGATTCCAAGCAAGGTCACTTGTGAAATCAAAGATTACTTGTGCAAGAGGTCAAGACACATGAACTCAAGGTGAAAATAGGCTTCCAATAGTGGGGTAAGTAACCTAATATAATCCGGATCGACTAAGGAAGACTAGGAATGGCAGGATAGCAAATCAAGAAAGCTATAAAAAGTTGGTTTTTCAACTCGGGAACTCAATTTTTGTTTGTTTTAATTGACCAACTAGATGCATTAACAAATTCTTATCATTAATCAGGCACACAAGATAGCAATTAGGGAGTTCAAGCAAACAAATGTCTTAAAACAATGAGCAAGGGACAAAGCAACCTTGCACACAAACAAGAATAGTGACGTAGTATTCTACTCCCTAAAGATGCTATTTGTGTATGTTCTCAAAATATTTTTCAGTCACGCACATAGTCCTAGCAAAGAAAAAGTTGTTACACTATGGTTTGTAGTAATGGTCAACTCTGCAACTTTTCCAATCCCAAGAGGGTGAACTCCAATCCAGGCGCACCGGGGTTTTGACACATTCTGAGAATTTAATCAATCAAAGATGCTGAGTTGATCTAACAACCCAACAAGAGACCACACATGTGGAGATTTCTTCCACAAGGACATTTATATAGTAGTTGTTGTTACCACAACAAAAATGACTATTACCGCTTGAGGTTCCGTCGATGTGGTTTACCCAATAAAGGGAGTGTCCACTACGGTTAACCATCTCTAATAAGGAGACTCACAAAAAGGACCACATGAGGACTTAGTTCAGATTCAAAGATTTGAGTTTCTGATACTACCCAAAAAGGGAGTAGAGCATAATCCTCTAACCTCTTCACTTCACCAAAACATAGCAAACAGATTATTTGACATGCTAAGACTGCAACCACCTCACCAAGGTTTGTAATGTCAACAACAATGTCTACCAAGCTCTCTAAGTGGGACCAAGAGAGAACGTACCGATTAAAGTTGAGGACTAAACCAAGTAAGACTGTGAGATAATAACTGTATCCTCCCTACCTACAAGGGGATCTATCTTCGAGAAGAACTTCACATGTAAAACAAGAGAATGAAGCTCACTCTCTCAAGAACTCCACAAATAGTATTCATAGGACCTATTTACTATGTGAAATAGATATGCTAAAAGTGAATCTACGTTCTTTTTAGAGCCCAAAATTGAAGTGTGATTTATGAAAGCAAGAAATACTCAAGCTAAACATATGAGAGATTCATTTATTCCCAAAATTCAAATGTTATAGAAATGCAACAAAATACCTCAAGTCCAAAGCAACGCGCTTAGTAGATTTTACCTTATTTTTAAGCAAGCCACGAACTCTTCAACAAGTAAATAAGAAAACAAGCAAATAAGATATGCAATGTATATTCAACTTATGCAAACCCTAGGGTTAGATCTGAAAATCTATTGTTAAGAGAAATAATAACCAACAAATAATCCAAATCACAACTCATATCATGCATTGAACCATTAAAGATAAGTGCATACTCATCACAAAAAAAAAAAAATTTGCATTTGACCTAGTCAACAAGATTTGATTTTTTTGATATGATTTAGGCCACAAAAATAGAAATGCAAAACAAAGATCCCTGCTAAAAAATAGAGATCTTTCGAAAAATGTAAATTTTTTGGAAAAATCTCTTCATTTGTACCCTAGAGATCCATTTTACCAAAACAGACCAGTTTTTATAAATCGACTATTTGAGCTATGATATTGCATCCAAATTCAAAACATAAATAATGGACTCCCTGTAGATTTTAAAGAGCTTTCTGAGAATGTAAAAATTTCTGAAAAATATGCTGATTTGCACTGAAAATTAATTTTTTATGAAAAATATATAAAAAATTCAAAATATCTCAGAAAATTCTGATTTTTTTATTTAAGCTTTTCAAATGTCGCCAACCTGCAAAAAAAATTTCAGAACTATGATCAAATCTTTGAAAATCTAGGGTTTTTATCTCCAAGCAAATTTGCACAAGGGGGTTAGCTCCAAAAATAACCAAAACCAACATGTAAAGGTGGGTTGCCCCACGATGGGCACCAAAAATGTGTGCTAAAATGTTGACACACTTTTATGAGTCATTATATCCAAGATTGCTCAAGAATGAGGTCTCAAATGGCGACTCATAGCTTTCTATTCATGGAGTGCAAGGGTTTATAATGGAGGCCCTCAACTTAGACCTACTTTGTGCCCATGCAAGTACACCATAAAATGAGAGATTCAAAGAGGGAAAACAAGAATGTTAGTCTCTGTGATCATCAAGTATGCATGCAAATGAAAATGGAAGCTATTCTATATGATAACAATGCATGAAAGCAAACTAATCTATGAAAGGAAATGCTTATGCAAGATTATTCTATGAAAGGAAATATGGATTTAATCTAACATGGAAGTGCAAGAGTAATCTAAATGGATTTCCATGGAGGCATGAGAGAAGAAGACAAGAAAAGAGAAGTTTTAATATTCAAACTCAAGTGCTCCAAATCCTTCTCCAAAATCGCTCTCCAAACCTGCATAACAATAACATAAAATCTGGATCTCTAAAATCTCTATGCCTGGATGTCTAAAACCTGGATGCCTAAATGAGAAGGGGAGGGCTCCTTATATAGAACTTAGAAATGAATGGACGGTCAAGATTAAGAGGCAAAAAGAAATGAGCAATGGTGGAGATTAAATCTTGGTTCATCCATGTGCTCAAGATTCTCAAGAGGCAAAATCAATGGACATGGTTAAGAGGCAAAAAGATGTGTGGAAGAGATTAAGAGGCAAAAGGAGATTCCACTCATCTTAGAAAGTGTGCATTCAATGTGTAGACAAAAAGTCTTTTTCTTTTTCTTTTTATTTTATTATTTATTTATTATTTTTAGCAAAGTGGTTTCTATTATTGAATTAAAAGATGTTTTATTTATTTAAAAGAGATTTGTTATTTTAATTAAATGTGGCTTAGGATAAAGTGATTTTATTATTTAATTTTTTTTTAAAAATTATTTAATAAAAAGGGAGCATGTTCTCTTAATTAAATAAAACTTAGGATAAAATGATCAAACCTTAAGAAATATTGAAATATTTGATTTAATTACGATTTGATCAAGGAAATTGATTTGAATTGAAAATATTGCAAAGCATTGATTCAAGAAATTGATAAATTGATGAATGGGGGCCCAAAGTTTAGGCGACCATTTTAGGGTGCATACAGTTGGAACATCACAACAAAACTTGAAGGCTTACTAGGTTGCATACTATGCAAGCTAGACAACTTATCAACAAGCTATGAGTTCGCATCTATTTATGTATTCTTCCTCTAGGTTCTTAAGTTCCAATAGATTACATGATTTCAAAATCTATTAGATTACAAATAAGCATATTTATTATCATTTATCTTCATTTGAAATTTTATGATATATATGATTTTTCACATATCACTATAGCTATAGCGATAAGACATCAGATATCGGGGTATGCTACAGCGAAGGTAGTAAGGTCAGCTTGGGTATGGTATCGTTGTAGCATATAGCGATTGGGTTCATCATTGTGCGGAGAAAACTCGTTATCGATATGGTGATGAGCGATAAAGAATGGTGTATCGCTATAACCTATAGCGATCATCGGTGAGCGGGATCTTGCGGATCTGGTTGTGGCAATCAACGATCAAGCCTAACTTACACTAACAATGTCATCGCTGATCGCCACTACCAAATCTGCAAGATCCTACTCACCGATGATCATTGTAGCATATAGCAATCGTGTTCATCGTTGTGTGAAGAAAACTCATTATCGATATGGTGATGAGTGATAAACAATGGTGTATCACTATATGCTACAACGATTATTGGTGAGCGGGATCTTGCGGATCTGGTTGTGGCGATTAGCGATGACATTGTCGGTGTAAATCATGGCGATGGGTAAAGGAAGCGAGATGTGAAACCTTCACTGTATGTTATGGCAAAATGTGTCATCAGATATCGAAGGGATAAGATTTTATTACAGCAACCGATGATTTTTTTTTTTAAATTCCATATTGGGTCAAAATTTTGACTAACCTTTGTTAAAACTCTCACCAAGTCTGGTCTAAATATTGACCATTCTATGTCAAAATGTAGGGTCATGAGATTGGCATCCTAGTCGGATGGGCCAAATTTTTTGACCAACATTTGTCTAAATTTCAACTAATTTTGGTTGAAATTTAGCGTCATGGTTTTGGCATCCTGGTCGAGCGGGCCAAATATTTCGACCAACGGTGGTTGAAAGTTTGACGAATAAACCCACCAATTGCAGATGTCAGTTTCGACCAAGATTTGCATAGAAAATTCTATGTTAACAACGATATGTCAAAATTTTGACTAGAAAAATAGCGACAAGACCATTAATAGATCATTCAACAAATCTTGGTAGAAAGTTGGACCATTTGTTCGTCGAAAATAGGTGCCAATTGTACTAGTGTTTGTTAGATAATTGAAAGGGGGATGAATCAATTAATTCCAGTTCTCCTATAGTCTCAAAATCCCAGATGTATATGATCAAACCTTTTTCAAACAAATAATCAACTTGGTATGATAGCAATAACAATCTTTATGTTCATTTACTGAATACCAATAAGTTTAATACTATGTTTACCAATTAATCTAGATATGAAATGTGTAAAGTAAAATAACAATCCAATCATATCAAATACACATAAACAAGGATTTTAACATGGAAACCCTGCTAAGGGAAAAACTGCCTGGGACTGGTAATCCAAAATATTTCACTCTTCTAAAGTGAGCTCGATTAGGAGCCAACCCTGTTAAAGGTTAAAATGCACACTGTGAAGTGTGACCTGGTTAGAGGATTTATCACTAATAGTTAACTCTTGACCAACATACAATATGGGGTCAAAAATAAAACCATCAACATTCATGGAATATCATATACAAATACAAATAAGGCTATTAAGTCCACTCGATTAAGAGATTTAGCTGTAACAATGGTTAAACTGATACAATAGTGATCTGATTCAAATACAACTAAGATTATAGATTTTTAGATCTATGCTAAGCTTAAAATACCTCCTCTAATCAATAATCACTTCAATTCTTCATACCCTTCAACATATTCATCTCAATCAATAATGCTCTGACACTCGGTAATGTCTGTAGTTCAGCTCAGTTCTGTCTGTAACCAATTTGATCAGTGGTGCATGGAAATAGTCCTTCCATGCGATTTCTCTTGCAAATTCAATTATCCCCAACTCAATAATGAATCTCATGTCTCTTTAAATAGACGTCATAAACCATTTTCTTCTCATCCATTAGATTTTTCCTCTTAATCTCCATCATTCATTTTGTCGCTTCACGCTTCCTCGACAGATGTGTCTATAACATGTTTCATCCATCTCCATTCGATCAATCTTGAATTTTGTCAGCCATTAGATCCTCATAAAAAACTTTATCTTTTACCTCGGAATCATACGCAACTTTCCAACTCATCAATTCCATCGGTTTTTATAAAATTTAATTATTTCTCTCACTCAGTTAATACAAAAATATGTCACTGAATATTAACTCATTTATTACTGATACTCGATATACACTGCACTAGCTTGGTGTATACATAAATATTCAATTACCGACCACATTAACTTGTTCATTTCTGATCTTTAATACATAACAAATTCATGTAATACAATCAAGTCAACAAAATGATGCCATTGACTCATCAATAAGTTACCCAATGTATACCATACCCATATCTCCATATCCATCTCATCTTCATGTAGATATCTCTCTCCTTTACCATTTTTATTCTTCAGATGTTTCTAACCATCATGATAAGTATAGTCAAAACTAGTTAACATCAATGACAATACATATTGACTGATTTAATTTCTTTATATATCACTTTAGTAGCTCGGTGATCTCTAATCATCGTCTTTCACTTGTCCTTTCAGTTCATCAAGTTATTCAATCAGTTGTAGACTATCAATCTCTCCCTTTGGCATTGATGGCAACACAATATGAAATATGCCATAAAATATCATTCATTTGTACTAAAACTCTATCAATAAATGTTGCAGCTTGGTAAGCTCTCCCTAACCTTAGTAAAAAATCTCACCAAGTTTGGTCTAAATATCAACCATTATGCGTCAAAATGTAGCATCATGGGTTTGGCATCCTAGTCAGATGGGCCAAATTTTTTGATGAACATTTGTCTCAATTTCAACTAATTTTGGTTGAAATTTAGCGTCGTGGTTTTGGAATCCTGGTCGAGCGAGCTAAACATTTCGACCGATGGTGGTCGAAAGTTCGATGAATAAACCCTCCAATTGCATATGTCAGTTTCGACCAAGATTGGCGTAGAACATTCTATGTTAACAATGATATGTTGAAATTTTGACTAAAAAAATAGCGACAAGACCATTCATAGATCATTCAACCAATCTTGGTAGAAAGTTGGACCATTTGTTCATCAAAAAAAGGTGCCAATTGTACTAGTGTTTGTTAGATAATTGAGAGGGGGATGAATCAGCTAATTCTAGTTATCCTACAGTCCCAAACTCCCAAATGTATATGATCAAACCTTTTTCAAACAAATAATCAACTCGGTAAGATAGCAATAACAATCTTTATGTTCATTTACCGAATAACAATAAGTTTAATACTATGTTTACCGATTAATCCAGATATGAAATGTGTAAAGTAAAATAACAATCCAATCATATCAAATACACATTGTAAAGGATAAAATGTGGATGGCATCCTAGGGAAATGGTTTGCACATAAAAGGGACGCCAAAGCCAATATTTTACACTTACATGAAATTGTATTGATATAGAAAGTAAATATAGATGACTAATATTGAAATGAAGAGATAAAGGTACTTACCTCCAAAAAAGAATCGGCTGAAAACCCTATCAAACGATCTCAAAAACTATTGATTCCCATGTTCCTGAACTGAAACTACGACATCTACAAAACTCAGAAATATTTTTTCGAGATGAGATCAAGTCGACCTTGAACCTCATAAAAGGTTAAGGATGACCTCAGGAAAATGAAGGTCGACTTTGACTTTGTTCGCAGATCTTAGAAGTTTGGTGAAAAGGGTATCCAAATCTACTCTTAGATCCAAAGTTCTGCACCTGTACCTACAAGAAAAATAGAGTTTTTGTTTGTTGGGGGGGAGGGATTTGCCTCAGTCAAACCCCAATTTAGGAATTAACCTTAAAATAGAATTGAAATTGCTGGAATAAACAAAGTAAATGGAGCAATTCACCTTGCTTGAGTTGAAACCCTTGTGGAGGATTTGAATCCTTGAATCCACAAGAATTGATGAATGTAGAATCAAATATAGGATGTCTCCAATCAATTGTCTTTAGATCTTCAACACCAATCTTGAATGGATCTTGAACTAGGAAGAGGCTTGAATGGAAAAGGAGGAATCTTCAACAAGAGAGCTCCATAGAGCTTGAATCCTTCAATGGCTACTAATAAATCTCCTTGATGAATTGGATGCTTGAGTGCTTGAAGGCTTGAATGCTTGATCTTCTTGCTTTCTTGCACTTGAGAGCTTGAGAGATTGTGAGATGAGATGGAAACTTGATGGAGAAAATGAGAGAGGAAGGCTCCCTTTTATAGTGATCTAGGGCACAAGAGGGGCCTCGTAGAAAACAATAATTAAGGGCCCATGGCACAAAACTCTAGAAAGGTGCACATGGAGAGGAAATTAAATTAAAGTCTTGACACAAAACTCTAGGAGGGGACCACCGTTAATATAGAAATAAAATAATTATTTAAGAGCCTTGTCACAAAATTCGAGGTAAGGCCAACCCCAAAGTTAATTTGAGCATTAGGCACAAAACTTGAGAAAGGCTAATCTCCAATAATGAATTAGGAATCCTATACAAATCTCAAGAAAGGTCCACCTCAAATATTAATTTGAGAATTTGACGCTTAATCCAAGAAATAGTGGCCCCAAAAAGGGAAAAGACAAGTTTTTGATGAAATCCCGCAACCAAAGGCAAACCCTGAAGATCCCACACCTTAGGGTCAAGGTCGAGCTCGAACCTAACTAGGTCAGGGTCGAGGTCAACTTTGACTCTGTAAGGTCGACTTTGACCTTAGGGTCCAAAACCTCGAATTCATAGTCCAGATTGCTAGGAAAATGCTAGGAAGAAGTGGAAAATGGGGTAGAACAGGGGGGAAAAGCCAGATCCAAGTCGAATATCCATTCAAGGTGTTCGACATGACCCCAAATCACTTACTCGGAGGGCTAAAATCTCTTACCATGGAAGTGCTTCCATTTTAAGATGATACACACATAAACAAAGATTTTAACATGGAAACCCTGCTAAGGGAAAAACCACCTGGGATTGGTAATCCAAAATATTTCACTCTTCTAAAGTGAGCTCAATTAAGAGCCAACCCTGTTAAAGGTTATAATGAACACTGTGAAGTGTGACCTGGTTAGAGGATTTATCAGGAATAGTTAACTCTAGACCAGCATACACTATGGGGTCAAAAATAAAACCATCAACATTCATGGAATATCATATATAAATACAAATAAGACTATTAAATCCACTCGGTTAAGAGATTTAGCTATAACAATGGTTAAACTGATACAATAGTGATCTGATTCAAATACAACTAAGATTGTAGATTTTTAGATCTATGCTAAGCTTAAAATACCTCCTCTCATCAATAATCACTTCAATCTTTCATACCCTTCAACATATTCAGCTCGATCAATAATGCTCTGATGCTCAGTAATGTCTGCAGTTCAACTCAGTTCTATATGTAACTAGTTTGATAGTGGTGCATGAAAATAGTCCTTTCATGCAATTTCTCCTACAAATTCAATTATCCTCGACTCAATAATGAATCGCATGTCTCTTTAAATAGACGTCATAAACCATTTTCTTCTCATCCATTAGATTTTGCCTCTTAATCCCCATCATTCATTTTGCCGCTTCAAGCTTCCTCATCAAATGTGTCTATAAAATGTTTCATCCTTCTCCATTTGATCAATCTTGAATTTTTTCAGCCATTAGATCTTCATAACAAACTTTATTTTTTACCTTAGAATCATACGCAACTTTCCAACTCATCAATTCCGTCGATTATTATAAAATTTAATTATTTCTCTCACTCGGTTAATACAGAAATATGTCAATGAATATTTACTCGATTATTACTGATAATTGATATACATTGCACTGGCTCAGTGTATACATAAATATTCAATTACTAACCACATTAACTTGTTCAGTTCTGATCTTTAATACATAACAAATTCATGTAATACAATCAAGTCAACAAAATGATGTCATAGACTCATCAATAAGTTACCCAATGTATACCTTAGCCATATCTCCATATCCATCTCATCTTCATGTAGATATCTCTCTCTTTTACCATATTTCTTCTTCAGATGTTTGTAACCATCATGATAAGTATAGTCAAAAATATTTAACATCAATGACAATACATATTGACTGATTTAATTTCCTTATATATCACTTTAGTAGCTCGGTGATCTCTAATAATCATCTTTCACTTTTCCTTTCAGTTCATCAAGTTATTCAACTAGTTGTAGATTATCAATCTTTCCCTTTGGCATTGATGGCAACACATTATGAAACATGCCATAAAATACCATTCATTTGTACTAAAAATCTATCAATAAATGTTGTAGCTCGGTAAGCTCTCCCTAACTTGATCATTTAATATGTTTAATCACTACATAGCATTTACGCATTTTAGGAAGACTCTCCCTATGAATTTGATCTTCTTCTTCCTTTCTGATACTTCTTTGATTCTCGCTCCCATTGGATAGATATTAGACTTTCTCTCCCTTCTTTGTGTTCTCTCTAACTAATATTTCCTATGAATCTTTCTCTCCCTTTGACAAAAATGCCAAAAAGAATAAGTAGCTCTCCAAATAGCAAAAAATATCTATGTTGTTTGGTTCAGACCATGTACCTTAATGTACAAATATACAATTTTCATGTTCTAGTTTTCACAACCTTAGGAAACCTAAAGTGTAAACAATATGCATCAACATCATTTGATTTTCTGATAAAGTATAGGTTGATGAAACCTCCTGATCATCTTAGTGACCGAAAGACAGGGGATGGACCCCTAGTCTATTCCTCAAGTACTCAAATGTATCCTTCAGTAAGGGTTTAGTAAATGTGTTTGCAAGTTGTTCTTTAGATTTTACAAACTCCAGTTTCACTTACTTTTCTTGTACTTGTTCCCTCAAATAGTGATACTTAATAGATATGTGTTTTCTATTAGCATGCATCACCAGATTCTTGGAAATGTTTATAGCACTTGTTTTATCCATGCAATGTTTGAATAATTAGCAGAAGCAACAACATATTATGCTTTAGCAGTAGACTAAGAAATGCATGCATGTTTCTTACTTATCCAAGTAACTATAACCTTTCTCCCAAAAACAATGCTCCACTGGTTTTACTCTTCCGCTCATCAATATTTCTAGCCCAATCTACACTGGTGTAAACTTGTAGTTCAAAATTACCTTGTTTCTTATACCATAAACCATAATTCTCTTTTTTCTTGAAGTATCTCAGATTCCTCTTAACAACAGTCATATGTGTTTCCTTAGGATTAGTAGAAAAATATTGCTACAATCACAACAACATGTACAATATCAGGTCTACTATGCAAAACATACATTAGTTTACCAATCATTGATCTATATAATGTCTGATTTACCTTGGTTGATTGATTATCCTTTGTCAATTTTTATCCTGTAACCATCGGTGTACTTATCGACTTTGAATCTTCCATTCCAAAAGTCTTCAACACTTCTTTGATGTACATTGATTATGTTATGAATATCCCTTCATTTTTTTTAGAATTTTTAAACCTAGAAAGAATTTAATCTCCCCAAACATTGACATCTCAAATTCCTTTCTCATTTCATCAGCAAATACTTTGCAAAGATTATCATGTCCTCCAAATATACTATCATCAACAAAAATTTCAGCAATAAGAATATTTTCATCAGTTTCTCCTTTCAAGTACAAATTTCTATTGTCACTTGTCCTCACAAATCCAATACTAATAAGATATGTATGCAATCTTTCATACCATGCTCTCGATGCTTGTTTCAGTCCATACAATGCTTTGTGCAATTTACATGCCATGTTCTTCTTATTGGATCAACAAAACCTTCATGTTGTTCAACATAAACCCCTTCCTCAAGTATTTCATTCAGAAATGTAGATTTAACATCCATTTGATATACTTTAAATCCTTTGTGTGTAGAATATGCAAGTAGTATATTAACTCCTTCAAGTCTAGCAACTAGTGCAAAAGTCTCACCATAATCAATCCCTTCTTCTTCTGCATACCCTTTACATACAAGTCTTTCTTTGTTCCTAGTGACTTAACCATTCTCATTCAACTTGTTTCTAAATATCCATTTGGTTCCAATTACATTTTTGTCACCCGGTCTTGGTACTAATGTCCATGTTTTTTTTTTCTCTATCTTCTCAATTTCTTCATTCATGGCTTTAATCCATTCCTCATTCTCAAGTGCATCTCTAACATTTTTAGGTTCAAATTCACAAACTAAACATGTATTTTGTCTGAACTTACTTCATGTCATCATGCTAGATTTCTTGTCTCCAATAATTTGGTTCTATGGATGGTTTCTTCTCACAAATGTTTCTAATACTTTCTCTCTTCTTTGTTCATCAGTCAGTGCAGGTTCAATTTCTTCCTCGGTAATAATTTCCTGACTCTCGGTCTCTACAGGTTGATGCTCGGTGTCTTTTTCTTGTTGCTCGGTAGCTTCTACCTATTGCTTGGGTAGAGGGTCAGGTATCTCAATGAATGTATATCTACCATAGTCTTCTAGTTCTTTCCTACTTTCTTCATCATTTTTCTCAATAAACTCATCAAATTTCACATTAGCACTTTCAATCATTTTGTTAGAAACCTTATTCAAACATTTATAAGCTTTTCTCTTAGTAGAATATCCCAAAAAATATTCCTTCATCACCTTTAGAATCAAATTTTCCATTTCTATCATCTTTCAGAATGTAACATCTACTTCCAAAAATTCTAAAATAACTTACATTAGGTACGTGTGTACCCAAACCATAACTCATAAGGTGTCTTGTTTGAATCTTTCTTCAGTTGTACTCGATTCAATGTGTATATATCAGTTCTAACAGCTTCTCTCCAATACATTTGTGCAACATCTTTCTCAATCATCATTATTCTAGCACAATCAACTATAGATCTATTCCTCCTTTCAACAATTCCATTTTGTTGTGGTGTTCTCAGTGCAGAAACCTATCTTTTAATTGCATGCTCATTTAAAAAGTTAGTGAATTCATCAGAAAGAAACTCACCTCCTCTATCAGATCTTAAGCTTTTTAACTCTATTCCACTTTCCTTTTCTACGTTATCTTTATACCATTTAAATATGTTGAAAGCTTCATATTTCTCTTTTAAAAACATAACTATCATCATCCTAGAGTAGTCATCAAAAAATAGAATAAAGTATCTGTCACCATAATAACACTGAGTTCTCATAGGACCACATAAGTCAGTATGAACCAACTCCAAATAGCTTTAGATGGGTAGGTCTTGCTCTTGAAACTAGATTTTGACTTTTTTCCCATTTCACATTGTTTGCACATGACATGCTCAGGTTTAGATAAGCTCGGTAAACCTCTAACTTTTCTTTTCTTACTGATCTTAACCACGTTGTCAAAATTCACATGACACAACCTTTTATGCCACAACCACACATCTTCAATCCTATCCAGTAAACAAGAAGTTTCAGCATTGTCAAGATAAAATAGATTACCTTTAGATTGTTCACCAGTACCGACCAAATTTCTTGTTTCATCATAGATCTTCACCTTCCTACTTTTAAATGCAACTCTGTGACTTGAGTTATCCAACTGTGCTACACTTAACAAGTTATAGTTAAGTCCCTTCACCCAATATCCATTTTCACATTTGATCTTATTGTTCAACATGATAGATCCTTTTCCTTTTACTTGACAAGGTATATCATTTCCCATTTTAACAGATCCTCCATTATAGTGTTCAAGGTATTCAAATTTATCCTCATCACCAGTCATATGATGTGTACAACCACTATCAATAATCCATGTATCATTCGTGCTAACTTTAGAAATAAGTGTTATTTCTACATACCTTTCTTCTTCTTCTAAATCTTCTTTCAAAGCTACGAATATCAACTCAATGTCTTCATCAATGTCGGTGTTGGTGTCATCATCATCATCATCTCCAACAAGGTAACATGCCTTCTTGCCTTTGTCTTTGTAGTCTCTGTTGTTTCTTCTATCAAAGTGTCGGTTGCCTCTACGATCTTGGTTATCTCTTTTGTCATAGTTTCTTTCACCAGATTGGTCATTGTCTTTGTCATCATCTTTTCTGTTAGGACATCTAGCTACACTATGACCAATTTCTTTACAGTTAAAACATGCTAGAGGTAATTTTCCTTTATACCTTCCTTTACCTTTCTACAGCCTTCTAGCCATAAGTGCTTCAAGTTCATCAAGTCGATCTTCATCATTGTCACTATCACTATAATTTCTTATCATATGTTTACTGTTTGATTTTCCAATTTTCAAAGATGACATAAATGCAAACTCAACACTCAGCACAATATTGTTATCATAGTTATTCAAATCAAAAGTAGTCAATTTACCGATTAGACTATCAAGTGTAAGAACATTACCCAGTGTAGATCTCATTCATGAATTGAAGAGATTCTAATATCATAGATTAGCAATAAGGTTCTAATAATTTTACTCACAACAGTGTCTTCATCAATAACACCTCCTTCTCCTCGGATAGCAGTGCCAACCTCCTTGATTCGGTTACTGTACTATGAAATGTTTTCTCCTTCTTTCATTTTCATATCATAAAATCTTCCTTTAAGGCTTTCATCTCTTGCTCTCATCACATTAACATCTCCTCCGTAGACTAGTGTAAATTTGTCCCGCGTTTCTTTTGCTAAAGTACATGCTTTGACATCTTCAAATTTTGCATCAGATAAGGCAATAGCAATCTCTATCATTGTCATGTTATGTTCATGTCTATCTCTCAACTAATCAATAGTCAAAGGTCCAATAGACGGTTGTATGTACTCATTAGCTAGGTAGAATAATGCAGATTCTCCAATTCCTGATATATGCAATTTCATTATGCTTTGCCATGTTGTGAAGTTATCTTTGTTCAGCTTTGGAACCTCTCTCTTATACATCTTTGTGATCTTTAGCTCAAGTCCTTCAAACTTCCTTTTTAATAACACAAGCTCTGATACCAATTGTTAGATAACTGAGAGGGGGATGAATCAGCTAATTCCAATTATCCTATAGTCCCAAAATCCCAGATGTATATGATCAAACATTTTTCAAACAAATAATGAACTCGGTAAGATAGCAATAACAATCTTTCTATTCATTTACTGAATACCAGTAAATTCAATACCGTGTTTATCGATTAATCCAGAGATGAAATGTGTAAAGTAAAATAACAATCCAATCACATGAAATACACATAACACAAGGATTTTAACGTGGAAACCCTGCTAAGGGAAAAAACCACCTGGGACTGGTAACCCAAAATATTTCACTCTTCTGAAGTGAGCTTGGTTAGGAGCCAACCTTGTTAAAGGTTACAATGCACATTGTGAAGTGTGACCAGGTTAGAGGATTTATCACTAACAGTTAACTCTTTCCCAGCATTCACTATGGGGTAAAAAAGAAAACCATCAACATTCATGGAATGTCATATACAAATACAAATAAGATTGTTAAGTCCACTCGGTTAATAGATTTCACTATAATAATGGTTAAACTGATAAAGTAGTGATTTGATTCAAATACAACTATGATTGCAGATTTTCAGATCTATGCTAAGCACAAAATACCTCCTTTGATTAATAATTACTTCAATCCTTCATATCCTTCAACATATTCAGCTTGGTCAGTAATGCTCTGACGCTCGGTAATGTCTGCAGTTTAGCTCAGTTTTGTCTGTAACCAGTTTGATCAGTGGTGCATGAAATAATCCTTCCACACAATTTCTCCTATAGATTCAATTATCCCCGACTCAATAATGAATCTCATGTGTCTTTAAATAGATGTCATAAATCATTTTTTTCTCATCCATTAGATTTTTCCTCTTCATCTCCATTGTTCATTTTGTCGCTTCAAGCTTCCTCGCCAGATGTGTCTATAAGAAGTTTCATCCATCTCCATTCGATCAATCTTAAATTTTGTCATTCGTTAGATCCTCATAACAAACTTTATCTTTTACCTCAGAATCATACACAACTTGTTAGCTCATCAATTCAATTGGTTGTTATAAACTTTAATTATTTCTCTCACTCGGTTAATACAAAAATGTGTCGGTGAATACTAGGTTATTACTGATATTTGGTATACACTGCACTGGCTTGGTGTATACAAAAATCTTCAATTACTGACCACATTAACTTGTTCAGTTTTGATCTTCAATACATAACAAATTCATGTAATATAATCAAGTCAACAAAATGATGTCATAGACTAATCAATAAGTTACCTAATGTATACCTTAGTCATATCTCCATATCCATCTCATCTTCAGGTAGATATCTCTCTCCTTTACCATTTTTCTTTTTCAAATGTTTGTAACCATTATGATAAGTATAGTCAAAATTAGTTGACATCAATGACAATACATCTTGACTAATTTAATTGCCTTACATATCACTTTAGTAACTCGGTGATCTCTAATCACTGTCTTTCACTTGTCATTTCAATTCGGCAAGTTATTCAATCAGTTTTAGATTATCACCCTTCTCCATATAGCAGTTGGAAACTGCAATTGAAGTAATTGTTATGTTGTTATTGATGTCAAACCTTAACTGGTAAGACTGTTGCTATCTAAGAAAATATTATATCTATCGGTTGATGAGAAGGATTAGGGCAAGGTTGGTAACAATAGCACCTAAGGAAAAGGTTGAGTTATCTTGATACTTCAATGAGTACCTGATTATGTGGCACAATGATAAAATAATGTATTACTTATCTAAGTAAGAAGTAAGACTGAACAAGTAGGCTTAATCGAGAAAAAGTGAGGAAATCTAGTTTAAGCCGAGTGATGTTAGTGTCGACCGAGCCAATGTATGCTGAGCAAATTTAGTGTTGACTGAACATCAATGTATTGCCGAGGGAAACACTTTTGAAGAGATGACCGAGTTATGTAATGATGAGTGAGGAGTTGAACACAGTATTGACCGAGCGTCAATAATTTATATATGAGGAAGAATTCAGATTCCTAGCCGACATAGTTGAATTCTTGGATTATGTAAATCATGTTGACTTTATTAATTGACTGTATGAAGCATTTAATGCATAATAAACCATTTTATTGTGATTCAATAAAGAGATTAAAGATATTTCTAGAAGGATGGATGAAGAACATAATGTTGGAAGGATTCGATGAATCTGACCTAACCCTAAGATCTACGGAGGAGATTAAGCAGTAAAAGAGAAAATCTATCTATTGAAGAGATATAAGGAAACCTAAGAGAGAGGTTTAGGAGAGTAGATGTTGGAGTTGTTGTTATTGACTGAATAAGCAGAAAGGCTGAAGGTGAAGAAGTTGATCAAAGTTGTGATTGCTTGAAGGGATTTTCGAGCAGATCAGTGATGGAGATGGAAATGAAACTCAGTCAGTAATCTAGCATAAGTGTACAGAATTGGATCTGTTATTTGCAAAATGAATTGTATATTTTTTAGATCAATACTGCGATTACTTTCTAAGCATTGTATCAGTCAAAATCCTTTAATCAAGATTGACCTAACAGTCATTGTATAAATCTTTTGAACAAGGTTGCATTATAATGGAATGTCCTTAAGTCCTTTAACAAGGTGCACTCCTAAAAGGGTGGTTGAAATCCTTTAACGAGGTCACACCTAGCAGTGTGTTTGTAAACCTTTAACAGGGTTGGCTTTTCACAGAGCTCACTTTAGAAGAGTGAAAATATCAGTAACATGTTACAAAGTGATTTTTCCCAAATTGGGTTTCCACTATAAATCCTGGTGTTAATACTGTTTTATGTTTCTGGTATACATTCAGTAGTGACCAAGTTGTATTGGTTATAAGATCTCAATTTATTGAAGTGTTTTAAAGTTTGTTTCATATATCTGGACCTGAGAACAACAGATTCACCCCCCCCCCCCCCTCTATTGTTCTAAATCATATTAACAATTGGTATCAAAGCTATTGGAGCTTACAGAGAACAAGTTTAAAGGTACTTGAAGTAAATGATCAAGATGTATAAGAAGGTACTGAAGCTGAATAAGGAGAACTTCCCTGCATGGAAGAGCCTGATGATACTACATCTAGCGAGTATTGGTGACTCAGCGAAGTATTTTGTTGAACATGACTATGTTACACCTGCTGCACCTTTGACTTCTTAGGAGATGAGAGCTAAACAAGAACACAACCAAGCAATGTTAGAGATTGCTTCTACCTTAAGCTATCCTGAATTTGAAGACATTAAAGATTGCACAAATGCAAAGCAAACGTGGGACACTCTTGCAAACATCTATGGTGGTGACATAAATGTACTAAGAGCAAAATTTGAAAGCCTAAGAGGTAAGTTTGATGAAATGAAAATGCAAGAAGGTGAGAATATTGCTCAATATTGTGGTAGGATAAAAGAGGTTGTAAATGCTATTAGAGGAGCTAATGGAACTATTGATGATGAGACTGTCATTGGAAAGGTACTGAGAACTTGTGTCCTATATATGCCATCAAAATTTTAGCAATTCAAGAATCTAGATGCAACCTTGGTAATGCTCTAACACTGGAAAGTCTTGTTGGTAAGCTTACTGTTTTTGAACTTTCAAATTATGATAACTTCATTGTTGTTAATGTTGAATCTGCATTCAAGTCACAAATGGTTTTTCATAAGCCTAAGAAAGAAAAAGAAAGATGCATCAGTGAGAGTGAAAGTGATAGTGACACTTCTGATGAGGAACTAGAGGATCTTGAAGCTCTTATGGCCAAAAGATTGAAAAGAGGAAAATGCAAATATAAAGGTAAACTTCCTATCATATGTTTTTCATGTAAAAAATTTAGCCATATAGCTGCAAGATGTCCTGTCAGAGATGACAAGGATGAGGAAAGAGAAAGCAAGTACAAAGACAAGAGAGAAAACAAAGGTTACTAAAGGTACAAGGACTATAAGGATAAAGGTAAAAAATCATGTTACATTGTTGAAGAAGAAACTAACGCTGATAATGATGATTTTGAAATTGAAGTAGTCTATGTTGCTATGCAAGATGATTCTGATGAAGATGAGAAAACTGCACTTGTTTCTTATGTGAGCAAAGGTGATAAATGGATTATTGATAGTGGTTTCTCACACCACATGACTGGTGATAAAAGTAAATTTGATACCCTAGATCATTACAAAGGTAGAAGTGCTAAGTTTGGTAATGATGCACCATGTCCTGTAAAGGGTAAAGGTTTGATTATGTTGACTGATAAGATCACTTGTGAAAATGCTTATTGGGTTGAAGGTCTTAACTATAATTTTCTAAGTGTTGCACAGCTTAATAGCACTGGTTACCAAGTGGAATTTTATCATAGAAAGGCCAAAATATTTGATGCCACTAGTGAACTGATTGGAAGTGGAGAATAGACAAGAGGTAATTTGTTCTATCTAGATTTATCGGAGGAGACATGTTTGATTGCATAGTTTGATGATATTTGGTTATGGTATAAGAGGTAATGTCATGTTAACTTTGACAATCTGGTGAATATTAGTAAAAAGAAGAAAGTTAGAGGTTTGCCTAGATTGAAGACACCTGATAATGTGATGTGCAAACAATGTCAATTGGGTAAAATGACAAAGTCTAGTTTCAAGAGCAAGACTTTTACTTCTGAGAATGTTTTAGATCTAGTTCATACTGACCTTTGTGGACCTATTGGTATACAAAGCTATTGTGGTGCTAAATACTTTATTCTGTTTGTTGATGATTATACTAGGATGATGATTGTAATGTTTTTAAAAAAAAATCTAATGCATTTCAGTTGTTTAAGTGGTATTTGGCTAAGGTTGAAAAGGAGACAGGTAGGAACTTTAAATGTCTGAGATCTGATCGAGGTGGAGAGTTTATATCAAATGATTTCAATCTGTTCTGCAATGATAGAGGAATCACGAGACAACTGTCTGCACCTAGAATAACTCCACATAATTGGATAGCAGAGAGAAGGAACATATCTATCATAGATTGTGCAAGGACACTAATCATTGAGAAAAATGTTGCACAAAAGTACTGGAAAGAAGCTGTAAGTACAACTATTTATACCTTAAACTGAGTACAAATCAAAAAATGTACAAATATTACACCTTATGAACTATGGTACGGTTATGCACCTAATGTAAAATACTTTAGATTTTTTGGGAGCAAATGCTATATACTAAAAGACAATAGGAATGGAAAGTTTGATACTAAAAGTGATGAGGGCATATTCCTAGGTTATTCCACAAAGAGTAAAGATTACAAGTGTTTGAACTCTAACACTAAAAAAATTGTGGAAAGTGCAAATGTGAAAGTTGATGAATTTGTAGAGAAAAATGAACACGAAAGCAAAAGAGAACCTGAAGATTATAGATCTTTTGTTTATATAGAAGAAGGAGAGGCAAGTAACACACTTGCACCTAATGCAGAGTCTCAGGCTAGCAATGTCGAGCATCAGGAAAATATTGTCGAGCGATAGGAAGAGGTTGTCAAGCGTTAGGAGGATGATGCCAACCGACAGGAAGAGGTTGCCAAGTAATCAGAGGTTGAATCTGATAATCTTATTGATGAATCTGAAGAGCAAAGAAAAAAGAAATATGAACTTGTTTTGGCACAATATGTAAGGAGACATCACAAGCCTAAACAAATCATTGGTGACAAAGAAACTGGAGTTTTGACCAGAAGTAAGTTGAAAGATCCTACATGTTTATTATGTGAATTTGAGCCTAAGACAACAAGGGAGGCATTAGAAAATGAAGACTGGATTAAAGCTATGAATGAGGAGTTAAATCAAATAGAAAAGAATGATACTTGGACTTTGGTGTCGAGACCAGAAAACAAAAAAGTCATCAGAAAAAATGGATATTCAGAAATAAGCTCAATAAACATGGACAAATCACTAGGAATAAAGCAAGGCTAGTATGTAAAGGTTATGCTCAAGACGAAGGAATAGACTATGGGGAGACATTTTCCCCTGTAGCAAGATTAGGAGTAAGAACTCTACTTGCATATGTTGCTTACAAAGATTTCAAGGTATACCAAATGGATGTCAAGTCTGCATTTTTAAATGGTATATTAGAAGAAGCTTACATTGAACAACTTGAAGGATTTGTTGATCCAAACAAGAGACACATGGTTTGCAAACTAAACAAGGCACTCTACGGATTGAAGAAAGCCCCCAGAGCATGGTATGAGAAGCTACATAATTACTTGATACAGATTGGATTCTCAAGGACAAATGACACCAGCAATTTGTATATGAAAGATGAAGAACGTAAAAGAATCTTGTTAGCTAAGATTTTTGTAGATGATATCATATTTGGAAGAGAAGATGTCCTGTGTAAGAATTTTCAAATGAGATGAAAACAGAGTTTGAAATAAGTATGTTTGGTGAGATAAAGTTCTTTGTTGGACTGCAAGTCTATCAGATGGAGAAAGGTATCTTCATCACATAGTCTAAATATGTCAAAGAAATACTGAAAACCTTTGGAATGGAGGATTCAAGACAGGTGAGTACTCCCATGGCTACTACCTAGAAACTGTCTAAAAATGATGATACTTTTGAAGTCAACCAATCTTTGTATAGATCCATGATTGGAAAGCTGCAATATGTTGTTCACAACAGACCAGATATTGCTCTAGCAGTTGAGATTGTGGCAAGATTCTCTGCCAATCCTAAGGAAAGTCATATGATGGCTGTGAAAAGAATAATGAGATATTTGAAAGGGACAAAAGACTATGGACTGTACTATAAGAAGCATGAGAGATTTGAACTGAGAGTCTATACTGATGCAGATTGGGCAGGAAATGTAGATGACAGAAAAAGTATTAGTGGTGGAGCTTTCTTTCTTGGACAAAGATTAGTTTCCTGGACAAGCAAGAAACAAAATTACATTTCCCAATCTACAGCTGAAGCCAAGTATGTAGAAGTTGCAGTGAACTGTTCAAACCTAGTATGGATAAAGCAATTGTTGAGAGGCATGAAAGAAGAGATCACTGAACCATTTGTCATATACCGTGACAATACAAGTGCTATCAACATATCTAAGAACCTAGTGATGCACACAAAGACCAAACATATTGCCATCAAGTATCACTACTTGAGGGAATTGGTACAAGATAAAGAGGTGAGAATGGAATATGTGAATGCAAAGGAACAACTAGCAGACATATTCACAAAAGTCTTACCAAAGGAGGATCATGAATATATGAGAGGTAAATTAGGGGTTCTTCCCCTAACTGAGGCTTTCTAGTCAAGCTAGGAGCACTGCATCAAACGTGTTGCACACAATATCTGACAAATTGATAAGAAAAGGTCACACTTTAGGAACAACCTAGAGTTGTGAAAACAACAAAAAAGCTATAAATAGTCATAAGGAAGATGACAAAGGGAGAAACATTGTTACTAAACTGAAAAGATGATATCCACATCTGAAAGACGCAAATTTTAGTTGTTGGTTTGGCATTATTTGCAAAGAGGGAGATAAGTTAGATGGAAACACATGAAAAATCAAGAAAGAGGGAGAGATTCAGAGGAAGAAAGACACAGTAAAGATTCTGAGGGAATCACTATGTGGTCGGTCAAGCAAGTTAGTAGAGTGATTCAGAATTAGAATGAAGCTAAGGATATTGCAAATATTTATGATGAACTGATAAGTTTTGGATTGGTTGGTGAATCATGTGTTATTCATATGGTGTTGTTGTCAATGCCAAAGAGGGAGATTGTTGGAAACTTCAATTGAAGCAATTGTTGTGTTGTCATTGATGTCAAACCTTAACTGGTAAGATTGTTGCTATCTAAGAAAGGACTATTTCTATCAGTTGATGAGAAGGATTAGGGAAAGGTTGGTAACAATAGCACCTATGGAAAAGGTTGAGTTATCTTGATACTTCAATGAGTACTTGATTATGTGGCACAATGATAAGATAATGTATTTCTTATCTAAGTAAGAAGCAAGACTAAACAAGTATGCTTAACCAGGCAAAAGTGAGGAGATCTAGTTTAAGCCGAGTCATGTTAGTGTCGACCGAGCCAATGTATGTCGAGCAAATTTAGTGTTGACCAAACCTCAATGTATTGCCAAGGGAAATAGTTTTGAAGAGATGACCGAGGAGTTGAACACAGTATTGACCGAGTGTCAGTAATTTACATTTGAGGAAAAATTCAGATTCCTAGTCGACATAGTTGAATTCTTGGATTATGTAAATCATGTTGACTCTATTAATTGACTGTATGAAGCATTTAATGCACAATAAACCATTTTATTGTGATTCAATAAAGTGATTAAAGATATTTATAGAAGGATGGACGAAGAACATAATGTTGGAAGGATTCGATGAATCTGACCTAACCCTAAGATCTACGAAGGAGATTAAGCGGCAAAAGAGAAAATCTATCTGTTGAAGAGATATAAGGAAACCTAAGAGAGAGGTTGAGGAGAGTAGAAGATGCTGGAGTTTTTGTTATTGACTGAATAAGCAGAAAGGCTGAAGGTGAAGAAGTTGATCAGAGTTGTGGTCGCTTGAAGGGATTTCTGAGCAAATCAATGATGGAGATGGAAATGAAACTCAGTTAGTAAGCCAACATAAGTGTACGAAATTGGATCTGTTATTTGCAAAGTGAGTTGTATATTTTTCAGATCAATACTATTGTTACTTTCTAACCATTGTATCAGTCAAAATCCTTTGATCAAGGTTGACCTAAAAGTCATTGTATAAATCTTTTGAACAAGGTTGCATTCTAATGGAATTTACTTAAGTCCTTTAACAAGCCACACTCCTAACAGGGTCGTTGAAATCCTTTAACAGGGTCACACCTAGCAGTGTGTTTGTAAACCTTTAACAAGATTGGCTTTTCATAGAGCTCACTTCAGAAGAGTGAAAATATTAGTAACATGTTACAAAGTGGTTTTTCCCAAATTGGGTTTCCACTATAAATCCCAATGTTAATACTTGTGTGAATGTTTTGGTGTAAAGATATATATGTTTTGCAATTTAAATATTGTTGGATAGTGGACTGCATTGTTTTATGTTTCTAGTATACATTCAGTAGTGACCGAGTTGTATTGGTTATAAGATCTAAATTTTTTGAAGTGTTTTAAAGTTTGTTTTATACGTCTGGACCTAAGAACAACTGATTCACCCCCCCTCTCTGTTGTTCTAAATCATATTAACAATAGCATGGTGTCATCTACAAAATATTGGTGAGTTGTAGTGTCCATGTCACTTGTGATGACAATGCCCTTGATTATTCCATCCTCCCTCGCTTTTGAAATGGATCTGCCCAAGTCTTCCACCATAATTATGAATAAGAAGGGAGATAAAGGATCTCCTTGTTGAAGGCCTCTCCAAATTTTGAGGAATCCTTTTGTCATTCCATTTACAAGAATTGAAACCATTGGAGTAGAAATACACTTGAAAACCAAATTTATCCAACTCTTTGCAAAGCCAAATGCTTCTAGACATTTGCATATGAATCTCCAATCAAATTTTTTGTATGCTTTTTTAATGTCTAGTTTTATCAACATGTTTGGTTCTCTATTCTTTTGTACCGAGTGAATTACTTCCTATGCTATTATCACTCCATCATAAATTGATCTTCCTGGAACAATACCTATTTTTTCTTCACTAATCAGTATAGGCAGTAGGTTTTGGAGTCTGTTGGCCATAGTTTTTGTTAATAGTTTATATAGAGTATTGTAGAGTGTTATCGGTCTATAATCATTAAGATTCTCTAGTTTATCTTTTTTGGGGGATCAACGCTAGGAATGTGTTGACTTCTTTTAGGATTTTACCTGAGTTCCTCACTCCTAATGCTTCTATAACATCTTTTCCTATGAACTCCCAACATTTTTGGCAGAAACATGCAGGATATCCATCCAAGCCCAGAGCTTTATCCGAATTCATCTATATTAGGGATAATTTCACTGCCTCGTTAGTAAACTTCTCTAGTAACTATTTGTTGTGGTGTTTTGTTATAACCATAAGAATATTTTTTATCAAATCTATTTGTTTATTTATGTTGGATCTCTCCTTTTTGTTTAATATGTCTTTAAAATATTTGACTGCTTCCTTAGCTATTGCTTGTGGGTCATCCAAAGTGATCCCTAGGTCATTTTTTATGCTTGAAATCCTATTTGTTACTCTCCTTTGCTGGGTAATTTTATGATTTTTTTTTTTTAATCCTCAGCTTCTAACCATGGCTCTCTTGACTTTTGACACCAAAATATTTCCTCCTTGGCTAGAATGTCCTCGTAATCCTTTAATAGTTCTTGTAGACACCTAAAAATGGTTAGGCTGATCCAACTGAGAAATTGAACTAAAATAAAAAATAATAATTAAAATCAAAGCCAAAAGAGGATGAACTAAATCAAATTAATCATTTAATTATATAATTAATCTAATTAATTGTATAGTTGAATTAAATCAAATCCAACCCATTCAAGGGGTACACATGGCTAAAAGAAATTAAATTTATCAATTAATTAACTCCTAAAATTTCTCACCTATCACATGGGAAGGAATTACATCAACCAATGGGAATTGAGTATTGATCTCACATGGATCAAAGCCAAATTGAATCTCAATCACTTGCTTGGAAAATGCATCTTAACCACTCATTTTGTCTCATTGTCCCAAGCTTTGAGGACAAAATATTTAAATTGTCTCAACATTTGAAACTATGAACTTAACCCAAGCTTGATCATGATTAAACTTACTCCACCCCCTAAGCTTGGAGAATTCTATAAATACAAGGCAAAAACCAAGAGAAAATGATCCCATGAGAATTTTAGAATTGTATTCTTATTATAGTCAATTTGAGTTAAAATCATAATTGAGAAAGATAGGCATATATTTCATCTTTTAGAATTAATACTCATTTTAGAGCGCTCTCTAATGGAAGCTTGCTAAGAGCCTTTCATTAGCATCTTTAATTAGAGAGCTATAGGATGCTTATTATCATTATTTTCATTCAATAGCTTCTAAATTATTGTATTTTTCATAATTGAATTGATATATTGATGAACTAATCCTATGAAGGTATTTCTTATACACAAAATGACACCCATCGTGGGGCATCTTACTTCTACAAGCTAAATTGCAAGTTTATTTAACTAATTTGCATATAAAGAGAAGGTTGAAAAAGGAAAAGATAGTTCATCTCAACAATTTCTTGGAGGATTCAAAGCAAGAAGGAGAATCATATGAGAGGTACTTGCAAATAAGTCAATCTTATGAATCCATATTTGTCTCTCTTTATTGGATTTTTGTTCCTTAAGATTTGTCAATTTTAATCATTTTAAAGAAGGATTAAAACTTTGATTTGCTTGAATTTCTTCACCTTTGCTTGAAATTTGTGTTAGACTAACAATTTTAAGAAGAGGATGCTAAGGAGATGGAACAATCGCCACTAGGTGAGTATCAAAATGCATAAATAAAATAAAAAATGCCCCTAACCTTTTCTAGCTTTGAAAAAGGTATGCCTAAAACCTTATACACTTGATTAAATTGTGGCAATTTGATTTGAAGACCTATTATTGTTTGTTGGATTTGGTAGTAGGCCTATGCTCTTCACTTCTTTTAGTGAATCAAAATGCCAAACCTATCAAATCTTTCAATTAAAATAAATGTCAAAGGAATGAACAAACACTAAATTAAGCCTATTGTTTGTGGAAAAGAGTATTATGTGATTATGTTCTTCACCTCTTAGGTGAATCAGAAAGCTAGAAGTACTCAATTCCTCTCAGATTAAAAGAGGCTCAGAAATTGAACAATATTTATTGTGTCTAGAAGTGGAAAGTAGTAGGGACATGCTCTTCACCTTTGGTGAATCGAATTCTCAAACCTATTCTTTCATTTCATTTCATTTTCTTTCATGAGCATGTTAGATATTTAGTGTGCTCGCCTCCTGAGAACATGCCTTAATGAGGCTGGTGAGAGGAACAAACCAAAGTGGGATACAATTTCTTTTTTCACAATAATCCAACCCACTATAAAATAAAATGCATTCATCCTTAATGGGGTGAGTGAAAAAGGAAGATCAAGAATCAAACTTCCTCGAGCAGCTCTTTGGGATTGTGTAAAACTCCAACATACCTGTGGTGGGAGGCCCCTATAATGGGGGATGAAATTTGATTTTCTTTTGACCAAAATCCATACTAGCTCCTTTATAATTAGCAAGCCTACCTCATTAGAAACATGTTTAAAAGACAAAATTGACTATAGGTAGATTGGTTGAAGTGATTTCTTGTGGAAGACCCGTGAGAACGTTCTTGCATATTCAAACATTTTGTGTTAGAGGTCAATAAAAAGACAAGTGTTCTTGTGTTTTATGCGTATTAAAATACATGTTACAAGGAAGAAGCATCCATTACAAATCAATTAATATTTTAAAAATCTTTCTATAGAACAATCACCAAGAGAGGAATTTAACTTGATTCAACCCTTGTTAATATCAATTTTTACTAGATCCCATCGATTGAAAATATCTCTTCAACAAGATAGAATGTGTATTAGTCAAGAGGTTCCATACTAAGACTTCATATTCCAAACGCCATTTGAAGAACAACAAGAACAAGAAGAGAGAGTTCCCAACCTATTCGAAGAAAGAGTTGATCCTATGGAGAGAAATAATAATTTCTATGAGTTTACCCAAGGGAGAAACCATGAAAACCAATATGAGAATCACCAAAGAAACCAAGGACATGAAGAAACAACTGAAGAAAGGGCTAATAGGGCAGCCCAAGATCCTGTATTCCTTGAAGTCATGGAAAAACTTTTAGAAAGGGATAAAGAAAGATATTTCCTCAACTTAGCTCAATCATGAGTTAAACTTCCTCATGACTATGATACATCGACCTTAAAGAAAGATCAGGAAGAAGAGAATCCATTATGATTCATGAACAAAAAAATCAAGTTGTTCCAAGCCCAAATTGATAGCATAAAAAAGGTGGCTGAACACAAACCATTTTTAATCGAAGCCTTATGTCCTTTTCCTTTTGATAGAAATTTGGTGATGGTGTCTTTCCCTCCTAATGTGGTGTTTCCAAGATATGAAAAGTACATGGGTAAATCCGACCCACAAGACCAGTTGAGGGAGTTTTGTGCTTTAAGCATCAAGTTCATGCACGATACTACTTACCTAATGAGATTACTCTCGAGAAGCCTTGGAGGGCAAGCCATGGAGTGGTTTTCAAAATTGACCCTGGGAATAAAAACTATTGAAGAATTGGCCTCCAAGTTTGTGACTCATTACTCTTATAACATTGAGCATGAAATCACCATGCTAAACCTATGTGATACTAAGAAAAAAGATGGTAAACCTTTTCTATGCTTCCTCCAAAGATGGAGAACAGTTTTTGCAGGATAACCAAGAAGCATACCTGAAAAAGAGAAAATCGAGATTTTCATGAACAACTTGAACATGGAAATGAACTATCGATTACAACTTCAATGTCCCCCAACCTTTGAAAAGATCATTGAAAATGCGATTAAGATTGAAGAGGTGTTAGTAAAGAAAGGAGAAATCAAAATGTTCAAGGAAAATAAAGGCTATCCTAACACCAATAGTAGTTTTAATAATAATAACAATACGAGTGCTAACAACACAATGATAAATCAAGATTTTGGTTGAGAAACACTAACAAAAATCTTTTAAATGATGGGGTTGTAGAATCCAACAACCTTAAAGCCACCCCTTTTAATTTATCAAGTGGGTCCAATCAAATGAATAATGTTAATCAAACACCCAAGACCCCTTTCAATAATAATAACTCTTTCAATAACCAAGGTGTGGATAAACCAAGGCCTTTCTTTAATCCAACCCAAAGCAGAAAGTTCAAATTCTTAGGAGAACCTATGGAAAATGCCTTAAGGACCCTTGTTTATAACAAAATCATCATATTACTAGAATCAAGACCATACAAAACCCAAGATAAACCATCTTGGTGGAACGACGCCCATCATTGTGAATACCATCGAAATAAAGGGCATAAGACCAACAAATGTATAAAACTCAAACAATTGTTCCAAGATTTGATAGATGATGTCACGATTAAAGTTGAGGTTCCTCAAAACAATGAACATCATAAGGAATTTAAAACTCCTTTCTTAAATCTTGAGAAAGGTGAAACCTCAAATTTGAATCAAAACAAAAAAAGATGTAATGACAAAGTTAATTTCACCCATACTTATGACAAAACTATAAATTCTTTGACGAGGTATGAAAATACAATCAATGGCATAGTGGTAAGAGAAAAACAACAAGAAGAAACCTCTAATATTGTGACTAGGGGGCAAGCGTCAAAAATTACCTTGCCTGGGGTTACCCCTAAAATTGTTCTACCAAGTCAAACATCCACATCATCAAAGAAATACAACCTTGTGGACCAACTCCAAAGAACCACCTTACAAATTTTAATCTTGGACTCGTTAAAACTTTCACCCATCCATAGGGAAATCTTGGAGAAGGCTCTTGTTGAAACTGATGTTCCACTTAATTTGGATGTCGATAAATTTTAGATTATGGTTGGACACCTTATTGCACCTCATTGCATGTCTTTTTCCATTAAAGATGACATCTCTTTGAACCATCCCCAAATATCCCATTTCATATTGATGTTCTAATACATAAGAATCGTGTCAAAAGAGTCCTCATTGATGGAGGAGTTGGTCTAAATATTTGCACCTTGAATCTTGTCAAAGCCCTAGGATATTCTAAAAGCTATTGATCCCCAAAGAAAGAAAACTATAAAGGCTTATGATGATGAAGAAACATCCTCCAAAGGGATAATAGTTCTTCCTATCCGAGTTGGTCCTATTCAAAAGGAAACTATTTTCCAAGTTCTTGATTTGAAATTGACCTATAACATTTTGTTGGGGAGAACATGGATACATGAGATTCAAGCGGTACCCTCAACGTACCATCAATGCTTAAATTTTCCATACATGGGTCAAGAAATTATGGTGAGTGGATATTTGAATCAATTTCAATATTGTAATAACATCAAGCCCATAAACGAATCATTGGTTCCTCACAATACCGAATGCACTACATCAAGACAAATAATTCAAGGTCAAAGTGCAAAGGACATTTCCTTAGAAAAAGGAAAATGAAATATGGAGGACGAAGACACTCTATTTAAAGAAAATAAAAATCCCACTAACTCAGCTACATCAACTAAGGGAAAGGAGAAAGTTAGTGAGGAAAATCCTAAGGAAAAAGAAAAAGAGGATAATTCATAATATTCTCAGATGAAAGCCAAAGAGATCCATTATCAAAAGATGGACACAATGATGAAGAATTTTGAAAAGCAATGTAAGATTAAGAAATGGACACAATGATGAAGAATTTTGAAAAGCAATGTAAGATTAAGCAAAATGGTGTAGGGGAATATTCCTTATCAATGATGGATTTACCACTTTCCCCTAGCTCTCATGGTAGACCTTCTAGCTCCAATCCTCCTCAAAAATATAATGACCGTTTTGTTAGAGCTATCACTTCATCCATGGAAGAAGATGATAATGAAATCCTAAACTGGCTCTATAAAGAAGAAAATGAATCAAATTCTAATGAAAAAAGGACTCAAAACATTAGTATTCCCACACACCAATATGGAAAAGGTTTTAAAATAATGCAAACTATGAGATACAAAGAAAGAGGACCCTTGGGAAATAAAAATGAAGGGTTCATCGAACCTATAGAAATGGCTTGGAGAGATAGCAAAGAGAAATTAGGATTAGGATATCTTGAACCAAGATATACCCAAAAGAATTATCCCAAATTCTATGAACAAATCTTGCAATTGAATTTCCAAAGTGCTGAAGACTAATGAATGGAAATGGCATTCTTTATCTAGTGAATCTTGTCAACACAAAGAGGTGGATGCTATCCATACTTATTATCCTATGTCTAACTCAAGTAAAAGACATGACTTAAATCAAGGATCAAGTTCAAACCAAGCTTCAAGTTCTAACCAAGGGTTAGTTTCTACTGAAGAGTCTACTCCAAGTCAAGAACTAGAAGGATCTCAATAGGTAGGAGAACCCTATGTACCCTCATGGTTACCAACAATGGAAGAATCTAGTAATAGGTTTAACCCACGAGATTTTTAACCTCAAGAAACCCAAGAGGACTCTAGTGAGGGAGATTTAAATCCAAGTTATATGGAACACCTAGAACAAGTGCATGTCATAGAATTAAGTGATAGAATGTATGAACCATCCAACTAAGTCATGTCCCTAAACCCAACCAACTTTAACCTAGCCAATGACACTTTATCCCTCTTATGTAGTCAAGGATGGTGGATCCAATGAAGGACAATCCAAACCTTGCAGCCCAAAGAATTACATAGCGGAATACTCAACACAAACAGACAACACCATAAATGTTTCAAGTAATTTGCATTAACATGCCCAACTATAAGGCCTTCCGGGTTGGGGCCAATTACAAAATGAAACAATTTTGCAAGATCCACAACAGATCTAATACAATCTCAGCTAGTTCAGCTCTAAAGACAATCAGAAGCTGATGGAAACCCTAAGGAAAATCTAAACTTGAGCTCGCAAGCCTCCAAGCAATGTCCTTGTTCCCAAGTATGCAAACCCCTAGCTCTGCTACAAATGACTATCAAATTACAATCTGATCTGCAAGAACATCAAGAACTTTTCCAACACTTCACCAACTTCAGCTTCGCATCTGAATTCCAGATTTGCTAAGTTGTTTCAGTCCTGATCTCCCAAAATCTATCCCTAAACATCTACCCAAGCCCTCCTTAAATACTAATCATCAGCCACAAGTCAGTTTGATGAAACCCTTAACTACCCAAAATAATAATTAAATGCCATACAAGTCGACTTAAAAATGTATACAAACATTTAATTCTGCATGTCAGCCCAAGACAATGGCTACCAACAATTAATTCACCAAGTCGGCCCAACAAATCACACAGAACTCCAGTCGATAAGTCAGAACTACCAAGCGATAGTAAAATTACCGAGCACGCCAAGCATCGCCAAGCACTAGTATCAACCGAGCACCATAGGCATGACTGAGAAACACTTTCATCGAGCTCCAGGGACTACTGAGTTCCTTAAGTGACCAAGCCTCCTTCAATGACCGAGACCGTCGGTCAAGGCTACCACTGAGTAACACTAGCCAAAACATAAACACTCCATGCAATTTCACTGAGGACACAGAATGCCCCTGCCTTAACCTTGGATGCCCCTACATTAGACACCCCAGGTTCCAAAAGATGTTCATATGTGAGAAGAACATCTTTCAAGATTCAACACATAAATCTCGAACTGGTTCTTCACATATAGGTCCTCCACATTTTCTGCTTGCAAAGTCTTCCACTTCAGTTTCCTCTATCTCTTCAAGTCTTTCTGGACAATGTACAGGTCCGTTCTTCATACTGATCATTCATTTTCTTAGGATCTACAATGTCAACTCGGTTACCAATACCCAGGCTTCTCCTACCGAGTGTTGTATCCATCAGAGGCATCAGTGAAAACTTCCTATAATTCTTCTCAACAGTAAACACATTTCTTACACAGTCATAAATAGCTCTACAATCATATTGCCAAGGTCTACCGAGCAATATATCACAACTATTCATCTTCACAATGTCACAAAGCACAAGATCCTTGTACTGGCCAATCTAAACATCAATGAAGCATTGTTCTTTAACTTCCAAAGCATGAACATCTTGTAACTAGCCAAGCCTATAAGGACAAGGATGTTTCATTCTACTCAAACCAAGTTTCTGAACCAGGTCCTCAGCAACAAGGTTATTAGTACTACCACTATCAACAACAACATCATAGAGTTTACCTTCAGTCTTGCATTGGGTCCTAAACAAGTTACTCCTCTAACAAGGTTCATCCTTTGTACCAAGCAATATTTGCTGAAGAAGCAAGTTCTCTAATTCAGGTTCATTCTGAATGTTCTCATTCATCACATCAGTTCGTCGGTCAAACTTCTTCTGTGTGCATTCAAAAGAACGGTGTCCTTCCTCTCCACAATTATAGCAAGTACCCTTAAAGATAACTCTACCCATCTTCTTCTTTGGTTCCACAAGTTTCTGTTCATCTTTGCATGAATCGGTTTCTCCTTCATCGAGTGATCAATCTTTTCTTTCCCTCGGGAGTTACTAGGTTGTTTCCTCTTCAACTTATCCTCTGCCTTCAAAGCATACTGATAAGCATCTTCAACAAAATCAATCTTCATCATACCAAGCTCATCCTGAATATTGAATCTCAAACCATTCACATACTGGGCTACCTTTTCCTTACCAAGCTCTTAGTGTCCAGACTGAATAGTAAGTTTGTAGAACTCCTCGGTATAATCTTCAATAGATAAATCCTTCTGTTTCAGATTCTGCAACTTCTTAAACAAGTCAAGCTCATAGTCAGACGGTATGAACTTAGCTTTCAACTTAGTCACCATCAATCTCCACCGATTGATCTTTGTTTCACCTTCATCTTCTCGGTCTCTTTGTAGTTCCTTCCACCAAAGAGCAGCATGTCCTTTCAACTTTGTCTATGTCAATCTCACCCGAAGAGGATCTTCAATTTCTTCCAACTCAAAGAAATCTTCAAGTTCACCAATCCAATCAATCAGATTGTCAGGTTTCAAAGTACCAGAGAAAGTAGAAACTTCCATTCGGTAATTACTAAACCGAGCAACAGACCTAGGCAACTGAGCAGTTTTGTCTTCACCAGATATGTTCCTCTGGTCATCACCACTAGATCCAGTAGTTTCAAATTCTTCAACAGCTTCTTCATATCCATCCTCAGTACCAACATTTCGAGGTAGACCAGGAACAGTTCTCATGATCTCGGCGACCATATAATTCTTCATCAATTCCAACTCAGATCTGAAATTTGATTTCACCTTCTCTGTGATCCAAGATTCAACAGTATCACAAAGATCTAAAATAACTCTAGGGTTCAATCTTCTCGGAGGCATCCTTAAAGATAAGAGAAACCCTCTACAACAAACCCTCACCGACCACCTTGTGACAATCTCCAAGTTGCAAACAAGTCAAATCTCAACCTGCAATCTTGTAAACAACTAGGGCACAACTTCACAAGTTTAGTGCTTCGGATCTGCAATTTAGATTGCACACAATCTCTGCTTCAATAAGATCAACTTCGCAAGATCAGCCTTGCTAGGTAAAACTTCTCCTTCAACAAGATCAAACTTTCGCTCCAATAAGAGCAAAAATTTTCTCTGATACCACCTTATGCAGTCAAGGATGGTGGATCCAATGAAGGACAATCCAAACCTTGTAGCCCAAAGAACTACACAGTGGAATACTCAACACAAACAGACAACACCATAAATGTTTCAAGTAATTTGCATTAGCATGCTTGGCTATAAGGCCTTCTGGGTTGGGGCCAATTACAAAATAAAACAATTCTGCAAGATCCACAACAGATCCAATACAATCTCAGCTAGTTCAGCTCTGAAGACAATCAGAAGCTAATGGAAACCCTAAGGTAGATCTAAACTTGAGCTCGCAAGCCTCCAAGCAATCTCCTTGTTCCCAAGTATGCAAACCCCTAGCTCTACTACAAATGACTATTAGATTACAATCTGATCTGCAAGAACATCAAGAACTTTTCCACAACTTCGCCAACTTCAGCTTCGCATCTGAATTCCAGATCTACTAAGTTGTTCCAGTCATAATCTCCCAAAATCTACCCCTAAACATCTACCCAAGCCCTCCTTAAATACTAATCATCAGCCACAAGTCGGCTGGATGAAACCCTTAACTCCCCAAAACAATAATTAAATACCATACAAGTCAGCTTACAAATGTATACAAACATTTAATTCTACATGTTGGCCCAAGACAATGGCTACCAATAATTAATTCACCAATTCAGCCCAACAAATCACACAGAACTCCAGTCAGTAAGTCAGAACTAACGAGCAATACTAAAATTACTGAGCACGCCAAGCATCGTCGAGCACCAATATCGACTGAGCACTGCAGGTATGATCGAGCAACACTTTCACCAAGCGCCAGGGACTACCAAGTTCCTTCAATGATTAAGCCTCCTTCAATGACCAAGACCGTCGATCAAGGCTGCAACTAAGTAACACCGGCCAAAACACAAACACTCCATGCAGTTTCACCAAGGACACAGAATGCCCTTGCCTTAACCTTGGATGCCCTTGCATCACCCTCATATAGATGGAACTCCTTGAATTGGATTTCATAGAACCAAATGATAATTCTTTGGCCTCGTACCTAAATATAGTTGAACCCTCTTCTACCAAACAATTTTATCAAGGTGAAAGGATGAGGGAAATTATTCAATCTCTTAGTCAAGAAATAAAAGAAAAAAATAAAAGAGTCTAGTGGTGAAAACCATAATGTGGCAGTACTAGACCAAAAAGAGAAAGAAATAAAAGACGTTTATAAAGGTGAAAACCCAATTGTGGCACCTAATGAAGAGAGGTTTGATAATTTTCTTGAACATTATGAAGAAAGGTCACCTATCTTGATAGATCCAACAAAAAAGATCAACATTGGGACTAAATCAATGTCTAAAGTTATACAATTTTCAGCCTTGTTATCAAAACAAGAGAAAGAATAATTTGTGGAGTTTTTCAAAGAAAGGAAAATAAAATTTTCTTGGTCCTATGATGTTATGTCAGGATTGGACCCAAATCTAATTATGCATCATTTGAATATCAAACCAAGAATCAAGTCGATCAAGAAAAAGTTGAGGAAAATACACCCACATATTGCACTACTTGTCAAAGTTGAATAGGAAAAGTTATTAAAAGTGGAAATCATTAAATCTATTTATTATGTTGAATGGATATCCAACATTCTACTTGTTTCAAAAGCACATAAATCAATCAAAATTTGCACAGATTTTTGAGATCTCAATCTAGCATGTCCAAAAGATTATTTCCCCTTACCATGCATAGACTCAATAAAGTATATGAAAATGGGTCACTCTATGTTCCCTCTTATGGATGGATTTATTGAGTACAATAAAATAAAAATTGCACCTGAAGACCAAGATAAAACAATTTTTACATGTTCTTGGGGGACATTTTGTTGGAATGTTATGCCCTTTGATCTTAAAAATGTAGGAGCGACATACCAAAGAGCAATGACCACTATATTCCATGACATGATGCACAAATTCTTAATGGATTATGTGGATGATATCCTATAAAAATCTCATTCAAGGAAAGAACATTTTCTAAATTTAGAGAAAATCTTCACAAGGCTTAAACAATTCAAGGTGAGACTAAATCCAAAAAAGTGTGCCTTTGGAGTACAATCTAACAAATTACTAGGATATATAGTTTCAACAAAAGGAATAGAGGTAGACCCCACAAAATTCAAAAACATAATGGATATGGGGCACCTAGAAACATGAGTCAAATGATATCTCTCCAAGGAAGACTCCAATCCATAAGAAGGTTCATTTCACAATTAGCAAAAAAGTGTCACTCTTTTACTCATCTCCTTCATAAGGACGTAGTATTCAAAGGGTATGACAAATGTGAAGAAGCTTTTGCACTCCTCAAGAAGTACCTCATGAATCCTCCAAAATTGATGCCAACAATAAGAGAAAATCCTTTGATATTGTATATTTCAACAACGGATCATTCTTTAGGTGCACTCTTGGCTCAAGAAGATGAGAATGGAAAAGAGAAGGTGATATACTACATAAGAAGGAGTTTAATAAAGTATGAGTTGAATTATAGTTTCATAGAGAGAGCATGTTTGGTGGTAGTTTTTTCTTCACAAAAACTACGACATTATATGTTATCCCACAAAATCAAACTCATAACAAAGATTGATCCATTGAAATATCTATTGAGAAAAACAACCTTAACAGAAAGGTTGGCTAAATGGGTCATGGTACTAAGTGAATTTGACATAGAATATGTAGACAAAGAGGCAATAAGATTCCAAGTCATAGTGGATCAACTAGTGGAGGAACCTTTGAGAGATGAATACCTTATTCAGGTGGAATTTCCAGATGCATAAATCATCAACATTGAAGAAAAAACATGGAAACTTTACTTTTCAATGGTTATTATACCATACATGGATGAGGAGAAGGCATATTATTGATCACACCTCAAGGATCCACAATTTAAAAATTATATAAGCTGCTATTTCTGTGCACCAATAATATAGCCGAGTATGAAGCACTTGTTATTGACATCAAGTTGGCTTTAGAATGGAAAGTGACAAAATTGCAAGTGTAAGGAGATTCATAACTAGTCATAGATATAATTAATGATGAGTACCAGACAAAAGATGACAAGTTGATACCCTATAAAAAGATGATAGATGATCTAAAGAAGTACTTTATTTTGATCAAATTTGAAAAAGTACCTAGAGAAAAGAATAAATCAGCATATTCCATGGCGACATTAGCTTCGCTCTTGCAGATGTCAGATCAAAGTGCAAGATACGAATTCTTGGTAGAAGAAATGGAACAACCTGAATTTGACCTATCTAATTCCCAAATCCTTTGCCTATTAGTGGGACATGACTCTCCCCGGTACGAATCCATTTATACTTATTTGAAAGACCAAACCTTACCCTTGGACCAAACCTGAAACTAGAAAAGAAACTTCATAAAAAAACCTCTCGTTACACCCTTGTATCTGACACATTGTATTGTAAGAGTCTTGACAAAATACTTCTAAGGTGCCTAGAGAACGAGGAATTGAAAGTAGCTTTGCAAGAATTCCACAAGGGAATCTGGCATCACATTCAAATGGATTAACCTTAGCTAAGAAAATTTTAAGGATGGGGTATTATTGGTCTTCTATGGAGAAAGATGCATACCATTTTGCAAAGATATTCAAAAAATGCCAATATCATGGAAATTTAATGCATGTGCCAGTTCAAGAACTACATCTAATGAATATTCCTTGGCCCTTCTATCAATGGGGGCTAGATCATATTGGGATGATTTATCCACCTTCATCCAACGGTCATAAGTTCATAATTACTGCAACATAATATTTTACCAAATCGGTCAAATTTGTGCCTTTATCTACTGTAACGAGAAAACAAATTTCAATGTTCATTTCAAACCATAAAATTTACAGAGATGGCATCCCTCAAGCCATAATAACAGACAATGATAAGTGCTTTAAAAATAAAGACAAAGGAGTTGTGCAAAAAATTTCATATGATCCATCATTCATCTTCAATCTATTATCCACAAGGAAATGGACAAGCAGAAGCGACTAATAAGAATATCCTAAAAATATTGAAAAGAACAATGTATAATTTAGGAAGAGATTGGCACATCCAAATAAATCCAACTCTATGGGCATATCGAACAAGTATGAGAACACAAACATGAGCTACACCTTTTTCATTAGTATATGGAGCTGAAGCAGTAATACCGCTAGAAGTAGAGATTCCATCTTTACAGGTTTCATTACATGGATTGTTAATAGAGGAAGATTATAGAATTGCATGACTTCAAGAATTAGAGTTACTTTATGAGCGACAACAACAAGCATTTGATCATCTCAATGTGTATCAAAATAGAATGTCAAGAAACTAAAACAAACACATCAAGCCAAGGGAATTTCAAGTAGGTGACCTTGTATTGAGAGAAAATCCTAAGAATTAGGTGGAAAGAGAAAAGAAAGGAAAATGGGAAGAAAACTGGTTAGGACCTTTCTTCATTACTTTTTCCTTTGGAATGAGGACATACAAATTAGATAACTGTGAGGGAGAAGAATTGCAAGAACCTATTAGCAACATACACCTGAAAAGGTTCTATACCTAAAGCAGATGAAAGGGTATAACTGGAAAGAGAATCAGAATATTAGATGAGAGAGAATCTTATTTATTTTGTACAACTAAAAGTGAACCTAAAGAAATCCAAAAACATTGGTAAATCGATCCTGAGAAGAGAAGAAAAAAAATAAGAAAAGCAAAAAAGTTCAAAAACAACAAAAAGAGTTCCTGAAGAAATAAAAGACAATGGAAAATGGAGCATGAAGAAAGCAAAAACATTCAGATATGGATATTAAAAAAAAAATTCTTGGTGTAAACCTAGAAAATAGGTGCCTAGATGATACAAAAAGGAGAAAAATACAAAAAATTTGAAGAAGACAAAAGTGCATTGGTGAAAACCTAGCAAATAGGTGCTTTGGTAGAAAAAAAAAGCTTTTAAAAGAGGAAAAGAGCAATAAATTCAATTTGTGAAAACCTGATAAGCATGCACCATTGAAATTCAAGTAAAGTCTTATTCTACATTTCTAAGCCATCCTTGTATATATTACATTCACCGGCATTTGTACATATTGCATCATAAAACCCAGAGTTGCATTTGTAAAATACCCAAGGCTTTCGTCATAAATCTAGAAAATTGTCCAAGCCCAACATCGCAATGGAATCAAACTTGGGGCAATTTATCCTAAATCAAAGTGATTCATCAAATAGATACTAATTGACACAAATCAATGTATCCAACCACAAGCATGACACTTAAACTTTCGATTCAAATCCTAATCCAAATTTTGATCTCACAATGATTGACTTTGATCCTCGGTTTCACATGACCTTACCTTTATCAGGATTAAAAATGAAAAACATATATTGAAAGGGACGAAATTCTACTTGAAATATAGATTTGAAAAACAATGGTAAATTTTGTTCTTTAGCAAATTGATGAAGTCTTGGACTAGAAGAGCGATGATAAAAGCATGATATTTTTCAGATTTCTGCATGATTTTCTTAAGATTGAAGCGTCAAAGTATGTATCATCCGTCTAATGACATGATCATCAAAGAATCATCCAAGACATGTACATATGGTGAAACTAAAATCTCTTTGTGTTTACGTAACAAGATATCTTGGTCATTTTGATCTTCCATATCATAATGCAAAAATCCCCTTGCAAACATGAATCCGATGAAAGCGGTATTCAAACTATCATGGTTGAAAATATAACTATTGAGAGTTGTTTCCATTTCAAGCACACAATTTGGAAGGAAAGAGGTATTCATTGTAATACCCCAAAATTGGCACCTAATAATTTCAATCAATTTTGGTGCATTTTCTTCAATTTCACATCTTCAAAGTCCTATTTTATTAGGCAATTTTCTCTATCCTACCTGACTTTATTTTGACTTGATGTCAATTGCAAAAACCCTAATTTGCCTTTATCTCACACTATAATTAATTCCTAAGTATTCGACTTTATTAGCTAAATAATCCCTATGATAAATTGATTTAATTGTAAAGTCCTAAGTGCTTTAAATTAAATTAAAAATCCACCCCCTTTAGCTAATACACATAAAAGAATTAATCTTATTTAGTTATGTGAATGGACACCTCTTTATTTGAATTTAATAATTCAAATTACTCGAAAGGTCACCCATATGTGGCAATAATTCATTCTCTTAATTAAATAAATCTTTCAATATTTGTCTCAATTGGGAATGAAGAGTCGACCGTTTCATTTCAAGAACCTCTTCATTCCCTCCCCAGGCTTGTCTATATAATAAACCTTCTTCCTCATTCGAAAAAAGGCAATTTTTGAGAGTAACTAAACTATAGCCAATTTTAGTCTCAATTTCATATTTTCAAGTTTTCAATTGCAATTAGCTTAATTTCTCATTTAGTATCAATTGCATTTTCAAAGTAGATTAATTTTCTTATTGCTATTAGATTAATCTCATATTTCTTTCAAAGTTATTTAGATTAACTTGCATCTTCATATTTCTTTCAAGCTCTTCGAAAAATTGCATTTCATTCTAGTTTAAATTGCAAATTTGCTTATCTTTCAAGCTTTTAAAATCCTTCGTATTAGCTTAGTCTTATGGTTGTTGGCTCTCGTTCTGAGAGTAAATCAAACACCCTAGTTAATTAGAAGGCAACAGGTCGAATCAATAGAATCGTGTGAATGGGTAATTCATACTCAATTTCATGATTCGATGATCGAGCAATGACTATGTTGTGTTTATAGCTGGATTAGAGGTCCACATTCAGCTGTATAACATTTTGGCACACACCGTGGGGCCGAAAAACTAATTTCTGGCCTCAACAATCTTAAACATTTTTTTGAATTCTGCAATCTATCGTACATCTGTACTTCTCTATGTACAGAAGTTCGCACAAGATTCCTGGGCATACCACACAAAGTTTTTCTCCTTGTAGAACTCTCTCGCGTGAAATTGTACTTTCTCACACAATCCCTAGTATTTCCTCGCACGCAGTGCAGTACTTCGCGTGAAGTTTCACTGTCAGACAATTAAAATTTCCAGATTCTGCATTTTACTATTGTTTTTTCCTGACATTTGCTTTCTGTTGTTAATTCTGTATCTCTGTTTCTGTCACAGCATAACAGTGGTTTGCAAGTCACTTTGTTGAAGATCATAAAACTTGCTAATAGTTTTCTTCCAGGACGATTGTCGAAGACCTTTTAAAACGTTGTGTTTGTTTTCTTGTTTTCATTCACATAGTCTAATTAGGGCTCCATTAAAATTTCTTAAGGTTCTTGATAGCAAAGTAGGGGAATAGGCTCTTCATTACGTGGAAGTGATGCCCACAGATGAAACCGAGACCCAGATGTTGCTAGAATGATGGATACTTGGGGAAGCAGGGAAAGGTAGTGAATCTTTAGCACTTCTACTTGCCAGGGGATTATGCTCTTCTCTCTTTGAGAGAACCAGAAACCCAAAAGCTTGTGGATTTGGTGGAGTGAAGCTAACTCGGTGATGAATTTGCTTGATGTGTTTGGGTAAGGTGAAGAGGTAGAGAAGTATTCTCTTCTCTCTTTGAGAGAAACAAAAAATCAAACCCACTAAACCAAGACAAGTTGTGTCACCTTTAGAGGATCTATCGAAAGTTGAACCTCCAGGAACGACCCAAGTGAGTACGCACCTATCACCGATGATTCTGCCTCACTATAATAAAGAATGTTTTGTTGAGTCTAAAGACTCCAAAACCATGTTAACTTCCTTCTCTTGATTTTGACATCATCTTGAGAAGGCTATGTCTGTTGTACTGAGCGGCACCGCTCCTAGCCCTGCTTGCGGGGGTGTATGATTTTTGAGTGTTGGTGTGGCTGTGAGGCCTCAACCTTGTATCGGGGGCACCGAAGGTTAGTGTGAATGGAAGCCCACTAAAAAATTTCCCTAGTTAGTTGCCTACCCGGTTCACCTCCGAAAGGAGTCATAATCTTTGCACAGGGAGGGGGAAGAATCTCTCCCGTAGATTCTCACCATAGGCATGCACCTGAATGCTTGAAGGTGGTATATGACGTTGGCCACTGCTTCAATGGTAACCTTCTAACATATACTATTGAGTCCTTGGAAACACTGAAAACATGGGTGCCCTCTAGGGGGTGACACAGTTGTGTGAGGTGAATGCATGTGCATAAGCAATGAGGCAAAGGTTTTGGCTTCTCACCAATTTTTTTCTAGGGATAACTATGTGTTTGTTATCGAGTCTTAAACTTGTCCATCATCATTAAACAAAGACTCCCATGATACTACCAAGTTGCTTTGTCCTTGGTAGGTCTATTTACAACTACTTCTTGTGTCACCATTGCTTGATCAAACCTTTATGCTTGTAAACGAATGCTTGAAACCTTCCAATTGAGATTGTTGATTAAACTGTCCTTTACACTATCTGGAAACTAGATTTCCTGTCTGAGAACCATTTACACTATGTCCCAAAACCTGTCTTTTATATCAAAATTTGTGTTGAACTGTCAAACAATTTCTTTTTCCCGCACGAAGTTTCAGAAACTGAGCACTTTATCGCGTGAGATTTCATTCTCTTGCGCAAAGCCTGGCATTCTCTCGCGCGACCTGGTACTTTCTCGCACGAACCTGTACCCTAGTTTTCAAAACAAAGAATTATTTCCTGTTGACTAGTTGACTTTTTATCTAATTTGGTTTTTGTCTGAGGTATGTTTGTCCATTTCCCTGACGTTCACTGTCAGAAACTGAGTGTCTCGAGCTGCGAACCGATCGATTATTGCTTTGACTTGTTTTGTCTCTCATTCGTTTATCTCATCTCTTTGTGCTTTTGTATCCTGCATCGTGATTGTCTTATCTCGGTTGTTCTAGCCATACTCCTGACAATTCATACCAGGTGCATCTCACATCTTGGTTGTTCTGGCCTTTATCTCCTTTTTGTTGTTCCTAGAGACAGAGTTTTAGCATTATCCTGAGCCTTCTTTTGTTTCATCTTCATCTATGACTATCACGACTCGAAGTGGCAACACTTATCCCATTCGTAATACTGGTCAAGGTAGAGGTAAACCTCGTGATCAGGAAACAAGTTGTCCCGAGCCTATTGTGCAAATTGAACATTATGAGGGATCCTCAAGTTCTTCGTTGAGTACTTTGAAAGATATCCCGTCTCAATCACCTCCAGTGTTCCAAGAGTGCTTCAATCCGTTGTTTCAAGCGCAACCTGGTTTCTCATTTCAAGATCAAGACAACTCCTTCCAAGATAACTCATTGTTTCATAACTTTGGAAGACCACTTCCTCGGACTGGTCCTATCATTGAACCTATTGATCCCGTTGACAATATCAACTCATTTGAACCTATTGATCTTCTTGATCCTATTAGAGTGCCAAAAGTCACCTTAGCTGCACCCTTTCCACATCATTCATATCATTTTACTGAGACTTCAATTGTTGCACAGTCCTACGTTAACAAGATGCGAGATCCATTCGACTTCCAACTAGGAAAGTATAGCCAAAATTTTGATCAATCTCAAAACAACCAGCATTTTGGTCAATCTTCCAATGACCAACATCATGCACAACCTCCAAATGAGAAATGCTATAAGAAAACCCAAAATGACCAAGCTCAAAACAAAGCTCAAGGTGGTCAACCAACGTATAACTATCGTCCTCCTCCTTTCGATCAAAGTCAAGATCAAGTCTTGAGCATTTATGAGATCCCTGGCAATGATGGTGATGACACCATAACTCAAAATGACATAGACGCTGCGAGAGAAAATAAAATTCTTATTAAGATGATGGAGATCCTCCTTCTAGAGGAGAAGGAAAAATATTTTCTTGAGCTGGCCAAGCAAGGGGCTAAATTACCCTCATATTTTCAAGTTGAAACACTTGTGGCCAAGAAAGAAGAAACTAAGACCGCTAAGTTGCAAAAGATGTTCCATGACATGCAAGATCAGATTAGCCAACTTGCGAAGAATAAGGACAAACCCACACAACAATTCACAATGGAAAGCATTTTTCCTTTCCCCTTTGATAGGAGTCTTCATATGCCACCTTTTCCCAGAGGTGTAGAGCTCCCTAAATATGATAAATACTTGGGTGCTACTGATCCCCAAGATCACTTAAGGGAGTTTGGCGCTTTGTCCATGGAATTCATACATGATCAAACATATCTTATGCGCCTATTTCCTCGTAGTTGTGGTGGACCAGCTATGGATTGGTTTTCTAGATTGCCCACTGGCATTAAGACTTTTGATGAAATGGCTAATCTGTTTCTCCAACATTACTTGCATAATATTCAACATCAGGTCAACATCCGGGATCTTTGCAATTTGAAGCAGCGACAAGGAGAATCTTTTCTGACATTTCTCCAAAGGTGGAGACAATTGTGTACAAGGTGTCCTCACAAGCTACCAGAGTCCGAGAGGCTCAATGTTTTCTTGGACAATCTTGTCCCAGACTTCAGATACCAAGTGCAATTACAAGGGCCCCTCACTTTTGATAGCATGATTAAACAAGTTGTGCAAATAGAGGCCTTTATGATCAAAAAATGGGAATTGACTTTGAACAAAGACAACAAACAAGGATCTTCAAACTCAAACAAAGATAAAGGGAAGTTTGTCAACAAGAATAGAGACGTTGTGAATGATGGAGTGGTCGACAATGTGACCCCAAAGCCTGCTAATTTTTTTTTTAATCTCTCTTCTAGCATACAAGCGATCAAAGCTACTGAAAAGCCTATGACGGAAAATCAGCAACCTTCGAGGTTTTCTAAGAACAAACCTTGGGCATCTTGACCCAAGCGTGAATTCACTTCCTTGGGAGAACCGCTTGATGTGGTATATAAAACTCTTGTGTAGAATCAAATTATTACTCCCTTGGAAAAGTGTCTCTATGACCCGCAACCCCAACCCCATTGGTGGAATGACAACGCCTACTATGACTATCACCAGAATAAGGGTCATAAAACTTCTACTTGTCTTCAGCTGAAACATAAGGTCCAAGATTTGATTGATAACAGTGACACTGTTGTGGACGGCCATAACAAGAATTCGGACCATCAAGCATTTAAGGATCCCTTCCTTCCTCATGAGAAGGGTGAATCTTCAAATGCTAAGAATACCAACGCTAAGATCAATTACACGTACACTAACGATGACAATGTTATTGGTATGATCGAACCTATTGAATTTGAATATTGCGATGTGATTACGATGAAGGGGAGTGGCAATGATCCCAAACCTAAGACTCCTTTCATCTTGCGTAGTTCCACGTCTCGTTCGTCTGAATCTGAACAACCTCAAGATTGTGCCAATATTGTTACTCAATCACGTGGAAGAGTTGTTTTGAAAGGTCCTGATACTTCTACATCGGCTCCGAAGGAAACTACGGATAAGACTAATGTTGGCCCTGCCAACAAGAACATGAAATTTGTCCCTGCATCTAGCATGGCTAGTTATAGCATCTTAGATCAGCTCCAGCGAACCAACGCTCAGATCACCATTTTTGAGCTGTTGAAGATCTCGCATACTCACAGCCAAATTCTGGATAAAGCCCTCGTCGAGGTAAACATTCCCAAGGATCTCAATCTTAACCGGTTCCAATATATGGTGGGTCATTTGACTTCGCCTCATTATTTGTCCTTCTTTGAAGAAGATGATCACTCTCTGAGCCATCTGCATAACACTCCCTTGCACATAGAGGTCATGATAGGTCCTAAGCGTGTCCCCCGAGTGCTCATAGACAATGGTGCTGATCTGAATATCTGTTCTACTAAGCTGCTTACCCGGCTAGGTTATGATGAGAATTGTATAGACTCCCGCAAAAAGATTACCATCAAAACTTATGATGAAGAGGAATGCAAATCCCAAGGCTTAGTTGTGCTACCCATCTGCGTAGGACCTGTTGAGAGAGATGTTACTTTTCAAGTTCTTGACATTCCTCTTCTCTACAACATTCTGTTGGGTAGGCCATGGATTCATGAGATGCAGGTTGTTCCGTCTACGTACCATCAATGCATTAAATTTCCATTCCATGGAGCAGAAGTCACTGTGCCTGCTAATACCAATTATTCTTGCAACACCCTTGCGCAATATGCAGATAGCTTTGTTCCAGCTAATAGAGAGTCCACTGAGTTCTATGATGCTAAGCTTAAGGAAATGGAACAAACTTTGAAACTTAAGGATACAGGCATGGGAGAATACCGAATTGAACCTATGCTATCATTGGCTACTCTACCTCCGTCTCCACGCTCTTATGGGAGACCTTTTGAGAGTAACATAACTTCTAATGACTCTCCTCAAACAATCTACAATGGCGCCTTTGTACAGGCCTATACACCATTAGAAGATGAAGATGAAGAAAGGGCTATCACAACTTGGATCTATAAAGGAAAAGAAACATCTGAAACAACTACTCCACCTCTAGATTTAGAGCAAGATCCATATAGTGAAGCCTTCAAGATCATGAAGCGCTTCAACTATAAGGGAGTGGTACTATAGGAAAAAATAACAATGGTTTGTTAAAACCCATTGAAGCTACAGGTCGCAGCACAAAGGATACTACTGGCTTAGGCTTCAAAAAGATCCCCTTTCATTTAGGGATAAACAAATTTGTGCCAGAACCTGAACTTGAACCTGAACTAGAATTTGATGATACTACTCCAAAGGTAAACCCAGAGGCCAACTCTGATGAAGACACATTCCCATATCCTATTCCTCTAGAACTTGTTGCACTCTTTGCAGAACCTGATGAACCTGTTATACCTGTCCACATGATAGAAACTGATAGTGATTCCGATGAGACCGCTTCGGTACATCGACTCACGTATGACCAATGGAAAGAAATGCAAATGGTTGAGTCTAATTCTCAGGGTGAATAGTACATACCCACATATTTCCAAGAACAGTTTGAAAAAGATCGACTCCAGCAAGCCATGAATGCTGTAAGAAATGAAGATGATGATACAGTCGGTGCTAATGGAATCCCCACATCAAGTACTGACTCACATGAGTATGAGTTTGACTCTTTGTCTAATGCTACTTATGATAAAAATATAGACATGGTGCATACCTATGAAAGACTTCTCGAAGTAGGTGAAGGATCTAGCGTTAGGTCGCACGAATTAGACGCCATTGGTGTTAACTTGTCCTCTACTTCTGACATGAGTTCTCATAGAGATTTGAACGCTCCTTTGGACGAGATCTCTCTAGGTCTTGACTTGCTCATCCAGGCTTTTGATGATTATACCGTGAACGTAATTGAACGAGTCACTACTCTCACTCAAAAATCCCGATCTGATAAACTAGAAGTCCCCCTCCTCATCCAATGAAGACCTAACTTTCTAGAATGATTACGCTCTAGCATGTTACCTCCATGCTATTGAACCTGTAATGTCCTCCACCAGCGAAAGCAGTGTCAGCATGACCAAGGCGGATATCAAGTATCTTAGTCAAAAAATTAAAAGAAGAAAAAATAGAAGCTCTGATGGTGAAAACCACATTGTGGTAGTATCAGAGCCAAAAATAGTAAAAATAAAAAACGTATCCAAAGGGTGAAAACCTCTCTGACACGCCCCAGGATGAGATACTTGATACGCTTCCGAGCCATTTTCAAGAGAGATCATCAATATTGATTGAGCCGACACAACCAGTGAATTTGGGTACAGAGGCTGCTCCACAAATTATTCACCTGGCACAGTCATTATCTGCAAAAGAAAAGGAAGAGTTCACTAGCTTCTTTCAAAGTAAGAAAATAAACTTTGAATGGACTTACTCTGACATGCCTAGATTAGACTCCAATCTAATCATGCACCATCTGTCCATTGCATCAGGTATTAAGCGTGTTAAACAAATGCTATGAAAGATGCATCCACACTTAGCACTTTTGGTCAAAGCAGAGCTAGAAAAGCTGCTTAAGGCTGGTTTCATAAGGACTATTGATTATGCAGAGTGGATTTCAAACATTGTTCCAGTCACCAAACATGATAAATCCATTCATGTATGCACAAACTTCAGGGATCTAAATAAGGCATGTCCAAAAGATGACTTCCCACTTCCTAACATTGACATGATAGTGGATATGACAGTAGCTTATGAGATGTATTCCTTGATGGATGGCTTTTCTGGCTATAATCAAATAAAAATAGCGCCAGAAGATCAAGAAAAGACCACTTTCACATGTGCCTGGGGTACCTTTTGCTGGAATGTCATGCCCTTTGGGCTTAAGAATGTCAGAGCAACATATCAAAGAGTTGTCACTACCATTTTTCATGATATGATACATAAAACAATGGAAGATTATGTGGACGACACTTTAGCCAAAAGCATGCAACGGAAAACTCATCTGACAGATTTGGGTCCCATACTTGACCGCATGGAACAATTTAGTCTCAGACTTAATCCCAAAAAATATGCATTCGGCGTCACTTCTGGGAAACTCTTGGGTTACATCATTTCAACTAAAGGCATAGAAGTTGATCCAGAAAAAGTTCAAGCTATTATGGACATGCCTCCACCTAAAAACATCAATCAAATGAGAGGACTGCGGGGAAGGTTACAATCTATTCAACACTTCGTTTCATAGTTGGCCGACAAGTCACAACCCTTTACTAAAACCTTGCATAAGGGTGTGACTTATGAATAGAATGAAGAATGTAACAGAGGGCTCACTCAGATTAAACAATATCTTGCTAATCCACCTATATTGATGCCTCCTATCCATGGGAAGCTGCTCATACTATACATCTCAGCAACGAACACATCTTTGGGTGCTCTCCTAGCTCAAGAAGATCAGAACAACAAAGAGAGAGCCATATATTATATCAGTAGAACATTGGTTTCATATGAAATGAACTATTTTGTCATTGAGAAGGCTTGTCCAGTAGTAATTTTGCTTCTCAGAAGTTGCGGCATTATATGCTCACTCATACTACAAGGCTTATTGCAAAAACTGGTCCACTAAAGTACTTACTGAGCAAGGCTGCCCTCATGGGTAGATTAGCAAAATGGGTGATGATACTTAGTGAATTTGACATTGAGTATGTGGAAAGAAAAGCTATTAAAGGACAAGCAATTGCTGATCAATTGGTGTAAGCTCCTCTGAAAGATCACCAACCTTTGAATATTGAATTCCTAGATGAATCCATCATGCTTCTCACACATCAGGCTTAGAGCATGTTCTTTGATAGATCATTCACTCAACAAGGATTAGGTGTAGGCATTCTGTTTATAACACCTCAAAGATACTCATTACCAAAAACTTACAAAATGTTGTTTCCTTGCACAAACAACATCGCCGAATATGAAGCCCTCATTAATGGTATGAAGATAGCCATTGAATGGCGTGTGGATGAGCTCAAGATCTTTGGAGACTCTCAATTAATCATCAATCAAGTTAATGGTATCTATCAAACAAAGGATGACAAGTTAGTGCCTTACAAATGAATGGTGGATGATCTCAAACAATATTTTTCACACATTTCTTTCCAGCAAATTCCAAAGGCAAACAATAAAGCAGTTGATGCTATGGCCACTCTCGCCTCAATGTTACAAATGCCAGAAAATGACTTCAGACACGAATTCCTGGTGGAGGCATTACACTACCCTGCCTGTGACATTCCTGAATCCAAGATGATCTGTTCAGTCATTGAACATGATTCATCCCACTACCACCATATCTATTCCTAACTTCATGACCAAATCATTCCAGACACCTATACCCAGAATGAAAAGCGTCACCTAATTCGTAATGCTTCACAGTATGTCATCATAGAAAATGACTTGTATAGACGGGGTCTAGACGGTACCCTCCTTAGGTGTCTAGAACCTAATGAGTCCAAACGTGCGCTAGCTGAGGTATACGAAGGTATATGTGGGTCTCATTCGATTGGTCTGACGTTAGCTCAGAAACTTATTAGAGCTGGTTACTACTGGCCAGATATGGAGAAAGAAGTTGTTCAATATGCCAAGACTTGTAAACAGTGTCAATTTCATGGAAATCTAATCCATGCTCCTGCTAAACAACTTATTCCTTTCATCAGTTTCTGGCCATTTAAGCAGTGGGCCTTTAACTTGGTGGGCCAAATACATCCTTCTTCTTCAAGAGGACATAAGTTTATCATCACAACTACTAATTATTTTACTAAGTGGGTTGAGGCAGTTCCTCTAGCTGTAGCTGATGGCAAGTCTATGGCTATGTTTATACTAAACTATATCATTTGTAGATATGGTGTACCCTCATCCATTATCACTGACAATGGGGGACAATTCAAAAACAAGGACTTGAAAGAGTTATGCACCAAATTCAGGATTATTCAACATTGGTCGTCTATCTATTATCCTCAGGGTAATGGACAAGCAGAAGCTTCTAATAAGACAATTCTCAAAATCTTGCACGGAACAGTTCATAAATCTGGTAGAGATTGGCATCTCCAGATTAATCCAGCATTATGGGCCTACAGGACAAGTATCCGAACACCAACGGGGGCCACGCCCTTTGCCTTGGTTTATGGAGCAGATGCAGTATTGCCTATTGAGGTCGAGATTCCAACATTGTGAATCTCTCCAAGGAGCCTCATCATTGATGAAGAAAATAGAATATCCCAGCTTCAAGAGCTTGAGTTACTGGATGAACGCCAGAAGGTGGCATTCGATCATCTTCGAGCATACCAAAAGAGGATGTCTAAAGCCTACAATAAGAAAGTTAGACAAAGAGAATTCCAAGTGGGTGATCTCGTCCTGAGAGAAAACCCCAAAAATCAGCAACAGCGGACCTAGAAAGGGAAATTTGAACCAAACTGGCTTGGTCTGTATGTTATTACTGCAGCATTTGGGTCTGGCGCTTACCGACTCTCCACCACTGAAGGAGAATAGCTAAAAGAACCTATCAACGCTCTTCACTTGAAAAAATTCTACAGCTGAGGCATTCTCTGTATGCTCATGTACATGCTTATTGGTCCTGAAAAATCCTAAAAATTGCAAAATGTCTTTAAAAAATGATCATCTTAGTGAAAACCTGGTAAACATGTGCTTTGATGTATCTATTATCCTGGTGAAAACTTGGTAAACAAGTGCCTTGACAATAATCAAAAAAATAGAAAATTTGAAAAATACAAAAAAAAAATCAAAAGATCAAAAAATACAAAAAAATGAAATATTCAAAAATACAAAAAAAAAATTTTAAAAAGAAAAGAACAAAAAAATTGAAAAAGAAGAAAAATGTGTCATTGATGAAAACCTGGTAAATAGGCGTCATGGTAGCAAAAATAGAATCTCTGCTAAGATGGTGAAAATCTGGTAAACAGGCACCTCTTGTTTCCTGAAGCTACATCTCATCTCGACACCATTTGGCTCTTGCTTTCCTGCTTTCCTGCTTTAGTTTGTTTCCTGTTTTAGTATGTTTCCCACTTTGGTTTGCTATCTCATGCACTTGCCTTCAGTAGTCTTCAAGATTTCCCTCGACTCTTCATGGATTGGAACTGGTCACACTTGGGGGCACCTTCCTTGGCCTAGGGGGCATTGTCCTATCACTTTCAGAGACGCTTTCTTGCATCAGTCACCAGTGGTCCTCACTGTGTCTGCCTGCTGATGCCTAGCTATCACTTGGATCTCTCACCTTGAGGATCTCTTGTACATCAGTCACCAGTGGTTCTCACTGTGTCTGCCTACTGATGTTTCACTAGTATCTCTGAGATCTCTTTCCTTGAGAATCTCTCTTGTATTGGTCACCAGCATTTCTTGTTGTGTCTGTCTGCCGATACTTCATTTAGTTCTCCAATTTTCTCTTCAAGATGACTTTTTGCGATGTATTCTTCCGATTCGATTTCAATATGCTTGATCACAAACGTAAACGAAAAACTAAAACTGAATTTGTGATTCTCTAAAGTATGCTGAGCTTTTCTTTTGTGTGTTGTTCTTTCGCTTTATCATTCCTCCTCGAACAACTCTAAGACGTCTCCTTGACCGAGAGAAGCAAAGACTGGGAGCATGATCTTTTCCTTTGCTTTTTGTTTGCTGCTTTAGTTCCAATGATCCATTAAATTCACATAAGAGGGGTGTCCATCTGTAAGAGCCTTCATCTCGTATTGGATGGCCATGTGTACCTCGACTCCTTTTATATGGAAACTTTGGTGAGGTTGGTTCTTCTCCTTGTTTGTTTTGAGTGACTTCTTTCTGCTACAAGCGAAATTGCAAATGCTCGTCTTGCTAAGTGAACGTAAGGGTCACTGCGAGCAATCTTTGGAAAAAGAAGGAACTCCTGTGTGTCTAGTGTGTTTGTTCGCAAGCAACATTTAGGTCATTCTAGCAGCTATGCTTTGATGCTTATGTTAACTTGCTAAATCAAAAGGAATAGGTGTTCAGGTCATTCTGGGTTCTTGTGCCTTAATGCTTACACCTCATTCCGACAAATCTAAGACTTATGTCATATTCATATTCTCATGATTGCAATGTCAGTGAGGATTGTATGGCATCTTGCGATTGTCCCGTGCCTAAAAGAACTCGATGATGATAAATACGATGAGGCCAAAAACCAAATCCTAAGGTTGCGTCTAGTTTAGGCTTGCACTTTCATTCTAGGCTTGCATTGAGACAATGTTTGGTGCTCTCTTGATTGTCTTCTGGATCTCTTCATCGAAGGTTCTCATCTTTTGTCCTGAGTTCATCTTGGCTGCACAAGTGTTTGGTCCCCGCTCTCGATCTTCGAAACATTCTTTTGACTAGTACCTGTCATATACTGCTAAATCCTGTATGAGATGATTAGTACCACATTCATTGCATTTTCATTTACATCCATAAAATCCATATACATTTACATATTCATTTGCATGTGCATCCATTATAAGCATACATAAAATCATACATTGCATTCATTTATCTACCATCTATTATTGCATTTCACATTGCATATTCATACACCATAATAAAATAAAACATGTGCACATTCATATCATAAAAGAAAACATGTGCATTTCATATCTAATCCATACATCTAAAGCATCTAGGAAACATCTCATAAAACATCAACATCAAAGCAATATATAAACAAGTATGATGATGTCAAAATAGCAATCTCATATATATATCTCGATCGAATCAATGTCATGTACAAAACAATGGTGCTACTCGAGCACAATATCAAAAATGGGCTACAATATGGATATCAACAATGTGCTAACTCTGCCCATCACCACCTGGAGGAGGTGGTGGTAGTGGTCCCTATGCCGGTGCCTGCAGAGGTGGCATCGGTCTCTGAGGAGGGGGCATCAGTCTCTGCGGAGGTGCCTATGGTGCTCCAGCGTACTCAGAAAATGGAGGCACCTACTCTAATAAATCTGGAATGACTCCAGAATATGTCACATAATAGTAAGCTGCCTGAGCAGCCTCATATCTAGTCTCTATCAGCAACCGTGCTAGCTCCTTCTATAGCTCTCTGATCTCCTGATCCCTATCAGCTACACAGGTCTCCTGTATGATGACTCGTGTGTGGTAGTCATCTCTCTCGCATTGTACCTGTCTGACCCTCTCGCGGCTCTTCTTGAGAGCCTCCTGCAGTTGCGGTATCTGTGCTCCTATCGGAACATCCTGCATGTATTTATCATCACCCGGAGGCATCTGCTGCGAGGGATCCCCTGTCCTCTGTCTGGTCAACCTCTGTTGGGTTCCACTGCTCCCAACACCTACATCTGACCCCATAGTCCTCGAGGGGATGTCTGTCTGCGCTGACCTGGGCCTCAATGCTCTCTGCCCAGGCCATTGTAATGGTACCTACTGCTGGACAGGTACCTGTTGTTGCTACTGTTGTGGCCCCTGCTGTGTAGCCTCCTGATGTACAGGTTGTTGTACTGGTACCTGCTACTGAGCTCTCTGCCCCATCCCGGCAGGATCTATAAATATAGGAAATGGATGGGCTAGGCAGTGATCCCTATATGCAGGCGTCATCCCTACATTGGTGACGTCCACCATATAATCCCATCGGGCCTGAGGTACTCGTGCCTCGATCGCACACCTGCTTGGATCTAATCTCGAGTGCCACCCCTTCTTCTCCTCATCGGCGAAGCGGCCATAAGGGCAGTACTCATGGGAGATGTCCTGTTGTCTCCCAAACTGACGCAAGACACGTGTAACAAGAAAATGCTCAATAATAGTAACACTACGTCTGATCAATGGACGCGAAACAAACATATAAGAAAGCTCTCACTGAGCATCATCCCATGGCTTAGTAGTAACCAAAGGTCTCTAGACAATAACTACAATATCATCGAGTTGTCTGCATCACTGCTCTGTCTTACCCAACAATGGCTGATTCATCGGACCTATGTACCTGTAAATATAAGGCTCAAGAGCCTGCCATGTATCATGGGATATAGGCCTGCAAATAGGGAGGTGCTCCTAGGCCCAGATCTGAAGAATGAAGACACCTGTCGCCATGGTCCTCACACCGCGATATACGATCTCATGCATCTCATGATACATATGGGTGAGCATGCACTCCCCCCATCTGAATCTGATTGCTAATCTGGCCAGCATCCACTATAGCATAGAGCCCCAATCGCACTCCAAACCATGCTGACCTCAATCGAGAGCCAGATAACAACTCAGGAACATAGCAAGGACCACGGCTAATGGGTGGGCGCCACCGTACCTGCTAATCAAATCTTCCCAAGAGATGGCCCAGCCCATCACTAGATCATCTTGGAATATGGTCCTCAATGCCACTGTGCCTACCCTCGGTTGTACATCGTACTCTACTCGGGTGTCGTGGATGGGTATCTGCAAGATCCTGTATATATCCTGGGGAGTGACTGTCATCTCCCCTAGCGACAAATGGAAGGTGTTCGTCTCTGAATGGAAACGTTCAACAAGTGCACCAAGACCGTGATTTACCCGAATGTCAAGTATATCACGCAAATATCCCAATCCGAGTCCCTCAACATGTGCACTCTCAGCATCTGTCAATCTCTATACTAGTGTAGTGATCACTGGATGATGTGACCGGAAGGTGACGTCAGAAAAGTCAACCTACAAAGCAAGCGATGACATTGGATCAGTATCTCAATATGATAGTTTTCAATAACAAATACAACAAAGCATCTATACTAGCATGAATTTGCGACGCTCTACTTCGCTGATTTCATGCAAATTCAGCAAATTTTGGCAAAGATTTTACAACACTGCAGCAGCATTTCGCGCAAGGAAACTGTTCCCTCGTGCGAGACAAGACCTTCTCCTATGTGAGAATGAGAAATTTTGTGCGGCATGACCTAGCGCTTCGCATGAGACTTCAGGCAAACCCCAGGCGAGCAATCCCTGACCCACGCAAGGAAACCATTTCCTCGCACGAGGGGCGATTGAGGCCAGCGCAAGGAAACTGTTTCCTCGCACAACAATTGAAGAACAAGCTCCTAAAGTTGCCAAATCTAACCTAAATTGACCTAGAAAGCAGTACAAATTGAAATGGAAGGAGGATTATCGACTACTCACATGTGCATCATACTCTGGTGGTCGGGTATGTCGTCGTGAGCACTCAAATCGATGCATATGCATTGGAAGGCCCTCCATTCTATCTCTCAGAGCTCAAATTCACAAGAAGACAAAAGTGAATAATGAATTGAAAATGACCCCTCCGAGCATTATATAGTTTTTTGACCTAATTTTCAAAGTGCTCCATTTTGCGCGAAAATTGCACCCTTGGCTAAATCAACTGCTCTAAATCCATTTTCAGGATCGAAATCGAAATCTGAGATCTCTAAATAGCTCGAAATTATGTTTTAAATTCTGGGACCCTTTTGGATCGGACGCTCGTGCAGTCAGTCTTCTGGCGTCATTTTCATGCCAAACTCTCATCTCCTTATCTTTTTCTCGAGATCTTCAATGTTTTCATCAAGGTCAACCATGCTCAAACTTGATCAACCAGACCTCCCGATCACTTCAAATTTCTTCTGCAGCTTCTCAAATCTAGTCTGATTACTTCTACTCTACAACCTCTTGTTGTCAATCTTCCTTCTGATATGTCATCTTTCGATTTCGCTCTCGAGGGGTCAGGATGATTGCATCATTTGAATCTGGTCGAACCAATCTCATTTCAATCTAATCTAAATCAAAGTCCTCACCGCTCAGAGCATTTCATCTCTAGGGGCATCTTTGTGCCTCGCATCTGGTCATCTTGTCATCTATCTCTTAGATATCTGAGCAATCTAACTCGGATCCTCGAGGATCAAGCTTCGTTATGGAGATGGCTCTCGAAATCTCTTTTGGACCATTATCTAGGCAATCTAACCCGGGTCTCAGAGGGCTAAGCTTCCTATTGGGGCAATCTAACCCTGATTCTAGAGATTAGTGCTAAATCTACATCTGTCATCAATGGGCATTGGGACAATCTAACCCTGATTCTGATCTCTTCTCAAGTTGTTATTAGACCGTTGTCTTCGCAATCTAACTTAGACTTCGGAGAATCATGCCTCGTTTTGGAGGTGGTTCTGCAATTCAATCTATTTCAATGTTTTGGCATCCTAACCTTGACTTCCAAGGGTTAAGCTTCATTCTGGGGACAATCCTAAACTCTCATCTATCACATCAGACTATTCTTTGAATCAACGCGCTGCTCGCACATCAATTCAAAGAGGGGCAAATGTAATACCTCAAAATTGGCACCTAATAATTTCAATCAATTTTGGTGCGTTTTCTTCAATTTCACATCTTCAAAGTCCTATTTTATTAGGCAATTTTCTCTCTCCTACCTGACTTTATTTTGACTTGATGTCAATTGCAAAAACCCTAATTTGCATTAATCTCACACTATAATTAATTCTTAAGTATTCGACTTTATTAGCTAAATAATCCGTTATGATAAATTGATTTAATTCTAAAGTCCTAAGTGCTTTAAATTAAATTAAAAATCCACCCCCTTTAGCTAATACACAAAGGAATTAATCTTATTTAAATATTTGAATGGACACCTCTTTATTTGAATTTCATAATTCAAATTACTCGAAAGGTCACCCATATGTGACAATAATTCATTCTCTTAATTAAATAAATCTTTCAATATTTATCTCAATTGGGAAAGAAGAGTCAACCATTTCATTTCAAGAACCTCTTCATTCCATCCCCGGGCTTGTCTGTATAATAAACCTTCTTCCTCATTTGAAAAAAGGCAATTTTTTAGAGTAACTAAACTATAGCCAATTTTAGTCTCAATTTCATATTTTCAAATTTTCAACTGCAATTAGCTTAATTTCTCATTTAGTATCAATTGCATTTTCATAGTAGATTAATTTGCTTATTGATATTAAATTAATCTCATATTTCTTTCAAAGTTATTTAGATTAATTTGCATCTTCATATTTCTTTCAAGCTCTTAGATAAATTGCATTTCATTCTAGTTTAAATTGCAAATTTGCTTATATTTCAAGCTTTAAAAATCCTTCGTATTAGCTTGGTCTTATGGTTGTTGGCTCTCGTTCTGAGAGTAAATCAAACACCCTAGTTAATTAGAAGGCAACAAGTCGAATTGATAGAATCATGTGAATGGGTAATTCATACTCAATTTTGTGATTCGATAATCGAGCAATGACTATGTTGTGTTTATAGCTGGATTAGAGGTCCACATTTAGCTGTATAACATTCATATCATTATGGTTGAACCAATAAGGATTGTACAAATTTTGTTTTCAAACAGCTCAATGATGAAAATAAGCATCCTTTTCTTGAATAGAGACAGCTAGTTGCATCCAATTTAGATTAATTGTATATTAGTTTGGATAGGGATCTTTTTTCTTGAAATATGTAAGGAAAGCTAAAATTGGTGGAGTTAAGTACAAAATTGAAAGAGTTCATGATTACTTTACTTGATCAAGTGTGGTGGACAATAAAATCAAATTGCATTAAGTTCATTATCCTTTAAGTTGGAGTGCATTAAGTTAGATAGCATTAGCTTAACTACATTCATTATCCATTATTCATTAAATAAAATTTCATTAAGTTATATTATTCATTAAGCATTAATCATTAGGTTACAATCAAATAACATTCATTAGATCATTATCCATTAAGTATTAAAGTGCATTTAGATTCATCTAGCATTCATTATACATCATTATTTATATTAAAATCATCGTTAAGTATCTATTGCATTGCATATCCATTTTAAATTCATCTAAAGCATATACATTAAGCATTCATAAATCATTAATAAATCATTAAAAATAAAAAGCATGTCATTCATTTTGCATCCATCTAGTCTATGTTATATATAAGACATACATCCAAAAGCATGTAAAATAAAAGCATCCATAACATTTTGCATCAGAAAAGATAAAAATAAGTATATAGATAAGAGCATATAGAACTGCATATCATCACAAATCAAAGTCCAACATATAATGAAATCACAAGTAAAGAGAGTCCATCAAGTAAATGTCTATCAAATTTTTATCAAATGTCCATCAAGTCTATCAATTTACATCAATAATATTTGGATAAAAAATGATATGATACATCAAAGGTGCAAATCAAGCTCAATTGGCCCCACCAACACCTACACCTATATTTGTGCCACCTTTACTTGTACCGGTGCCATTTGTATCTATCTCTGCACCTCTATTGAGACTAGACTAAGTGTCATGCTGAGCCATGGAGGCCAGAAAGGTCTGCATCATCACACTGAACTAAGCCATCTGGATCATCATCTTAGAAAATCCATCTTCTAAGGACCTAACATCCTGAACCAAGGTATTATGATCCTGTGAAGCCGGTGCTTCATGTACTAGTGAAAATAATGGAACTGGGGAAACCTATGGAGTAGGTATAGGTCTGACTATCTAAGGCCTATGCATACCCCAAATGACAACTTACACCTGATGTAGGGATCTCAATGGTCATCCCATAATCCTCACTCTGCCTCCTCTCATCCTCACACCACCTTTGACAGTTACCGAGGAAACCACATGTACAACAACCTTCCCACCTTGCTTGGCCCTGCTAGCTCTCCTGAATCTTCTCCCACCTCTCTCCCTGCCATCATCATCATCATCCTCTGACTTGTCATCAATATTAGGAACTAGCTTAGCAGGATCAGTAAATCACGGAAAAGGGTTCTGATTGAACCACTATGCATAATCATCAGTCATGCCGAAATCAACAATGTGGTCTCGCATATCTAGGTCAAATGGGGTAAACCTAAGAGCCCATCTTGTGCAACGCAATAATCAACCTGAGGACCCTACAAGGATCTCTCTACCTGTATGCAGGCGTATAGAGCCAAACCTTGTGACATACCCTGTATCCTACTGAATTGTAGGAGAACCCTGTAGAAACATAACTTCTCAATGACTAATGGAGTGCGACCGATCATCCATTGAGGCATGCACATAAATTTTAACTCTATAGCATTCTCATTCCAAGCCTTGCAACCAATATACAGACGTCGTGTGACCTGAGCAAGATCATCAAGAACCCAATGCCAATAGTCAACCTTTCCTAGATGTGACTGGACAACAATACCATTGTATATGTATGCAAATGGACATCTAGGATCTCTAACCTGAGATGCAACAGGGCTACTAATAGGAATGTGCTCCCAAGTCCAAAGCTGTAGTAACATCACGTCAACAGATAACGTTGCACCATGTTTGTAAACAACATGATGTAACTAATGATATAGTTGTTGTAAAATGCATGAGCCCCAATCAAAGCGAGAAGGTTGAGCTATCATATCCTTGAGGATCCTCCCCAAACAAACCGTGAATCCATGCCCTATGCGAGCCGGTAATAGGAACCCACTGATCAGGACACCCAAAACTAATGAAGCACTAGAAAAGAAAAAAATTGTGCCTAGGGGATACTCTCATCACCAATGTTGGGATCACTAAATACCCGCCTGCAAACTAATCCATCATATACCTGATCATAGTAGACTATCTCACTGTGTGTGAGAATTTGAAGTAATCTGTAGAAGTCCTCTAGAGCAATAGTCATCTCACCGAGTGGAAATGGAAGGTGTTATGGTTAGAGTGCCAACACTCTTCCATAGCAATGAGAAGACCCTAATTCACTCATAATCGATGCATATCTAGAAGGAAAGACAAATCGCATCAACCAATCAAGCGTCACTCATCTACATTCAAATCATGAACCATGTCCAATGGCCATGGGTATAAACCTTAGACGTATAGCTTCTGAAGGAGAACCTACAGAATCAAGTGACATTATATCAGTAATTAATCATTTATAGTGAATTATCACAAGTTAATCATAATCTTATCCTATCTTATCATCATCAATTTTCCTAATTAAACTTAGAGAAGATGAAAAAAATCAAACCAATCAACTATGATTAACAATTAACATTCATCAAACATGATTGAAATGACATCAAACCACTTGTTTCATCACATGATAAATTGATTTCATTCATCAATCGATTGTGGGAATCATTCAAATCGGATAATTCTATCAAATCAAGAAAATTTGCAAAAAGGCCTGTAAGCATCATTTTATAACTTGTGTGTGCTAAACCTACCTAGGGAATCAATTTGTACGCATCATTTGATCAATCAAATGTGTTATTTCACAATGAGAACATGTTAAAATGGAGTTGTACGCGCTCCTAAAACTATTGTATGCGCTATTTTAAATTGTTGGCAAACAAAAAAGGGTTTGACGATAAAAAAAAATTGAGTAAATCAAAAAATGAAGTGGATTAGGGTACTCACCAGAGGTCCGTAGTCATGTGGATGCTGGTACCGATGACCTCACTTGAATCTATGCTCACGAATCGGGATCACCATCGCTGAATAAGTAGAAAGGGGTAGAGGGAAAAGTCAAAGGTGGAAGGTAAGAATGAATAGTAAAAATGACTTTTTTACCCCTATATATAGCCTTTTGACCTAAAAGGGCTATTTAGCAGAAAATTTGACCCAGTGTCAAAATTCATCACCAAAATTAGCCAAATTAGGGGCATTCGTATCAATAAAATTGTCACATCATTATCAAAAATAAAATCAAAGTGAATGCAAAAGTATTGAAAAATGATTAAATGCTAATATCTTTCACCAAAACACATTCCATAGCATTTCCAAAGGGGCATACAATCATATCGTCATCAATTTAATCAAAGAATTCGTTTCAAATCATCAATCACAAAAATTTTCAATTTCAATCAGCAGAGCATCGAAATCAGAGAATCTTTTTAAATCAAGTGTCATATTCAGGATCCATCATCCTATCGACCAGCGACATCATCAATCAATCAAGGTTTCATCAGTTAATCTATGTAATCAAGATCGAATCAGGAATCAAGTAATCAAACATTAGACATTCTTTAAACCAATGCACTTCGCACATTGATGAACAAAGAGGGGCATTTGTAGACACCTATAAACGATCAGGCTAATCCAAGTGAGCAATCAAACTAAAATAAAAAAATTAATTAAAATCAAAGCCAAAAGAGGATGAATTAAATCAATTTAATCATTTAATTATACAATTAATCTATTTAATTGTATAGTTGAATTAAATCAAATTAAACCCATTCAAGGGGTACACATGGCTAAAGAAATTAAATAAATCGATTAATTATCTCCTAAAATTTCTCACCTACCACATGGAAAGGAATTACATCAACAAATGGGAATTGAGAATTGAGCTCACATAGATCAAAGCCAAATTGAATCTTAATCACTCACTTGGAGAATGCATCTTGACCACTCATTTTGTCTCATTGTCCCAAGCTTTGAGGACAAAGTGTTTAAATTGTCTCAACATTTGAAACCATGAACTTAACCCAATCTTGATCATGATCAAACTTACTCCGTCCCCTAAGCTTGGAAAATTCTATAAATAGAAGGCACAAATTAAGAGAAAATGATCTTGTGATCATTTTAGAATTGCATCCTTATTATAGTCAATTTGAGTTAAAAGAAAAAAATTTAGCATTGAGCAAGATAGGCATATGTTTCATATTTTAGCTTTAATTCTCATTTTAAAGTTGTCTCTAATGGAAGCTTGCCGAGAGCCTTTCATTAACATCTTTAGTTAGAGAGCCATAGGATGTTTACTATCATTATTTTAATTCAATAGCTTCTAAATTGTTATATTTTTAATAATTGAATTGATATGTTGATGAAGTAATCCTATGAAGGTATTTCTTATACATAGTTCTTTTTATTTAAGATAGAGGGTTTCATCCACACCTTTCTCAATGTCCAGGGAATTCACTTCTTTTAGCTTGTCTTCCAAAGTAAGTTTGTTTGTGAATATATTTCCAAACTTTTCAGAGTTCCATTCTAATGGATTCCTTTCAATTCCTTTTAATTTATTTTCTATTATGTACATCTTAGAACCTGATACATCAGTTTCATTCCACCATTTCTCTATTTGTTTTACAATATTTGCATCCTTTAGCCACATCTACTCAAATTTGAAAGGGTAGTTTCTCGGTCTTGAATCTGCACAAATACTTAGTTAGACAGGATAATGATCAAATCCAGAAACTAACATTATTTATTCTTCTAAGGAGTGATCAAAATCTACAAGGCTCCCATGAAGGAAGACTCTGTCTAACTTTTCTTCTATATTGTTGAAACCTTTCCTTCTATTATTCCAGGTGAAAGAGTTGTCCTTAGTATGGATTTCTAGAAGGGAGTTTCTATTTCTCAAATCGGTGAATTCTAATGTTGTTGGAGAGAGTTTATTACTGCCCCCTTTTTTATCTAAGGCCTTAATAATGGCATTGAAATCCCCTCCTATGATGCTCACCAGGTTTGGGTAATCAGTTGAACAAAGGTTTCAATTTTATGCCATTCTAGTTTTTTATCTTTGTTTTGGATGGGACCATATACATTTATTAAGTTGAAGCATAAGTTATTTCTGATATTCTTCATCTGTCCACACATCCAGTCTTATCTTTTCTCTAAAATTTTGAATATAATGTGTCTAGGGTCCCATATAATGAATAAGCATCCTGAGGCTCCTTGGGCTGGAGAGTCTTCCAACTCTCTGAACCCAACTTTCTTTTTAAAAGTTGACATTTCATCTTTGTCCATTTTGGTTTCCTGAATCATAATTAGATTTGATTTAGTGTTGTTGAAGCAACATTTTGTAATCTACTTGTTAGGGGCATTCATGCCCCTAATATTCCAAGTTAGGATATTCATGGTTCCTTGGGAAGGTACTTCCCCTTCCCTACATTTAAGAGAGATGTAATCTTGGCTTGACCTGCTACCTCCCCAGCCTTTTCCCTTAATTTAACATTTGACTTTCTTCCTCTTTTTTTAATTTTTTTTGCACAATCTAGGGAGTCCCTGCTTTCGTTCATGAAAGAGATTCCAAATGTTTCAGGATCACGTTCCTTCATTTTGTCTAAACTTACCACCATTTCTATTATCACTTCGTTCTTGTCATACCGTTCTACTTCTCAAATTTCCTCAACGAGGAGTTTTCATTGTAAGTCGACTTCCTCCTTATCATACACCTCATCTAAAAATTGGTCCAACAATTCACACACTAGAGACTCTCCCAAAAAAATTGTGATAATTTTTACCTCTTTCTCAACTTGATTTTTATTTTCCTCTCTTGTTTCCACATCCTCCTGCTTTTCATTAGAACAATTCTCAATTACCCTTACTTTCGAGAATATCACTTTGGTTGGTGAACTTCTCTTTGGGGTGTCTGATTCTCTTTTGTATTTAAATTTGTTCTTATAGAAACCTGCCTCCTCTGCAATATCATTCATCCCTAATCTCACCATGCTATTGTAATACCCCAAAATTGACATCTTGCTATCCTCACCAATTTTGTTGCATTTAGTCTCATTCTATCAAATTTTTAAATCATCGAAGTCCTATTGTACTAGGCAATTCTGTCTTCCAAATCGATTCTACTTGACTTAGAGTCAAATGCAGAAAACCCTGAATCTGCATTAATCACATGCTATATTTAATTCCTAAATATCAACTATAATTGGCTAAATAAACCCTATGATTGATTAATTTAATTACAAAGTCCTAGCACTTTAATTAAATTAATTCACCCCTTTTAGCTAAAACACATAAAAAAGGAATTAAATAATATTTGGTTTTTAAATAAATATCCTCATTTCAATAATTGAATTTAATTATTCAAATAATTGAGAACACTCATTTATGAGGTCATATTTTATTTATTTAATCAAATATTCTCTTCAGTTCAGAAAAGGAAACCTTGAGTTAACTGGAAATCCAAAAGTGCAACAAATCAGTTAGCTGCTCCACTCACTCAAAAGGCAAACAGTTGATTGTCTCTCTACAAGAAACTTTCTATTCTAAACTGAACTCTCCCTCAATCTCCACCGTTCATCTCATTCAATCTCTACCGTCGATTGAGCCCGAGATTCTATAAAAGAACACTCTTATTTCTAATTCAAGGGGATGCAAATTTTGAGTAACAAAGTGTTGTCGCATTATAATCTCAAGTTGTTTATAATCTCAAGTTGTTTGCATTCAAAAGTTTTAGCTAATCTCATATTGCATGCTAGATTAATATCATTTTTTAGATTAAACAATGCATTTTAATATATCTTAGTTTACTTTTCATTGTTCTTAGATTAATCTCATCTTTAAAATTTTCTATATTAATTGCATTCTCATTCTAGAGTAATTGCATCTTACTTTCTAGTTAAAATCCTCCATTCTAGTGCTAGTCTATGGTTGTTGGACTCTCGATTCTGAGAGCTACACAAAACCCTACCTAGATAGGAGGCAACAAGTTGAATCATCCAAGCATGCAGGATGAATGATACCACATTCATCCTTGTGTGTATCTGATGAACAATGACTATGTTGAAGTGTATGACTAAGTTAGAGGCCCACATTTACCTATCACATCTATTGCCTGTAGTTTCTCTTGGATGGGAAACCAATTCCCTGATTGGAGAAAGATAATTTGAGTTCAAATGTGTAAGATTATGTTCTTGGTTTTCTGGGGCAACTAGGTTTAGAGGATTATTCTGGGAGGTTTCCCCAATTGAAATATTTATCAGGGATGATGATACCCCCTGACTATCCCTATCCCTAAGATCTCCTACTCTATTATCTGTGTTTTCTCTACTTTGTCTTGTTTCAATTCTGAAGCCACCTCCATCTTTGTAAGTATAATTATTGTATCTTCCCCAAACTTGTTCCTTATGAATTCATCTCATATTTCCTCTGTGGTCACCACCCCCTTGAAAACTGCCTCCACCACAATCTCACCTTCCTCGATTTTCATATCTTGGGGTCCTTCGGTATCTCTCAATGGTTGGGCATTTTTCAACTGGTTCCTTGGGTTTCTGTTTCTTTCCTGAATTATCTTATCATCATACTTCATCCTTAATTCAGATTTGATAAATTTGGGATAGATTGTATAGACATCATCTAGAGTTTGAATAAAAATTGGTTTGAGAGTCTTAATGTTAATATCCATATTAACCATTATTGTGTTGTCTGATTGTGGGAAGTTGGGTTCTAACATTCTATTATATTGGCCTATGTGGTTCCCTATTGCCTTAAAAAATTCAAGTTAATTAATTCCATTGAAATATCTGGAAGACAAATCGCGCTGTCAATTTTCAAATTCCTTAAATTGCTAGGGTTGAATTTAGGTTGCCACTCTAGGAAGGTAAAATTACATCCTTTGTAACTAGGATTTCCTCCATTTAGAAAATTGTTTCTAATTTCCATGGACTTACATTTTAGAAAGAGAAAACCATTTGAGAGAATCGCTATACTTACCTGATCTTCGTATTTTGATTTGAGTCATTCAACAATTTTCATAATGGGGATGCCAATCCCGTTCCATCTTGGAAAAACACCAAATTTCTTGCATAGGTCTGCTACCTTTTCTATACGACCCGATTTCATCTTTATCATTGAATTTGATGGCAGTAATTCATCCTCGCACCCTATATGGTTTTTGCTTGTTGAAAGGGGCTCTTCAATATCTCTAGTATCTTGCATTTCTAGCACATTTAATGAGTTCTAAGTGTGGAGACTAAAAATCTAATATTTTCTAGGTTGGGCATTCCTGCGATGATGATTCCACCTACTTTCCCTAATCCATCCATTTGGGTTCTCCTTATTTGTGCCCGAGTCTTGAGGTTAATGGATCTGATCATCAATTTTTCTGGCATATTTGGTTCACACAAAGAAAGATAGTTGTTCATTGATTTTGTCTACTGTAAAAAAGTCTCCATGCAGCCAATATTCCTTTGTTGCTTGGATAAGAGCTCAATTATTTTGCCAAGCCATAATTTTGGAACAACGGCCACCATGTCTCTATCTCCCATTTTCTAAGCCCTCAGCAGGTGAGGGTCTCCATTTACTTTGTCTATTGTATATCCTTGAGAACAGAGCTTTTTAGTGCCCTGATCCATAAGCAACTTTACTAGAGGATTTTACTGTGTACGAACAATCAAAGATGGTAAATTTTCCGTATAATATCATTCACAATGCATTAGAAAAATATTATTATTATTTATTAATTTTCAGATATAAAATTAAAAAATAAAAATAAAAATTATTATTTGTTTTTTTCAACTTAGCCTCTTATGGCTCATTGGAAGTTGTCTGAGTTCTTGTTAGATGATCACGGGAATGTGTGTATTCAATACCAAGTGTGTATTTGGGTTCTAATGGAACTTTTGGAAGTGTTTATGTTTCACTCTTGTTATGCAACGTTCCTTATGTTATGCACTTATGTAAGTAATTTTATATTAATATTTATATTTTAAAAAAGAAATTATTAGTGGATGTATTACCCTATGTTCCTAGAGTTCCTTGGCAAGGCATTACATGTAGGTCCACTTGACATGTGGTTTACTTTTATTTCCTTTAGTGGCCAATTTTTTGTACATCCAAATTTTGGTTAAGGATTTAAATGCTAGTATCTAGGTAAAGAAGGATCATTTACTAAGTTTAGTTCCATTTAAAATTCATTTGACTTTGTGGAGTTAAGTTCCATTTATAAATACTTTAAATCAATTCAACATCTAAGTATCTAGTCATTATAGACAATTATAAAACTTACACCTCGCTCCCTCATATTTTCTCTCGTTGGAGTCAAGTACACTACACACTAATAAAGTCATATAATTCTACATTAATTAGAACAATACATGATGATAATTCATTCAACAAGACTCTTCATGGCTTGTGAATTACCAAATATTACAACCATGAAAAATATATCCAAGCACAATGCATGAGATGTATTAAATATGACTCATCGTGTCAATTAAATAAATATAACACGTAAGGAAGATGTATGTCACCATCTCACACCTTTCTATATTCCACACGATGTAATTATGCCTACTAGCATTCTAGTGAAATCTCAAAAGACCCCACTTCATAAAAAAATATGTGACTTCATTATAGACAAATACTTTAGATACATTTAAATTTAAATCAACTAAACTATAGAAGTCATCGAATACATTCTAATTCCTATATTACTGCAAGAGTCCTTGTCCATTTGGTGTATTCAGATTTGTTTTGTCTTATTATTCATTCATATATCTTGAAATAATTATTTTAATCTTATTGCAACAGTGTTATGCCAAATAATTTGATATACTTATGTACATTCTGACTTTATTGTGTGATGCCAAATAATTTGATATACTTTTATAGTTCATTTAGAATCTATAGAAGCATCTCAAGACTATGAATTGTGCTTTCATTTTTTAATAAGCCACCTATCAATCATTAAGGGAAGCTATAATGTTTAATTTTTTGTTGATCTAGGAGCCACCATTTTTTTCATGTCTTTTCCTATTTCCAATTTACCAACAAAATTGGACTTTGGCATTTTGGTCATTACTCTTAATTTGACATCCTCCATTTAGGTGTGTAAATTTGTCTACAAATATTTCAACTGTCATTTTTTGTGAGTTCCTACAAAAAAAATATTTTACTTTGTATGTGTTTCAATGAACTTTCATTTTCTTGTGTGTGCATACATGTGAGCATGTACATGTGGAGTGTGTCAATTAACTTAAAAAATCAGCATGTCAAAGTGTTTTTGTGTGTTTAAATGAAGTTTGACATTATTGCATATGCATGTGATCAAGAATAAGAGAGGGCTTAGAGAAGAATAATATTGAATGAGATTAAGAAATTTTGAATAAGTTATAGATAGTATCACACATTTAGTAATATCTTGATAAACAACAAATCTCTATATCATTAAATAAAACTTTTGATATATGTTATATGTGTTATTTTTATGTTGTAATTCTCCAAGATACTTATGATACAAGATACTTCTCAAAATTTGAGTTAAGTTTGTTTCAATTTATATTTAGAATCCTAGAAAATTAAATATATTTTTAAACATATTATAATAAAGTAGTGATCTCAGTGTGACATAAATGAGGCACTTTTCAAAAACTTAAGTATTATCAATATTTAAGATCTATCATTAGAAGAAAAAAAAGTATTGATGCAAATGAAAAATATAAGCTTCTCATAAAATAATGTTATGTAAAAGGGTGGGTATGATTTGAACTACGATATTATGGTCTAGTATAACTCATAATGGCATGGTTTTTAGTAAAAAGCCTATAAATGACATAAATAACATGGAGGCATCTATCCAACCATCAGAAATCTAAAGCTTACAAAGGAGAGGCTTAGTTTTTGTTTTTTTTAAACTCTCCTCGAAAAGATTTAGGTTTCTAATCACTAGATATGGATATTTTATGCATTTGTATTAAAAGGAAACTACAAATGCATAAAAAAAGAGACTTTACTGATAATTGCTCACAATTGTGGCATTCACATCATATTTGGTCCTCCAAAATGTCCTTTCTCTAGACATAAGGTAAAATATTCTTACAATAAACATATTCAAATATTGTCAAGCTGGTTAATTTTACACAACTATGATAAGATTGTTAAATTAACTAATTAGAATGGAGAAACACAACTTTGACATGTTCATCTTGCAACCAACTAATCTTATAAGGACAAGGATGTCTCTTCCTCATCAAACCAAGTTTTTGTACCATCTCCTCGACAACAATGATATCAATACTACAACTATACACAATCACATTACAAATCTTACCTTCAAACTTGCAGTGAGTTTTGAACAAATTCCTCCTTGGACAAGGTTCCACCACCTTATTACCGAGCAATGTTCTATGAACCAACAAGTTTTCTCCCTCCACCTCGGGTTCATTATGTATGTTTTCATTCACCACAACAAACCTGCTATTACTGACCTCCATGTATGCATGGGGACACTAATATGACCGATGTCCATCTTCTCCATAGTTATAACAAGTACCTATAAATCCACCTATGCATGCTCTTCTCCTCGGTTCAACAGGTTTCAGTCCATCCTCAACTATCAGGTTATCCTTACCGACTGCTCTTGCTTCTCCATCCCTCGGGAGTTACCATGATGTCTTCTCTTTAGCTTATCTTCCTCCTTCGGGGCATATTGGTAAGAATCCTCCACTGAACCAATCTTCAACATAGAAATCCCATCCTAGATATTGAATCTCAAGCCATTAACATACCTTGCCACCTTTTCCTTAGAAAGTTCTCTATGTCCAGACCAAATAGTCAACTTGTAAAAGTCCTTAGTATAGTCTTTCACAGTCATCTCTTTTTGTTTTAGGTTCTGTAATTTCTTGAATAACTCAAGTTCATAGTTGGCAGGAATGAACTTATCCTTCAATTTTTCCACCATCAACCTCCATCGATCGATCTTCATCTCACCTTCTTCTTCTCTAGCTCTCTATAGTTCTTTCCACCATAAAGTAACATGTCCCATCAACTTTGTCTGTGCTAACCTCTCTAAGAGGATCTCCAACGTCTTCCAACTCACTAATCCAATCAATCGGATCCTTGGGTTTCAATGTACCTAAGAAATTAGAAACCTCCATTCGATAACTTATACTTAACTGAACCCTATATCTTTGCAACCGATCAGTTCTGTCTTCTCCAGTTCTTCACATCTGATTGGCTCTGTCATCTCCACTAGATCCAAAAGCCTCAAAGTCTTCAACAACCTCTTCGTAGCCATCATTTGTTCCAAGGTTCCTCGGCAAACCAGCTATAGCTCTCATGATCTCAGTGACCATCTCATTCTTCATTGCTGTCATCTCAAATCAGACATCTAATCTCAACTTTTATGTTAGCCTCACCTCCATCACATCAAAGAGATCTTCGATCTGCAACACAGATCTCCGACGAAAATACAACTTTCGCTCGGATCAACCCGATCAACCTTCTTCTCAACCAGGTCAACTTCACTCCAACCAGATCAACCTTCGCTTTGATATCACCTGACGCAATCATGGTCGAATAATACCCATAGGAAATGTCCAAACATGCAGCCAACAAAAACAACACAATGGAATTACAATGCACAACAAGATATAATCAGAATTCAACTATTATTCATCAATTACCGAGCATTACATGAAACATGTCGAGCTATAAGGCCTTCTCGGTTACAGCCAATTACATCAGCAAATACATCAAAATCCCTCAAGATCGTACACTCCCTAACTAGTTCAGCTCTGCAACAACAATAGTAACTAGTAGGAACACCAAGATAGATCTAAACTTGTGCTTGCAATCCACCAAGCAATCTCTTATCTCCAAAGAAACTACAAGCTACTAGTTCTTCTACACTTCATAGATCTCTCTCTGCTACTACTTATCCCAGATCTTGCTCATGATCCCTAAACACTACGCACACCCCCCTTTTATACAACAGCCACAAGTCGGCTTTACAATAGAATTAAATTACAAAACATCAGTCGGCTCATCATAGCCTTTACAAAATATATTTTCCTCCAAGTCGGCCTGCAACAGTCATTAAATACACCTAGGAGAAAGCACCAACCTAGATTTAGGTCCTCACACATCCAACGGTCAACCCACATCACGAGGAACGCAACCAAGATTAAATGCACATGTCAGCCAAGCCAGACAATCTAAATAACCTTATCGGTGAACCAGAACACCGAGCAACACCAATAAGCCACCAAACCCACTCTATGAAGAATACCATCGAGCCAAGACAACCCAACACCGAGCCGAGCACCACCGAGTTTGTCAGTGAAGCAACACATCTTCCAACTGAGAACTACCACCAAATGTCTGAGAATCTCAGGGCTCCAACCGAGACTACAACTGAAACCAAAACCAAACTCTAACATATTTTGGTTGATACAGGATTGCCAACTACCCCAAGATGCTCCTGCATCAAAACATACTAGGAAAACCATAGAAGCTTGATGGAGATCAGTAATGACATAAGCATCACATAGATACAATGACTCATGTACAATACAATGGCATATTCCTAACCACATTTCATTAGAACCATGACTCTTGAACAAGCAAACTACACACACCATACAAGTTTGATGTAGCCTTCTAACAAAATCAATACAATGCAATAACATATATACCATTAGAAACTCCACAGAAAACACATAAACTTAAAATACATATTTCCTAATAGCCTACATAGAAAATGTAAGCAATCATCATGTAGAAGAATCAATCCTCTCAACCATGCAAAATCCATACAATCATCATGTTATTGTCACACATAAACAAGAACACTGAGAATATCATAGATTTTGGCACAAGCTTAATGAAAATCCATACAATAACAATTTTAGGCATGTTATACGAGTTTGATGTACATTATCCATTTAATCAATGCCATTTTACTCTAATCCATAAGGGAACTAAGATGTACATCGTAAGAATCAATGAGATACTAAATCTTTAGCAATTATAAAAGAGCTCTATAATCAATTACACTTACTCAATGTCATTGATTCTAATGCACAAGAAAATAATGCACTCCACAATACTCATACACATACTAAGGATACCAGATTTGCATTACACCCATAAGCCAATCACTCACTGAACTTTTTACACAAAAGTGACTTAATGATTACGCACAAGAGTCCTCATGCAACCACATATACACCATTAGAACATTTTAAAAAATCCATATTACTTATATGCATATTAGTCTTGCAAATTTTGCACAAAGTCCATGAGAATCAATCAATCATTTGACCTTTCTCATAAAAAGCAATATAATCATAATGTACAAGATTCAAAGTCAATCTACTATGATTGATGAATAGATGCATTATCAAAGTATGACATGACCTTGAAAAAAACCAATATTAAATTAAAAAAATATCATTATAATCTTTGAATAACATAACATATACATCACTATACCATTCATACAAAAAGTAATAACCATGATATAAAAGATCCAATGTCACTTACTCATGATGCATGAAGATGCTCTTAACAAACTATAAGGAATTTAATGCAACCTTTAAAACAAAATCCATAAAACTTAATGATATTCCATTTGAACCTTAAAAACCCATACAATCAACATATGTAATTAAAACCTTCACACCAAAGCTACACAATCATCATACACATCAACTATTGTCACTCAAGGTCATGATCCACAAACAAACACACTAAATACACCATTGGAGTTTAATGCAACCTTCAAATAAAACCCATACAACTTAATGATATATGTGTCATTAAACTTTTCACTCAGTCGTCATGCTCAAGAATCAATGTCACTCAACCATGATGCACAGAAAAGCACATGAAATTCACCATGCGACTTTAATGCAAACTAAAACTCATAAAACTATGTGACATATGTGGCATTAGATGCTCCATGCAAAGACCATACAATCATAGTGCAAAATAGCCAATATCACTTAGCCATGATGAATAATGGAGAAGTTAGTGAATGGTCAAAAGAAGTGGTTTGACTTATATATTAGATTTTAACAAACTTGGCATATGCACATCTTAGACTCTAACATAAGCAATCTTATGTACTGCAGTAAATGATAAATGAATACTTTTTCTCAACAATCCCTTATACTACCTAGTGAAATAATTTCCATTTGTTTCTGAAACACAAGCTTGCAAAAATGTCTTTGTGTGAGAATAACTTAATCTAATTTCTTCATCCATAGAATAACAAAACAATGGCCTAATATGTAAACAAACCATAGCCTTATTATAAACATAAAAAAAAAGACTAACCAAAAATGTATGATCGATCAAATGTTAACAGGAAATGTCCATCTATATTTCCTTTTCAGATTATATTTCCTAATTTCTCAGGACACTGAGATTTAAGTGTTTTGGTTCATTCCACTATCTACAATGATATACGTCGATGAAGAAACAAAAAAGTGGTAAAGGGGGCACATTTCAGAGACATCAAAGGTGAGATATATTTGTGACAATTAGCACAGTCTTGTGTGTTTTCTGTCTATTTTATTCTACGTTTCCACTAATCATCACGTCTTCACCAAATTATGATCTATATAGCTTACAGGGTTTTGTGGGTTGCACCAATTTGGCCTCACATACTATTAAATATGTGAATTTTAGGAGACAAACGAATAGTACAAAGACACAAAATTTGAAGACAACTACATAGTTTTAGATTTGAGATGTGGAAAATTACATCTAGCATCACCTACCTGCCAAGTCTTGATGACACATTTACAAACACATCTAATCGATAGGTGGGGCTCCTTGAAAGTATTGGGTGCACCCCCAATGGATAAGAGTTGGTGCGGATATTGAAGAGTATTTACACCGTATATTTGATAGAGAGAAATTATCTTTGACAACAAAATGTACACACATGGGGATGATCCTGTTCAACCAAATGGATCACCTTGTAACACCAACTGCAATCATACATTGGTTACAGGTGTATTCATACATGGGTGACAGGTCTGAGGGTGAATTGTACATTCAAGAGATGAGGCCACAGAAATTTTACCACAACCTCAACAAATGAGACTCAGGGGACCTCTTGGGGAGAATATCATAAAATAAATATCGTAGATCATGTATCCAATTCCCCAAAGATCATGTCATGAAGTCATATTAGATCGTATTTGTCTGTACTCTCACCTAATGAGGCTAATCAAATTTGAAAGCACCCTAAATGGGTGAGGCCAGCTAGATTTGACAACACACTAACCAATTTTGCCAAACGGATTTGTGAGCACACTGTCTGCATCCTGAGTAAACCATGATAGAATAAATATCGTACGTCAAAGAATGCAATCCGATAAAGGTCATCCAGTAAACTCCAAAGAAGCCATGCATGCTTGTTGAGTGAAAGTTTAGGAGTCAATTTGATTAAACCCTCAACAAATGAGAGACAGTGGATTTGAATATATCATAAGGAGACTAGGCCAAATGGAAATCATGGTAAATTTGACAGAAAATTCAACAAAACTATATCATAATAAAGTGTCTTGAAGTAAATATGGTTGTACCTTGAATTGACACAATCTGGTGAATTTGACTGTACTACGAATAGGAAAGCTCTCTTGGAAGTATTGGGTGCAATTTAGATGAATTCGACTGCAATCTAATGGGAAATGTCAGATACATAAGTTGGGTGGAAATTTGACTATATTCTAAATAAATGAGGCAGGATGGACATGACTGTACGCTCAATAGATGAGACCACAAGAAATTTGAATCTATTTTAAAGAATCTTTTAATATTATGAGGGCTAAAAAGTTCAAAATTGTTCAAAAGTATCCTATTTTCATATCTACTAAAGCACGCAATATTGATTTTATTATCACATAATTATAGTTGTACATTGCCTACAAGGTTGCAAGATGCCTAATGAGTTCCCTACAAAGTCATTTGAGTTTTGTATTTTACCCTTTGAGGCTCTCAGGGCTCAACTATTAAGTCACACATAGGTTTTACACAGAAAATGTCCTGAAAACATAAGTACTACACAGAAAACTGTTGAAATATAGCGTTGAATTGATTGATATAATTATATTAATCTAATAGTCAATTTTTTATATATATATATATTAAGAGCATTTGATATTTGTATATGTTACAATATAGTTAATATTACCAATCGGTTATGAAGGATCATGACCCTACGTAGCATAAGCCACGTCATGGCTCTTCAAGACATGACTATTCAAAGGATATAAATGCATATTGATGGCTGGTGAAAAGATCAATCACAACGGTAATCTATTTCAGTACAGTCTCATATATATTCTCTATAGGATGATTCTAATTAGACAACATGGTATCAAAGCCTAAGCTATAGAAGAATATATGGCATGTCTCAAGACGAATAGTGAGAATTTAAGGCTGCGCCATAAAAACAGTCAGAAACAACAATATAGTGAGCAGTCCAAATCTTAGAAGAGATCCATACACCTAGCATCGATATCATTGGGGACCCAGCATCAAACTTTGGTCATATACCACACGCACATAGTTTGCGTAATAGATATAGACTTATGCGTTGGAATAGTAATTTCTATTGAACTTGGAATAATAATTCAGAATAGTCTTCTCCAGCACTTTCTAATGCTATTGGAGACCAGCGTGGGAACTTGGGCATCTTAATAGAGATTCCAGTAATCCTTGCGCACGAGTATCATGTCACTTCACCATTGCATTCTTCTCTTCTGTGTCTGTGAACTTTGTACTAGACAGTGGCTGTACCTCTAGAAGCACACAGGGACTGAGAAAGGACTAAATTAGATAGATCCCAATTCGGGATCATTACAGAGGCATTGATTAGACTTCCACCAAAAGAAAAATATCGAAAAGAAAAGATGGGAGGACAATGGATATATAACAAAAGAAATAATCTAAGATCATCGCTTTCTATGTGAATAAATTCCAAATAGTGCTGGGATGATATGCTAGGTTAGTGAAACTACATGGAGATACGCAGGCTGGGAGCCTCTGGAATTAGTATGAGGAAAACGTCAGACAGAGTAGTAAAGGGATAATAATAATATAATGGAAAGAAAGCCCAAGCGATATAGATACACTGAATCATTTGAGATAGAGGAGACTTCATGGGAGATATAAAGGATTTTACATTTTTTAGTCTGAACAATATTAGAAACATCCGAAACTTAATAACATCAAACCTGATATTATCGAAGAAGCACAGTCAGCCAGCGCACTACTATCCTTATATCAAAGGAGTTATTGATAATGTCAAATAGCAGTAGCAATTTGAATAACAATAACTTATGGAGAGGTGTGGTATTAAGGATTAATTAATCCTTAACAAAGGATATGTATAATATCCATAAGATGCAATCGTTCGGTGCCTGGGATATTTAATAAAGATTGAAATTATTCAATCAAGGATTATTTGAATTGGAGTATAATATAAATCATATCCCTTTGTGGATCATTCTGTTTAGAGCATTTCATTGCCTTGGCAATCATCGGTGCAAGTGCTATAAGGAATAGTCAGAGACGGCATCATACTAAAGCACATTCACATAGATTATATCAGAGACTGCTTCCATTGTTCAAAGCATATTAATATCGACATACCAGATATAGCCTATACAATATACAGTGCACATTGAAATTGTACCAGTCGACCTACACATTCACATGTGATCCATTGCATATCAGAGACAGCATTACAGGTTATTTGAGCATACATTTATCTGCATGTCAGACACAACCATCATATATTGTTGATATATTGTTATGCAATCTTTATCATTGTAGAGCAGCATGAAAGATTAGACTAAGCACCTTGATAAGTATCGATTGCAAGAAAGATTATCGGTCCAATTGGTATGAATGAACTAATCGACAGTTTATTCTAAGCTGAAAAAATCGATAAAGCAGCAGGGAATCACTTAATTACATCAATCTAATTAATATATCGTGATTAGTGGCAACACAAGTATAATCAATGTTGTTATGCTCCAAGTTGCCAACGATTAGGATTTGTGGAGTGTAATTATATAAAATGTGCAAATGCAAATTCAACTTTGTGAAGAGACATGAATTAGATATGGTTATGCAGCGATTGTGTTAAGGATTATAACCGAAATTCCTTGAATAACAAACCAATTTCGATATCAGTTTTGCATACAAGTTTAATTTATAATCTCCAAGGTTAAAGTTGAAGAGGTGAAATTAGTAACTACTATGAAAGGTGACGAGTATAGAGGCATGAGACATCACCTTCCATTCAACATTACTAATTACATTAGTCTGAAATCAAAATCAAAGAACCCACCATAGTTGCAGAGATAAGCAGTTCAAAGTAGAAATAACACTTATATATATTGAAAGGTTATAATTCCATATTGGAGACAATACTATATCGCTGTAAGAGATAGCATTATATTTCTACGTTAGGTGCATTATAGACTTCAATTTGATTGTCCGTAATTTTGAGATACGATCGGAAGGGGACATTGCAAGTGGGACAATAACCCATATAATCCGATACCGATAATGTATGAAGTCAACATCTAATCAATAGTTATCATAATGAGATGTGATTTGTAAAGAAGAAAATTAACATAAAGATCGAAATGAAACCGATATGGGTATGAGTATCATATTAATGGGCTCACCTTACGAAAGGAAATACTTGAAAATATTTGAAATTTAAGATAAGTATTCCATGCTTTATTAATGCATATGAATTTTCAATTTGTGATTCATTAAATAATAAATCTTGTATGCTTCTATCATTTGTATTCTTGTACGAGATAGTTTAGCTTTATAAACTATTTGTAATCTATCTCTGACATACTTTCAGGATAAAAGCATATGAAATTCAGATTCAGAGAAAGTCTGACATTTTCAAGAGGTCAAGAAGGTGATGAACTTGAGCTTCAGAGGGAGCATATGGTTCAGTTAACTTGTGACAATCTCAATCGTATGGATTGAGAGAGAGTTCACTATTGAAGGCAAAACAATTATGAGATTATAGTAGCGGGAACTCATGGGTAGAATCACCGATGAGATGCACGTGGATAGAATCCCTGATTAAGGCATTCTATACTAGAGGTCTTCATTATCTTCCCTCAAGTCCAAGAGGGAGTGTTAGTATGGTGACCTTGGGAAAGATCAAAATGAATCTTATGCTATCCGATGTAACCTTATGACACTAAGTTGAGTATATAAACAAGGTATGCCTTCGTGACAGATGGAGAAATTAAAGGATCTGCATCAGTGGTCATTCGAGGATCTCGATTCAAAGGGAGTAGACCATGTTTTGTTGGTTCTCTAGTAATCAAGAAATTGTAGCAAAGAATTATGATCATTATCATGTGAGAAGGCTATATGTTAGAGGGAGAAGCTAGAAGATCAAAGTAAGTTGGCACCCGAGGATCTTGGTCATACAAATTCAGAGGAGTGTACCATGTCAAGATAGTATATACTTCGTAAGCTCAGAATTCACCAAGACAATGAGATAGTGCAAACAAATGCAATTTCAGTGAAGGTACATCCTTACTAAAGAACAAACAGCCGATATTCTTACCAAGCCTCTTGCTAGAAAGAAGATTGTGTACTTTTAGATAACCTTGGTAAGAGGAATAAAGCATTAGCTGAAAAGAAGTTTTCAGCTTCAGTGATCCATCATTTTGTATCGTAAATGATTCTTGTCCTTGATAAACAAGTCTAAGGTGGAAACCTTGGTTTCCACTCTCTAGGATGATCCATGGTGGATCCACCCTCTGAGAAGAGTCAAGGTGGATGTCATATGTGTGACTTTATGGGCTCATTCATTTTGTGTTATATTATGAAAGGTGACGATCTTTCATATGTTTTGGATTACTATTGCTAGGTGACGACTTAGACAATAGCTTAACCTAGTGTTAGGTATGACTATGTATTGTAGTCACTATTCCTGATACTGAATTTTTGAGTTGTTAAATCCAGTTCCAAATTGGTCGGGGATTATGACATGTAAATCAACTTTTGATTCGGATTGCACTGAATATCTTGATTGTTTTCGCTAAATCTAGTTCCGAATTGGTCAGGGATTGCGATAACTCTTCTATCAGGATGTGTACATCATGATGATGTCCCGAGCTGTGTTGAATATCTTGATATGAAGTTGTGTGTAAGTTATCATCTAATCCAGTTCCAAATTTAGTTGGGGATCATGATAACGAATGGTTCAAGTTTTGATCTGGATTGCGCCGGATATCTTGACACCTATATTTATCATTAAATCCAGTTCCGAATTGGTCGGAGATTTTGATAAATTTTTTATCAGGTTGAGTTATGTTCCGGATTATGCCGCAAATCCTGATTCAAAGTGGTTATGTGTTATTTAAAAGAAATCTAGTTACGAACTAAGTCGGCGATTTCAATAACACTCACTTCTTATGAATATCAATCTCCTCTCGCTAAGAGGGAGTGTTGAAATATAGCATCGAATTGATTGATATAATTATATTAATCTAATAGTCGATTATATATATGTATATATATATATATATTAAGAGCATTTGATATTTGTATATGTTACAATATAGTTAATATTACCAATTGGTTATGAAGGATCATGACCCTACGTAGCATAAGCCACGTATGGTCATGGCTCTTCAAGACATGACTATTCAAAGGATATAAATGCATATTGATGGTTGGTGAAAAGATCAATCACAACGGTAATCTATTTCAGTACAATCTCATATATATTCTCTATAGGATGATCCTAATTAAACAACAAAAACATCAAGGATTCCCAACCATCCCCACTCCAATATAGTAAAACAATAATATAAAATAACCTTGTAATAGGAAAACCTTACATTGATTTAGACAAACAAATTTAATAAATCATTTTAACAGGTCAAAAAATTTCAAAAGCATAGCAGAGGAAATCATTAGAGCTTACCAAAGGCAGGCATTTAGACATCTACATCTGGCATGAATTTCCTCTTACTCGAACTGTGGAACTCTGCAAACACTACAATATTTTTTTTTTAATCCCCAACTTTTTTAAGTTTGAAATGTTGTTTTTCTCAATATTTGAGAGAACCAACACCATATGATAAAAATTGACAGAATTCAACTGCTCTTCAATCATTTTGGTGATGATACACTCAATACTTCTGCCAGTAATAATTGTGCAAGAAAGAACAAAATATGAGAAAAATGAAGCAAAGGGATATTACTAAACCATATACAAAATATGTACAGGTCACAACCTGTATTTTCTAGATGCCATAAACGAAGGACATTAGGGAACCCATTGAACCCAAGAATGTTTGAAGATCACGATCGGCCATTACTGGCCACAATGTACAGTCTTTCAGCCAATAAAAAAATAGAACAAATGGTAGATTTCAGATATAGATTGATAATTTAAATGTAAAAATTAATTAAGTGATCAAGTTATAATTCAGAAGCAAACATTATATTGGTGTTGTCCACTCTAGACAATGGCGATGGAAGTAGCCATAAGTACCACAAAAAAATTAAATAAAGCACATAAAAAAGGTGTTCACTGTTCTCATATTTCTTGCACTAGAATGGTCCAATGAATGAAAAAACATAAATGAACTTGCAGCCCTAACCTTTTCTTTCTTACTACTATACTACTTTTTCAGCATCTCTTCAATCTTTTTTTTTGGGTGCACTAAGCCTTTGAATTTATTTTTCTCATGGCACTACATTAATAATTTAGGATTTTCAAGCCCAATAAAACAGAATCTTCCTGGTAACCATACTAGTGAATTACTATAGTAAACTAATTTAATTCCTTTAATGAGCCATAGAACATGGAAATTTGGAAAATTCTTTAATACTAATGGAGCTTTACAAAGTATTGCACAACATGATTACACATCTTTCAAACAATTTCCAATTAATCCAAGTTTTAAAGTTTAAATATCAAGCATACTATTTGCAGAGATTGCCTTCAAAGTAATTTCATTGAATCCAGATCTTTGGTGTTAACTTACAAAATAGACTGTCCAAAGACTATGATTCCAAATCAACTTCAAAGTAATCTACATTTAAAGGTAGTTAACATCAGAAAAATCATTACAGTTTAATTGATCTAATGGGAATAATATTGTCATGCCCTGCATAGGGTTAGAATGATGGATAATTACCAGATAACATTGGGCCAACTCCCTTTGATTATGAGAATAAAAAGCAAACCCTATGCTAGTTGACCCCATTATTATCAAGATAAAAAAGAATATAAAAGACTAGCACAACAATCTAAAAATGGAGTTAACTAGAAAACCTAGCAATTAAATACTAATAGCAGCAATTAATAGCTTTCAGGCAGACCTGGGTATAGAGGACGTCAAGGTTAATTAATAAATAAATGATTAAAAACTGTGATTTATAGAGTGGTGTTTTATTTGAAGGGATGCAACTAATTTAGTATTTAAAGGAGTTGACTACCAAGGAGACGCCACCCTTGAATTAAGGACATGACACTTCCACCACAAGAGATATATGTCAAAAAGAAATAGCATTCAAGGATCGTCAAAGTTTCAAACCCAAGAAGATCTAATTTACAACAGCCTATCTCAAGTATATGAATATAATCTATAAATCTATTCCAAACAAATCATCCCACAGCAAAGACATTGATTATCACAATTCTGCAGCGACCACATCCTCAAAGAACTTAAATATCATGTGTAAATCGATCAGCAACAGAAGGAAACATATGTTCAATAGAGATGATCAATCAGGACACCAGATACACATCGATAAGCGGCAGAGACAATAATACACACAGCAGAAAGATTTATCAATAATCTGTTAATTATTGTGATATGAAAAAATAGATTTATATCTGCATTTATAACTATGTAGATAGGAATACATAATGTTTACATCTCATTATATACAATTAATGAATACTTGAATTTAATGTCTGCATATTTTCAATAAGGAATTTTGCATTAACTGGTCTTGTTGAGGGAAGGATGGAGTGCAAGGAGGGAGAATGGTGAAGGATTCCCACTAGGTATGGTGCCTCGTAAAGATGGTTAAGGACCATCGGTTAAGGCCACATTTGTCCAAGGAGGATAACACCCTACATTTGGCCTAGGGTTGAGGGTCAAGGACAACCTATTGCACCTTCCCTACTAGCCCCACATTGATCAATTGCTGAAGTGAGTGAACCATAAGAGGCTAGAGGTTGACATGAGGGAGAAGAACAACATAAAGCCCTCACTAGGCATGCCACCTCATGATGATGGTTAAGGACCACATGAGGCCATAGAGGATAAGGTTCTACTATTGGGCCTAAGGTAGAGGATACTTGGGGTGCCACATCATGTCTCACAACACAACCCTCGTTATGGTTGAGATTACATGTAATCATTGAGACTTTTGTGCATGTATCCTAGCCCTATAATTGAAAATATTTCATGAGTTATATCTACATTATTATCTAATCTGGTTGTAGGTCTCCAAAACAGGCTTATCTCATCTTAATCTTGAGTAAGGATTATATCTCTAACTCTATTTTGCTTGTTTCTTTTTGGATTTGTGAATTTACAGCAAAAATAAAATGTGATCCCAAAAGGGAATATTACAAGTGGTATCAGAGCAATAATCATGCTAGCCTACATGACAACATTACTTTAACTACTGTCTAATTAGGGTTAACTATTCAGCCCTCTCACTAAGCAGGTCAAAAATAAAATAAAATAGGCTAACATTGCATTTCTATATGGTTGTGCCTTTAACTACTTCGTGTCTTATATAATCATGCTTACTCCATGCATATTTTAAGTGCATGCTCTTCACATGTATGCATTGTGTTTTCTATATGACTAACAGACTTCAACAATGTTTACTCCATAAGAACATTTCTCATATATGTTTTGCACCTTTACGTAAAGCTTCATGACTTACATGTTTGGCATGTATCTATGTGTGTTGCTTTATGCCTTACATGACTCACGTGTATTTATGCATATTAATTCATACCTTACAAGTCTGATGTGTATATTGCACGTCTTACGTGCATTTATATTGCTTCATGATTTACATGTATTCATGTGTATGAATCATGTTCTACATGTATCCATGTGTATACTTCATGCTTCATGTGCATGATTCATTCCTTAATCATATACTCCATGCCTTACGTATATTTATCTCTATGCTTTATATATATTTATGGATATGCTTCGCATCCTCTATGAATTTATATGTTTGCTTCATGTTGGAGGGGTTTTCAGCATGGTTGCTTCATGGGTGTGCATGCTTTCCTTATGTATGCCTTATGACTGATGTGTTTTCAGCATGTCTACTTCATGTATACCTTTCTCATTATTGATGTATTTTCATCATGTCTACTCCATGAATACCTTTCTTGTGTATGCTCCTGATTGATGTATTTTCAGCAAGTCTACTCCATGAGAACCTCTCTCATGTATGCCTTGGTCTTAAGTGTATTTTTGTTCATGATTCATGCCTTACATGTATTGTTCTCTATATTTCATGATTCATGCCTTGTGTATATTTATATGTATGATTCATGTTTTACCTAGGTGCTACATGCCTTATGTGCATTACTTCATGCCTTCTCTGCACTTGTGTGTATTACTTCCTGCCTTACATTTATTCATTGCTTCACGACTTACATGTGCACTTCATTCCTTGCGGGTAATCTTGTGTATTACATGTATTTAGGCTTCAACCCCAATTACCTTATTGATCCATGTAAATACTTCATGCCTTACATATGTCTATGCCTTATGGATATGCTTGTATCTCATGCATATTTATATGCTTGCTTCACGTCTGATGTGTTTTCAACATGAATACTCCATGCATATTCTCTATGTGCACCTTTAACCTGTATGTATCTTGTATGAATGCTTCATACTTTACATTTATTTACATGCTTGGCCTATGTCTGATAAGTTTTCAGCATGATTATTCCATGTGTGTGTACCTTCCTTGAATATGCTTAGCTATTCCTTGTTTGAGTACTTATAACTGTTTCTAGATCCATATTCATCCACTCAAATTAGAAATGAGGTGCACATGTAGATGTGTGGCATGCTTGTAATTCTCATCTTAATATGTAGAAAGCATGCCCTTGCTACATTTCAAGGAGATATCCATAGGGCCAACCAAAAACAGTTTCTTACAACTACAATTAATGAGAGAAAACTTGTCTTAACATTACACACATTGGTTGAGATAACTCACAATTGAATTAAAGGTTGAGGTATATGCCATGGAGGATCTAAGGAGGACAAATCTCAAAATATTGGTTTAGGGACCCTCACGTTAAAAGACTTAGATAAATGTTCTTGAGGACAAGCAATTTTGGGAAGGGCAGACTGTCATGCCCCACCTAGGCTTTAAATGATAAAGGATAATTACCAGATAACATTGGGCTGACTCCCCTTGATTATGAGAATAAAAAGAAAACTCTATGCTAGCTAGCACCATTATTATCAAGACAAAAGGCATATAAAAGACTAGGGCAACAACCTACAAATGGAGATAACCAAAAAAACCCAGTAATAAAATGCTAACAACGGCAATTATAAAAATATCATTGATATTTATATAGAGAAGCGATTAATAACTTTCACACCGACCTAGGTATAGCCGAATTCAAGGTTAATTATTAAATAATGATTAAAAATGGGATTTATAGAGTGGCATTTTATTTTAAGGCATGCGACTTATTTAGTATTTGAATGGGTCGACTACCAAGGAGATGCCACCCTTTAATTAAGGATGTGACTCTTCCACAACAAGGAAGAGATATATATGTCAAAAGGAATAGCATTCAAGGATCATCATACCCAAGCAGATCTAATTTATAGCAGTGTCTCTCAGGTATCTAAATATGATCTACAAATCGTTCCCAAACAAATCATCCCACAACAAAGCCATTGATTATCAGAAGTCTACAGCAAACTCTTCCTTAAAGTAATTAAATATCATATGTGTAAATTGATCGGCAAAAGAATGAAACATATGTCCAATAGAGATAATTGATCAAGATAGTAGATACACATCAATAAGCAACATAGGCAATAATACACACAACAGAAGGATTTATTAATAATATCTTAATCATTGTGGTATGAAAGAATATATTTATATATGAATTTATGACTATATAGAGATGGGAATATTTAATGTTAATATTTGATGGTTAAGGACCATCATGTTGATGGGTAAGGGCCATCTGTTAAGGACCAACAAGGCCAAGGAGGATAAGGTCCTCCCTTGGGCCTAGGGTTGAGGGTCAAGGAAACCCTATTGGAGCTCCCCTAATAGCCCCACATTGATTAATTGTTGAAGTTAGTAAATCATAAGAGGTGAGAGGTTGACATGAGGGAGAACGGTGTAAACCCCTCACTAGGTACACCACCTCATGATGATTATTAATGATGCAACCAAGACCAAACCAGATCTCAAGAACCACACCACCTGAAGAGGTGCGATCGTAGACATAGGATCCTCAAGCACAAAGGACCAAACCCTTTTGACCACATTCACCAAAGAGGAAGCGCCAAGTCCTCTCAGAGTCGGAAGGGGAGAATGTGGACAGTGGCCGAGACGAGTCGAGTGAGGACTTGGAGGAGGAGGAGGAAGGCAACGAGAGTGTTGCAGTGGGAGACTCTAACACTCTCGATACAGAGGTACCATCTGAAAGTGCATTTGCTCCAACTCCACCGTCTGAGAGTGCACCACCTCTTGTACTATTCACGCCACCAGTACCCTCGGCGACTGTTGCAGCGGGGCCCTCTGTACCATTCGGTACCACATTGGAGGCTGTACCCATGCCACGGTTTGGAGAGCTCCGGCCCCCTGTTGTGCTACACCCAGCGGGTCAGGCTTCCGAGCCACCTACAGCTCAGCCAACCGACCCAGGACAAACTAGCAAAGATGGTGTTGGAGGTTTAGAGCAGGAGCAGACACAGCCGCGAGAGCAGGTTACATTGGATGTTGTTGGTATTGAGGCCATTGTGCGAGTTGGGCCAGGGGTATTGGAGGAGCCGGCTCGAGCGTTGCCGACGGGGGATGAGGACTCTTCAGTGCTGTCATGGTTGGAGCAGTTCACATTACCCCCGATAGCAGTGGCAGCTCCCATTTCACTTTCCCCTGCCAGAGTAGTGTTAGAGAGGCCTTCAGAAGTTATTGACCTGGATGCAATGATGTCGCCACCAAGAGAAGAGCCAGTAGCCCAGGAGAGAGAGATATCCGAGAGACCAGTTCCTATGGAGGGACAGAGACCGCAAGCTAAGGCTAGTGCGGAGCCACTAGCCCTGACAGGGTCACGGAGGGCGGTGCCAGCGAGGGAGTCCGCGCAGAAAGTGTTGGAGCAGTACTTGGCGGATTTAGCCGCAGTAGCTGCTGGAGCCCAGCGGGTCATAGCCTCAGCAGAGCTTCAGGCTCAGGAGGGGGTTGCTAAAGAGTTGGAGCGCCTCTTGACCTTTGTGCGGGTTGGCTGTCCACAGGCATTTGCAGAGTGCTTTGAGGCTAGGGGATGGCCTACTCAGGAGTCTCTTACGATGTTGGAGGATTGGGCTCTTAGTGCGACGGTGGGCGAGAGCCGAATTCACGGTCTTATCCGAGAGTTAGAACAGGCCTTTCAAGAGGAGTATTTCACTCTCAGGCGGTTAGAGCATGCTTCCTCAGTACATCAGGCTACGGGATTGGCAGCAGAGGCAGCTCGAGAGGAGGCAGCTTCCCGTCTTACAGCTTTGGAGACTGCAGTGGTTCAGGAGAGGGAGTCTTGGATGGCTGAGCGAAGTGTAGTGGTTCAGGAGAGGGAGTCTTGGGCGGCTGAGCGGAGTACTATGGTGTTGGAGTTGGACACTTTACAGGCTGCATTGGAGACTGAGCGTGCCGAGCGGGCTCTTCTTGAGACTCGCCTTGGTTCTGCTTTGGAGACTGTGGATGCGAAGGAGAAGGCAGTGCTCGAGGCAGTTAGCATGGTTTGGAAGGCTATGGAGCTTAAGATGAGGGCAGAACAGGCTTTACAGCTTCGGACAACTCAAGTGTACGAGTTGCGGGCTAAAGTCACTTCCAGCACAGCCACAGCGGCGCCATCACCATCAGGGACGCTTCCTACGCCCCCTCCTGAGTAGTTTGTAGTAGGCTCATTTTTGTCTATGTTATATTTTGTAAAAGTCGTCGGAGCCGACTTGTTTTTTGGGGGGGATGATGTTGTCGGGATAATTGTATGTACGGGTTATTATGTTAGTAAAGTATTATGTTACTCTCGGTCGTTAGTGACTGAGAGGTTAGACAGTTACGTCACGACGCTTCGGGTACTTTATACACCATACTGTCTCCCTAGCCAATCTGACCTTGATAGCCACCCGTGCCAACTTCTCTACTTCCAACTCCTGGGTACGCTGAGCCAAGTGTTGCTCTACTGCCTCCAACTGGGTGGTCAGCTCCTCCTAAGCTCTCGATGCATCCACCAAGACAGTCTCACGTCCAGCCAACACCTACTCCAAGTGCCTCAAAGTGTAGTACCCCTCTTGAAAGACTTGCTCCAGTGCTCTCTTCACCTCCGGCATGCAAACACTCCATGCCTGTAGCAACTCTGATCTCATCAACAGGTCACACTCTCCAAGGGCTGATAACTGAACCGACTGGGGGTCTGGGGGCAACCAATTTAGCACCTTCAAAGTCAATGAAACGCACTATTTTTGTGATTTTCGTCTGCTCCCATGCTCTTTTCTGCAAACCGCTTATGTTTCCATTACTTCCTGCTCATGCCCTTCCCTTTGGTACCATTCATTCTTCAATATGAGCTGCTTTGTTTTGTCGTCGTTTTTTTTTTTTTAGAATACCATATGAATTTCTTCCTTCATGCTTTCCCCTTCACACATCCCAATGCTGTACTGAACCCTTATGCATCTTCTTGTCTGTGTCGTATGGATTCCCTCTCTCGGACTCCCTTTTGTATTGTACGGATACAACCAAATTATTACTGATCAATGCCGTAACTATGTGTTTGTACGGCTTCTTTATCGTCTGCAATGACCGTACGAATATATCCTTGTGCTTTTTAATTTCTCCTGTAGTGTGTGGTCTGGCCGTACAACCGTACGGTATCCTACTTATGGCTTGGCTATCGTACGCCCATCTAACCCTTATGCGTCGCCTTGGTACCGTACGGTCTTTTATTTTTCAGCTTGGCGTTTTCCATGTACGGTGCCGTACGGTGTCTTATGGAATAGTACGGTACCGTACAGTATCATTTTTATTTATTTCTTTCCTTCCGTACGGTGACTGCTGCATTAAAAATAACGTACGGGCATGGATGCTATTGTCGTACGACACTTGACAGCCGTACGACATCCTACAATGCTGTGGCACTTTTGAATGCCGTACGACCGTACAGTCTGATCTTTTTTTTTAAAAAAAAATTTTATTTAATTTTTTTCTTTTTTCTTTTTCTTTTTTCTTTTTTTTTCCCACCGTATGGTCATGCATAGCCGTACGGGTGTTTTTCAATTTTCTGTCCGGAAGCTTCTCTGGTCACTCGTACGGACGCCTGCCGAGTCCCTCTCGGTTGCTCTGTCCCTCCTTTCGGATCCATCCTCTTCGGGTAAAGTTTCAATTTGGTCCCGTTGCCACTGTCATGTATCCGTTCATCGAGAGCCCACAGAGTGTGCAGTCGTTCGCTCTCCCTGTCGCCGAGTCTGTTTTCAATGGCGATCCAAAAGCTTGGAACCATAAATTCTACAGGGACCACGGTCTCGTTCCCGTACATAAAAAGAAAAAGGAGAATCAAGATTTTGAAGACTGCGGTCCTCCACACAGGATTCCAGTTGTCTCCCATAACGATGGGTTTCAGATTTCTCTCATCCCCAAGATTTATTTTTTCCAACTTTGCTTCTTTGTGCCATATGGGTTCCTCCTTCCGAAACTCCTGGGCAGGGCTTTCTTTCCTTTCGACTTCCCCTTCTCGGTATGCTGTATATTCCGGAAGGAACTCACTCTCGGCTTCCTCAATCTTCAATATGTTGCAGGACGGCGGAAATAATTCATAATCACCCATTTGCCAGTGGAATAGACCGTCCATCGAATCTGTATCATCCTCCACTTTCAGTATCCCTTCGGCATTAGGTTCCATGTTTCCTTCCTCTCCGCCCATCCCGTCGTCTGACTCTGAATCGGATGCCATTTCCTCCCCAACCATCTGCGTGTTGAGGTCCACTACAAACTTCCTTCCCCCCTTTTCAAATGCGAGGGTGTTTTTCTTCCAATTATGATTGGCTCGGGCCGTCACCAACCACCCTCTACCCAGGATGGCATCATACCCCTTCTGCTTAAGAGGGATTACAACAAAATCTAAGGTGAAAGGCTGGGTTCCAATAGTCACCTGCTGCACCATCAGTGTACCGAGAGGCTTAATACCGTGCTGGTCGGCCCCTAATAAATTGAAAGTCGGTGGCCACAGCGTCGGTTTCCCCAAGCTTTTCCAAGTTTCTTCCGGGAGGACATTGACGCCCGACCCACCGTCGACAATTGTGTTCATGAGGATGGTACCCAAAATACCCATCTCCACCACTGCGGGATTCCGCCCATTATTTATCGATAGCGTCATGGGGTCGGTTGCAGAGCCACTCGTGATCTCCGTTCGTTCAGCCGTGCTTGCTGGAATGTTTTGCCCAAGGAATAGAGCCGTTTTGAGATGCGGCATCGTTTCCAATAGGTCCTTGGCCTTTACTGGTACCTCCAATTGCATTATCTGCCTTAAAATATTTTGTTCGGCCATTGCTCGAGTAGAAATGTCGACATCTGTGGAGTCCCTTCGCTCCTCCATACCCTTCGCGATCTCAGCCTTCGCCTCGAGCATCCTTTGTTTCTCTGTCGGGGGGTGAGGATATGTGGCCTTCTTCATTTGCCCGAGTGTGATTGCGAGGACCTTCTCCGTGCCCCCTCGTTCCATGTCTAGGATGTTGCAGTCGGGCTTCAGACAATTAGCATCCTCATGGTTCCCCGGTCCGCACCACCGACACAGTTTTAGTGGAGCAGTAGCCTCATTCTGACAGTCACGAGCATAATGTCCCCATTGGTTACAACTCCTGCACTGTATCATGGGCCTCCCCTTCGCGTCATACTGGACCCGCGGCTTGTTCTCATCATTGCCTCGGCCTCCCCATCGGTTGTTTCCATACCCGCCGGATGATGGAGCATTTTGTTGTCCGCCAGTACCAAACGTGGAAGGTTGCTCCTGTGCATAGAGTACTTGTTGATTTCTCGCCCTCAGGTTGTAGGGACATTCTTTAGTGGAATGTCCTGCGATTTGGCAGATATCGCAAAAAGCCTTCTTCGGACAAGAACCTTTTGTGTGGCCTGCTTCCTTGCAGTCCGTGCACCACACCGTATCTTCTCCTGTCTTACTGGTACTTCCCTTGGCGGCCTTGAGTTCTTTCATCATTCTTTCAAGGTCTTTTTGCAACGCGAGCACTTTCTTGCTCGACCCATCCTCACTGCTTTCAGTCTCCGAGTCATTGTCAGAAGATGACCTCATCTTCTTGGAGGTCTTACACTCACTCTCTAAATCCATTGCTCGGTTGTATGCATTACTGTACGAAGTAGGTGGAACTATCTTCATTTTCTTTCGTAAGGAGGTTTTGAGTCCCTCTATGAACCACCTCTTCTTCAGTTCATCCGCTGGGGCCGACTCCATCTTCCCGATGAGTTCTTTGAGTCGCCGTCCGTACGCACGGACGGACTCATTCTTCGCTTGCTTAGTGTTGTAGATTTCCGCTAATATCTCATTATCATCTCATAACAATTGAAACTCTGTCTGGAAGGCCTTTTTGACCTGGTCCCATGTCGTCAGGCTCGTCTTGTCAACATCCGAGTACCAATCAATGGCTCCCTCCCTCAATGTTGCAGGGAATTGGCGGATCCATTCGTCCTGGTCGGTAACTCCATTGGCAGCCCATATAGTCTCACAGGTCCGGCAATGCCGAACAGGATCCTCCTTCGCTTGGCCTGTGAACTTGGGCAGTTTCTGCTTACTCGCAGCCATGGTAGGTTGTTGCCTCCGCGAGGGATTCGGTACTCCGACACCACCTCCTCCTTGAGTATTGTGTGTAGTGTTCACTGGTGGCACTTGCTCGTGCGGTAGTTGTGTGACTGGTGGGACCGTACTGTGTGGAGTCCTTGGTTCCAACGGAGGGTTCGCCTCTGCATTCGCAGTGCCTTCGGCCGTACTGTCACTGGCACCTCCGGCAGTACCGTCACCTTCGACCGTACGATTCCCTTCGTGGTCTCGGTCCTCCGCACGTGGTGTACGGGTCAAATCTTCAAACCGGTCTCGCTCTTCTTGAAGTAAGACCTGTCTCAATTGTGTTTCCTCGAGTAGTTCTTCCCTACTCCGCACTCTCCGATGCTCCGGCGAAGTGAACTGTTCTCCGTTGGCCTCTGCACCTTCCGTACCACTTCCGAGGTTCCCTTCGGGCAACCCTCCGGCAAGCTGGTCCTTGGCAAGTTGCCTCAGCCTATACCGACGTTCACGTTGTTGCGCGGAGATCAAAGCCTTCTGTGCGGCTTCGCCTTTGTCATCTTGTGCCTTTTTATTTCTATCTTTATTTAAAACATTGGGCATAAATCCTTTCCTCACTTCTCTCCCCGAGTACGTCTAGGCAACGGCGCCAAATGTTTACCCGCTGGGGTAAACTTAGTATTGCACAGACATCGTACGGGAAATATAATAAACACAGAATATATCAGAGAATAATAAATACTTTCATTAATCATTCCAGACCGGCAAGTACATTTATATCATAATGATTATACAATAATATCTCCCATGTCCAACCTCCGAGAGAGTATATAAAGTACCCGAAGGGTCACGACCGAAGCGTCGTGACGTAACTGTCTAACCTCTCGGTCACTAACGACCGAGAGTAACATAATACTTTACTAACATAATAACCCGTACATACAATTATCCCGACAACAAACTTGACTGCATACAGAATCTCTACAAACTGCTCCAAACAATAAGGAACTTCACCAAACCACAAGGAATTTCCTCGAACCGCCAAGGATCCAAGATTCCCCTATATCAAACACCCAAGGTAAATAGAAAAGTGTCCCACACTTTGTTCCCATGAGAAAATCCAAACACCACCTCAACTTGACCATCGGTTTCCCAATCCTCAAATGCAAGGAGACCAACCAGTGCACAAGCAACCACTGCACAACAACCAACCAGTCAACACACCAACTAATAGGAAAAAACTAGTCAACATCCACACCACAATGCATTAGATCTACGTTCTCAGGAAACTCATTACCTTCCACTATCATCTTGTCAGCAACAAGCAACTCAACATGTCCATCTTCATTAGCCACCATCTGCAATTCTACAACATAAGCATGACAACACCCAACTGGAACAATCCAGTTTGCAACTCTCCAGCAACACCATGCAAATATCCCAACTAAGAGAACCAGCAACAGTAACACCCATACTGCACACAACATCAAACTCAACCACCTCAACAAGGTCATCAAGTTTAGCCAAAGGAATCTCAATTCCAACTTCAGCAACATCAACCTCCTCAACAACATCAGCAATCTCATTACCACAAACAAGATGCTCTGCAATTTACACATCAGATCCAGCCATCTGATTATGAAAACCAACTGCCTCAGCCTTAGAAAGGTCATTGTCAACTTCCTCAAGGTTAACCTCAACAGCAGTGACTCTAACTTGCCTTCTCCTCTTCAGAAGAAACCTCCTAACCAATCAAACAATTCTCTTCTAAACCAGTAGATTCCAACTACAATTAAACCATCTAAGCTCCTCAAGCTTATCAGAAATCTCCTCCAGCTTCTTCTCAAGTCAGCTAAAGACTCTATCTTCAACCAACCGGTCAATATTCCTCATCTGCTTCTTCCCTTCTCTCCCAAGGTGCAACTACCTCTGATCGGCGATCTAATTGCAAGATTCCATTTGCCTCACATTCGATGATCTACTGAACATCTTCACAAACTACCTTGATTTGGAGATCTCTTCACCAACAAAGGGTTTCTTCAAGGGTTTCATCTCCCTCCTAGGTTTACAATGTTATTACTAACCGGTTACTAAGAGGGGGGGTGAATCAGTAAATACTATTTCTATCTCAATTAAACCTTGTATGTAGATTCTTGCAGAATAAAAAATATGTAATTAACCATTCATAAACAGAAATAGAAATACTCAGATCAACACAGCATATGTACGTGGAAACCCTCGGTTAGAAGGAAAAAACCACGGTGAGACAAAGCTCACAACTTCACTACTGCAGTAATAAAAGTGTCATGTTAAGAGCTTACAAAGCACTTATAAGAGTGCTACCCGGTAAAGGGATTTGGTAGAAGATCGGTTAAGATCTTGAGTCTGTTAGGAGCCACCTTGTTAAAGGACTTTCAACATCAATTAAGATGCTACCCGGTTAAAGGATTTATATAAAAACCTATTAGGGTTCAACCTGATAGAGGGATTTGGATGTGCTTTAACAATATAAAAGCAATGATCTTAATTGACACTCTCAGTCTGATTAGATCATACATGTTCTCCTTTCTGCTATTCTTGGCTCTTGAACCTCTCTGCCTTTCACCTCTTGTGACCGTAGCCTCTCTCAAAAGATCTCTCTCTTGCTCCGTATTTTCAACAACTGTTTTGTGTCCTATGCCATGTATTTATAAGAGATTAATCTTAATAAAAGCTCAACTCATAGTACCGCCAAGCTGTAAACTCACCCAAAAATCATGCAACAAAAAAGCTTTACGAGATGATCTTGAGTTTACCTTCAAACATCCGCATAGAAATAAAACTAACCCCTGTTAAAAAGCTACCTCCAGTTCTAAACAATGAATGCTTTGTATTATCTGATTTTAAATCAGACAGCTCCGCATAATCTGGTGCGGATTATTATGCACTCGACCGGTATCAATCTTATACCCGGTTGTCCATACATCCCTTGTATGCACTATAAGACCGGTATCTCCTTCTCTGTTTTGTCTACCGGTACATATACTCTATTAGGTCTACCGTTGCCTATTAAGGAGTATGAGTGGTCTATCGGTGTACTGGTGGGAATGATGTTTGCATCTAACTTAACCAATTTCAACTTAAATATGCAAACAATCTTCCCCTTTGGCATTGGTGGCAAAACATCACTCACTCATCATAATTAATTCCCTATCCTGTATACTTCCCATGTGCTTGTGCTACCTTCTTCTCTGTAGCTGAATCTACTTTGTATCCTTTCTGATCTTCTTCCCCCATCTGACCTTCTGACCTTCTCTTATGTCTTCTTCCCCTTTTTGCGTCCATAGGACAAAGGGTTATGCTTTACTGACTGATTTACATCTGTAACTTTGTGAAGATGTCCTTGTAAACTTTCTTCGTTGTATGAAGAAAAGGATTCTATTGACCGGTGACATGTTCTAGATTTTTTTGTGCTGCTTTCAGTGATACAATTATGTTCTTCATGTCCTCTACAGTCTTGTAGTCCGGTTCACTGATCAGATTCTCAGCTTTTGTTGCAGACTATTGCATTAAATCAAAAATTGGGGCCAGAAACAATTGAAATCCAATGAGATCTTGGATCCTCTTTGTTTTCTCTTCAAATGCCTTTCTCAGAATGAGAGCTACGCTCATCATTTCCTTGCTGAAATCAGTTGTAGATGTGTTCTTTATATCAAACTGGTAAGACAGAACTCCTATGTCTTCAGAAGTCTTAGATGACTTCTCTGTGATATCTTGCACAAAAGTATCAAAATTTGAAGTACCTGTCATTAGACATTCTGCAACTCGTAGCTATTGTTGAAGTACCCTTATGTTGGTAGATATTGTTACCTTTATCTCTTCAACCTGTTTGTGGAGAATTTCTAGTCTCTTCTTCTCATAGTGATTAATGGCAACTGTCTCCGAATCGGTGACATCTTCTCCTATAGCTTGGGCCAAAATCTCCAGTTGATCAATGACAGGTTCATCTTCATCAATGTCTGCATCTGGTACAAAGTTGTACAGGATGTTCTTTACACTTGTGAGGACCATGTCCTGTTTCATCTTTGTCAGCTCCTTTAGTTGCCTAGTTGACATTTTGCTTATGTCAACCACAATCTCGCTATCCTTGCTCTTTTTGGCTTCAGTGTCTGCTGCAAAGGTTAACTTCCTCTTGGATGAGGATGAGCTTGGAACATGTACCTGTTCTTTTTGCCTAGGCTCCTGTACCAATTGTTCTTGTTCAATATGCACAGTTAACACTTGTTCCTGTTTGTTCTATTGTTTTTGACTTCCTTCATTTCCCGATTGTACTATCTCTTCCGATATTACCACCTCTTCCGGTTGTGCCACCTCTTCTGGTAAGACCTCTTCTGCTAGTCTTTCTACCTCTTGTTGTACTTCCCCTTCTGGTCGTGCATCTTCTTGCTGTTGCACTTTCTCTTTTGGTGGGGCTTCCTCTGTGTGCTGCTCTTCAGCTGTATGTAGCTCACCCACGGCAATTTCTTCTTAACCAAGTGTATTGTCAGTAGTCATCTTGACCGATGAATCTCCTAGTACTTGTTCCTCTGGTAGAACTTGTTCTTCCAGATTCACCTATTCACCAGATATGAATTCTTCCTTAGGAACTTCCTGCTCACTGATTGTTGGTTCTTCACAAGTAGTGAATTGAACCGGTGGTTCCAGTACTGGTTTTGGTTGATCCTGTGGACCTGTTGCCTTGAGAGCACTGTAATCATATTGTTGCCAGAAATCTAGTCTCTTTAAAGACTTCCTTCTCATAACCATTTACTATCTTGGCAACCCTATTCTTTGTATCCACATTCATAGATACTTCCTCCATTAGAAGTTTAATTGTTTCTTCACTGAGACCAGGTTGTACCTGTGACAATGTCTCCTTAACAATTCTACCGTTTGTTCCTAAACCGGTTCTCCATTTGTTCATAAGTCTAGTATTCAGTTCAGGAGGAAATTTTTACCTATAGTCTCTTGGGCTTCTGTTGAAATCCAAGAAGGTTTCTAACAGTGCCACTATCACTGCTTGTTTATCTTCCTCTCCTAGCACACTAAACCATTTAGCCGCATTGGCTACTTCTCCAAAATCCATTACTTCATCTACAATATCAATTACAGTCGTAGTGTGGGCCTTACCTTTTTCTGGAGATAAAAGAATGGTTGGTGGAGCTGGATCACCACCTTTGTCATCAGTGATATCGACGATGACCGGTTCAGTCGATAGCTTAGCTTTGACTTGAGCCTCAGCTCCCAAAATTCCCTTTCCTTTATCGGTATCTTTGACAGGTGGCTCAGTGTTCTTCTGGCATGCTTCTTCTGCCTGTTGTTGGGTTTGAAGAAGTTTTGTCCATGTTGCCACACCTTCCTCGTGAACCTTGTCAACTTCTCCAACAAGCATTTGATTTTTCCTTTTTCTTATCAGGAATTTTTGCTTGTGTAGTTCTGCTTGGTGAGTTGCCTCGTCCAAAGTTAAGTGATTCTGAACTTCAAGCAGAGCCCTAATGCTTAGCTCCTTTTCTCTTTCCATTGAAGCTTTCCATCTTGCTTCAATAATTTCTTGAAGATCGTCAGGTATTGTTTTATGAAGTTCAGTCGGAGTTAGATTGAACTTATGAATGCAATAGACCACCGCTTCTTCTATTTTCCTCCTGTCTTCTTCTGTGGCAAGACTGTATTGCCTTCCAACTGATGACATGCCACCTAAATTCTTTAACCCTGCCACAAATTCATCAATTGTGGGCTTTCTTGCTCTCAGTGCATTTTCCTTCACCGGTTTAGCAGATTTCCTCTTGTAGACCAAAGGAGTTGGGTCTTCAGTTTTTGTCCCTTATGTTTCTTCCCCTTGAGCGTTGGTCGCTTGTTGTGCTCTTTTCCTTTAAACTTTTGGTTTCTTCTTAGGTGTAGGGGTCCTCTTCACATTACATTCTTAATTGGTGAGCACTAAATAAGAATGACCTTCCAAATCAAGGTGAGCACTTCTTATATATGCCTGAACAAAGTTTCAAGCTCCAAGTCCTTTTCATCCTACCATACACTTCATATCCTGCAATCCTGCAACAAAAAGACAAAACTATCTTTCCAGCACCCTAGTTCCTTTTTCTTCCTATTATGTCTTTTTCTCCCTATTTTTATTCCCATGCACCCTCTCCTTTTTCCATTTTCCCCCAAACATAAAACTCCCTCTTCCTCTAATTGTTGATGTCAAGGAATCTAATTGTTGATGCTCAATTTCCTTGACATGAGATGCAGTTTCCTGCAAAATACATGTTGCAATTACTGATTGCCCTCTCTTTTTCCCCAACGTATGATCTTTGTCTATCTCTTCTGTAATGAACAACAACTATATGTAGGAATTGAAAGAGACTCCTCAAATAATGGGATGAGGAATAACCATAAGAGAATGATCAAAATGATCAAGTTTAGGCAGTTACAATATTTTTTATGTTTTCATATTTTTGTGACGAGGACTACAAGCTACTGAGGGATGCTTTTGCATCAAGATCTCTCAATTACAGATTTGATTTCCATTTCTAATCTTTTCCCTACAACACTCAATATTGCTTTTATATTTTCTATAATAACAAAGATGAAAGCTTATGTCTCAAAGTTATATGTGTAGTAATTAGCACTGGCATTGGATGTAAAATCTTTTTGTGTTAAAGTGTTTAATGTTTTGGCAGTTCTGAAACTAAAATTTTGAAGTACTGCTCATGATATTTGTTGTTTCCCTGGCTGGAATTAACCACGTCAAATTTGTAATGACTCCAGCCCCGTAGACCACATATCTCTGAGGTATTTTGTCACATATCCCTCAATTTAAATTAACTGTCAGTTTTCTAAGAAATGAAATTGTAAATCACTTAGATTGATAGTTCCACCATTTTCATATATATTTACCACAACATGCACAAATAGTAAACGTATCTAACATAAAAAAAAATTGGTCATTTTTAATGGATCTCTAACCATGTGTCAAAGCCCCCACTTTGGCACAAGCTCGGGGAATGGTGCCAAGGGCTGTAGTTGCACAACTTTCTTTCATACCTTTATACCTGCCAACAAATTTGCTAAAAGAGATGTAAAACTTTATTAACAAGCCCAGTATTTTGCATATTCTGATATTATTGCATTCGATGAAATTGTGGAATCATTTTATGGAGCCTTTAGAAGAACCATCTATGCCATCAACAGCTCGTACAGTTAAAGACCCATCTTCATCCAAGAATCCATCCTCACCAACGCTGGGAGAAATTTTTAATAGCTTCCAAAAAACATTGATAAGATGGATGATTTCATCAACACCTTTAAAGAACAGCTGGTTGGCTATAAACTTCATTTCTTTTTCTCCAAACAAGATGAACTATAAGAGCTCTTTACTGTTTATTTATTTCCTTCTTATTATTGTCTTGCCACAATGCACAGGACACCACACACAAGTTCTTCCAATACAGACAAGTTGTCAAACTGGGCTTCCATTATTCAGAGCAGGACCACGTTTCTAAAATATTCTAGTGATCATACAGAAAAAATTCAGACTAAGGCAATATGATAATATGCCTATTTCTCCCCTAATTTTTCGGTAGCACCTATCTTCTATAGCTATTTCTATACACGGTAACTTTTTCTCAGTCGAGAGAAGTGACAAAAATTACAGGAGATATGCTTCAACAAATTGGGCAACAGCATTGGGCAGTTGTAGGCCTCTCTATTGTTGGTTATTTGGTATCAAAATGCCAAGAAGTGTCTGAGAACCAGACTGGATATGTAGATCTTTTAAAAGATTTGCTTAAACTTCATCTCATATAAAGCGCTTTAAACAAATTTTCTCTTGAAAATGAAAACAGGGAGGTTTTGAAAAATGTATTTCAATATATTGTTGAAGGATCCATTTATTGTACTTCCCAACTATATTTGGGAAAGTTTTTCAGGTCGCATCCTGTTCCCTTGATGATTTCTATCTTAAGCTTCTGTTGCTAGCATTATTTATCTCCTTATTAAATGTATACTATGACTTACATTTAGAAATTCAAATTTTTTTTATGATGCAGCTTCTTGTAAACATCAATAAACTCTGGCATTTTAAGCGGTATTCACTCCAAGATAGATAGCATTTATCATAGAATACATTTCTAAAAAAAAGTAGAAAATGGATCACAGATCCCAAATTTCATCTCCCAGTATAGGCACATCACTATTGAGCATCTTTCTTGGGAAATAAAGAATGGAAAGACAGTTGCTCTCTCTTGCAGGGCAAGAATAATCTCGTAGAAATTGATGATTTGTCCAACAGTTAGGGTGTTAAGGTGGAACATAGCAACACAAGTGGTGAGAATGCTTTAGGGAACAGATTGACACTCTCATCTTCATTCTCTCAACGAGAAAGATAAACCACTCATAAAAAAAATCAGTTAAGTTGGTCATGCTCCTCAAATTGGAGCCCACTTAGTTGGGCTCTACCATGCATCCCTTGCAGATGCCTCTAGAAGATCCTGCTTGACTGGAAATCAAATGTTCACGCAACGACTACGTCCTCAAAGATGGAGCATTCACATTAGTGGCTTTAAAGAAAAACGTGCCCACTGGGGATAGACTTCATATCGGATCCAAAGATCCATTCAGTTATGCTCTTTGTAAGCAGGTTGAGGAATCTAACCCAAAGATGTTAAACTTTGCTCATTAAGGAATCTGCCTGAAAACTTATTACATACCTTTTTTATAGGATAGGCTGGTTTTTAAAACCAAACCTCATTTATGGGATTTCTATGCTAACTGACAACTGACAAGCAATGCAAGTTCGTTTCTAGATGCTAAAAAACACACACAATCAAATCTAGAAACAAACTTGCATTACAAATGGATTGTGGAAATATGATAATGTTAAATTGACAAGCAATTAAAATATCAATGATTTGTAGACTTATCTGCAAGAACTTTTGAAAAATGATGAAAGAAGATGTAAATGTTGGGTCTATTCACCATGTCCTCCTAATACTAGGTGATTGAAGGAAGGCGTGATGACAGTCAAGTTACTTCTACATGGAGTGGGTTTGGTTTTGGTCTGAATTTGTTTTAAATTTTTGTCTAATTTTTATTTTAATTTTAAGTTTGAGGTGAACAAAAAAATTTTGGAGTACAAGGATGAGCTTGCAAGATTGAGAACTATCACCCAAGCCTTCTTGCTCTTGAACATCCTGAGAAGCCATGCTAGGTCAAGTGTATATATCCGTCTAGTCAGTGTCGTCCCTTTAGAGTCTTGTGCATAGTTAGAGTAGGTTTGTCTTGAACCATTTGGTTCAAGAGGGTTAGAGTAGTTTTCCCTTTTGTCAGTCAGTTTAGTTGTCCTAGGGAGCCCGGGTAGTAGTTTGCCTTGAGTCAGTTGACTTGAGATTTGTTTGAGTGGCTTAGTCGGTTAGCGGTTTAGTTTAGAGGATCCAAACTTGAGAGAAAGGCGATGATCATACAAACACACTATGGTGTTCTCCCAGTAGTTTTGTTCGGTTTATTTCTTGGGTATATCTTTGTGGGGTTCCCTTGAATTAGAGATTCGATTCCTAATAGCTTTATCCTACGAAAAGGATTTGTCCTAACATGATCGTGTTTTGAGTACCCGAGTCTTTCAATTGCAACATTTTATTCACACTTAATTACTCCAGGTTCTTTGGTAGTTTCAAAGTGAAGTTGGATTTAGTAAAAATAATATACCTGCTCTAGCGCCACTGTGGTCTTCCAAACCCTCTGCGGGCTTCATTGCCTACAAGCCAAGCAAAAGATTGAAAGTGAATAGAAAAGAAATATCATGAGAAAAAAATGAAAAAAATGATGAAAAGGAAAGGAAAGGTCCTTTTATAGTCCACGACACCAGCCATATGTTTTTGGGTCTACATATGGTGACAATGATATGGGACTACCTCGTACTCCTTGCGCGAGGCACCTAACTGCGCTACAAACGAGGCGTACATACCCTACCCCCTTGTGGGATTTGAACTTGTGACCTCTCTTTCAAGAGTACAAGTTCTCCACCACTAGGCCAACTCAGTGAAAGATCAAAGCGAAAGTGAAAAGTAGAATTTGGCTCAAGGGTGTGCAAGCATTTCTATCGGTGCTATAAAAATAATCACTAAAGGTATAATCATGTTTGTGGTGCCACAGCGATAACCTCATCGGGGCTAGGGACGCCTGACTGGCAGCGAGGCTCTATCCAGAATGCTTTTGGAGTAAGGATATAAAAATAGCTAAGTTCAATGGATCTAAGAGGCTTTCTAAGGTTCTTGTGGAGCGGGAATGAATCACTTGCACACACGTGGGTAATCAAGGTCGGAGGCTCTTAGCTCAATTCGTGGTTTCTTCCATTTTGACTGCATTTCCTAGTTGTAGGGTAGATGAAAATGGAGTTGGTTAAAGATTTTTGGTTCCAAACGAGTTTTATCCTTGAAATGTTCAGGAACATTTCTTTGGGTTGATGCTAAATGTTGTGAGGTTTTCACACCATCGCCCCATTACTAATGGGGACACCCCCTCTTTTGCAAACAGTAGGAGTAGTGGTCTTAGGTTGTCTTTGTTGGTGGCAGTTTTCAAGCCCCTTAGGTCCAGCGAGTGAAGTTCAGGAGTTGGTTTTGGCAATTTTCGCCTGCAGAAAAGTCAAGTCTGTTTGGAGCATGGGCGAGAGTTGTGCTAAATCTTTCGCAAATATGGGATTGAAACCAAAGGATTTGTGATGAAACAAGTTTAAACCCTTTGAGAATCCTTGTTCCAGCTTCAATTTGATCTTAGAAAGTCGAGATAGATTGTGCGAGGTAGCTTTGCTGAATGCTCATTGAATCCTGAAATTTGGGTAAGTCCTGAAATATTTTAAAACCCCCCAAAATCTAGAATCTACACCTTAACTCCTATGAAGCTAAAACCTATCTCAAACATCCTGGAAGGTATTTATACAAATATAACTTTAAGTATAAGAAATTAAATAAATCAGACTTATACTTAAATGTTATATTTGTATAAATTCTCCCGCCTCTGAACTGAAAAAAAATGTTATATTTGTATAAATTCTCCCACCCCTGAGCTGAAAAAATGGTTAAGTATGGAATCCTACAATAGGGGCTCGATTTTCCCCTTTATAGGCATTTCTACAGTGGAAAATGGATGAAAAATGGCTAAGTATGGAATCCTGCAGTAGGAGGTTGTTTTTCCCCTTTTGAGGTAATTTGGGCATGTAATGAGAAAAAATGGCTAAGTGTTTAAAGTGACTGCAGGTACAACAATTTAGTGAAGGTAAGATCAAAATGTTGTTGCAGTAGTGGATCGATTTTCCTATGGGCTGGCAATCAAGTGATGTATACAAAAAATTGAAAGTGGATTACAAGCAAGTTGTGGACTTAGTGAAATTTAAGAAAAAAATGCAATTGCAGTAGTGGGCGATTTTCCCCAAGTGGACAAGTTTTATTAATTATTTAATAAAACAAAGGGAAAATATTAAAGTAAAAGGGAAAATAATAAAGTAAACGGGAAAATAAAGTGAATCTTCTAGATGCCCAATAAAGTTTTATCCCACATTGCTTGTGAGAGGCAAAAAGTGAAAGTAATTTCCTTTATAAGAGGCTGCCATAGAGAGAAAATACATAACAGCCATTGGAGAGTTTGGAAAAGTGGTGGAATTTTGAAGGCAAGTGCCCAAGGAAGAGGGAAGAAGCCATTGAAGGTCAAAAGGAGGATTGTTGCAAGGCAAGAAGACATTGTTTGAAGATCTGAAATTTTATAACAGCCATTGATGAGCTTTTGCAAGGTGAAAAATACAGAAAATTGTTGCAGCCCTTGTGGGGCGATTTTTATGAGGATTATTGGATTTCTTTTAGAATGCAAATTCTTTTTCCAATTTGTTTCTTGACTTAATCACTTCATTTTTGGTGCTCATTTGCAGCCATTACAAGTCTGAAAATGCAAGGAAAAAACATGAAAATCTGAAAAATACCAAGGAGGGGCAATTTTTTTTTCTACAATTTTTTTAAAATCATTCAAAAACCGGAGTTGCCCTTTCTTGTTTTCTGAGTTATTGTTGGGCAATTCCTCACCATTTGCATTTCGTTTCAGTCAAATCAGAGATAAAATGAAGGAGTTATGAGCAAAAATGTCGGATCTAGGGCTGAAAATCTGAGTTTTCCATGAATTTTCAGAATTTTACAAAGTGTTAGAAACAAGTTTGGATGATCATGGGGAGTCTTGGAGATCATTTGCAGTGCATATATTCATCATTTTAAGGACTGAAAATGCAAATTACAGTCATGTCCTCAGAGAATCAATCATGCAAGGGTTTGAATTTTACATCTAAAAATGCATATTTGGGCTGTATTTTGAATTGAAATGCATGTTGTAGGTCTTTGGTCATCATGATAATCATTTGATAGGGGCTATAGGCAAGGATCAAAATTGTTGTAGAGAGTTTGGGGCTGCATACAATCATATGTTTTACTTAGTCATTTTTGCCTAAAAAAAATATAAAGATGTCATGCAATTACAACTTTGAATGTATGCACACTAATCATTTCATGACATATCTTTTTTTTGGCTAAGTATAATGGTGCCTTGCAGTATGGTAATTACATACATAAATATTAATTTTGAGCTTCTTATAGGATGGCGGAGACTAAGGGTACATCAAGACAAGAGTTATACAAGAGGCTGTCCAAGGGCTTCTATCCAGAATCCACAAAGATTTCAAAGTGGCGAAGATTGACAGATACAAGCATGGAACACTTTGACATGATAGGATTAAAGAGAAGAATGTATGGACATAAAGATTATTTGCCATCCAGGATTGCAGCAAATACAGTAAAGTGCGGACTTTACCAAGCAGCAGGATTCCCAACAGCAATACAATGCAGTGAATTGATCCTTGAATGCGCCAAACATTACGACTCAGAAACAAGAAGAATTAAAATAAAAGGAAAGGTATATGCACACATAAGTGAAGAGCCAATACGGGAAACCTTTGGGATCCCATCCTACAGCAGGATGCACATGCTACCTGTTGATGCAGCTAAGGAGATGTTTCAGTTAAAGCTAGATGTGTGCAAAGGGATAATCTACAAGAGATGGGCTGAAGGCAGAATAGGAATCAGTGTATTTCAAAGGCATAAACTCTCTTGAGAAGGGTCATTTGAATGGTTTCCTGGCACTTATGTCTCCTGTGAACGATTTACATTGGCATATTACAGAAGGGGATACTACATTGGATAACTGCATGGAAAGATTGGAGATCATTGAGCTACAACACAGCATAGTCCCTGGTATTGACATGATTGAAATTAGAGCGATTTTGCTCAAGTTTGTGGAGTTTGCAAAGAGAGAGAAAGAAAAAGGGATAAGCTTATTGGATGATGACACGTTTGATGACTAGGCGTTCCTCTTGCTTCCTATTGGTTCCTGGGGCCTTTGGATTTTCTCATTGGCTAGTTTCATTTTGCATCTTTCCTATTGGATAATTTTGGATGCCCTAATTAGGGTTTGTAATGAATTAATTTCGGCCATCGATTTTGCTTCTTAATCTTGGTCATTCATTGTACTTCAAGGGTTCCTATATAAACCCCACCCCTCTCATTTGTAAAGGCAGGTTGATTGAGAAATTGTTACTTATATAATGCCAGATTTGCTCTACTTTTCATTGTTGTGAATTTGCATGATAAATGGTTATCAAGTTTGCATTATTGCATGATTATCTTCAATTCTAAAAGTTAGAATAGAATTTTATTTTTTTTCAAAGTTAATAGAAATAAATTAAATTGCAGGAGTAAAGGTAGAAGTAAGAATAGGAGTAAATTGTGTGGTTACATTAGTGGATGTTTGATTGGATTCTAATACACTAGGCCACTAGCATCCTTGTCGATTTGATAGGGAAGCCTTGTGTGGTACACTAGTTATTTGCACTTAAGTTCAGCTGGCATTGGATCTTCAGTTTTTACTTGTGTTGAATTAAAGTAAAGGTGTTGAGATGAAAATCATTTGATTTCCTCTTAAGTTTGCACTTGGTGAAGTTGATGTCGCAGATAAGACTCCATCATAGTTGAATCCTAGTCCGTCCATTAATCTTTCCATCCACAGTTAGAAGCAGCAGCAGTTTTAAAGTTAAGAGTTTAAAGAGCAAAGTTGGAAGTAATCTATAAAGGAAGAAGCATTAGAGTATACATCACAAAGTTGATACCCATCATCAATGAACAAATTGTGTAATCTTGAATGAGCTAGCGTAAGTCCACCAACGTGATTATAAGAAAATCACATGATTTTAACTAAGTTAGTATCCACAGGTGTAAGGAACCTTAAAGTTTTTTCATGTTCTTCATGAATTTTTACTTTTCAAGAGAGGATTGAGTGTTTGGTATTCTTATCAGGTATTCAATCGCTACATGTTATGTAAGTGAAACAAAACTAACATCAACATAAATTGGTGCTAGAAGGAGGGTTCAACAATGTTCATTCATGGACTATCAACAACAACGAGCTCTCATGTTATATTTGAGATGTCAGAGATCTCTTCAAAAGTTCAAAAAAATCCAAAAAATCCAAAAATTAGAAAATAAAAAGAAGGAAAAGACTTATCTATGAATGGGCAGTGGTTTCATGGTCAGGCATTCATCCAGTTGACATTGCTCGATTTTGGGAGACTTTGAATGCACAATTGTATCCACAGAATTTGTCTGAATTGGCATCACCTTGCGAGTGTAGGATTCATGAGACAATCACACATGATGAGCTTAATTGTTTGACATTTCTGTCAAGGGTGGAGTTGGTATTGCAAAGGAAGATGTTCTTTTGGGATATCCTCAAACCAATTCCATTTGTCGAATTAGATGATAGAGTTAACATGTTTGTGAATAATTTCAAGGAAATGATCAAGAAGCAACTAAGTGAGGAGGAACTATATGTGGAAGATATGTTGCTCTCTGGTTGGTGTAGAATACACAATGTGAGACATTCAGAATATACTTTTCAACCATGTCGGGATATCATAAAGCAGGCCAAGCAAGAGATGGGATGGTTTGACTGTGAGCAATCGAATACAAACAGGATTTGCAGTGCATACCTTGAACGAATGAGTTTGGCGTCAAAGGAAGGCATCAAGGATCGCATTCAACACTTAGGTTGGAAACCAAAAGATGAGCATATTGTATCCTCATCCGACAAAGAAGAAAGCAATGTGCGAGAGGATAGCGTGGTTGAACCAAATGACCAAGACATTCATGTGGAAGATGAGCCTTCACACTTTACTCCACAAGAGGAAGGTGTTAAGAAAGAAATCAAGGAAGCAATAGAATACATTCGAGGAACAGAAACGATAGCAAGTAAAGATAACCATTTGGAAACCCACGAGGGTTAAAAACTACAACAAGATCATCACAAGTTTGAAGAGGAAATCCTTGAACTTTCCCTCACGCTACAAAGTCGAATTCTTGAGGATGAGTTGAAAGAAATCTCTAGCACCCTTCATGAAAGAAGCAATCAAGTTGACAGGTTCAGTAAAGAATTACAAGATATCACACACGGAGTCAAGTATCAAGAGCGGTTCGACAAGGCATTATAGGACATCATTACCACCATATTCTTTGGGGGGATGCTTAAGGATCTTATGGAAGAAATACGAATGGATTCATTGCCAAAGGCATCCCAAGATAGACAAGTTGTTGCAAGTGGCATAATTCGCCATCAACTCAGACCTCCAGAGGCTTTGCCACTTGGGATTGATGAACTTATGAAGACATTTGAGAACCTCCCCGTCAATTTCAAAGATTCCAAGGGTGATGAGATTCCACATGATGAATTGTAAGATGTTCCTAAAGAGAAATATACATGCAGCCCCATGGAAGAAGAAAGTGAAGAACAGTTTGGATTGATGCTATTATTGGATGTTGCATTTGATCAGCTTGAGGAGATATTTGGGGGACTCATCATGGAATCCTTGATTTTTGAAGATACGGTTAGCGATGTTCATAAAGATGCGTGGTTCATGTAGTATAGGGGCAAGCCACCTAAGATAGTATTCCAAAGCCTTGATTTCACGACTGATCCTGCCTTGATCACTCACGAGTTTAATGTTGATGTTAGTGGGGTGGTCCATCACCAACTTCGACCTCTTGAAGCCATGGAGAATTTGCAGGTTCCATTTGAATTTGAATCACGCCAAGTTGTTTCTTTCCCCGCTTTTAATGTTCATAGTTGTTATTTTGATTATGGAAATTTTGAAAAGCAAACTTGTTTATGGATTGATCATGGTCCTAATGAATTTCCTCAATTCTTGATCTTGCATGATAATATTCTTGAGTTTGAGTTTGAGGTGACTAAAAATTTTTCGGAGTACAAGGATGAGCCTGCAAGATTGAGAACTCTCACCCAAGCCTTGTTGCTCTTGAACATCCTGAGAAGCCATGTTAGGTCAAGTGTATATATCGGTCTAGTCAGTGTCGACCCTTTAGAGTCTTGTGCATAGTTAGAGTAGGTTTGTCTTGAACAATTTGGATCAAGAGAGTTAGAGTAGTTTTCCCTTTTGTCAGTCAATTTAGTTGTCCTAGGGAGCCCGGATAGTAGTTTGCCTTGAATCAGTTGACTTGAGATTTGTTTGAGTGGCTTAGTCAGTTAGTGGTTTAGTTTAGAGGATCCACACTTGTGAGAAAGACAATGAGCACACAAACACACTCTGGTGTTCTCCCAGTAGTTTTGTTCGGTTTATTTCTTGGGTATATCTTTGCAGGGTTCCCTTAAATTAGAGATTCAATTCCTAATAGCTTTCTCTTGCGAAAAGGATTTGTTCTAACATGATCGTGTTTTGAGTACCCGAGTCTTTCGATTACAACATTTTATTCACACTTAATTACTCCAGATTCTTTGGTAGTTTCAAAGTGAAGTTGGATTTAGTCAAAATCATACACCTGCTCCATCGCCACTATGGTCTTCCAAACCCTCTGCGGGCTTCATTGCCTGCAAGCCAAGCAAAATATTGAAAGTGAATAAAAAAGAAATATCAGGAGAAAAAAATGAAAAAAATGATGAAAAGTGAAAGATCAAAGTGTAAGTGAAAAGTAGAATTTGGCTCAAGGGCGTGCAAGCATTTCTATCAGTGCTATAAAAATAATTACTAAAGGTATAATCATGTTTGTGGTGCCACAGCAATAACTTCGTCAGGGCTATGGACCCCTGACTGGCAGCAAGGCTCTATCCAGGATGCTTTTGGAGTAAGGATATAAAAATAGCTAAGTTCAATGGATCTAAGAGGCTTTCTAAGGTTCTTGTCGAGCGGGAATGAATCACTTGCACACACGTGGGTAATCAAGAAGGGAGGCTCTTAGCTCAATTCGTGGTTTCTTCCATTTTGACTGCATTTCCCAATTGTAGGGTAGATGAAAATGGAGTTGGTTAAATATTTTTGGGTCCAAACAATTTTTATACTTGAAATGTTTAGGAACATTTCTTTGGGTTGATGCTAGATGTTGTGAGGTTTTCACACCATCGCCCCATTGCTAATGGGGACCCCCCCTCTTTTGCAAGCAGTAGGAGTAGTGGTCTTAGGTTGTCTTTGTTGGTGGCAGTTTTCAAGCCGTTAGGTCCAGCGAGTGAAGTTCAAGAGTTGGTTTTGGCAATTTTGGTTTGCTAGAAAGTCAAGTCTGTTTGGAGCATGGGCGAGAGTTGTGCTAAATCTTTTGAGAATATGGGATTGAAACCAAAGGATTTGCGATTAAACAAGTTTAAACCCTTTGAGAATCCTTGTTCCAGCTTCAATTTTATCTTAGAAAGTCGAGATAGATTGTGGTAGGTAGCTTTATTGAAGGCGTGCTGAATCCTGAAATTTGGCTAAGTCCTGAAATATTTTAAAATCATCCAAAATCTAGAATCTACACCTTAACTCCTATGAAGTTGAAACCTATCTCAAACATCCTAGAAGGTATTTATACAAATATAACTTTAAGTATAAGAAATTAAATAAATCAGACTTATACGTAAATGTTATATTTGTATAAATTATACCACCCCTGAACTGAAAAAATGGCTAAGTATGGAATCCTGCAATAGGGGCTCGATTTTCCCCTTTTGAGGCATTTCTGCAGTGGAAAATGGATGAAAAATGGCTAAGTATGGAATCCTGCAGTAGGGGGTCGTATTTCTCCTATTGAGGTAATTTGGGCATGTAATGAGAAAAAATGGCTAAGTGTTTAAAGTGACTGCAAGTACAACAATTAAGTGAAGGTAAGATGAAAATGTTATTGTAGTAGTGGATCGATTTTCCTATGGGCTGGCAATCAAGTGATGTATACAGGAAATTGAAAGTGGATTACAAGCACGTTGTGGACTTAGTGAAATTTGGGAAAAAAGTGCAAATGGAGTAGTGGCGATTTTCCCCAAGTGGACAAGTTTTATTAATTATTTAATAAAACAAATGGAAAATAATAAAGTAAAGGGGAAAATAAAGTGAATCTTCTAGATGCCCAATAAAGTTTTATCCCACATTGCTTGTGAGAGGCAAAAAGTGAAAGTAATTTCCTTTATAAGAAGCTGCCATAGAGAAAGAAAATACATAACAGCCATTGGAGAGTTTGGAAAAGTGGTGGAATTTTGAAGACAAGTGCCCAAGGAAGAGGGAAGAAGCTATTGAAGGCCAAAAGGAGGATTGTTGCAAGGCAAGAAGACATTGTTTGAAGATCTGAAATTTTATAACAGCCATTGATGAGTTTTTGCAAGGTGAAAAATACAGAAAATTGTTGCAGCCCTAGTGGGGCAATTTTTTGAGGAATATTGGATATCTTTTAGCATGCAAATTCCTTTTCCAATTTGTTTCTTGACTTAATCACTTCATTTTCGGTGATCATTTGCAGCCATTACAACTCTGAAAATGTAGGGAAAAAACATGAAAATTTGAAAAATACCGAGGGGCAATTTTTTTTCTACAATTTTTTCAAAATAATCTGAGCACCGGAGTTGCCCTTTCTTGTTTTCTGAGTTATTGTTGGGCAATTCCTCACCATTCGCATTTCGTTTCAGTCAAATCGGAGGTAAAATGAAGGAGTTATGAGCAAAAATGTCAGATCTAGGGCTGAAAATCTGAGTTTTCCAATAATTTTCAGAATTTTACAAAGTGTTAGAAACAAGTTTGGATGATCATGGGGAGTCTTGGAGATCATTTGCAGTGCATATATTCATCATTTTAAGGACTGAAAATGCAAATTACAGTCATGTCCTCAGAAAATCAATCATGCAAGGGTTTGAATTTTACATCTAAAAATGCATATTTGGGCTGTAATTTGAATTGAAATGCATGTTTTAGGTCTTTGGTCATCATGATAATCATTTGATAGGAGCTACGTGCATGGATCAAAATTGTTGTAGTGCGTTTGGGGCTGCATACAATCATATGTTTTACTTAGTCATTTTTGCCTAAAAAAATAAACAAAGATGTCATGCAATTACAACTTTCAATGTATGCACACTAATCATTTCATGACATCTTTTTTTTGGCTAAGTACAATGGTGCCTTGCATTACGGTAATTACATACATAAATATTAATTTTGAGCTTCTTACAGGTTGGCGGAGACTAAGGGTACATCAAGACAAGAGTTATAAAAGAGGCTATCCAAGGGCTTCTATCCAAAATCCACAATGATTTCAAAGTGGGGAAGACTTACAGATACAAACATGGAACACTTTGACATGATAGGATTAAAGAGAAGAATGTATGGACATAAAGATCATTTGCCATCCAGGATTGCAAAAAATACAGTAAAGTGCGGACTTTACCAAGCAGTAGGATTCCCTGCACCAATACAATGCTATGAATTGATCCTTGAATGCGCCAAACATTATGACTCAGAAACAAGAACAATCAGAATAAATGGAAAGGTATACGCATACATAAGCGAAGAGGCAGTACAGGAAACCTTTGGGATCCCGTGCTACAGCAGGATGCACATGCTACCTGTTGATGCAGCTAAGGAGATGTTTCAATTAAAGCCAGATGTGTGCAAAGGGATAATCTACAAGAGATGGTCTGAAGGCATAATTGGAATCAGTGTATTTCAGAGGCATAAACTCTCTTGAGAAGGGTCATTTAAATGATTTCCTGGCACTTATGTCTCATGTGAACAATTTACATTGGCATATTACAGAAGGGGATACTACATTGGATAACTACATGGAAAGATTGGAGATCATTGAGCTACAGCACAGCACACTCTCTAGTATTGACATGATTGAACTTAGAGCGATTTTACTCAAGTTTGTGGAGTTTGCAAAGAGAGAGAAAGAAAAAGGGATAAGCTTATTGGATGATGACACGTTTCATGACTAGGCGTTCCTCTTGCTTCCTATTGGTTCTTGGGGCCTTTGGATTTTCTCATTGGCTAGTTTCATTTTGCTTCTTTCCTATTGGATACTTTTGGATACCCTAATTAGCGCTTGTAATGAATTAATTTGGGCCATCAGTTTTCCCTCTTAATCTTGGCCATTCATTGTACTCGAAGGGTTCCTATATAAACCCCACCCCTCTCATTTGTAAAGGGAGGTCGATTGAGAAATTCTTCCTTATATAATGCAAGATTTGCTCTACTTTTCATTGTTGGGAATTTGCATGATGAATGGTTATCAAGTTTGCATTATAGCATGATTATCTTCAATTCTCAAAGTTAGAATAGAATTTGTTTTTTTTTTCAAAGTTAATAAAAATAAATTAAATTCTAGGAGTAAAGGTAGAAGTAAGAATAGAAGTAAATTGTGTGGTTACATTAGTGGATGTTTGATTGGATTCTAATACACTAGGCCACTAGCATCCTTGTTGATTTGATAGGGAAGCCTTGTGTGGTACACTAGTCATTTGCACTTAAGTTCAATTGGCATTGGATCTTCAGGTTGTACTTGTGTTGAATTGAAGTAAAGGTGTTGATATGAAAATCATTTGATTTCCTCTTAAGCTTGCACTTGGTGAAGTTGATGTCGCAGATAAGACTCCATCATAGTTGAATCCTAGTCCATCCATTAATCTTTCCATCCACGGTTAGAAGCAGCAGCAGTTTTAGAGGTAAGAGTTTAAAGAGCAAAGTTGGAAGTAATCTATAAAGGAAGAAGCATTAGAGTATACATCACAAAGCTGATACCCATCATCAATGAACAAATTGTGTAATCTTGAATGAGCTAGCATAAGTCCACCAACGTGATTATCAGCAAATCACATGATTTTAACTGAGTTAGTATCCACAGATGTAAGGAACCTTGGAGTTTTTTCATGTTTTTCATGAATGTTTACTTTTCAAGAGAGGATTGAGTGTTTGGTATTCTTATCAGGTATTCAATCGCTACATGTTATGTAAGTAGAACAAAACTAACATCAACGTAAATTGGCACTAGAAGGAGGGTTGAACAATGTTTTTCATGGACTATCAACAACAATGAGCTTTCATGTTATATTTGAGATGTGAGAGATCTCTTCAAAAGTTCAAAGAAATCCAATATATGCAAAAATTAGAAAATCAAAAGAAGGAAAAGACTTATCGATGGATGGGCAGTGATTTCATGGTCAAGGCGCTCATCCAGTTGACATTGCTCGATTTTGGGAGACTTTGAAAGCACAATTGTATCCGTAGAATTTGTCCAAAGTGGCATCATCTTGCAAGTGCAGGATTCATGAGACAATCACACATGATGAGCTTAATTGTTTGACATTTTTGTCAAGGGTGGAGTTTGTATTGCAAAGGAAGATGTTCTTTTGGGATATCCTCAAACCAATTCCATTTGTCAAATCAGATGATAGAGTTAACATGTTTGTAAATAATTTCAAGGAAATGATCAAGAAGCGACTAAGTGAGGAGGAACTATATGTGGAAGATATGTTGCTCTCTGGTTGGTGTAGACTACACAATGTGAGACATTCAGAATATACTTGTCAACCATGTCGGGATATCATAAAGCAGGCCAAGCAAGAGATGGGATGGTTTGACTGTGAGCAATCGAATACAGACGGGATTTGGGGTGCATACCTTGAACAAATGAGTTTGGCATCAAAGGAAGGCTTCAAGGATCACATTCAACACTTAGGTTGGAAACCAAAAGATGAGCATATATTATCCTCATCTGACAAAGGTGAAAGCAACGTGCGAGAGGATAGCGTAGTTGAACCTAATGACCAAGACATTCATGTGGAAGATGAGCTTTTACACTTTACTCCACAAGAGGAAGGTGTTAATAAAGAAATCAAGGAAGCAATAGAACACATTCGAGGAACAGAAATGATAGCAAGTAAAGATAAACATTTGGAAACACATGAGGGTAAAAAACTACAACAAGATCATCACAAGTTTGAAGAGGATGAAATCCTTGAACTTTCCCTCATGCTACAAAGTCGAATTCTTGAGGATGAGTTGGAAGAAATCTCTAGCACCCGTCATGAAAGAAGCAATCAAGTTGACAGGTTGAGTAAAGAATTACAAGATATCACACACGGAGTCAAGTATCAAGAGCAGTTTGACAAGGCATTACAAGACATCATTACCACCATATTCTTTGGGGGGATGCTTAAGGATCTTATGGAAGAAATACGAATGGATTCATTGCCAAAGGCATCCCAAGACAGACAAGTTGTTGCAACTGGCATAATTCGCCATCAACTCCAACCTCCAGAGGCTTTGCCACTTGGGATTGATGAACTTAAAAAGACATTTGAGAACCTCCTCGTCAATTTTGAAGATTCCAAGGGTGATGAGATTCCACATGATGAATTGCAAGATGTTCCTAAAGAGAAATCTACATGCAACCCCATGGAAGAAGAAAGTGAAGAACAGTTTGGGTTGATGCTATTATTGGATGTTGCATTTGATCAGCTTGAGGAGATATTTGGGGGAGGACTCATCATGGAATCCTTGATTTTTGAAAATACACTTAGCGATGTTCATAAAGATGCGTCGTGACAATCCCAACCTGTGTTGAGAGGGGAGGGGTGAATCAGCACTTGTAAAAACTTTTTCCCACTAAATCTGGTTAAGTAAACTTACAGCACAAAGGGTAAATAGATTTAAACAAATAATAACAGTAAGTAAACAATCACAAAGTGACACCAAATTTATCACGTGGAAACCCGGTTACGAAAAAAAACCACGGTGTGAGGAGACCTCACAAATTTTGTACTCTCCTGGAGTACGCCCTGTTAAGAGCCTTCTTGGTTAAAGGATAAAAGCGCACTTGCTAGATGCGACCCAGTCAAGGGATTTGTTACAATAAGGTCTGTTAGGACCTGCTTGGTTAAACGTCTTTAAACACCTTGAAAGATGTCACCCAGTTAAGAGATTTTGATACAAGGGACCTGTTAGAGTCCACCCAAATACTGGGATTTGTCTATTGTAGTTTGCTAGAAAACAATAGAAGTGTGATCTTTACAGATGGCTTTGCTTAGCCTGATAAGATCTCTATTTAAGCTCAACTGAGAATCAACACCAGTCGCCGCAGATGTATTCTCATCTACTGTTGTGCTGCTTTGCACAATCTGTTATTTCTCTTTCTCTATTTTCTTTTACCCCCTACTTCTATAGCATATAGGTTCACTCTTTTTCTCGGCAGAATGAAGGCAACTCTTTTTCTTAACATGCATATGAATATATATAGTTTTGTTGCCCTAACTGCGCCTCAAATGCATTACCTAATCCTGAGATCTTACGATTACATCACTCAGTGAAGTAAAGGTTCACTGAGCAAACATCCGTTGCATGCTCTAGCTTTATCCGCTTCATGAAGAGAACAACAATTGCGTGTCAAGCAACTTTCCTTCACAAGAGATAACACCTTGATTTAAAGCCACTCAATCCGGCTTTAAATCCTTTAGTCGCGCCTCAAGTTCCTTTACTTGCGCCTCAAACAGATCACCAAGACAACTCAAGGTCACCCGGATGTACTGCAATAAATCTTGGTAGACTGAGCTGGTTGGAACAGATAGTTGACTATGACTTCCTGGGTTCATATCGGAGTCTTATAATATTTCTTTCTTGTCTCCTCGGTGTGCTTCCTCTCGCGTGGATCACCGATTATATTGTCTCGGTTGTGCTATAGACACTAGTTGTATATTGCTTTTAGCGGTTCTTGTCTATACCAGTTTTAGCTCGGTTCATGGTTAAAACTGGAATACTCTCTTCCCTAATTGAGTGACTTGCCCGGTTACTGATGCTTAGTGTACCGATCGGTTACAATGAAATTCAAACCAGCCTCTCTTGATGTAGATTTTTTTAGAGCTTCAGCCTGTGTAGAGATGACAAATCTCTATCCTGTTTTGCCAATCAATGACAATACTTGGACCGGTAGAGAGCTTACCGATTACCATCATTTGATGCTAACAATCTCCCCCTTTGGCATTGATGGCAAAACTATGAAGGGCATTTGGAGTCTTGCATTACTTCCCTGGTTTACCAATCAATCGATTTGATTGTCGATTGCCAATTGCCATGCCACCACAATCTCTCCCCCTTTTTGACAATAATGCCAAAAAGGCTAATCAGAAAGAGTTTCATTCTCTACTCTGCTCCCCCTGCGAGCAGCAGTCCTTTCCATCAGTTCTTATCTTTCCATCAATTCATAAAAGATAAGGTGTAACCTTCTATTGAATCATAATGAACTGATGACTCCCTGTTGATGATTACTGATGATCTGAGAGGGGTATAACCCCCAGTCTACCTCTGAGATACTCAAAAGTACTCTTTGGTAATGGCTTTGTAAATATATCAGCCATAGTTGAAAATACTTGCGATATATCGCAAGTGAAAATGGCCGACAATATTATCGCCGAAAAAACCGTTGCCAAGTTATCCAAAAAATCGCGGCGCGTTAAACCAAAAAAATCGCGTGTAAACTGCCAGTAAAAACCGGTGACTTTGTCAATGCTTTACAAAGATTAAAAAATGGTTTTTATTTAGGGTTTTTTGGCCCGCGATTTCATTTTGTCTTCTCCCGCTGCGAGCATCATTTCTCCCGCCGCAATTCGATTGTCTTCTCCCACCACAGTCGCGAGCACATATAGATTGGAGACGCGAGCACCATTTCTGCAAATGCAAGCACCATTTCTCCGATGCGAGCACCATTTCTGCAAGGCGAGCACCATTTCTCCCACCACAATCTGTAGATGCGAGCACCAGTATCTGAGCTTAAGGTATTTGTCATTTGACTGAAATTTTAAATAAACCTTCCATATTTGGTAAAAAAATTTGATGTTCATAGTAAAATTTGTAATGTTCACAAGTATAACTTCATAATATTATAGAAAATTAATATTAGGAATCAGGATATTAATATTAGTGAAAAAATTTATAGGATATTAATATTAGAGATTTCAAGGATTTTTTCAGTATATATATATTTTTTCATAATATATATTTTTATAGTATAACTATATATACAGTATATTACAATATATATACCGTATATATAGGGATTTTTATAGTATATATATATTTATTCATAATTTCAGGGATTTATATATTTTTTATAATATATTTATATATATACTTATAGTATAATTATAAATAAGATTTTAAAATTTAAATAAATGATTTTAATTTTTATCTATTAATAATTCTTATTTCTTCAAATAAACACTAAAATTTCAAAAACTGAGTCTGTCCAATACTATTAAAATAAAAAATGAATAAAAGCAAATTAAACAAATTTATGCTATTAATAAATATTCATTTTAAGCATAATAATTTAAACTTGCAGACTTTAGTTAATTCATAATTCATTTTGATCTAACATCTGATTATTTATCCTTGTACTTACAGACTTCCAGTGTAGAAAATGGGTGGTGGCAAAAAGAGGGACGATTTATGGAAACATGGGATACCAGGTCCAAATCGAGATGTCCAATGTATCCATTGCCTTAAGCAGATGGGTGGGGGCATAAGCCGACTGAAATATCATCTTGCAAAGATTCCTAGAAATGATATTACACCATGTGAGAAGTGTCTGGAAGAGGTTACGAGGGAGGCGTTGGCAAGCCTTGAAGCATATGCACAAAATAAGGTAAGTAAAAAGAGGACAGCAGAGGCCATGGCAGCCCCAATGGGGAGTTTTAGTTCTATAGGTTCACAAACAGGTACAGAGGCTTCTTCTTCCATTGGGCCACGGGTACGAGGATCAGGAAATGTGGGCGGGTTTATACCAGATTTTTGGGTTCCACGTAACACTCCCGGTGCTCAGCCCGAATTGCAAGGCACTGCATGGAACAAAGAAATGCATGCAAAGACAAGGGTGGCAGTTGCAAGATTTTGGTTCTACAACGATCTTCCCTTCAATGCTTTATGTAGTCCATATTGGGATCAAGTGGTCGCTACGATCTCCGTGTCTGGTAAAGGGTTCAAGCCCCCATCTTGTTATGAGGTGAGTGGACCGTTGTTACAGGATGAGGTCCGAAGCATTCATCAACTTGTGGAAGAGCAAAGAAGAATTTGGGAACAAAGAAGTTGCACTATTATATCTGATGGGCGGACAGATGGTAGGAATAGGACGCTCATCAACTTTCTTGTTGCTTCAGGAGGGCAATTAGTATTTCTAAAATCAATTGATGCCTCTGATCAAGTGAAAAATGCAGAGACTTTGTGCAACATGTTGGATGAGGTGGTGGTGGAAGTGGGAGTGAGTAATGTCATCCAGATTGTGACTGATAATGCAGCTGCATATGTGGCAGCCGGTAGACTTCTGATGGATAGGCATCCCACATTATTTTGGAGCCCTTGTGCTGCCCATTGTCTTGACTTGCTCCTTGAGGACCTAGGGAAACTGAGTTGGGTGGAGAAGGTGGTCGAAGATGGAAGAAATATCACAAAGTACATCTACAATCACACATGGGTCCTGAGTCTTATAAGAAAATACATTGTTGGTAAGGAGCTCGTGCGATCTGGGGTCACACGCTTTGCTACTAATTTTCTCAACTTGCAAAGCGTATTAGACGCATTGCCTGACCTAAGGCGGATGTTTGTGAGTGTGGAATGGTTGGAGAGTCCTTATGCCAAGAAGCCTGAAGCAGAGAAGGTTGCGAAGGCTGTGTTTGATGTTACATTTAGCAAGCTAATAGAGGAGATCATCAAGGTAAGTTTTTGAACCTTGATTGATAATTTATAAGTTCGTTATTTAATTTTCAGATAATGCAATTCGCTGATTTTGGTTAAATTTTTTATGTCCAGGTTTCAGAACCGTTGGTGAAGGTTCTTCGAATAGTGGATGGGGATAAAAGCCCCATGGAGTATCTATATGAGGCCATGGATAGGGCCAAAGAGGCCATTCAACACTTGCATAGGTCAAATGAGACCAAATATAGACCCATATAGAACATAATCGATCGTAGGTGGAACCGACAACTCCACCAACATATTCATGCTGCTGCCTACTACTTGAACCCCAAGTATTACTTCTCCGACACTTTCAAAGAAGATGCAAAGGTTCAAGTTGGCATAGACATGTATTCGGAGATTGGTTGCTGATTTGGACCAACGAGACCTTGTACTTGATGAGTTACAGAGCTACAAGAGGGAAGAAGGGCCATTGTTTTCTTCACCTAATTGCAAACGTAGGAGATACACTCTGCAGCCAGGTAAACAAGAACATGTGTTTACTTTTATTATACCATTTATTTCGCTCATTAAGTTTATTAGAATCTTCACCACATTATAAACGGTTTAACTTTTTTTTAATCCTTGCAGATCTGTGGTGGGAAGATTATGGTGTCACAACACCTAATCTTCAAAAGCTTGCCATCTGAATATTATCGCAGCCATGTAGTGCTTCTGGTTGTGAGCGAAATTGGAGTGTGTTTGAGAACATACATACAAAGAAGCGCAATAGGTTGACTCAGAAGCACTTGAATGACTTGGTTTATGTGTGGTACAACCTTCGATTGCATGAAAAGAAGGTGCGAGGACAGACTTCATATGAAGCACTTGACCTTGATGAGATTGATCCATATGGAGCAGATTGGGTTGCTCCTCCTGATGGTGATGATGTGGATGTGGATGTGCATGTGGATCCTTTCTTGACTGATGATCAGCTAGCTGACTTTGATATGGAGGAAGATGATTGGGCTGCAGAAGTGGCAGCACGTGAGGAGGAACATGAGCTCAGTCATGATCCATCAGGGGCTTCTATTGAGGCGCCTATTCAGCCCCCTGTTGGGGATGGCGCAACTACTTCAGCACCACCCACCCAGCAGCAACGATCTCTTTTGAGCTTTAATCGTAGACGCAATTTATGATTTCTACTTCTAGTTTTCATTGATACTAAAACTTGAACCTACTATGTATTCAGAAGTTGTAGTTTCATGGAGTTTGACTTTGATATGTATTGAAATTTGAACTTATTTTTATTTAGATGCCGCACTTGTTTTTTGGTATATGATTCTATGTTAATCTACTAAGTTCTAATAGTAATTGCTATGTATTTAACTCAAAACTTTGATTCATATATGGTAGATATCTCAAATCAGTTATGTTCTACAAATTTGGTGTATATGTGTGTGTTTTTAAGAATATTTTAAGAAATTATATATTTTCAAAATGTTCGATAAAAGTGTCGATTTATTGCTGATTTTTCCGTCGAGTTTTTGGCGATTCCGAGTTTTTCAAATTTTTTGGGTTGGCCGAGTTATTGCCGAGTCCGAGATTTTCAACCTTGATATCAGCAATCTATTCTTTGGTGGGGACATACTCCAATCTTACTTCTTTATCCTGTACTAGTTCCCTCAAGTAGTGATACTTCATAGCAATGTGCTTGGTTTTGGAGTGCATAACAGGATTTTTGGATATGTTGATGGCACTGGTACTGTCACAATGAATTGCAATTGGTTCAGGTACTTGTTCCCGAATACCTTCTAGCAGTTGTTTGATCCAAATCACTTGTGTGCAGTTGATTGCAGCAGCAACATATTCAGCTTCAGCAGTGGACTGTGATATGCAGTTCTACTTCTTACTCATCCACGATACAATTCTCCCACCTAGAAAGAATGCACCGCCGCTTGTGCTATTTCTGTCATCAATGTTGCCAGCCCAGTCTGCATCAGTGTAAACTTTTATTTGGAATCCTCCTTTGTGTGGAAACCACAAGCCATATTCTTCGGTTCCTTTTAGATATCTGAAGATTCTCTTTACTGCCACCAGATGTGTTTCTTTGGGATTAGCTGAGAATCTTGCCACTATGCCAACTGCATGAGCAATGTCTGGTTTGCTGTGAACAACATACTGCAATTTTCCAACCATGGACCGATACATTGTTTCATTCACTTCTTTGGCATCATCCTCTTTTGATAACTTGAGATTAGTTATCATTGGAGTTCCAACCGGTTTGGATTCTTCTAGTCCAAAAGTTTTAAGAATTTCTTTTATGTACTTGGACTGAGAGATGAAGATACCTTCTTTCAACTGATGGACCTATAGTCCAATAAAGAATTTTATGGGCCCAATCATAGACATCTCAAATTCTTTCTTCATTTCTTCAGCAAAGGCTTTGCTCATCCTGTCATCTCCTCCAAAAATGATGTCATCAACAAAGATTTCAGCAATTAGATTTCCATCATTTCCGATTTTGAGATACATATTGCTATTGTCACCGGTTCTTGTGAATCCAAAGGTCAGAAGGTATGAATGCAACCTTTCATACCAAGCCCTTGGAGCTTGCTTGAGCCCATAGAGAGCCTTTTTTAGTTTTTAGACCATATCAGTCTTTTGAGCAAATGTAAACCCTTCCGGTTGCTCAATGTAGACTTCCTCTTCCAGTATTCCATTGAGGAACACAGACTTCACATCCATCTGCTAAACTTTAAACCTTTTGTGAGCTGCATAGGCAAGAAGAATTCTTACCCCTTCCAATCTAGCCACTGGTGCAAAAGTTTCTCCATAGTCTAGTCCAGCTTCCTGAGCATATCCCTTGCAAACCAATCTTGCTTTATTCTTGATGACTTTACCGTCGTCATTCAGTTTGTTCTTGTAGACCCATTTTGTCCCAATGACATTTTTGTCCTGAGGTCTAGGCACAAGTTCCCATGTATCATTCTTCTCTATTTGTTCGATTTATTCATCCATGGCCTTGACCCAATTCTCATCTTCCAGGGCTTCTCTGGTGGATTTGGGCTCAATATATGAAAGCAGACAGATGTTCTCTTTGGCCTTCTTCCTGGTCAAGACGTTCCCATGTTTGTCACCAATTATATTGTCAGTAGGATGATATGTGACATACCTTGGAAGAACAGGTCTCTGTTCCCAGTCTGGTTCTTCCGGTTGAGCATTGTCTTCATCATGGTTCAGGACATCAATATGTTCGCCTTCCTATATCAACCTGTTGGGTTCAGGTACATTCACTTGCTCCAGATGTCTGTCCATGTGTATTTCTCCGTCATCTTCAATCATAGCTTTGTTGAATTCAAAGGCATTCCCTTCGTTTAGGCCTAGAGGACTGTTATGATCATTATGATCGGTCTTTATTTTTGGTTCTGAAGATTCGTCAACTTTTACATTGATGCTTTCAACTATCTTCCCTGTTCTTTTGTTCAAACACCGATAGGCCTTACTTTTGGTAGAGTAACCCAAGAATGTTCCCTCATCGCTCTTGGGATCAAACTTCCCAGAGTACATATCTCTTTTAACATAGCACTTACTACCAAAGATTTTGAAGTAGCCTACACTGGGAGTATGTTTGAACCAAAGTTCATAAGGAGTCTTATTGGTTCGTTTTTTGACTTGAACTCGGTTGAGTGTAGACTACAGTACTGACAGCTTCCCTCCAGAAGTGATGAGGCAGATCTTTTCGAATCAGCAATGTTCTAGCACAATCAATCAACGTTCTGTTTCTTCTTTCTGCTACTCCATTTTGCTGAGGAGTCCTTGGTGCAGATAGTTGTCTTTTTATTCCATGTTCCTCATAGTAGTGAGTGAACTCTTGAGAGGTAAATTCACCTCCTCTGTCTGATCTCAAACACTTTAAGCTTTTACCGGTCTCTTTTCCACTCTAGCTTTGTAGATTTTGAACATGTGGAAAGCTTCTGATTTTTCCTTAAGAAAGAGTGTCCACATCATTCTAGAGAAGTCATCCACAAAGAGCATAAAGTATCGGTCTCCATGGTAGCTCTTTGTTCTCATTGGTCCACACAAGTCAGTATGCACCAGATCTAGAACATTCTCAGCAGAGGACTTATTGTTGAAGGATGTTCCGGTCAGCTTTCCCAACTGACAATCTTTACAAACACCCTTGATGGGTTTTGTAATCCCAGTAAGTCCTCTTACCATTTTCTTTTTGCTTACTTTGACAATACTGTCAAAGTTTATGTGGCAGAGCCTCCTGTGCCATAACCAACTGTTGTCTTCTTTGGTCATAAGACAAATTTTGCCTGATTCTTCTTTGACCGAGGCTATGAGACAGGCTTCTTCCATTGAGTCAAGATTACCTTTGCTCTGTCTACCGGTTGCGACATGAGTTCCAGATTGATTCTTTACTATACAGGAACCTTGTTCGAATTCCAGCAGAAATCCTTTGTTGTTCAGTTGTGCAACACTCATCAAGTTGTACTTGAGTCCTTCAACCCAATACACATCTTCACAGATGGCATTGTTACAGAGAGCAATAGAGCCTTTACCTTTGATGCCACAGGGAGCATTGTTCCCAAAGGTAATTGATCCGCTGTCATTGAGCTCGAGGTTGATAAACTTGCTCTTGTCACCAGTCATGTGGTGAGTGCATCCACTATCAATAATCCAGTCATGATACTGATGAGATCTTGATATGAGTGCAACTTCTTCAATTATTGGGCTCTCCTCCTTTATTGCAAAAAATGCAATTTTTGGATCCTCTAAGTCTTCAGATTCGTTATCTGTGACTCCTTTTGCAAGATAGCACTCCTTTTTGCTTTATTCTTGAACCAGTCTCTTTTATCTTTATGTTCATTATCAGGGCATCTTGCAGCAATATGACCTTTTTTATTGCAAGAGAAGCATTTCAAAGGGAGTTTTCCCTTGTACTTTCCTTTCCCTCTGGGGAATCTTCTTGCAATCAGTGCTTCAAACTCTTCTTGCTCCATCTCTTCTGAGAGCAGATTCTCAGCAAGGTTGCCAATCTTTCTGGTAGAGCAGTTACCGGTTTCTCTTCCCTTTTTAGTGGAAGAGATATTGGCAAAGGACTTGAAAGCTGCTTCCTGAATAGATAAGCTATTATCAAAATTACTTAATTCAAAGGCAGCCAGCTTACCGATAAGGGAGTCCAGAGTGACTTGATCTTTGGTCACCGATCTGAGTTCTTGAATGGCAAAGATCTTGATAACATACTGAGGTCTGAGAGTTCTCAGTATTTTGCTGATTACTTCCTCTTCACTGAGCTTTCCTCCGGCGCATCTGATGGAATTGATCACTTCTTTGATCCAGTTGTTGTATTGCTCGATGTCTTCTCCTTCATTCATCCTCATATCGTCATATTTTCCTCTGAGGTTTTCGACCTTGGCTCTTTGAACAATAGGATCCCCTCCATAGACTGTTTGCAACTTGCCCCACATCTTGAAGGCAGATTCAAGGTGTTCAATCTTAGCATAGACATAATCAGGTAGCGTGCTAGCTATCATATCCATAGCTGTCGTGTGCTCAGTCTTGATCTTTTCTTGATCAGATGTCAAGGTGCCAGTGGGCTCACTATAATCAATGGTAACATGATTACAGTACTGGTCACTGATGGTCTTCATATACAACTTCATTCTGCTACACCATAAGGTGAAGTTTTCTTTAGAAAACTTTGGTCCTTTCTTCCTCATCATCTTGACTTTTTCCTTGTGCGGTTAAGCAGCAAAGAAAACAAGATTTGGCTCTAATACTAATTGACAGTCCCAACCGGTGTTGAGAGGGGAGGGGTGAATCAGCACTTGTAAAAACTTTTTCCCACTAAATCCGGTGAAGTAAACTTACAGCACAAAAGGTAAATAGATTTAAACAAATAATAACAGTAAGTAAACAATCATAAAGTGACACCAAATTTATCACATGGAAACCCAGTTAGGGGAAAAAACCACGGCGTGAGGAGACCTCACAAATTTTGTACTCTCCTGGAGTACGCCCTGTTATGAGCCTTCCCGATTAAAGGATAAAAGCGCACTTGCTAGATGTGACCCAGTCAAGGGATTTGTTACAATAAGGTCTGTTAGGACCTTCTGGTTAAAGGACTTTAAACACCATGAAAGATGTCACCCGGTTAAGGGATTTTGATACAAGGGACCTGTTAGAGTCCACCCAAATACTGGGATTTGTCTATTGTAGTTTGCTAGAAAACAATAGAAGTGTGATCTTTACAGATGGCTTTGCTTAGCCTGATAAGATCTCTATTTAAGCTCAACTAAGAATCAACACCGGTCACCGTAGGTGTATTCTCATCTACTGTTGTGCTGCTTTGCACAATCTGCTATTTCTCTTTCTCTATTTTCTTTTACCCCCTGCTTTTGTAGCATATAGGTTCACTCTTTTTCTCAACAGAATGAAGGCAACTCTTCTTCTCAACAGGCATATGAATATATACAGTTTTGTTGCCCTAACTGCGCCTCAAATGCATGACCTAATCTTGAGATCTTATAATTACATCACTCAGTGAAGTAAAGGTTCACTGAGAAAACATCCGATGCATGCTCTAGCTTTATCCGCTTCATGAAGAGAACAATAGTTGCGTGTCAAGCAACTTTCCTTCACAAGAGATAACACCTTGATTTAAAGCCACTGAATCCGGCTTTAAATCCTTCAGTCGCGCCTCAAGTTCCTTTGCCTGTGCCTCAAACAGAACACCAAGACAACTCAAGATCACCCGAATGTATTGCAATAAATCCTGGTAGACTGAGCTAGTTGGAACAGATAGCTGGCTATGACTTCCTCGGTTCATACCGGAGTCTTATAATATTTCTTTCTTGTCTCACCAGTTGCATTGTCCTCGGTGTGCTTCCTCTCGCGTGGATCACCGATTATATTGTCTCGGTTGTGCTATAGACACTAGTTGTATATTGCTTTTAGCGGTTCTTGTCTATACTGGTTTTATCTCGATTCGTGGTTAAAACTGGAATACTCTCTTCCCTAATTGAGTGAATTGCCCGATTACTGATGCTTAGTGTAGTGACCGGTTACAATGAAATTCAAACCAGCCTCTCTTGATGTAGATTTTCTTAAAGCTTCAGCCTGTGTAGAGATGACAAATCTCTATCCTCTTTTGCCAATCAATGACAATACTTGGACCAGTAAAGAGCTTACCGGTTACCATCATTTAATGCTAACACATGGTTCATGCAATATAGGGGCAAGCCACCTAAGACAGTATTCCAAGGCCTTGATTTCACGACTGATCCTGCCTTGATCACTCACGAGTTTGATGCTGATGTTAGTTGGGTGGTCCATCACTAACTTCGACCTCCTAAAGCCATGGAGAATTTGCAAGTTCCATTTGAATTTGAATCACGCCAGGTTGTTTCTTTCCCTACTCTTAATGTTCATAGTTGTTATTTTGATTATGGCAATTTTGAAAAGAAAACTTGTTTATGGATTGATCATGGTCCTAATGAATTTCCTCAATTGTTGATCTTGCATAATAATATTCTTGAGTTTGAGATTGAGGTGACTAAAAATTTTTCGGAGTACAAGGATGAACCTACAAGATTGAGAACTATCACCCAAGCCTTGTTGCTCTTGAACATCCTGAGAAGCCATGTTAGGTCAAGTGTATATATTGGTCTAGTCAGTGTCGTCCCTTTAGAGTGTTGTGCATAGTTAGAGTAGGTTTGTCTTGAACCATTTGGTTCAAGAGGGTTAGAGTAGTTTTCCCTTCTGTCAGTCAGTTTAGTTGTCCTAGGGAGCCCGGATAGTAGTTTGCCTTGAGTCAGTTGACTTGAGATTTGTTTGAGTGGCTTAGTTGGTTAGTGGTTTAGTTTAGAGGATCCAAACTTGTGAGAAAGGCGATGATCATACAAACACTCTGGTGTTCTCCCACTAGTTTTGTTCGGTTTATTTCTTGGGTATATCTTTGTGGGGTTCCCTTGAATTAGAGATTCGATTCCTAATAGCTTTATCCTGCGTAAAGGATTTGTCCTAACATGATCGTGTTTTGAGTACCCGAGTCTTTCGATTACAACATTTTATTCACACTTAATTATTCCAGGTTCTTTGGTAGTTTCAAAGTGAAGTTGGATTTAGTGAAAATCATACACCTGCTCCAGCGCCACTGTGGGCTTCCAAACCCTCTGCGGGCTTCATTACCTGCAAGCCAAGCAAAAGATTGAAAGTGAATAGAAAAGAAATATCATGAGAAAAAAATGAAAAAAATGATGAAAAGTGAAAGTGAAAAGTGAAAGTGAAAAGCAAAAGTGAAAAGTAGAATTTGGTTCAAGGCCATGCAAGCATTTCTATCGGTGCTATAAAAATAATCACTAAAGGTATAATCATGTTTGTGGTGCCACAGCGATAACCTCGTCAGGGATATGGACGCCTGACTGGCAGCGAGTCTCTATTCAAGATGCTTTTGGAGTAAGGATATAAAAATAGCTAAGTTCAATGGGCCTAAGAGGCTTTCTAAGGTTCTTGTCGAGCGGGAACGAATCACTTGCACACACGTGGGTAATCAAGGACAAAGGCTCTTATCTCAACTGGTGGTTTCTTCCATTTTGAGTGCATTTCCTAGTTGTAGGGTAGATGAAAATGGAGTTGCTTAAAGATTTTTGGTTCCGAACGAGTTTTATCCTTGAAATGTTTAGGAACATTTCTTTGGGTTGATGCTAGATGTGAGGTTTTCACACCATCGCCCCATTACTAATGGGGGACCCCCCCCCTCTTTTGCAAGCAGTAGGAGTAGTGGTCTTAGGTTGTCTTTGTTGGTGGCAGTTTTCAAGCCCTTAGGTCCGGCAAGTGAAGTTCAGGAGTTGGTTTTGGCAGTTTTGGCCTGCTGGAAAGTCAAGTCTGTTTGGAGCATGGGCGAGAGTTGTGCTAAATCTTTCGGGAATATGGGATTGAAACCAAAGGAATTGCGATGAAACAAGTTTAAACCCTTTGAGAATCCTTGTTCTAGCTTCAATTTGATCTTAGAAATTCGAGATAGATTGTGAGAGGTAGCTTTGTTGAAGGCGTGCTGAATCCTGAAATTTGGCTAAGTCCTAAAATAATTTTCAAACCCCCAAAAATATTTTCAAAGTTAATAGAAATAAATTAAATTGCAGGAGTAAAGGTAGAAGTAAAAATAGGAGTAAATTGTGTGGTTACATTAGTGGATGTTTGATTGGATTCTAATACACTAGGCCACTAGCATCCTTGTTGATTTGATAGAAAAACCTTGTGTGGTACACTAGTTATTTGCACTTAAGTTCAGTTGGCATTGGATCTTCAGGTTGTACTTGTGTTGAATTGAAGTAAAGGTGTCGATATGAAAATCATTTGATTTCCTCTGAAGCTTGCACTTGGTGAAGTTGATGTCGCAGATAAGACTCCATCATAGTTGAATCCTAGTCCATCCATTAATCTTTCCATCCACAGTTAGAAGCAGCAGCAATTTTAGAGTTAGAGTTTAAAGAGAAAACTTGGGAGTAATCTATAAAGGAAGAAGCATTAGAGTATACATCGCAAAGCTGATACCCATCATCAATGAACAAATTGTGTAATCTTGAATGAGCTAGCGTAAGTCCACCAACATGATTATCAGAAAATCAAATGATTTTAACTAAGTATCCACAGGTGTAAGGAACCTTGGAGTTTTTTCATGTTCTTCATGAATATTTACTTTTCAAGAGAGGATTGAGTGTTTGGTATTATTATCAGGTATTCAATCGCTACATGTTATGTAAGTGGAACAAAACTAACATCAACAAGCCCTTCCATCAGTAACCTCCCTTCCAGTTAGAGAAACAGCTTGCCTAGCAGCACCACCACCACTAGTAGCATAAACACAAGTAGCATAAGGGTAGTATAGGCATAGGTAGCAAAGACAAGCACGGAAGTATCAAAGCAAGCAATTTATTTAGAATCATCAGGGGCAGGGGTTCCAATCAAACCATGGGCTAACATGCACAAAACTTTAGCACTATCATAAATATAAATGAAGATTAACTCCCTGGTTTTGATGTTTTGGCCTTTACGGCAAATATCTAACATCTTGGAAATTTCGATATGCATAAATAATAATATTAAATATGAGGGAATATTTAATATTTATTGTTTATCAACAAAATCGATTTTATATGCTTAATTTGTTTAATTTAAATAATAATTGGAAAGCGCCCAAGTCAACCTCTTGGGGAAATATATTTATTATTTAAATTACTCAAGTCGGCCCCTTAAGGTGGCTCTCCATTTGCATATAAATAGAGATCGATTCTTGGAGGAGATAATATCAAAAACATAACATATAATCTCTCTCTGAAGAATCGATCATCCTTGAGTATCCAAGAGCAGCAATTCAGTCCGGCAAATTCAAGTTTGTGAATTCATCTCTCTTGTGTGAATTTCTTATTAAAGAAATTGTTCAACATTGTGTATGTTTGAATGATCAAAGAGTAGATCACTAGTGCGAACTAGAGCAGATCATAGGGCAGATTATTGCAAAAATGAATACCAGGAGCAGCAGATCATTTGGCTGTAGCTGTTTTGTATTACAGATCTATATTGTAAACCTACGAATCTAATCTATATATTACAGATTGGTGACAACTTGGAGAAGAACTAAGAAAAGTCATAGCTGGGCTAACTTGGGTCATATCTAGAAGGATTTGAAGGATCAGATTTAAAGACTCCAAGGACGGATTTCAGAGTTACAATCCGGGTACTATCTCTCCTTTCTTTGAGTTTATTTTATTACATCATGTGCTTAGTTTTGTTAGATCTCTATATATTGATATATTCCTTGCTAGAATCTGAAATATACTAACATGGTATCAGAGCGTTGGTAGAGTAAAAGATCTAATTTCAGATTTAGGAATTTCAGTCTAACTCTTTCAAAACTAAGGAACATCATGGCAACTGGGGTTTGGTCTGAAAATTGTAATGAGGGTTTTGATTTGCAATATCATTGGTTGTCTTCTATGGGAAAAACTTATTGGTTCTCATTGGCTGGAAAGATATGGGTAGAACTCAAGGTTGTGTCAAATACAATTCTTGCATGTTTATCTCTTTGAAAATTTTTAATTACATTACCCTATTGGATCATGAGGGAATCTAAAACTTTGTAAATGAACCTAAGTCTCAGAAGGAGTTGTTAGGGATTACATAAAACTCTCACCATATTGATCTAGAGAAAGTAGATCATCTTAAGTTAAAATGCATGGCATGTATGATTCAGAGAGAGTATAATCATGGGCTCTAGTGTTGTGCTATAAACTCCTTTCTTATATAGGATCATAGCTGGTTAGTGTGATAGTTGATACCTTGCATATCTAGTTGATTATCTACTATTAGCACAACTAGATGGAATGCATATTTCACATTGTGTTGCAACATACCTTCATATTGTTTGGCATATGATGTATGGGAACATTAACTATTTCACATTGGTATTCACATACTGGTTTTATGCATTTGCATTGGCATTATTAATGTTACAACATTGACTCATGTTGAGATATTGGTTTATAATATACCCTGGCATGTACGCATGGAATTGTCATTATCTGTAGAGAATATGATTCTTCGATAATAGCTGATTGGATCAACTATTTGGAATGTTTGTTTAGCTGATTGACATAACTAATTTTAAACAACATACTTTGCCCAGGCATATGTCATCTTTTATGGAACATTCACTGCAGATTGGTAGCCTTTTGATGTATAGGCACATACTTTATGTAACATTGGCTGCATATTGGCATATGTTTTTCATTGGTTATCTTCTATTTATTGGTTGTTCCAATTAACTGATTGACCTCCTAGTGCATACTATCTTCTCTTAAGGCATATTTTCAAATTGCCCTTCAATTATTGGTTAGATTTAAGCCACCAAGAAACATACCTTGAGAGGGAGCTTTTATCTTGTTAGAGGGAGAAGATAGGATTATCCAGGAGTAGGTCACCTTGAGTAACATATACCTTGGTATGACTTAATTATGGGTATGTGGTTTAAGAGGGAGTTCATTTATGGGCTCACTTAATTTTTGTGTTATGAACTCCTTCCTTAGGTCATGCTGATTACCTGCTATGGTAGCATACCTTGCATTGACATATTTTTGTTTTGTATGCATGGATGCATACTTTACCTTAGCATATGTCTTACTTATGTATGGGATCATACACAGATGATTAGCAGCATATCTTGCAGCATACATAAAATTATGAACAGTTCCTTGACATATTTCTGTTATGACACATGTTATACCTTACGCTGTTATGGGAACTCACACAGCTAATTGTTAGTATAACTGATTAACTGTTTTCTTTATTGATGCATGGGTGCATACATTATTAGTTAATGAATGTTGGAACATACTTACATTGGCATATGTTGTGTATGTTACATTTTACAATTGGCATATTTCTTGGGAATATACATTATGATACTTAGAGATTATGTTGTTGTATGCATGGAAGCATACGTTATATGGATAAATGTTATCCTTTATATGCTCTGCTATTGATCATATATATGTGTGAATGCATTTCTTTGTAGAGGGAACTATATTGCATCTTGCTATGATCACATTGCACCTGGTTATATGTTGGACTTATGTGATTACTCTTATGCCTATGGCTAAGACTTGTCTATGGATATTGGATGAATTATGCTTGTTCTATGAGAGAACTGCATTTGGATATTGGTTATTACATTTGGCTACTTAATATGATTGTATGGGGCATACATCATTTGTATACTTTAGCATGTATGTATGAAGCATACTTTAGTGGCTTATTCATACTTTCTTTTATAGCTGAGTCTATATTTATTGATTATAGCTGAGACTATACTACATGTAGTTCTATGTGTGAACACATTTTCTTTACATTGAACTTGAATCTTATGATTATAAGATCATATTGGTTACTCTTATACTTATGTGGATTCATGAGATAAGATTTTGATTATGACATACATTTGGTTATGTTTGATTCATTCGGTTACACTTATGCATATGGCTAAGTTGTTTCTTATGAATTGGATGCTTGGAGAATATCATAGATTTGATATTTCTCTCATGGATCAAGGATCCATTGTTGAGCATTTGGTGGACATCATGGACTTGATGTCTGAAGACCATTGCTCTGAGCATTTGGTGAATATCATGGACTTGATATTCGTTAGACCAATGCTTATGATATCATGGACTTGATATCTTGTGGATCAGGGATCCACATCTGAGTAATTGGTGGACATCATGGACTTGATGTCGATAGGCCATTACTCCGAGAACTTGGTGAATATCATGGACTTGATATTCGTTAGACCAATGCTCATGATATCATGGACTTGATATCTCGTGGATCAGGGATCCACATCAGAGTAATTAGTGGACATCATGGACTTGATGTCGATAGGCCATTACTCCGAGCACTTGGTGAATATCATGGACTTGATATTCGTTAGACCAATGCTCTTAACATCATGGACTTGATGTTGTTTTGATGTCATGGACTTGACATTTCTTGAGTCTTGGTGACTCGTGGATTTAGTTATCGACAAATTGGATGGTATACATCATGGACTTGATGATACCATGAAAATCATGGACTTGATATTCTATTGGCTGAGTCAAGAGGACTCGTGGATCTAAGTTATCTACAAATTGGATAGAAAACATCATGAATTTGATGATAACTTGTGTTTGGAAAGTATCATGGACTTGATACTACCTTGAATATCATGGACTTGATATTCAAAAGAGTCAAGGTGACTAGTGGATCTAGGAAAGTCACAAATTGATTGGAAATATCATAAATCTGATATCATGTACTTGATATCACTTATGGTTGATACACATCATGGGATTGATGTTATCATGAATATCATGGACTGATATTCTTGGGTCATGGAGACCAATGGATCTAGGAAATCCACATTTGGATGGTAAGCATCATATGAGATGATGTTTCTCATATAAATATGAGTTGTATGGTTGAGGAATAATGAAGAACATTTGTGTTCTCATTATCTCTTGTAGATAGAGATCTACTATCATAGATGAGAGATCTATGGCATCATTGGATGAGGAATCCATTTTTTGTGCTTTGAGTCGCGGAGAATCGTGGATCTAGGAAATCCACATCCGGTTGGTAAACATCTTGTGATTTGATTTTACCATGGAAAGATGATTTTCATATGGATATGAAACGTATGGTTGGGAATGATAATGAACATATGTGTTCTTATCAAAATTGGTAGAATGGAGATCTACCTTCATAGATATGAGATCTATGAAATCCATTTTGGTTATGTTTTGTGATGAACAATCCTTGAGTGGATCTTTGCCTCAAGTCCAAGAGGGAGTGTTGATATTTTGGCCTTTACGGCAAATATCTAACAGCTTGGAAATTTCAATATGCATAAATAATAATATTAAATATTAGGGAATATGTAATATTTATTGTTTATCAACAAAATCAATTTTATGTGCTTAATTTGTTTAATTTAAATAATAATTGGAAAGGACCCAAGTTGGCCACTTGGGGAAATATATTGATTATTTATATTACTTTAGTCGACCCCTTAAGGTGAGATCGATTCTTGGAGGAGATAATATAAAAAACATAACATATAATCTCTCTCTCAAGAATCGATCATCCTTGAGTATCCAAGAGCAGCAATTCAGTCCAGCAAATTCAAGTTTGTGAATTCATCTCTCTTGTGCGAATTTCTTATTGAAGAAATTGTTCAACATTGTGTATGTTTGAATGAACAAAGAGTAGATCACTAGTGTGAACTGGAGCAGATCGTAGGGCAGATTATTGCGAAAATGAATACCAGGAGCAGCAGATCGAATACATATAAAAACGCAGCAGATCATTTGGCTGTAGCTGTTTTGTATTACAGATCTATATTGTAAACCTACGGATCTGATCTATATATTACAGATTGGTGACAACTTGGAGAAGAACTAAGAAAAGCCCTAGGTGGGCTAACTTGGGTCATATCTAGAAGGATTTGAAGGATCAGATTTAAAGACTCCAAGAACGGATTTCAGAGTTACAATCCGGGTACTATCTCTCCGTGCTTTGAGTTTATTTTATTACATCCTGTGTTTAGTTTTGTTAGATCTCTATAGATTGACATATTCCTTGCTAGAATCTGAAATATACTAACACCTGGTACATAATCAACAATTTTTTTGTGAGGGATAAAAATAGACGATACCATGTAATCCACCTCCACCTCCACCTCCACCTCCACTCCCACTCCACCTCCCACGCCCACGCCCATGCCCATGCCCACCTCCACCTCCACCTCCATGCCCACACCCACCTCCCACGCCCACGCCCATGCCCATGCCCATGCCCACCTCCACCTCCATGCCCACGCCCACGCCCACGCCCACTTCCACTCCCACTCCCACTCCCACCTCCACCTCCACCTCCACTCCCACCTCTCCTTTTTCCGTTCCCTCTTGCTCTAATTGTTGATGTCAAGGAATCTAATTGTTGATGCTCAATTTCCTTGAAATGAGATGCAGTTTCCTGCAAAATACATGTTGCAATTACTGATTGCCCTCTCTTTTTTCCCCAACGTATGATCTTTGTCTATCTCTTCTATAATGAACAACAACTATATGTAGGAACTGAAAGACACTCCTCAAATAATGGGATGAGGAATAACCATAAGAGAATGATCAAAATGATCAATTCTAGGCAGTTACAATATTTATTTATTTATTTCATATTTTTGTGACGAGGATTACAAGCTACTGAGGGATGCTTTTGCATCAAGATCTCTCAATTACAGATTTGATTTCCATTTCTAATCTTTTCTCTAGACCACTCAATATCGCTTTTATATTTTCTACAATAACAGAGATGAAAGCTTATGTCCCAAAGTTTATATGTGTAGTAATTAGCACTGGCATTGGATGTAAAATCTTTTTGTGGTAAAGTGTTTAATGTTTTGGCACTTCTGAAACTACAACTTTGAAGTAATGCTCATGATATTTGTTGTTTCCCTGGCTGGAATTAACCACGTCAAATTTGTAATGACTCCAGCCCCGTAGACCACATATCTCTGAGGTATTTTGTCACATATCCCTCAATTTAAATTAACTGTCAGTTTTCTAAGAAATGAAATTGTAAATCTCTTAGATTGATAGTTCCACCATTTTCATACATATTTACCACAACATGCACAAATAGTAAACGTATCTAACATAAAAAAAAATTGGTCATTTTTAATGGATCTCTAACCATGTGTCAAAGCCCCCACTTTGGCACAAGCTCGGGGAATGGTGTCAAGGGCTGTAGTTGCACAACTTTCTTTCATACCTTTATACCTGCCAACAAATTTGCTAAAAGAGATGTAAAACTTTATTAAAAAGTCCAGTAATTTGCATATTCTGATATTATTGCATTCGATGAAATTGTGGAAGCATTTTATGGAACCTCTAGAAGAACCATCTATGCCATCAACAGGTTGTACAGTTAAAGACCCATCTTCATCCAAGAATCCATCCTCACCAACACTGGGAGAAATTTTTAATAGCTTCCAAAAAACATTGATAAGATGGATGATTTCATCAACACCTTTAAAGAACAGCTGGTTGGCTATAAACTTCATTTCTTTTTCTCCAAACAAGATTAACTATAAGAGCTCTTTACTGTTTATTTAATTCCTTCTTATTATTGTCTTGCCACAATGCACAGGACACCACACACAAGTTCTTCCAATACAGACAAGTTGTCAAACTGGGCTTCCATTATTCAGAGCAGGACCACGTTTCTAAAATTTGGTAGTGATCATACAGAAAAAATTCAGACCAAGACAATATGATAATATGCCTATTTATCCCCTAATTTTTCGGTAGCAGCTATCTTCTATAGCTATTGCTAAACAGGGTGACTTTTTCTCAGTAGAGAGAAGTGACAAAAATTACAGGAGATATGCTTCAACTGCATTGGGCAGTTGTAGGGCTCTCTATTGTTGGTTATTTGGTATCAAAATGCCAAGAAGTGTCTGAGAACCAGACTGGATATGTAGATCTTTAAAAAGATTTGCTTAAACTTCATCTAATACAAAGTGCTTAAACAATTTTTCTCTTGAAAATGAAAACAAGGAGGTTTTGAAAAATGTCTTTCAATATATTGTTAAAGGATCCATTTATTGTACTTCCTAACTAGATTTGGGAAAGTTTTTCAGGTCGGCATCCTGTTCCCTCCACGATTTCTGGCTTAAGCTTATGTTGTTAGCATTATTTTTCTCCTTATTAAATGTATACTATGACTTACATTTAGAAATTCATTTTTTTTTATGATGTAGCTTCTTGAAAACATCAATAAACTCTGGCATTTTGAGCGGTATTCACTCCAAGATAGATAGCATTTATCATAGTATACATTTCTAAAAAAAGTAGAAAATGGATCACATATCCCAGATTTCATCTCCCAGTATAGGCACATCACTATTGAGCATCTTTCTTGGGAAATAAAGAATGGAAAGACAGTTGCTCTCTCTTATAGGGCAAGAACAACCTTGTAGAAATTAATGAAGTGTCTAACAGTTAGGGTGTTATGGTGGAACATAGCAACACAAGTGGTGAGAATGCTTTAGGGAACAGATTGACACTCTCATCTTCATTCTCTCAACGAGAAAGATAAACCACTAATAAAAAAGATCACTTAAGTTGGTCATGCTCCTCAAATTGGAGCCCACTTAGTTGGGCTCCACCATGCATCCCTTGTAGATGCCTCTAGAAGATCCTGCTTGACTGGAAATCAAATGTTCACACAACAACTACGTCCTAAAAGATGGAGCATTCACATTGGTGGCTTTAAAGAAAAAAGTTCGCACTGGGGATAGACTTCATATGGGATCCAAAGATCCATTTGGATATGCTCTTTGTAAGCAGGTTGAAGAATCTAACCCAAAGATGTTAAACTTTGCTCATTAAGGAATCTGCCTGAAAACTTATTACATACTTTTTTATAGGATAGGCTGGTTTTTTAAACCAAACCTCATCTATGGGATTTCTAGGCTAACTAACAACCGACAAGCAATGCAAGTTCGTTTCTGGATGCTCAAAAACACATACAATCAAATCTAGAAACGAACTTGCATTACAAATGGATTGTGGAAATATGATAATGTTAAATTGACAAGCAATTAAAAAATGAATGATTTGTAGGCTTATCTGAAAGAACTTTTGAAAAATGATGAAAGAAGATGCAAATTTTGGGTCTATTCCCCATGTCCTCCAAATACTAGGTGACTGAAGGAAGGCGTGATGACAGTCAAGTTTCTTCTACATGGAGTGGGTTTGGTTTTGGTCTGATTTTGTTTTAATTTTTCCTCTAAGAAAAGTGATATTCAACATGTGCAGTCTTCTATAATGCAGTACATAATAATAAATACTTTTTCTCAAGAATCCCTTATACTATCTAGTGAAATAATTTCCATCCGTTTCTGAAACACAGCAAGAAAGCTTGCAAAAATGTCATCGTGTGAGAATAACTTAATCTAATTTCTTAATCTATCATAAATGTATGCGCATTCAACAACAATCATGCATGAACAGAGTGATGAAAGTGATCCAGTTGCCCATATAATTTTAGGGCAGCAAAGAAAGCACCAACAGTCACCCCTACTATTATATTATTTTCTACTATTCTAAAGGGAAGCTAGCAGATACGGTTGATTCGGTTGGTTCTGTAGAGTCAATAGTTAATCCACCAGCATCTATGGCAGAGGTGGGAGTAGCACTAGGACCAGTGGACCATACATAAAAGCCATAATTAGTTGAACCAGAGCGAGTAGCTTTGTTTACCCATAACCTGGTTTTAGATCTTGTAGTAGATTCAGTAGTATACCTAGCATAGCTACCAACAAAAGCACCACCTATTGAATCAGCAGCAGGGGCTTCAGTAGCAGAGCTAATTCCAGGGCTAGCCCCTTTATAATAGTAGGGCACTTCCATCAGTAACCTCCCTTCCAGTTAGAGAAACAGCTTGCCTAGCAGCACCACCACCACTAGCAGCATAAACACAAGCAGCATAAGGGTAGTATAGGCATAGGTAGAAAAGACAGAGGCATGGAAACATCAAAGAAAGCAGTTTATTTAGCATCATCAGGGGCAGGGGTTCCAATCAAACAATGGTCTAACGTGCACAAAACCATAGCACTATCATAAATATAAATGAAGATTAACTCCCTGGTACAGAATCAACAATCTTTTTATGAGAGAGAGAAATTGACGATACCATGTAATCTATAAGTGAGGGGAGGCATAGTCTGTAAATTGTATGGGAGAACAGGGAAACAAATATGATTGAGGATAAGAATTGTGAACCAAATAGGGGAAAGGATCCAGTACCTAAATGCCTCCCAATGGCTGTGATAGCAGTTGTTGATTTTATACCCACACTTGTAAATTTAATACCCACACTTATTGATTTAATGTCTAATATTTTTGACAACATTACACCAATTGTTGTGACTTTAAAGTTGTTATTTCTGATGATAACTACCCATGATTGAATTAAATGTATTCCTTATTCTAAAAAGCAACCAATCATGTGATGCCACATCAGTTGCACAATTATGGGTGTCTCGTTTGCATGACTATTGGTCTCACTTTTCTGGGGGATATTTTGGACACCTTGGCAAAAGGAATGTTGGTGTGGCATCACATTTAATGATGTGGCCTTGAAACCTTAGTTATAAGTAGGGGACTTTCCAAGTAAGCTACTGTAAAAACTTGGGAGTGATTTGAAATTTCCATGTAGGATTTTGAGAAGCGCAAAATTAGGGTGCTCAACTACTGGATCCTCTCCCCTATATGTTTGTTCTGATGTTAATATATTATATTTTTGCTTTTGTTTTTTAATGTGGGATCTTTATTAGCATTTGGATAGCATTTGGGTATGTACGATGCATAAAATGTTAATCAGAAATGGCCATATATATTTCCTTTTCAAGTTAATTTGCTAATTTCTTAGGAACCTGAAGATGTAAGTGTTCCAGTTCATTCTACTGTCTACAATGATAGGTCAATGAACAAACCAAAAAGTTGGGAATGATTTAAAGACATCTAAGGTGAGCTATATTTGTGATAATCAACATGGTTTTATGTGTTTTATGTCTATTTAATTCTAAATTTATAGCTTATAATCGTGTCTTCACCAATTTATGATCCCCATAACTTTTAGGGTTCTGGGTTGTTGCAATTTGGCCTCACCTAATATTAAAGATGTGACTTCTAGGAGACAAAATAATGGTTCAAACTTTACAGACACAAAATTTGAAGACAACTACATAGTTTAGGTCTCAGATGTGGCAACTTACATCAAGAATCACCTAACTCCCATGTCTTGATGACCCATGTACATACACATCGAATCAATAGATGGGGCTCTCTGCAAGCATTGGGTGTACACCCAATGGAGCATAATTGGTGCAAATATTGATGAGTATTTGCACCATAACTTTGACAGAGGGAAATATTTGCACCCAAAAAAATATACTCCCATGGGGATGAGCCCCGTCCAACCAGGGATGACTATAAAGAGACGAGACCAAATGAAAATCATCGGATAAAATTAGTAGAAAATTAAACAAAAATATATCATAATAAGTAGTCTTGAAGTAGATACGATTGTACCCTGAATTGATACAATCTGGTGAATTTGACTGTTCTTTGAATAGAAAAGCTTTGGTGGAAGTATTGGGTGGTATTCGGATGAATATACTTTACTCAGGTGGAAATTTGATTGAATTCTAGGTGAGACATGATGGACATGACTATAGGCTAAATTGATGAGGCCACGAGAAATTAAACCACAACTATAACAGGAAAGGGTCGGTACAGGTTCTGGGGAAAATTTGAATGTTCCCTAAATAATTCATTCACTGGCAATCCCAATTCTAGGATTGCACAGAGGTGCAGGTCTTGGCAAATAAACATCTTAAAGCTTTCTTGCACGTTATCATGAACTGGGAAAATCTTATATTGATTTTTAAAAAAATTAATAAATCCTTTTAACAAATCTAAAAATTTCAAAAACATGGCTTGTCAAAGGTTAGTCTAAAAGGTAACTAGAAGGGGTAGTAAGAAAAATGAATTTAAAAATATAAATCTGAAGAAATCTGAGGATTCTCATTAGCTACAAGAATTTGAAAGATTAATTGACAATGCACACGACACAGATTCAACCCACAAGAATTTTGGAAAAAGGAAAAATGTATGTCAGTAGATTACCTGTAAGAAGAAGAATTTTGACTGTTCTCATTCCTCTACTACCGCCGCCTCTCCCCTCTCTCTTCTTTTGAATCAAAAAAATTATGAAAAAAAGAATGACAAAATGAGTATAGTTTTTATAATCCTCCAAATTTTGAATTTTACTCTTTACGCTTTAATTTCAACGGTACTAGCTTTTCAATGCTTTATCCTAAGGGCACTCGCTTTTTTCTTTTATTTATGTTTTTTTAAATTCTTACGATTCATTTGTTTTAATAGACTTTTATTATGGTTAAAAGTTCATTTGTAAAATTTAAAAATGACTTTTTAACGTGTTAGAGAAAAAATTGATTCTTTTAATTAAAATCATATTTAATAAATAAAAGAATTAACATAAATAAATAGATTTAGATGATTAAAATCAATTTTTTTTATTCATAATTTCACATGTCTAAAATTAGACTTATAAAGTATTTTCATATTTGGGTGAAGATATTCACTTATTGTTGCTAATGAAATCTTAGGTGAAAATAAAATATTTGTGTGTAAAATAAACAAACATATGATTAAATATTCCCACTAGTTTTCTAAATGTTGTAACTTGGATTTTCTAGAAAGAAAAATCTCAAATCTAAATGGAAAAAAGGCTCTACAACTCAACAAGGGTTTGAGGAATCTGCACGTCTTTCAACATCCAACCTAGACTGGCCCTAGAGAGGTTTGAGTGGCTATGTAAGTGGCCTCACTTTTCCAAGATTTCTCCCTCGTTCCTTGTGCCTATTGATGTTTCTCTGTTTCATAGGGTTTATGTTTTTAGTTGATATTTGCTTTTATTTTCTTTTGACTGTATTGTGATAGGATGGAAGGACTCACAGTCAAACAAGGTAATGAGGGCTTGTCCAATTTTTTTGACCCTAGCATTAACCCTTCTCCGTTGTTGTGTTCTTCTCAATTGAGAAAGTCTTTCAAGGAAGTGGTTTCATAGAAAATGGTTGATGTTCCAGACTCAAAAAGGTTTGTGGTTTCTTCCTTAGATAATGGAAATAATGGACAAGGACATGGTAAGAGGCCCTCCCCTTTCCTTAATATTGTCTTTCTAACTCCTAAAATTGACATGATTAATGCTAGGGGAGAGGAGCCAAAATGTGCACACCCTAACTTGGGGGTTCACATGGGTCGCCATGTGAACCCCACACCAATTTTTTTCGCCATCGTAGCTTGCCTAGTTGGCAACCCAAAATGAAAATTTGATCTCATTTACAATTAATTTACCACATGTTAAAACTTGATTGGTCAAAGGTAGCCACAACTTTCCATTTCGGTATGTCGACTGGGACGTGCACGATGACTGAGGTATACTCTCAAGATTTGACTTGCGTACAAATTAGGGTGGTCGTGTGGCATTTCACCACAACATCACCATATCCATCGCCCTAGCCGCCAATACTTCTCGTGGCCACCTTAAGATGCAACATGCAGCTACATTTACTACACGTCAAGCCACCTTAATTTTTCCTAAGGGGACACCTTTTAACATTAAAACTCTATTGAACAAGCCTGACTCTTTGTGGTTTGAGACACCTAACATCCTTTCAATCCCACCCATTCTGGAGTCTCCCATTGTTTGGGAGCCGAAATGTGCTCAATTTCAAACCCTACAAAAACATAATATCGTCATTAGTTGTTCGGATTTGGACCACCTTCTGCTTCGACTTTACAGGTATTTTAACTAGTGTTTGATTTTTTTTAATTGTTGTTTGGATTTCATTTTCCATTTTGTCACTTTGTCTACATGTTTTAGTAGGTAATGACTTCATATGTGTGCAAGATGTTGGGGATTTTGAGCAAGTGGAGGTAGAGGATGATGTCGACCGCTGGGAGGATATTTGAGAGCTAGTTTACTTCTTTGTGTTCAATGAGGTGAGGATACTGCTCTTCACTAAGACCACCTTTCACCATTGGGGCCAATGAAATCTGTCTTGTTTAGTTTTTTTGCTTGTTTAACTCACATTGACCTCCAATGTATAGTCTTAGATGTCTTTGGTGCTTCTTGTGTCTTGTGTGTTGCTTTGTATTTCTGAACATGATTAGGAGTGTTCATTAACACTTTTATCCTCAAGGGAATCATACTCTTGTGATCTAGGGTCACTGGCATGTTCAAAGTAAATGAAACTCAAATTATTAAGGTTTTCAATCATCAATGTTCACATTCCACCTCTTACTATGCATATAAGTCTTCTACTTATCACATTTAATGAGCATTCTTGGTTTTCATTTGAAATGTTGGGGTTTAAGGATTTAGTAAACTATCTACTTTATGGTTTAACTATTAATGTTAATGGGTTGCGCTAATGTTAGGTTTTAAGGGTTTAATAAGCTATCTTCTTTATGGTTTAACTATGACTCTTAATTGGTTGCACTAATTGTGGGGTATAAGGGTTTAATAAGCTATCTTCTTTATGGTTTAACTATTCATGTTAATGGGTTGTAGTTTCTTTTCATTTTGTTTATTATAGGGTTTCATTTTTAGTGTTTCTGATTCATTGGCTTTTGAATTATATCAAAGAATTTTTATGTTGTTGTGTATGAATATGACATTTGTTTATAAATGTGCTATTTGCTTAATAAGGCATTTTCTTAAGGGTTTCAAAATTAGGGACTAGGGGTTTTATATGTTATCTGTCAAATGTGGTTTGATTATTACTAGTTTCCACATTCTTTTCAGTTTATGTTTTACAGGTTTCATTTTTTGTGTTAAGGGTTTACAAATTTATTTTTAATTTTATGGATTAAGGGCTTAAAAAGCTATCACTTAAAGGGTTTCCATTTGAGTATTAAGGGTTTGCAATTTCATTTCCACTATTAGGGATAAAGGGTTTAATAAGTTACTTATTTTATGGTTTCAATACCATTGTTAATGGTTTTTTAATTCATTTCAATTTATCATTTTAGGTTCTCAATTTTATTGTGGAGGGTTTAAAATTTTATTTCCACTGTTACAAATTAAGGGTTTTGATGTAGGAGCATCTTGGGTTCATGGAAATCTTGTATCACCAAAAATATGTTAAGAGTTGTTAGATGTGCTCGGTATATGCTTTGGAGTTCTCAATGAAGTGTTCTTGTTGTTCACTGATGGGATCGGTTGTTTCTCAGTTGTTCCTTTCACCGAGTTGGTTCGGTGTTCACCGACTTGGTTCGATTGTTACTCAGTGGCCTACTCATTGATGGGTTTGTTTGGAGATCTTTGTTGAGGCCGACATGTGCATGTAATTTTGGTTGTAATATTAATGTTGGTATCGATCATTAGGAGACATGCGGACCTAAATCTATGTGAGGCCTCACCCCGAGCCCATCATATCTTTTCACTTTATGCTTATGATAGATATAGTATTTGACACTTTATGTTGATTTCACTATGGATTTAGACATCATATGTCATGGATTTGATCACCTTAGATTTTAGATGGATAGTATTTTATGATGTTCATGATGATTAATTTATGACACTATTATGAATTTACATTATGGTGAATTTGATTTAATGAATGTTATGATGGTGTAATGGATTATATATGCTTATGTGATTAACTAGGAAATGGATATTTGATTCAATTATGATGCTATGAGATTCCTACTATGAATTGAGAGTTATTTGCTTAATAACAATACAAGTGTATATGTTTTCATGAGTGAAAAAGCTAAATTATTATGCGATGTGAATTCCAAATTAGTTATGTGATGACATGGATGAATTCTAAAAGTTGAATGATGATAATTTTATATATGTTGTGGATTATAATTCTTGGACTACTGATGTTGTATTTAGTGTGAAGGAAATAAGATGATGGTAATAAATTGGGGAACCAAATTTAGGCCAATGTGAAATTAGTGAAAGCCAAGGTTGTGCCTAATAAGAGACAAAACCTCATTGTATCAAGTGATTATTTTTGTAAACATATGATCTTGCATGTGTTTTATTCAAATTTTTAATTTGAAATTTTAATTATGTGTGTGCTCAAGTGGAAATGTCACGTGTCTTGTGAAGTTTAAATGTGTGTGTATCACTTGACACTTGTATTGTGTACATGTGGCCATGACATGTCCATTTGAGGATTGGGTTCCCACCAACCTAGGTAAGTACCATACAGAATCCCCATGTGAGCCCTTGGTTAGGGAGCTTGAGGTAAGGTCATTTCATTGAATTTTGAAGGTAAGCTTTAAGTAGATTTTTTGGGGGATAGAAAGGTACCTAGGGGTGTGTTTGGGCCATTTTTAGGAAGCCCACTTGGTATACCTTTGGGTAATTGTCATTTTCAACCCTAGGAAAACTCTTAGTTAACCAAAAGACCCTTCCAAAAGTTAGATTTTCAAGATGGACGAAAAACAACTTTTGGAAGCATGGTCTTGGTTAGACCACCCTTCCATTTAGGTGCAAGGATTTTGCTCACTTTTTGGGTAACCTTTTCTTGAACCCATTTTTGGTAAGTTGTAAGAGACTTAGGGAAGACCAACCAATGAAAGACCAAATCTTATCCCTAGAGGTTGTGGGGAGTTGTGTGGAGGCCTTTTTAGTGAAGATCCTCCATTGTTGGGAGTTTGAACACCCGCTCTCTATCTTAGAGACTAGGATAGATTTGGAGAAGCTTGGAGAAGGAAAGCTTGGACAAAAGAGAGCTCATCCTCAACACTCTTTACATAAGCTTGGACTTAAGTTGGTGGCACTCACTTCATTTTATGTTGTTGACTATGTGTATGAAAAAAGAGGTTGTAGTATGTGTATCTTTTAAAATTATGTTGTAATGGTGTCTTCATTGTTTGTGTAGTGAGATTTTTCTTTTGTGTTGTGATGTATTCTTTGTGATTTGGGAGTCTCAAGATCCACTCACCCTTGGGAGGGAAGAGTAGCCTTGGGGGTGAAGGGTTTTTAGGACAGCCCATGGGTGTAGACTCTCTCCTCAAGGAGGAGAGGGAGAAAACATGGAGTGTGGGCTCCGTGAAGCTATTTTTTATTTGCATTTGGGGGTCATAAGGGTGTCGATATGGCATGTTTCCTTGGGGATCATAAGGGATTGATATGGTGATAGTGGAAAGTATGCTTGAGGTGTTATTTTGAATTTCGTGTGAAGGCTTGTTCTTGAAATTTTATTTGGGTTTCTTCCCATAGGGTACTTGGTCCACCTTCACCCCAAATTTAGGGTCATTATGAGACCCATTGTGGAAGCCATGGTTGGGAGTTCTTTTGGTGAGTTTTGTTTTTTTGTTGTTAGTTATTTTTAATGTGTGTAACATGCCTTTGTTTGGCTCCCCAAGCTCGTGGGTGGCCTCTTAGAGGCCTAGGATGGGAGGTGAGCATCACATGGTCTTCCTTGAAAATGTTTAATCTTGCAAGTCTTTGAAGCATTTTGGATTTCATAAAGAAAGTGAAGGAAAGAAAAATTTTGTGGGAGTGGAGTCCTTTGTTTTCTCTTATGTATTATTTTTAATCTTCTGGTAAAAGCTTGCAACAAAATATGTTGAAAAATAGCTTGTAATAGAAAGAATATTGTAGTTATATTTTAAATGATGAAATAGTTTCACTTGAAAAAGTTATGTAATTCTTTAGTTAGCCAACATATTGGTAAATTCTATCTCATTTATTTAGACAAAAAAAAAGATTAGTAGTAATAGTTGAAAACCTCCCAATTCCAGTTTTACTATAAAAAAAAGAGATACTTGTTTTCCTATTTTAGTAAAACAAATATACATTCATATTGATATTCATCTATACTGTGAATTTCTTTATTTAATACGTATTTCTGAATAATAGTTTTTTTTGTTTCTGAAAAATGTATATATATATATATATATATATATATATATATATATATATATATATATATATATATATATATATATATATATATATATAATTTTTTATTTTATTTTTTAGCAAAATAAAAAAATGGCTCTACCCCTGCGCATGCACGATAAGTGTCATGCTCAGATTTCGAGCCTGAATTCCAATGTCTCTAAAATTTCTCACATTTTCTCCCTTTTGTTTTGGATCATCTTCAGCCCCATTCTCTAGAGGTGTGAGCTCTAATGGTTCCAAGGGTTTCAGGTCTTTTTCCTCCCCAGAACTCCACCCCACTCCCTTTTTTCAAAGAAATGCAGGTATCTTTACAATTAACAAATTAAATGATCAATTTGCTTTCTTTGCTAGAACAAAATATGCTAGGGTTTTATCATTTTATCCATCATTTTTTTCTCAAAATAAAAATGTTGATTGGAATAAGGAAAAAACAATAATTCCTCCCTAATAAACAACCCTCCTGGACATAGCATGCCTCAAAACCCCACCATGGCTCTGGACTCGCTTCAAGTTGGTAAACCTATTTCTCCAAAGAGAAACCCTAATCCTTGGATTAAGGTAAGATCTAGGAAAAAGCTTAGCATGAAGAGCATGGGGTCTCAGATAGGGCATCCACAATCTAACCATCGATTAATACATCTCTCTATAGAGAATAGATTTTCTCCTCTGCAATGATGGGAATCATAACAGAGGATCCCTGATAAAAAGGACTTACCTCCTATCCCCCCCATTGATACCAACTTACTCTCCTCCTCACTATAGACCAAAATCTGATAATTCCTCTCATTCATTATCGACTATTGAGGATTAGGTCACCCTTAATATCCTTGATGATTCTATAGAGAAAAAGAAAGAAATATGAAAATCATTAGGGGTCTTTTTAAGATGGAATGGATATGGGGTACCATCTTCAAAAATTACAAAATGGTTAAAGGAAAAATACCCCAATCAGGTAAGTACTGCATTACTTTCAGAGGAATTCATTTATGTAGAATGTAAGAATCAACTATTAAAAAATAGTCTTTTAAACTGAGGATGCCCTAACTTTAACAATATTAGTTTCTCAACTCTAGAATGGTCTCCTCTTTATAGTCCCAGTGATCTGTCATAATTTATGGTAGAAAGGATGGTTCTACTCCTAGATCTTCCTCTTGAATTAAGAAATGAAGATTATCTGAGAAAAATGGGTAACTTATTAGGGAAATTTGTGGGTTTTGTAGATTATGAACCTAAACAATCAGAGAATGTTATCATTGTCAAATGAATATAAAAACCAAATCCCTAAAAAAAATTATGATCAAGAGTAAAAAAATAGCTTCATGATCTCTCATATCATGATTCCCAAAATTATAGAGGCTAAGGAGGAAGATTCAAAACCTTATAATAGGCCCAAATTTGTTGCGACATCTATAGGGAATATAGTTAACAAGTATCCTGGTACGCTAGTTTGTTTTCTTGATAATATAGGGGGTTTTTCTATTAGAGATACCTCAATCCCTTGTATGGAAGCATTAGAGGAAGGAGAAATTAAGGAAATCAACAAACCCTTTGTATCTCCAAAACCTGAGGAGGAATCCATGATAATAGCTGATGATATAGATTTGGTACTCCCTAATAATAAATGTAAAACTAATAATGAATGTTTGAAGTGTTGGAATTAGGAGAGATAGATACTGAGAGGGGAGGGGTGAATCAGTGTCAACAAAAACTTTACTTGTAAAACCTTTCAGATCTAATACTGTAAACAGTGATAACCGACCAATATAACTTGAATATAATTGCATGAATTATTTATCCACTTAACATAAGTAAGTAAACAACATGAAATTCATAACACAATCACATGACACAAGTATTTTGGTAACGCAGAAACTCTTGTAAGAAGGTAAAAACTGTGGTGGGGATGACACCCACAAATTCTTCACTACTACAGATAGAAAAGGTTTGCATGTTAGGGCTACAAGTTTTGATCACTTCTGATGATCTCACCCTATTAGGAGTGACATGTTAGATCAACTAGATCTACCTAGTTATAGGATTTTAGCTACACTAATGAAGTGTGCACTCGATTAAGAGATTTACATAAAGACTGTTAAGTCTACTCTGTTAAGAGATTTTATCCAAAAACTTTATTAAAATTATCAGAAAGCAATAGGTATTTATCTACTTGTTTGACACTCAATTGTCTGTTATAGATCTATAAGCTTTGATAAAAATTTCACCTTACTTGTGATCAATCTTTGCTTTGAATCTGCTTGGTAACCTCTACTAATTCTGCTCAAATTGAATTCTACTATGCTCGGTTCTGTTCTGTAAATTGATAGACTTGAAGATAGGCAAAGTGCTTCAAGTGCTCCATGATTCATATATAAGCTCTCTCTTAAAAAAAGGTGCGAACACATAGATATATATTGTTCTATTTTTGCCTCTTTAACACAATTAGGTTACATAATATAATCATAACCCTAAGATCTACGGTGTACAATGATAACCTAGATCATCTATTTACAAAAGATATACATTGTATTTAATGAATATCATTACATTAAATGTTCCTCGATCTTGGTAAAACATTTTACAAACCATTGTAACCGTTTGCATAGAAGAATGTGTCATTCCTGAATACTATGTCATTTCCTGTGATCCTTGGTAAACACTGTGTAAACTGATCGGTGTATACTACGATGCTCAGTGTTTACTGTCTGTCGATGTCAGTGTCTGCTGGTACTCAGTAAATTGTCTGCTGCTCAGTGTATAGGCTTTACCGACAAGTCTGTTTTGCTTTATGTTACCGATTAGCTCATTGTAGGTAACCGACCGATATCTATTCATACCTTTGGTACTAATGACAACCTTAGAAGATTCAACAGAGATAACATGAAGGATATAATAGTAGAAGAATACAAGAAATCCCTACAGATTATCCTAGCTCAAGCAGAAGATATTAGTAGAGTAGTTAGCAAATAATTAAATAACATTAATAAGGATTCATCTGATCAACCAGGTTTAGATCTTTCTACTAATGATTGGCTATCTTTAGGAATTGATTCTCATGCTTTAAATCCACAAGAATGAGAGGAAATGGGTGAGTAGGATCAAGTAATTATGAAGGATTATCTTCTCCTATTAGTAGGAATAACTAGGAATGGCATTGTAAACTCTGAGGACTCTGTTAGGAAAGATATAGACCTTTGAAACAAGGAAATATTGAGTAGTAAATTAGATTCTCCCGTGTTTGATAAGATAGTAGAGATAGAGGCCGTAAATTAATTCTTAGGTCTAGATTTAGACATCTTGGATGATAAAGAAGGGAAAAGAGCAACAAACAGAGAGACTGTTGTAAATATTTTAGAATCTATGGATTATGATGACTCTAAATTATAAAAGGAGGCTCCCTTAGAAAATAAAGCTAGTAAGCTTCAAAAGCTAGGATTAGGTATGAATAATATAGGCAAAGACTCTCCGCACTGCGTAAAATTGGCCAAATCAAGAGGTAGAAAATCTCTAAAAGAACTAAGAGATACATAATGTCAAGCTTTAGGGTCAAGTTAAAACTATAGAACTTCTGAATGCAGGGAAGGGGAAGTCCCTTCCCAACCTATCCATGAAGGTCATAAACATGAAATGTTAGGGACCTTAATGCCCCTAACAAACATAGCTTGTTTAAAAGGTAATTATCATTATTTAAGTCAAATATAGTAATAGTTTCAGGAAACTAAATTAGATGAGGAAGAGTATATCTCTTTGAAAAGAAAACTAGGCATGTGGGAGATATGGGGAACTCCATTGAATGCAGCTTCAAGGGGAGTGACAATGTTATGGAATCCTAGATATTGTAATCTCGATCCTCTGTGTAAATGGCAATTGGATAGGAGGAATAATCAAGAGTACCAAAAGTAAATTATGCTTTATATTAATAAATATTTACGGCCCTAAATTTCTCCCGAGATTACTTGTCCTCAAGCAATGATTGAGAATAGGGTGATTCGGGCTATACTAATTTATTACCATCATGAGAAAAGGATAATATGGAATGATGAAAAAAAAACATCAATATGCATGCTAATGAGAATATTATCATAGGAGGATATTTTAATTCCATTGTAGACAAAATTAACAAAATAGGGGATTCCAAGAAAATGACACAAACAAATATAGAATTTAAAAATTGGCTTGAAAACATAAATGATATAGAGGTTAGGACACAAAATGGAGCTTATAACTGGTCAAATAAGAGGGAAAATGTAAATTTAATTGCTAAAAAATTAGATATATTCTTTTTTATTTGCAATTTGATAAACTTTGATTTGGTATACAAGTGTCCATTCTGCCTACATCCAGATCTGACCACTTTCATGTAGTCCTAAATTTTATAGAACCTAATCTCCCAAAGAAAAACCCTTTCAAGTTTGAAAAGATGTGGCTAATGGATGAGATCTGTTTAAAGATCATAGAGAAATGGTGGAAGGAAGTAATCTTTAAAGGCTCTAAATATTTTTAATAAGTCAAAACTTGAAATTAATCAAAAGGAACTTAATTTCTTGGAATAAAGAATGCTTTGGGTATATTTTTGAGGAGAAATTATAAGCTAAAAATAATATTAAACTTTTGAATGAGGAAGTCTTTGCTAATGGCATGAATGAAGAAACTTTTAACAAGGAAAAAGAGCTTCTCAAAGTATATGAAGAGATTTAGCACAAGAGGAGACTTTCTAGAAAAAAATGTACTAGGGAAACATGGTTGGCTGAAGGTGACAAAAATACAAAAAAAATCCACAATAGCATAAAATTTAGGTGAAATATTAATAGAATAATTAAAATTAAGAGAACAAATGGGAATATACTAGAAAACCTAGAGGATATCTCCAGGGAAGCAGAAAACTACTTTAAAACAATTTTAAATAATGAAGAGGGCTCGAATAGAAAAGCTCAAAATGAGTTCCTTAGAAATATCCCTAATATTATATCTGATAGCCAAAATAAAACTCTTAATGATAGTTTTACAATAGATGAGGTGGAGAAGGCACTTAGGAACCTCTGTCCTAATAAATCTCCTAGTCTAGATGGATTCCCTGATCTCTTTTTTTCAAAAATGTTGGCCTTTTGTAGGCTCTAAGATAGTAGAAGTGTTAGAAGGTATGCAAAATTTAGGCCATCTTTTGAAAGAAATTAATAATACCTTTATTACATTAATTCCCAAAAAAGTTAACCCATAAATTTTTTAGGACTTTAGACCTATCTCTTTATACAATACAATTTACAAATTACTAACCAAAACTCTTGCTAATAGAATAAAGATTCTTCTTCTAGAACCTAATTTCTAAAGAACAAATAGACTTCGTCCCTGGAAGATCTATACTAGATGGGGTGATTATAGCACAAGAGGCCATCCATACTATTTAGAACAATAAGAGACCGAGTATGATAATAAAATTGGATATAGGGAAGGCATATGATAAATTAGAGTGGCTTTTTTTTGTGTAAATGCTTGGAGGCCTTTAGATTTTTGAAATCCCTAGTAAATATGATCTTTTAATGCATCTCATGTCCTAAAATTTCTATCGTATTAAATGGCTCCCCAGTAGGTTTCTTTGATATCTCCAAGGGCTGAGGCAAGGGGATCCTCTCTCCCCCTTTCTCTTTATTTTAATGGCGGAAGCATTAGGTAGATCCATGACAACAACAACAAGAATGACCTTGTGGAAGGAATTAGAATCACATTGGAATTAGAACCATGTACTCATCAAAAATTTGTGTATGGCAGCCTACTCTTTGGTGCAACTAGTATCCAAGAACCCAGAGATTTCTCCACCATTCTTAGCAATTACTCAGTTACCTCAGGTCAATAGACAAATGAGAAGAAATTAGAGATTTTCTTTTTTAATTCTATCAAAGAGTTGGAAGTTGCAATCTATAGGACTCTAAATTTAGAGCAGGCTCTCTTCCCTGTAAATACTTAGGTCTCCTTTGGACAAAGGAAACCGTACTACTGATCTATGGAGAAATGTGCTTAATAATATAGATAAAAAAAAATTGAATCTTGGAAAGGTAAATGGTTAACTAATGTTGGTAAAGCATTGTTGATGATTAAGAACCTAGATGTGAAATGCGAAAAATAATTAGATTCAAATACCTAATAGGGAGAGAATATCTGAGCATATATAGGC